>OX453261.1:514492-1714492 GCA_949709985.1 Luffia ferchaultella
TTTTGTCACCTTGAGGTCTAGGTGCCAGCAGCCACCATCAAATCATTCAAGAGAAATTTTTTGATTAATCATGATCGTATGCCCTTAAATACCCTTAAAACTCTTCTAAGTTAATGTGGCTAGTTTTTTTTATTAGAGCATTTATCTAGGTACATAACCCATCAGGTCGTATTTTGTCACCTTAAGGTCTACATACCAGCAGCCACCATCAAACGATTCAAGAGAAAATTTTTATATGAAAAATGATTATGTGCTCCTAACTACCCTTAAAACTCTTTCTAAGTTAATGTTGCTAGTTTGTTTTATTAGAGCAGTTATCTAAGTACATAACCCATCAGGTCGTCGTTTATCACTCTAAGGTCTAGATACCAGCAGCCACCGTCAAACGATTCAAGAGAAAATTTTTGTTGGAAACATGATCATATGCCCTTAAATACCCTTAAAACTCTTTCTAAGTAATTGTGACTAGTTTTATTTATTAGAGCATTTATCTAGGTACATAACCCATCAGGTCGTATTTTGTCACTCTGAGGTCTAGATACCAGCAGCTACCATCAAACGATTCAAGAGAAAATTTTTGTTGGATACATGATCATATGCTCTTAACTACCCTTAAAACTCTTTCTAAGTTATTGTAACTAGTTTTGTTTATTAGAGCATTTATCTAGGTACATAACCCATCAGGTTGTATTTTGTCACTCTGAGGTCTAGATACCAGCAGCCACCATCAAACGATTCAAGAGAAAATTTTTGTTGGAAACATGATCATATGCCCTTAAATACCCTTAAAACTCTTTCTAAGTTATTGTGGCTAGTTTTGTTAATTAGAGCATTTATCTAGGTACATAACCCATCAGGTCGTATTTTGTCACTCTGAGGTCTAGATACCAGCAGCCACCATCAAACGAGTTAAGAGAAATTTTTTTTATGAAAAATGATTATGTGCTCTTAACTACCCTTAAAACTCTTTCTAAGTTAATGTGGCTAGGTTTATTTATTAGAGCTTTTATCTAGGTACATAACCCATCAGGTCGTATTTTGTCACCTTAAGGTCTAGATACCAGCAGCCACCATCAAACGATTCAAGAGAAAATTTTTGTTGGAAATCTGATCATATGCCCTTAAATACCCTTAAAACTCTTTCTAAGTTAATGTGGCTAGGTTTATTTATTAGAGCTTTTATCTAGGTACATAACCCATCAGGTTGTATTTTGTCACTCTGAGGTCTAGATACCAGCAGCCACCATCAAACGATTCAAGAGAAAATTTTTGTTGGAAACATGATCATATGCTTTTAACTACCCTTAAAACTCTTTCTAAGTTATTGTAGCTAGTTTTGTTTATTAGAGCATTTATCTAGGTACATAACTCATCAGGTCGTATTTTGTCACCTTGAGGTCTAGGTGCCAGCAGCCACCATCAAATCATTCAAGAGAATTTTTTTGAATTATCATGATCGTATGCCCTTAAATACCCTTAAAACTCTTTCTAAGTTAATGTGGCTAGTTTTTTTTATTAGACCATTTATCTAGGTACATAACCCATCAGGTCGTACTTTGTCACCTTGAGGTCTAGGTGCCAGCAGCCACCATCAAATCATTCAAGAGAATTTTTTTGATTAATCATGATCGTATGCCCTTAAACACCCTTAAAACTCTTTCTAAGTTAATGTGGCTAGTTTTTTTTATTAGAGCATTTATCTAGGTACATAACCTATCAGGTCGTATTTTGTCACCTTAAGGTCTAGATACCAGCAGCCACCAGCAAACGATTCAAGAGAAAATTTTTATATGAAAAATGATCATATGCCCTTAAATACCCTTAAAACTCTTTCTAAGTTATTGTGGCTAGTTTTATTTACTAGAGCATTTATCTAGGTACATAACCCATCAGGTTGTATTTTGTCACTCTGAGGTCTAGATACCAGCAGCCACCATCAAACGATTCAAGAGAAAATTTTTGTTGGAAACATGATCATATGCTCTTAACTACCCTTAAAACTCTTTCTAAGTTTTTGTAGCTAGTTTGTTTATTAGAGCATTTATCTGGGTACATAACCCATCAGGTCGTATTTTGTCACCTTAAGGTCTAGATACCAGCAGCCACCATCAAACGATTCAAGAGAATTTTTTTTTATGAAAAATGATTATGTGCTCTTAACTACCCTTAAAACTCTTTCTAAGTTAATGTGGCTAGGTTTATTTATTAGAGCTTTTATCTAGGTACATAACCCATCAGGTCGTATTTTGTCACTCTGAGGTCTAGATACCAGCAGCCACCATCAAACGATTCAAGAGAAAATTTTTGTTGGAAACATGATCATATGCTTTTAACTACCCTTAAAACTCTTTCTAAGTTATTGTAGCTAGTTTTGTTTATTAGAGCATTTATCTAGGTACATAACTCATCAGGTCGTATTTTGTCACCTTGAGGTCTAGGTGCCAGCAGCCACCATCAAATCATTCAAGAGAATTTTTTTAAATTATCATGATCGTATGCCCTTAAATACCCTTAAAACTCTTTCTAAGTTAATGTGGCTAGTTTTTTTTATTAGACCATTCATCTAGGTACATAACCCATCAGGTCGTACTTTGTCACCTTGAGGTCTAGGTGCCAGCAGCCACCATCAAATCATTCAAGAGAATTTTTTTGATTAATCATGATCGTATGCCCTTAAACACCCTTAAAACTCTTTCTAAGTTAATGTGGCTAGTTTTTTTTATTAGAGCATTTATCTAGGTACATAACCTATCAGGTCGTATTTTGTCACCTTAAGGTCTAGATACCAGCAGCCACCAGCAAACGATTCAAGAGAAAATTTTTATATGAAAAATGATCATATGCCCTTAAATACCCTTAAAACTCTTTCTAAGTTATTGTGGCTAGTTTTATTTACTAGAGCATTTATCTAGGTACATAATTCATCAGGTCGTATTTTGTCACTCTGAGGTCTAGATACCAGCAGCCACCATCAAACGATTCAAGAGAAAATTTTTGTTGGAAACATGATCATATGCTCTTAACTACCCTAAAACTCTTTCTAAGTTATTGTTACTAGTTTTGTTTATTAGAGCATTTATCTAGGTACATAACCCATCAGGTCGTATTTTGTCACCTTGAGGTCTAGGTGCCAGCAGCCACCATCAAATCATTCAAGAGAATTTTTTTGATTAATCATGATCGTATGCCCTTAAATACCCTTAAAACTCTTTCTAAGTTAATGTGGCTAGTTTTTTTTATTAGAGCATTTATCTAGGTACATAATTCATCAGGTCGTATTTTGTCACCTTAAGGTCTAGATACCAGCAGCCACCATCAAACGATTCAAGAGAAATTTTTTTTATGAAAAATGATTATGTGCTCTTAACTACCCTTAAACTCTTTCTAAGTTAATGTGGCTAGGTTTATTTATTAGAGCTTTTATCTAGGTACATAACCCATCAGGTCGTATTTTGTCACCTTAAGGTCTAGATACCAGCAGCCACCATCAAACGATTCAAGAGAAAATTTTTGTTGGAAATCTGATCATATGCCCTTAAATACCCTTAAAACTCTTTCTAAGTTAATGTGGCTAGGTTTATTTATTAGAGCTTTTATCTAGGTACATAACCCATCAGGTTGTATTTTGTCACTCTGAGGTCTAGATACCAGCAGCCACCATCAAACGATTCAAGAGAAAATTTTTGTTGGAAACATGATCATATGCTTTTAACTACCCTTAAAACTCTTTCTAAGTTATTGTAGCTAGTTTTGTTTATTAGAGCATTTATCTAGGTACATAACTCATCAGGTCGTATTTTGTCACCTTGAGGTCTAGGTGCCAGCAGCCACCATCAAATCATTCAAGAGAATTTTTTTGAATTATCATGATCGTATGCCCTTAAATACCCTTAAAACTCTTTCTAAGTTAATGTGGCTAGTTTTTTTTATTAGACCATTTATCTAGGTACATAACCCATCAGGTCGTACTTTGTCACCTTGAGGTCTAGGTGCCAGCAGCCACCATCAAATCATTCAAGAGAATTTTTTTGATTAATCATGATCGTATGCCCTTAAACACCCTTAAAACTCTTTCTAAGTTAATGTGGCTAGTTTTTTTTATTAGAGCATTTATCTAGGTACATAACCTATCAGGTCGTATTTTGTCACCTTAAGGTCTAGATACCAGCAGCCACCAGCAAACGATTCAAGAGAAAATTTTTATATGAAAAATGATCATATGCCCTTAAATACCCTTAAAACTCTTTCTAAGTTATTGTAACTAGTTTTATTTACTAGAGCATTTATCTAGGTACATAACCCATCAGGTTGTATTTTGTCACTCTGAGGTCTAGATACCAGCAGCCACCATCAAACGATTCAAGAGAAAATTTTTGTTGGAAACATGATCATATGCTCTTAACTACCCTTAAAACTCTTTCTAAGTTTTTGTAGCTAGTTTGTTTATTAGAGCATTTATCTGGGTACATAACCCATCAGGTCGTATTTTGTCACCTTGAGGTCTAGGTGCCAGCAGCCACCATCAAATCATTCAAGAGAATTTTTTTGAATTATCATGATCGTATGCCCTTAAATACCCTTAAAACTCTTTCTAAGTAAATGTGGCTAGTTTTTTTTATTAGAGCATTTATCTAGGTACATAATCCATTAGGTCGTATTTTGTCACCTTAAGGTCTAGATACCAGCAGCCACCATCAAACGATTCAAGAGAAATTTTTTTATGAAAAATAATTATGTGTTCTTAACTACCCTTAAAACTCTTTCTAAGTTAATGTGGCTTGGTTTATTTATTAGAGCTTTTATCTAGGTACATAACCCATCAGGTCGTATTTTGTCACTCTGAGGTCTAGATACCAGCAGCCACCATCAAACGATTCAAGAGAAAATTTTTGTTGGAAACATGATCATATGCTCTTAACTACCCTTAAAACTCTTTCTAAGTTATTGTAGCTAGTTTTGTTTATTAGAGCATTTATCTAGGTACATAACCCATCAGGTCGTATTTTGTCACCTTGAGGTCTAGGTGCCAGCAGCCACCATCAAATGATTCAAGAGAATTTTTTTGATTAATCATGATCGTATGCCCTTAAATACCCTTAAAACTCTTTCTAAGTTAATGTGGCTAGTTTTGTTAATTAGAGCATTTATCTAGGTACATAACCCATTAGGTCGTATTTTGTCACCTTAAGGTCTAGATACCAGCAGCCACCATCAAACGATTCAAGAGAAAATTTTTTTATGAAAAATGATTATGTGCTCTTAACTACCCTTAAAACTCTTTCTAAGTTAATGTGGCTAGGTTTATTTATTAGAGCTTTTATCTAGGTACATAACCCATCAGGTCGTATTTTGTCAGTCTGAGGTCTAGATACCAGCAGCCACCATCAAACGATTCAAGAGAAAATTTTCGTTGGAAACATGATCATATGCCCTTAAATACCCTTAAAACTCTTTCTAAGTTATTGTGGCTAGTTTTGTTAATTAGAGCATTTATCTAGGTACATAACCCATCAGGTCGTATTTTGTCACCTTGAAGTCTAGGTGCCAGCAGCCACCATCAAATGATTCAAGAGAATTATTTTGATAAATCATGATCGTATGCCCTTAACTACCCTTAAAACTCTATCTTTTTTAATGTGACCAGTTTTGTTTGGTAGAGCGGTCATCTATGTACATAGCACATTAGGTGTCATTATGTTAACCTGATGTCTAGGTATCAGTAGCCATCGTGGAACGATACGATAGGTGTTTTATTGACTTCATGTTATGTTTTTATTTGTAATTTTCTAGCCCTTAAATTTTATTAAGGGGTAAATTTTATATTTTCCATAGCGTTTTACTTGGTTCTGTACTTTTTTTTGAAAACTTTTTAATTTGGTCAGGTTATAGTGGCTGCCAACTTTTGGCTGCTATCTTCACGCCGGTTTATAAGCGTAATGTTAGTGTTGCAATAAATAAATAAAAAAAAAAAAAAAAAAAAGGCACTGCCTCTAATCATTTCGTGCTCGACCACAAAAGTTAAGTATTGACAATTTTAAAAATAGATTAATCAAAACATTCCATAATAGAGTTATTATGAAAACGTGAGGCTACGGGGCCGATTAAAAAAATAACAAAGGTAATCCGAGGCCTTTAGAGGGAAATGTGTCTCCCGCGGGCCCTACGAAAGGGGAGTATTTTAATCATACAGGGTGTTTTATGCTAAACAAAATTGGAGCAGAAATAATTCAATACGTAATCATCGAAAAGTTTCAAGTTCGAATCGAATAACTTAGTGACAATATAAGCTAACCGTGTGGCCATGTTTGCAGCGATGCTGATGCATAGCGGTTCGGTGTTACTGAAATTTACAATAGAAACTCTATTACATATACATACCCAGTTGCCACAGCTGTACCGCTTTTTCTGCTACATTAGATCGATGACTACACTTTATTAATTCTACTTCTATATGGCTATTTCAACTAGCAACTCAAAGCTTTATTCGTTAATCATTTATTAATTTTGTATCCAACAGAAAGCTTTCATTAGGGTAAATAGCAGCTTCTGTTACTCTATGTCCCTTCAATCATCATCAAATTTTGTTGAAATTTGGTATGGAGGCATATTTGGTCGGCAATTTAGCCAAGAAAATGTGATAAACATACAGACACACTTCTCACGGTAAAAAGTAGCCAAAGCACGCTAATTTCCGTCTTGAAGATGCAAGGTATCTTATCTCTTTCAAATTTCATCAAGATTGGTAATGGGATTTTGCTGTGAAACAAATATAATTAGTAAATAAACATTACAGATTGGTATCTGTAATGTTTATTTACTGGTGTAAAGATTAAAAACAAATCGATGATACTCGTATGAATTACAAAATATAAATTGTAAGCAAAACAACGCCTCACCAACATGGTAAGACTCAGGAACACGTTCTCATCTCAGAACTATTATGTTTCAAAATTTAAAAGCAAATAAGAGCGTTTTTGGCGCTAAAACCGAAAATAAATCATCATTGGAGAGGGAAACACATACTTAAATAATACAAGTAGACAAATACACATTTCATCATGCCACGCTCTCGTCATAACCACGCTCCTTGCACGCTGGTTCCCTTTACCTCCGTCGCTGCGTCTCAAAAACGCAATAACCTGAAAATGTTTTGTTTCGTTTGTATATTTTAAATCTCGTCCCTCCCTCCGAAATGGTGATTTCACTCGACTGAAATTCCGCTACTAATTTAAACATTTGTGGCACATTTCAAGATATTGCTATTATCTCTTTAAAGAACAAAATTACAAATAAAAATGTAATTTGTGTATTCGTACATTTTATTGACGGCTCAGCACTTGCCATATTTCACGATTTTACTAAGGTTTCCGCCATTTTACGTAATGTACAAACATTTCTAGTAGATACGTTGTCCTCCTACACTTTCATTTTAAAAACAACTAACTTATCCTAGAATAGTTTTTCAAATTCGCATTAATTAGTTTATTCTTCCTTACTCTCAAAAATTTTCAGCATTTAGCATTATTATTTTTATTAATTCTTAATTTATCAAAAAATTAAAAAATCTTTGAGAACCAAAGTCAACAAGATATAGTCCGAAAAATCTGCTAGTTGACGTGGCAAGGGGCCGACCACATTTGTCGTACAACTGGCTTCCAGCTAGATTCTTCGGGTCGTCTGTCGCCTTATTGGGTGTTTGGGGCGTCCTATGCTCGACGACTATGGGGAGACCCAAAGAATCTGGCTGGAAGTCAGTTTTTTCAGATGTGGGCGGCCTCTTGCCACTTCAGCTAGCTGATTTTTCGGACTATATCTCGTTGTTTTGGTTTCAAAAAATTTCTTGATTTGTTGGTTAATTAAAGTATATTAATAAAATTGTAGTGTCTGTCTGTCTGTTCTGGCTAATCTCCGAAACAGCTAAACCGATTTCAATAAAACTTTGAAGACATGTAGATGCAAAAATCTACACGTCTGCAAAAATCGCGGATGACATAGGCTACTTTTCGTTTGTCTGTCTGAAACTAGGCAGACATTAAAAATAGGTTGGCAGGAGTAATATAGGTAACTTTTTGTCCGTGTGGTTGTCTTTTCTGTCTTTTTGTTCCGGTTAATCTCCAAAACGACTAAACAATTTCAATGAATCTTCGCAGTCATAAAATAGAGGTTATGAGGAGTGACATAAGTTGGTTTTTGTCTGTATGTTTGTCTCTCTGTTTGTTTGGGCTAATCGCCGACACAGCTGATCCGATTTTACTGAAATTTTGCAAACATAAAGAGGTCGTTGTCAGAAGTGAAAAGCAATTTTATAAATATACATATAATAAATCGTAGTGTCTGATAGTCTGACTGTCTGTTCCGATTATTCTCGAAAACTGCTGACTAATTATGGGACTGACTTGTGGGATAGCTATTCTACATGCTAAAATTATGTTAAATTTTGTTTGATTAAATGGATTTTGATGAAATTAGGTTCCTATAGAGATTTCTTAGGTAATTAAGTTGCAGAATTTTTTAGAAAGTATCGCAATATTTTGGAGCGTCGCGTCCATTTAGCTGTGCCGGTACAATTTTGTAGTTCACGTGGGCGAAGCCGCGGGCGGAATGCTAGTAATAAATAAAAATGATAAGATCCAAAAACGGAGCATAGAACGCCCCCAGTCCTCGGTATGGCGGTAGAAGACCCGAAGAATCTGGCTGGAAGTGGCTGCAAGCATAAGGCAGAGAGAGCTTCATGGCTGGCGAGTCTAGAGTCTATATCAAGCAGGACACAGGAAATATACGGACAATAACAAAAAAATTGCGTTTAGAAATTTTGTGCACACTTATATATAATTTGTGGTCAGTCATGATACGTGGCACAAAACGACTTAATTTATAGTTTTGTATTTGACTTATATAAAAATGTTTCATGTGTTTGTTACGGTTAATTTACTATTTCGCGCTGAGCCGATATCGGTGCGCGTATTTAGGTGACGCGCCCATGGTATTGATTTTTAATAAAAATAATACAGCAAGGTGACTTCGTTTTAATTTTAGCTCGTCCTGTTTGTGTATCGCTCACACAGCCGGCATTTCGCAGTAGTCCTACCTAAATTCAGCACAGATGTAATAATAAATCCTTTATTTGTCCCGAAAATATAATTACAGCTTGGCTCAGCGAGAGTGCGCTTCACAATGATACTTTAGATATTCAGAGGTGAAAGAATAATCTAAACAGACGGTAACAAAAGCCCAAGAGTTATCTGTATATAAATTAAAATAACACAACTGTGATAACCGTGTCAATGTATGTATAGGTACTTCAGCTTTTTTTGTTTTCGTTATTTATTATTATTATTACACAATTATTTAAATATTATTAAATTAAACAATTATATATTAAACAATTTTATTTTACGACTGAAACAAAAATATATAATTAAAAATAATATTGATACTCACTAAGGTATTTATCCATATTTAAGTCGAGTCGACGTTTTCTAAGTTATTCCTAAAACTGTAGTCTTTCAGTTCGAAACAATCTATAATGCATTATTATTATTTTATAAACTACGCATTTTCTAATTATAAAAATTATATTTGTATTTCTCATAACAAGCCTTTTCATTTCCTACCACCACATGATGAACTTGATAAAAGTTTTATTTTTTATTTTCTCAATTTTCGAATTAAAATCCAGTTATTTACACTATACATACCTGATTGGCTCACCTTGTGTATATGTACCAAATTCCACTTTTTATTCTTAAATAGACTGTGACAGACGAACCGACAGACACTCGTGTTGTGTGACCATATAAAGGTTATGTATCGGGTACCGAACCCTAAAAAAGTACAAAACAATCAAGACGTAAGTTTTAGTTATCATTTTTTATTAGATTTTTTTAAAATACCTAAATTCTTTGTCTGCGAACACGAAGCGTCGTATGCCTGTCATCGTTTTTTCGAATTTATGATACATGTATGTTGATTGGGAAAATAAAATCAATAAATAATAATGAGAATTAGTTGTGTTTAATATTGTGCTATTAATCTGATGAAATATGTTAAATTTAATAAAAGGCATATTGCAACAGCAGATCATAGAATTGTAAGCTATAAAACTGTCAAGGTTCGGCATGCCACAGATCTAATTGAAGTCATAAAACAGGCTCAACACCGGCACATTAAATTTTGGGGGAACAGAGAAATAAATATCAATCGTTTGCACATATCGTAAAAAACTTCGATGAAAAACAAACCAAGGAAAATTTAATTTCGTTAAAGATTTCTAGTAAAAACGAAGAAAATTTAACTTTTTTAATTTCTTAATCCCCAAAAAATTATTGTTTTTTATTTTTATAAACGGCTTTTCACGTTCGATAATTAAATAAATTTGCTATTTAAAGACATAGGACATAGGTGTGTTCCATTTTTAACTTCGAGTATCTCAAAACTTATACAGTCATCCATGAATGTCTAAATTTCATTACCGTATGGTATCACATCTCCGATCAAGCGATAGATTATCATTCATTAAGTTTCGAGTCTTGCATTATATTGAGATAAAAAAATATAAAGTTTATGATCGAGGACAAAGCCTTTCAACTTAACCGAGTGTGATTTGGATTTGGCAAAAATATATTTACTCCAATTAAGTTAAGCTCTCGCTGAATAAAATTAACATGACTGTCATCTGCCGATCGGGTGTCAGGATGAATTTATGATCCGGCAATACGCATCCCGGCCATGTCGTCCATCTCGATATTTCAGCGTGGCCGGCCGGAGCCATTACGCTCCACGAATTTAAATCTGTGGGCGCGACTTGTACCCTTTTATTATGATCTATCGTTATTTTATTCTTTCGATAAGAGGACGCAGGGCTAGCTAGGGTTTTTTATGAAATATTGCAAGTTTACTTCGGTGACGTCCAAAATCACTTCAGAATTTACTGTGATAACATCAAGTTTTACTATGGTAACCACTCCTTCGTAGTAACTGCAAAACAATATTTCCTTTTTCATACTTTTTTATTTCGCCGTTAAGATAAGTATTGAAAAAAAAATTTTTTTTTAGATGATGATCTGTAGATGAGAAAATTTCGAATATGGCGGTATGCCTCTTCCAAACTGTACCTACACAAGTTGTTGTTGTTGTTGTTAACACCTCACAGGTGTCTTGTGTGACAATAAAATTTCCGTCACTGTTCTTCGCGTTTATTGCGCTCAAAATAATTTTCGAAGAAAATTACGAATAATTTTCACTGTAAACTCCACACCTCTTTCTCCTTTTCAGTTGTTGATTTGTCACTCTGAAACTGACACTAAACCCGTCTACTAAACCTTGTGTTCGCTTCAGTTGTTTCCAGCGAACTCTCTTAAAATTGAATTTAGTCATTTACTCTTCGTGTAAAATCAGTGATTGGAAAATGAATTAGTAGCACATCGACATATCGATTATCGACAATCATTGAAGACGTGAAAGTAACAATATTATATCCCGTCTCCCTGTTAATACACATAATGTCTAATGAATCGTGTCTTCTTGCTATCTTTATCAATATAAGAATTAAGGAACATTACATATATTATTACGACTCTGGGTTCCGTGTGACCGTCATTGAAACGCACGACAAATTCTTTCCGCGTTTATTCAGCTTCTACTCTTCACAGCCAAATAAATCCTCTAATGTAATCTAATCTAAATGTTACACTCTATGAAATGTGCATGTTACTTTGAAAATTCGTTAATTTCTGCTTCAAACTTGTCATTTGATTCCTTGTAAAAAGTCCATTCGAACTTACACCCGATACGGCTGCCAAGAGTGTCTTACACATTCGATGGTTTAAACGTTCAAGTATATATGATTGAATCTCTATCTATGACTCTCAGTCATGCAGTATCTAATAGTAATATGTCACCTATTTCTAATTCTAATAAAGGTTTTTATGCCGCAGGCGGATGGGCGTGTCCCGACGGCCAAGATCCAGTCGCCCCGCCCCTCCTCAGACCTTACCGCAGGTAAATACTTCATTCGTATCAAATTATCGAAATGCCGAATTATAAGAATTGATAAATACAAAATAGGTAAATACCGACCTAAATAGATTTGGCACCCCATTTTTCTTGAGCGCGTCTTGTCATTTTTGTTTTTGATAGAAATATGTTATATTTATTATGAAAAACTAATCAGTGAAAGAATTTTATTAATATCTACAAAAATGCCGATGATATACAAATTTTTAAAGTAAATTGTGTTGTGACGTCACTCGGTTACATTACTGTTGTGGGCTAAGGTGGATAATTTGTACGTAGCGGCACCGAGTGACGTCACGAGTGGGTCGTAAAAACACAAACTTTGATTTGTTATATCTTCGGTAATAGGTAATCGATATTTTCCCGAAATTCAAAAAGTGAAAAAGCGTTGTTAATTGTTGAAAAGGACGCGCTGAAAAAAAAAATATGGATAATGATACAATCTATGTAAGTAAAGTTAAAAAATTTAATTTTTACTACTTTTCGAATGAACTTTAAATTTGGACGTAGCAGATATTTACGACAACGACAACGTTCGCCAATAGAGATCGTTCGACAACATGCGAACGAAACGTGAATCTTCTGGATTTAAATGAAATACAGTTCGTTAAAATTCTACAGTTTATTTAAAAGAACTTACATGCTTAGATAGGTACAAAAATTTGAGTCGTAAATTGTTTCTGTTTCAAAATCTTAGATGAGGCTAAAAAAACTGGCGTGTTACCGCAAGGGCAATTAACGAATATAAATATATTATTGCTCGACTGCCCGGTTGGCCGAGTGGTTAAAGACCCTAACTGTGGAGCCGAGGGTTGCGGGTTCGATTCCTGCCCGGGACAAATATTTGTGTGCATGAACATGTCTATTTGTTCCGTGTCTGGGTGTAAAAATATCTATATATGTATATATTATAAAGAAAAGAATATTTACGTAAATATATCAGTTGTCTAGTACCCCATAATACAAGCATAATACTTGCTTACTTTGGGACTAGATGGCGCTGTGTGGGATGTCCCAGATATTATATTATCATTATTATTATTGGCTTTATATATTGGTTCTGCATTGCCTTAAAGCTCGAATATTATATGTATTAAGTTGTCAGCACTCACTTCTCATTTTCATATTTTGTATGTAATGAATGGATTTGGACCAAAATTAATTTTCAACACGTAGTTTTCATAATTTTTTTCTGAAAATATAGACTAATTTATAGTTTCCTTGTAAATAAAAAATAAAAATGAGTCTTCCCCAAAAATTTATTCATAAAATCCCTGTGACGTCACTTGGACAGATGTTTACTATTTATGTTACCTTAGACTAAATAAAATCATAATATTTTTTTTATTTGTTTAACAATAAAAAGACTGTCTCTTAATAAAATCGATAATAAAAATAAATATATGCGAAAATACCTATAATTTTGATTTTGTGATATTCTATTCAATGGGGATTGATAAACTTTGAAAAAAGTTGTGAAATTGCGATGGAGTGAATGGAGTAGATCAAAAACGCATCGCATTATCTGGTGCCATTTCAAAAATCCGTACTCTCGCCCATAGTCCTAGGAACCGGATTATTGAAACGGCGCTATTCGGCGCTACTTCGGTGTCGTGTTAAATCGTGTATGGCCACAGATCAGTTATTTCCTCTCCTTGTGTCGTACGTAATCAATCTCGCCGTACCTGCTGGTGGCTGGCATGGAGTTAATCCTCGAACCTACTTACACTACGCGGACTTAACGAGCATATCGCAGTGCGACTCGCTCGCGCCGTGTTCGTTACACGTCACTGGTTTTCCATAGGTTCACTTTTTATTTCAATTCTCAGTCTTATCTTATTCCCGCTCTTGTCTTTTACATTTTCGTTCCCGTCACACAAATACGTATTCACTTGAAGCGAAGGGAGGGAAAAGTAGACGAAATTACATTACATAAAAATGTATCTTTCGTTGTAGTTTTTCTACAATATTCTTGATTATTTAGGTACTCTATATTACTTTTTATTTTCGTTCATATTTTGATAAGATTTTATTATTAAACTTGTTTAATAAACGTTAGAAATTTCTAATAAGATTACCGTAATTAGTCAGTACATGTTATCGAGTTAGATAGTTAAACCTGCATCTGCACCTTTATGTAAATAAGTTGTGGGTACTGTGATTAAAAGACAATGGATATTTACGGATATTTGTGAATAATTTTATTTGCCGGAACCATCGGAGGACAAAGATTGTAATTTCCACCCGAACGTGTCAAGATTATGACGTTAAACGAAAGACGTCTTTGGTGAAAATATCAACTTACCTTGCTAATTACGAATAAACACGAACGATGCAACAAGTAATTTTAAATACTGACTTATAAGTTAGGTAATATATTTTTAATTAATATTTCCATTTAAATGGAAGAAAACGCCAACTAATAGCCTTATTGACTATGATTGATTTCAAGCAAATAGGACTACACGCAACGTTGCCAAATTTCAATAGCACGGTTTGTAGTGGTTGTATAGGGAAAGTAGTGGTTAAACCCATTCTAAGTACAAATTCGTACATTTTTTGAATCAAAATCGGATCATGTATTTTTTTCATTTGAATCGCATGGTGATCGTCTCGTGAGCGACTACCGCTACAATATTGTACTGTTTCAGGCGTGGACGGCAGCATGACGGTGTCGGAGGCGGAGGGGGCTGCGCGTCCGCCTTCGTCGGCGCTGCGACGTCTGCATTACCGCGCTACGCGCCGCGCGCACTCCGCCGCCGCTACCGCCAACGCTAGGCACCACCCGCCCAAGGTATGGCCCCCGACCACTGTCTCACGGCTCTTATCAAAAGACGTCGTCAAAATAACGAGCATGCGCGTTACTTAGCTTAATATTCGTAGCGCAAGATCAAGGCTTTTACACTTTTCTGCTACCAAAGCGATGCGCCGTCGGCGCGGCGACCGATTTCATGTCGGGAGAGGTCAAATTATAAATGAAAAGTGGTAATTTCTCATTTTGATCCTATACGATAAACGATGAATTTCTAAAAATAAAAGGATAAAAAAGAGAATCACGAAATAGAGGCGCTGAATTGATTATATATCACCAATTACAATGTACAAATGAACGAATTAAGCGATGTGAGTTTTACAGTCGCATAAGATTTTAACAAAATAGCTGTATTTATTTAGAAATATCAAAAAACAGCTTTTAATCCGTAAGAATCTTTCACGATATTTGGAAATTCCAGAGGGCCGATCACCACCAGCAAAACAGGACGATCCAAATACGTTTTGGTAACTTTTAGTGTTTTAATATGTATTGAAATATCGACTTAACCGTTGAGCGCGTGAAAGCCTTTTCGCATAAAAGAAATATTACAAAACATTTTTTGGGTAAAGGTTACTAAACTCTTTTAAAAAGGTTATTTACTCGATAGGTACAACCGCGTGATCATAGATTTGTTCAGTACGGGCAGAGCTTCCTTTACAAAACATTCATTACTTAAATATCGGCGCTTCTTCTGAGTACTATTTAGTTAAAATGTAAATTTTACTTTCTAGATAGAATTTGGACTAGCTAGAAATGAGCCATGTCGAGGCCTGAAGCTTAAGCGATTGATAAAGATTTCGATTTTGGTATATAATTGATCTGTGAGCATACTTAAACGTAGACGACTTACTATATTTAGTAGCCAAAGAAACAAAAATTCATTTTATTTTCTATAAACAGTCTCAAGAGGATATCGTCGAAAGGTGTTTTAAACTGACCCCGTAAGATTATTTTTTTTGTATTGGCACATCAGACGCGATACATAAAAGTGCCAATTCGTTTATACTAGGTTTGAACAAATTAGAAAAAAATATTATTATGTGCAAACCTTCGACGTTGATTACGGACACTTCTTCCTTGTAGTTTTGCCTTAGACAGTATTGTCAAAAAATGGCGACACCAAACTTATGATTAAATTTTTTTAGAAAGCGTATTTAGTAAACCCTTGTCATTTGAAATATGCGTTTGATAGCCGACGAGTGATTGGTGAGCAACGACGCCATAGTAAAATTTTATGGAGAAGAAAAATAAAGGTATTGTCGAAATGGTCAGTTGCAAGGTAAATCGAGAATTTTATAAGGCATGGACGAGGACAAATTAGTTAATTTATTTTACTGTAGAGTGTTGGGAAAGAAAACGAACGTGGAAATAAGTTATTGAGTATATCAAGCGCCCACACAGAACTTGATGCCACAGTGTCCTTTTTTGTCCACATTCATTTCGTCGACGCTATGTACCTAAAGACGGTGCGACTTGAATTTGATTGTCCTAATCCATTACGTTTACTACAACTTGACAGTGTAACTAAAGTAAGGTAATATTATTAGCCCAAATTTATTTATTTACTTTATTGGAGACAAACAGTAACAAAAGGCATAATATAGTATAGATATAAGTATACAAACTTAATTTAATATGTCAAAAGTTGAATCCTATTTAAGCCCGGTAGAACAGATTCCCTTAGGAGATAAGTTATGATAGGCTAAGAGACCTTTTTGACGTTATTAATTTTTCGATTAACTTTGAGTTTGCTGATTTGTCTGATAGTAGATTAGCAAACGCGCGTCGGACACATCAAAATGAAAGTTCCGTATCAATTTACAAACAAGTCAAACGTAAGAATTTGGTGAGTACGTTTGTTTTATTGCCATAACATTCGAATTCATAATTTTTCAATTCCGTCAATCAGCTCTAAAATGGTATTTACAAAATTAGATGTAAAAGGAAATACCCGTGCCGAATTTCTGTTTTGTTCCAGTTGTATGAAGACGCCTTAATACAGAAAAATATCTTGAAATACTGCAAATTTTACTGAACAATTTTATGGATGTTTTCTCTGCATAAGAAGAACGCAATATTATTTTTAAATAAAACCGTGCTAATCAGATAATTTTTTATGGGATTATTTAAATAATTCGGTTTATAAAATCTACTACCGGTCAGTGGAGGAATTAAAAACCGAAGATCAAAATATTATTAAAAAAAATTTTCACCACAACTTGGGTCTCATTTTGAACAGTTCAAAAGTTAAATAAATAATAATAATAATAACAATACCTGGACACCCCACACAGCGCCATCTACTCCCAAACTAAGCAAAGCTTGTATTATGGATGCCAGATATGCATACTTGAATATTTTTTTATAATATATACATATATAGATATTTTACACCCAGACACGGCACAAAAAGATATGTTCATGTTCACAACGGAACCCTTATAGTTTTGCCATGTCCGTCCGTCCGTCTGTCTGTCTGTGGTTTTTCTCAAAAAATATTGGCAATATATAGATGAAATTTATAAGGTAGTTGTAAACTATGAACCGCTACACACCGACGTAGTGAAATTAAGAAAATTTTTTTTTGGATAGGTCGCCATACATGTAACAAGCACGAAAAAAAAAACTCATCGTATATTAACGCGAGAGATACCAAACGATAGTTCTTTAAAATTAAATCAAGGTTTTGAAACACTTTTTTTTATTTAAGTAATCGGTTGTTGAGATATGCACTCCTAAAGTCCTAATTTCTGTTAGAGTCATGTGTCCCCTCAGCTATCAGCTAAACCGTTGTTTTTGGATATGTGGAAAAAAATTATGACAGGAGTATATATAACGTTGTTAAAAGGAAAACTATCACAGCTAACTAGACTGTATTATAAGTAAAAATTTCGTAAAAATTCCATAAAAAATGACAGCGATTTGCCAATAAGCGAAACTTAGATGCATTTTATCTTTGTGATGTTATTGTAAAAGATAATTAAAAAAAAACATTTTATGATGAAAACTACATTGTATTACTAGGTACTATACATTTACGCTTTCCTTTGCAGAGCTTCTTCTCTTCACAATCGATACTAAAAATCAAAGATTCACTGTAATAAAATAAGTAATAAAAATTGTGTCTAGCTATCAGTGCACTAATGTTAATACTTTTGGGATTAGCTAGAGAGCATCAAGCGCTTTCTAAATAACTAACGAAATAACAAGGAAATATATTTATTCACTAATTCTTAAATTACACAATAATAACGATTAATGGTTAAGTTCAATTAACGTCTCGCTCGTTTTTTTATATTATATTATATGGTGGTACGGAACCCTTCGTGTGCGAGTCCGATTCGCACTTGGCCGGTTTTCTTCTATCGTTATGATTCACCATCGTTTGGTGCTATAAATGTGCAGGATGTTATTTTTCTCATATTTCACATGTTCAATTCATTTATATAAAGGTAGGCATAAGGTAGACAGATATGTTTCCTTTCAGTAAAATTGGCTGTATTTTGTATTTTTGTAACGTCAACACAAAAGTTATTAAAAAAACGTCAACCGCCTGGGGTAGGTATCATAAGTGATTTTTTATTGTAGTTTTGTTAGCACTTAAGTTCTGTGTGACACATTAATTAAAAATCACAGCAAGTTCTTTTCACATAATTTCGCTACACGATGAATTAATTACGGAAATAGTAAAAATCACAAATACGATACGTAACGACGACAAAGCTAAAGTAACATTGATTTGTTTTCACGACTGATTCGTATATAATGAGTGGAGATAAACTCGACTGGCCTCCCGCATATCCTACCGCAACCACTTTAGCGGTTGCACGTTAAGTCAAATTCAGTTAGTCGTTTTACGTTTATGGATTGCGCCCTATGTCGGGCGAAACCTTTCATGTGTATTCTGTTTTGAGGGAAACTTAGGGTGAAATCCAATTACGGTAACGACAGCCAAGTATGTTTATGGTATATACGAGCAGACATTGATGGTTGTACAAATTTGAGCATGCGTAAAAAGCAGTCAACTCATTAAAAAATTCCAGATCTCAGTATCGCAGCAATCGCCTCGATTAGTGAGGTATCATGACGCCCCACGGAAGTATGATGACTGATTCACTATTAAGTCTCACTCTAAGTCACTATGTAAATGTAGTTCATTTACCGCAGTCATATCCGGTGCGCGGGCGACGCCGGAAGCGGGCTCTCGGGGTGCCGGATATTGCGACACCCCCCGTTTCGTAACGTAATGAGTGGGCCACTAATTTGCACTAAGCCGATAATTTTTCAGCCGACGATTGCAGACTTTTGCGTGAGTTTTACTATACAAACCGCGTGAATATAAATCGGAACAAGTTTTCTTTACACTCGATTTCGGATTTGTTGCATACGCGCACGAAACTTGTGAGTCGACACTTTTTTAAATTAATGTAATTTTAGTAGTCTACTCACACGAAGACAATTTGATTGCGTCGAATCGGCGACGACCATATAAATATAAAGTAGGCTATTCGCAACCGCAGTATTTGATAAATGAAAAAATTAAAAGTACCTACTTGCCAATATTTTACATCCAAATAAATCCACTTATCACAACGTGTAAAAATCGACAAGTCTCTTAGATACTGACAACTTGTTTATTGTGTTCCTAAATCTTAGCCTTCGCCTTAGCTTTAGGATCGTTTCCATGATCACTTATTCTTTGACTTACTTTTGTCTGGCAGTTACCTTACATATTCGAAGATGTTCTAGCACTTTCTGGAAACTTACATGTAATTAATTTTACTGAAAAACTTGTTATGGGGAAGTGTCGAAATTGTGCACGTAACAGTATTTTAATATTTGTTTGTAACTTTCATTCAGGCTCTTTTATCGACGTGTTTATTAATAGTGTTATAGATAACTTATATATTAAGTTTGCTATAGGAAATTACGTCCATTTTCGCAAACATGATTATATTGTTTCTTCGTAATAACTTGGCGTGCTCACATTTATGACTCACCCGAGCAAAATTCTATTCATAAAACTAGGCGAGTGATTCGGCTGCATCTGTAGCAGCGTACATCATTATCATTACCATTTCAGTCGCTGAACCTCCACTGCCGTACAAAGGCTTCCCTCCTAGATCTTCCCATATCACGGTCTTGGGCCACCTGTAACCAGCGACGACTTGCCGGATTTTCCAGGCAGCCGGTCCGCCTATTGAGGGACGTCCCTTGACCAAAAATTGAACGCTGTGAGACGCCCATCGACATTGCGGATCCAGGTGACCTCTCTCCGCTTTCATCAACCCTCTGACCTCTGTTAGATAAGTACGATCTCAGAAGGTCGAGCGCACGATTTTTAACACCAAAATGACACAATTTCCTGACAAATGTGTCATGTTGGACGCAATAAAAACCCTTGGAAAGATCATAAAAGATGCCTATAGCATCTCCAGAGCCTTCCCAGGCCTCAAAGATGTGCTGAATCAGTTCAACACCAGCATCTGTTATTGAACGGCCCCTGGTGAAACCAAACTGTTTGCGATGCATTAAATTATTAATATTAAAGTGTGAAAGTAACTGACTTAATAATATTTTTTCAAAAATATTGCTTAAGGTTGGTAGTATTAAAATGGGTCGGCAATTAGTAGGGTCAGATGTACTACTGGCTTTAAATAATGGAATGACCTTACTGCGCTTCATTAGGTCGGGAAAACCGCCATGATCTATACACTTATTGAATAAATAAGCAAGATGTAGTGAAATGCAATCAATAATTGAACTTACAATTTTAACTGAAAGACCATGAAGGTCCGCAGTATTTTTCGTTTTTAATGATTTGAATGCTTTAACAATGGCTAAAGGGTCCACCTGAGAAAACTTAAAATCAACCATGCATTCACTGACATTTTGCTTGAGTGATGATGACAAGAGCGGGAGAAAAGTTTAAGAACTTGGTAGTCGAAACTGGAACATCTGAGAAAAATTTCTCGAAAACCTCGGCTACTTCTAAATTTGATGTTAAAAATGTTATCATTAATTTTAAGTTTAAAATCAATATTTCGCGCTTTTACCTTTCAGTTTCGCTGTTTACAATTTGCCAAACAATGTGACCTGCCCATTGCCACGTAAACTTGCCAATTCTGTGAGCTATGGCCATAATTCCTGTTCTTCTGCAGTTTTATGTTGGGAATTCTATCCCTCAGAAAGATTCCGAGCATAGCTCTTTCCATAGTAGGGTAAGTGCCTGCACGCGTTCACGAGGCCAACATTTAGGGACTATGGTCAGAGACTACCACGTTAAGAGTAGAGTACAAAAATTATAAATATAAGTTCTCAAACATTAGCTTAAACTACATTGCTTACAAATTTGGGACCGCGCTCGTCCTCATTTCCATTCTTATTTTGATGTTTGTAGGTAGGTAGGTAAATATGGGACTTTTCTGGAAAGCACTAGAACGTTTAAACCAGCGCATATACCAGGCGTGGTTTACTCTACTGCCAAATTAGTGCACACAAAAGTTCTGTAGCGGCATACTTGTTTCAGGGCATTTTACATTCATTATGATGGTACACGACTTTTTTATTAATTTTATTAAATGTCAATATTATCCATTTCATCATATACAACCCCGTTATATTGATGCTATACAATACCCAAGCGCTTTCACAAATTAACTGACAGCGAAACGTTCCGATAACACCTCTGATAGTGATTAAAATGTGCTGATTTTATAAAAATATATTTCATTAAAGTTTGATGTAGAATTTCTTATTTTTTTTATTAATCTTTATAATATTAATAATAACTTACAAAAATTTGACAGAAGAATAAAACCACATCTGGTATGGTATAAGTGTCAAATGGCGACAGTCTGGTCTTGTAACGCAATTGACTGGAGCCCAACCTGCACTTGAGCTTCTCCAGAGTTAGCAAGGCTCTCTACTATCCGCAGGTACTCGTGCTTTTGCAATGAGCGTGACGGCAGCTGGGCTTTCATCCAGAGCACTCAAAAAAGAACGACCTGAAAAAAATAAATTCATCTGTTGATTCACTTTAGTACATCTAAAACATCGAAAGTACAGAAATACGTTATATCATAATATAATATTCTTCTCTGCCGACAAATTCGGTTAAGACATTGATTCGGCATTGGAATTTCCGCAATCTCTGCGACAGTGGCAGCGGTTGGAGTATCAGGTTGCTGTTACAATCGACTGAATCCTTAGCGACTCAATGAAATCATTAAACTGCATGTCTGCTGTATTCAGATCTATTCTAAAAAAAATAATTTAAACAACAAAAATACAAACTAAAAATAGATTTGTATTATTTAAATTCAAATTTAACAATAGAATGTTCAATCTTTACTTACTTTATTACATTATATTCACTCAATACTCAAGACAGCATCAACATAAAAAGCACATGAGGAAGCATTCTAATAAAAAAAGAATTATAAATAAGAAAATGAAATGTGAGTTAAGATTAGGAATATTTGTTTTAAGGTAGGTCGATCCGACGTATTACAGGTACCCTCTCTCCCAGGGTTATGAAAATGATTTGTCATTTGTCTCGCTAAACCCCCTTCTAGTTTTTTGGCACTTGTTGAATGATAGAATAATAGAATAGAATGATAGACTATCGCGGAGTTTTCCTTTGACATTACACATGTAATAATTCCATAGGTATATATTTCGGTACATTTAAATATCTGTTCAGTCTACTGTTTTTTGGAACAACACAATACATCTTTATCTAATGATTTTTTTTAATGGAATAACTACTTTTTCAATAAATTTGCTATTAACACGGTCTTTATGACATCGAAACTTCTATCGTAACGTTGTATTTTACAGTACTAGGCCTTGTTACTTTATACCAATCACAAACGAGCATTCTGT
Organism: Luffia ferchaultella; assembly: GCA_949709985.1. NCBI lineage: Eukaryota > Metazoa > Arthropoda > Insecta > Lepidoptera > Psychidae > Luffia > Luffia ferchaultella. The sequence continues at coordinate 537,210 of OX453261.1, forward strand.
TTGTAATGCATGCGTAAACCGCGAAAAACAGCCCGCTCCTGCCCTTAGCTCCCACCATTATTACATTTGAAGTATGTACCTAATTTTAATCGCAAATGTATTGAAAAACGTCGTATGATGCTCGTACTCAGTAAGCTGGCTATTATAGTAGTCGGTTTATTATAAGCATTAAGTTTCGCCTCTAACCACCTCGACTATAATATGCAGCTTTACCGTACTTGCATCATAATGTACTATTATGGTATTTCTCATTCCTGTGTATATATAAAATTCATTATCAAATACAATTTATACACTTACATAAGTCCACTCTTGTGAAGACGCAGAAGGGCCTTCTGAATTAAGTTTGGTGTCGCATTCTTCCCGAAATCTCATGGTAATTTCTCCTTGATGAGTGGTGCTACACGTGACGTAATACTAGTTTTATGGGCCTCCATAAACTCCACCAACAACTCCATATGTCCATTGGAGACAAATCATCTGTTTATAATAGTTTGGCTTTGTACCCGGTATGAAATTAAAGTGTGATACGTGGTGGTATTCCTCGACAAGTATTTTGAATTTTGACCCTAACTTTGACGTGCGTAGTTTTTTTTTTAAACCATAGACATCACAAATTTGTTTATGGTGTGAATTTGATGTCATAATTTAAAATTATTTATCGATAAACTGAAAATTAAATAATCTGTCTGTGGTTATACACTTTTTACATTATACGCGTCCAGGTTACACTAAGGACAATTGCTACGAACGTGCCACAGACCGACCGCGATTCTAATACGACAGTGTTTTTCGGTTTAAATCGCTACTACATGAAACATAAAAGATTGCTATTAAATTTATTTACTCTATGACATGGAGCGATGATAAAGATAAAGTTTAAAGAATAAATAAACGCATTATCAGGGTCATTGTGACGTGTGGAGCTTTTAATTAGTAGATTTATTGTGCTGTTAACTTTGATGTATTCGTTGCTTTAGTAATTAAATAATCGTTAAAAGTTATAATAATAATAATATCTGGGACATGCCACGCAGCGCCATCTAATACCAAAGTAAGCAAGTATTATGCTTGTATTATGATTCTAGAAGTGTTATGTTTTTATTGACCTGTCTGTATGTCTGTCTGTCACGTTTTCACGGCTAAACGGCTGATGGATTTTGATGAAATTGTGCAAAAGAAACTGTTCAAACTTTTTCTATGCCCGAGGAAGGACATAGGCGGAGGAAGGGTATAAAGTAAAAGGGTTCACTCATGGTGGTGATAGGAGATAGTCTTTGGTCTATCAAAGAGCATTCAATCACGGTGGCTATGCGTGGTTGCTAGTGGTTACTTGAATGCCCCAAAAGGAGGGTAATGTTTTTCAAGAATATTTATGTCTATATTTCTTTGACATGCTCTGTAGCTTAACCGACTTGGCGGATTTTAAAATATGAGAAGTTGTTAGGTTCATTTTAATTGTAAAAGTAACGTAGGGTAGGGGACATTAACTAAATAAACTAATCGCCTGAAAAATAAAAATAAAATTTGAAGAAAAAAAATATTATTATTGAATATTGAATAGCTAATTGTAAATATACATAATACTTTCATACTAACATTTTGAAACAAAGTATGTTTAACGCAAGGACAATACGTTAGTTCTTTGCTGGGCTGTAGCCGTCCACAGTCCACAAAGCACCACACTGGATCGATCGTTGTGAATATTAGCTTACATTTCTTTGAAACAGTTAAGCTTATGTAGCTTTATTAATTACTTTTATAGAGTAAAAGCACTATAAAACATGAGTTTTTTAGTTAAAAGAAAAAAAATAGTAATGCAAAAATCAAACTGAAAAGAAAACAAGAAGCTCGCTTGAAAGCTGCAGTAACATTTTATTTCAATGACTTTTTAATACTGGGCAGCAAAATAAAACAAAAAATGAGCGCCAGACAGTATTTCAACACTGTACTTCAAATGTACCTTTGCTTCCGAATTCCGGATCTTGTCAAGTGGTCGGCGGGCGGACTCCGTGCCCTATCGCTATCAGTCGACATTAAGATAATCTCTTTAGGTTTATTGTACGCCTGGTACTTCAGTCGCGGTTGCTTTGGTTTTTTGATATTATGGAGAAATTCCGTCGACGCAGAAAAAAATACAATGTAAACGTACCGTCGCAACTGGCATATGACGTCACGTCTGGTACTGGAGCTCGAGGCGTGATGAACACCAAGTACGAGAGAAGAAAGACGTCACGTCACTCCACCACAAAAAATAAAATAGTTTACGTAAAATAACATTTAGAATATTAATTTGGGAGCGCATCGAGAATCATGTGCATTTATACTATTTGCAATTAATGTCTGGATAGAGCGGCGGCGTCAAAAATGCAGATAAACATATCACCTAACAGTTCGGTATAATAGTGAACACACACAGAGACGGTTCATACATTGTACATGTTCACACACAGTATGTAAAAGTTGGCTTGTCCTTTTTGTTGGCATTGTATTGTGAGGGTCCATCACATTATACTCGTATAATCAAAGCATTAATAGTATAAAGTCAACCGTCAGAGAAAATCCCTTGTACCGACTAAGTGCATTCAGTTAGTAGGAGCCCCATTTTAATCAAGTTGCTGATTTTAAATAAACTGAATTTTCTTAATTGATACTTATTATTAATATTCCATCGGAATCAATTCAGCCGTTTCCGAAATTAGCCTGAACAAGCAGCCAAAATAGTTTACCAGCTTTCCGTCCGCGGCTCCGCTCGCTTGGACTACACAATTGTACCGGTATCCTTTTATTCGAGACAAAAAGTAGCCTATGTCACTCTTCAGCTTATAAACGATATCGATGTAAAAATTATAGCGGTCTCGGTACAAATCTGTAGTCCAAGGGTGGAAAGCTAGTTTGAAAATGAAATACAGCCTTATGATGAAATTCAGTGTGAGTGAAAAAGATGTAAGTATATATGTGCAGTTTGCTTCAACCTGCTTGTACGCCTTTCTTAATGACATTAGTTTGACTAGTCAGGCGGACGAATTTACCAATCGATGGTATTCTACATGTTAGAACAAGTTAAAGATATGTAAAATTTACATTCCTTCTATGATTTTAGGTAATTGTTCTGAGGTTATAATAGAGACAATGCGTAAATATCAGTTCACAGTATTGAAGTGACATTTCGCATTTTCTAAACTAGACATCTTACCTTACACCATCTAGGTATATTATGAGTAGTTGGACAGTAAACACAGAAGAGGGCTTTTAGTCAATTCGTACTTTTATGATAATATGAGTGCAGATGTCCATTCTGAATTATTCTAAATATTGGTGATTTTTTTAAAATCAGATGAGTACTTTCGGAGATTTCTTCCTATATCCACACTTACAAACTTTACTTCTTTATAATATCAGTGTAGATAATAAAAAAGTAACGTGGGTAATTTTCGTTCGTGTGGGATAATAAATTCCTTTTTCTTTGGCCCCTATCTACGGCATGTTAATGAATTTATATCAAAAGAACAATAAATATTCGTATCTACAAATCCATTATCTTACTTGACTACACCTATACTATGGCAGCCTAGTACATCCTCAATTAATTCTGACTATCAGATAGTAGCGCCATTCACAGTGTGGCACCCGCTGGGAGGGATGGTGTGTCGGCCGTCGACCCGGATCGATCGCGGATGTAGGTCAGAGGGGCAGCTCGAAATACACCCACGGAGGCACCCTGCACGGCCGACAGAGCTGTCACACTTAAAATTATCTAGATGCGGATATTGTTGATTCGACGAAATTTAAACCCTTCATCTCCGGTACACGCAATGAACGTATCAGCTATAAACCAGAGTTCGTGATTAAACTGGCCTTGCACTCTCTACTGTACCATATACAGCGGTCAAATTTATTACTCTATGGCTTACTGTTATCTACAAGGCGTACAGACTAACACAAATCCCTATATTTTATAGTTCAGTCAACTAGACAAAGAAAGAGCGTGGGAATGACATTTAGCGATCATTCCCCACGTATACATAATATATTGCGTAAACAAATAATAAAAACAACAGAAAAAAGTGTTTACAGTGTTAAAAGCCTCGAAAACACGCAATAAAGCATTTTTATTTAGATTTTTTTATTGCTTTGAGAAGATAATTCGTAATGAAACCTATCCTACAAGTAACGATTGGATGCTTGCCCACCGATGCCCATTTATTTAGCCTTGCATTGGTTTTGTAGTGTCTAATAAGTCCCGATTTGGGCACAGAATCCAAGATCTTTAATCCTAAATGTGTCTTGTACCAACTTTGTAACATGCTTTCTTACAATGATGTATTATATTACAAGCATTCTAACAAAAAATTTTGCAAGATTTAAAACATTTCAAGGTCCGATTTCCATGTCTATTTTGCTAGTTGGATTTGACCTTTTTGAATAATTTTGAAGTTATGCGTTGAACTTGATAGTGGACAGCGAAAAAGATGCACACCATACAACAGCAGAGTGAAGCTAGATACGAAAAGTTTTCAGTGTGAAGTAACTTTTAGTAAATGTTTTTAACTTTCAAATTCACTTTTGCATGCCGTCACATATCGTACCTTGTCTAGTTCTTCGGGTTTCAAGTTACCACTCTGCCAAGTATCATTAAAACCAATTAAGTAGTTTAGCTGTAAGAACGTACTAAATAGAAAACTCTCTTTCGTGTTGATATAATAATAATACCTAGGACAACCCACACAGCGCCATCTAGTCCCAAAGTAAGCAAGTATTAAGTCTGTATTATGGAGCACTAGACTACTGGTATACGTACTTAAGTATTCTTTTTTTATAATAATACATACAAGGTGAAATTTTAACAACCATCTAAATTTTAATGTAATCTTTGATAAAAAACGGATGGCTGTCGTGTTTCCTTTTAGCATCGTTCAATAGATAAATATTGAGATATGACTACACAAACCTTTCCCAAAAAACCAATGACTCTAGTCACCATTCACGGCCACCGCACGCTCCGCGCCGTTTCGGTCTCAAGGTCTCGTGCGTGTCGTGAAAAAGAAGGCAACCAAACGAACGTTATAAATTCACACTAGATAAAATAATTTACATTTAGATACGGAATAAACACACATGTTTGTGCACACAAATATTTGTCCTAGGCGGGAATCGAACCCGCAATCCTCGGCTCCACAGTTAGGGTCTCTAACCATTCGACCAATCGGTCGGCCAATATTTATTATTAGTATTAACAGTATTATCCACCACGATAATTATCTTTATTGACCGTTTCAAATAATAGGTGTAGTAAGCAAAAGCTTTGCACACTATATGAGCGAAATAGAACTTCTAGAACACGGAGAGAAACTTTGTCTCATCACTTTAATAAACTAAAACTTGCTCAACCAACTCCGACACACACTCAACCTGCCTCAACTGTGAGGCACTTTACTTCAGACTTCATAATACCCTAAGCGGAAAATGATCTGGGCTTTTTTTATAGATTGCCATGAAAAATTTCCACCCGCGGGAACTACATGTTGGCCACCGAGCTTTGCATTAGTTTAAAAGAAGAGTAATACTGGCTGTTTATTAAGAGAACTGGTCCACGCGATTTGTTAACTAGATGATGTGTTGTGTCTAAGTATTTGTGTATTACCCGTCACAACTAATTACAATTGAATGAAAGGTAAATACAATATAAAAAATTATAAAGTAAATAAAGTTAACAATAGTTAGCTTTGAGTCGTTGAGTTTAGCAAACATACGCCTTTTAATCTGCTATATTCAAAGTTCGGTGATATTTGCGCGTACCTATTATTATCATTATTATTACTTGTCAGGGCCAGGTAAACCGATTCTCGCTTGTATTTGAACCAATTACTACTAATCTAATAGTAATATTGTAAGTAGTTCAGTAGCAAGTACATCCATTCATATAGTTAAAATCGATCATCGCATCTGCACGTTAAAGTAATAATGCAATGCAATAATCGATCACTGCAACTTATGTAAGCGTGGCTTCTCCGCGTAACCGCTTCAGCTACGTTTCTATAAATGTTTAGCGTCCTTCTTTCATAACGTATAAACAATAGAACTACAGTATAAATGAAATATTTCATTTAATCCAGGTCATGCTTCCAGCAATCAAATAATCCTTCTGATTAATGAGTAATTAAACTTACATGTAACACAGTTCACCATTACAACTGATGACATATTGTTGTAATATTTTTGAGGCAATAATCTTATATTTTGTAATTAGATACAACATAATAATGCTTTCGGGTAGCTTCGTCATCTGTTCTCGTCGCCACTACAACAATGTCTGAAGACGAAGGTCTTCAACCAATGCGTCCTACCTACAATGACGTACGGTGCCGAAACATAGAATCTCACGGCAGGACTGATCCACAGATTTAAAGTCGCTCAGCGTGCTATGGAGCGGGCTATGCTCGGTATTTCTTTGATGGATAAAATCAGAAACACTGAAATCCGTCAAAGAACTAAAGTTGTCAACATAGCCGAAGCGATCAGCAAGCTGAAGTGGCAATGGGCCGGTCATATTTGCCGTAGAACTGATAACCGATGGGGTAGACGAGTTCTCGAATGGAGGCCACGTTCCGGAAAGCGAAGCGTTGGACGCCCCCCGGCCAGGTGGACAGACGACCTGAAGCACCATACCGGGGGTAGTTGGATGCGAAAGGCGGAGGACCGTTTGTGGTGGCGAGCCTTAGGAGAGGCCTATATCCTGCAGTGGAGAGACACGAGCTGATGATGATGATAATGATGATAATAATAATCTAGATGAACTAGATCATCGATTAAAAATCCCTAGGCCTAGGCTGTTTAAAATTAACGATTTAAAAAAGACGTTAACTTCCCTTGATCATAAAAAAAAAATCAGAACTTAACAGATGTGGGGGAGTGTAATTCGGGTATATTTCAAACATTTATGATGGTAAACATAAAGCATTGGTGTCAAAAGATGCAACAGCTCTTGGGGCATCGTATGATATCACATTTTCTAAAATCGGTCTGTAATTTTTATCGGAAAATCGAAAATGGTGTGAAAAAAAAGATGGAATGTCCCAATTTTTGTACATCTATTCTCGATGAACTATTTCGAAATAGTTTCGAAAACAAAAGCCACTATAAAAAAATTAGACAAAGCTTCCGAGGCAGATAGATTGTCTACTGTTTGGAAAAAGGAATTTTGGAATATGCTAGATATTAGTTTTTATTTTTAATGTCCTCCGATAGCTGCGAGAAGCGCGAAATCTAGATTTTTTCTTCTTATTTCGAACTGAGCAATCATTAATCATAAAAGATAATACGTGTATTTAAGTAATAAAAGGTTTCTATAATTAAGAGAGATTCCTGCAGTTACTTATTTCAAAATAAAGAAATTCAGTTTTTAAACAATAAATTATGAACATTCGATGCCGCGCGTCTAGGTAACATCCGGCATACTCCTTACCCATATCTCGCATAGCCTTTTACTGTTTCGTGTCCCTTGGCCAAACATTTTGGCCATGAGATGGCCCAATTTGCGCGTCTGAACTTCAAAACAATTTGGGCAAAATATTTCCTGTCTCGCTTACGAATTTTGCCAGAATTTAAGCACACGAGTGCGACAGCGATATAATCTCCTTGGCGTGCAGTACATCTACAGCACGAGGTAAAATAGTTGTTTTTTGGGAACATCATACAAAAATTAATGGTGTTTAAAATCTTCATGATGCATGGTTCATTGAGAATTAATTTTCAAAATCAAATTTTAAATGATGGCTCGAATTTCCATACAATTGTATTTATTGTAAAATCCCTTAATATCTACTTGTCGTAATTTATAAATTTAAATGTGCTTCGTTAATTTCGATCATAGTTCAGATTAGTTATTTTTAAAGAAATTAGGTATATCTAAACGTAATTGGTCTCAGAAACGTGTAATCCAAACAATTTTTTTGAATTAAAAAAAATTACTTTAGGGTACTTTTCTGAAAATTCTACAATATGACAAGAGTTAAAAGCCGCTTCTTTGTTTTGTCTTACGTACTTCTGTGTACTATCATACGAGTATCATCACAAATTCACTTTTCGTTTACTATTGCCGTTGCGTAACCCTTTTTTCACAGTGTATTTCGCCCTTTGTACCAATGATTGTGTCAAACGAAAGACTATCTACGCTCCCGACGGAGTTCAGCGTCATGCATTAAGGGCCCTTGCTTCATCACTTTCTGTTTCGCCCTTCCCTTGCCTTTCCAAAGGTTGGTATCTCAAGTTTCTCGCTAAGCAATATTTAGTATGATCCGCGTTAAAAAACACCGCTCGAGCTTTAACATGCGTCTTTTAAAACTATTGTATTTGAATAAGTAAATAAACGTGGAAATTTCCCAAAGACATACCCTTTAAGTAATGATTTACCAGTAAACAATAATAGAATTAAAGACAGAGACTTCGTAGTTCTCCATTATGCGTCTTACTGAAAGATAATTATAAAACATATTTTAACTAAACTAGTTCTAAACCATTCTAAACAAACGTTTCTTAATTGGACAGTAAAGTCTCGATATTTTTTCCAGAGCGCTTCTTGCCGCAGTGTCACGCACATTTCTTTTATAAATTTCTTTTGTCACTGTACTTTGATTCACCTCTTGTTTTTTGAATGATATGTTGCATAAAACAAAGGAAATCTTTTTCGTAAATTCGAGAATAAACCATAGACGTGTCTATGTCACTTAGACATAATACATCTGTCGCAGTGAAATGACGAAACTAGAAGTTTCGTGAAATACCTAGAAATATTCAAAATTACGGATAAGATCGAAATCATTTCATTATAATTATCGGGCTCTGAAGCCCCAACTACTGGAGTACAACCCATCCTCAATCTTGAGTTATGGAGTTTGAACCATAAACCCATCACTCTGGTCCGGTACGGATTAAGGGATGTTGACCTCCACTGTTAGAAGTGACGATATGATGGCAGAAGCGAACTTAAGTTTTTCTAAATTAACAGTTACAGTAACAGACAATGGTTAGTCTCTAAACTACTGCATGAAAGGCGGGGTGCTTTGTCGCTCCTCTGATGTTGTTGATGTCGAATATTTAAACCGATTGTCTCATCTAGTAAGAAAATGTAGTAACGTGTAGTAGTCTTCGTTGTATCACATAATTCGTCTTTACGGGAAATAATGAGGGGTCAAACGAAATTTCAGTTGCATCACCAATTTATTTAGTGATTTTGCGAAACCACAATCTGTGTCTCGTGTTGTTGTGAAATCGATACCACATTTTGTTCAGTAAGATCATATATTAATCGGTTGAAATATTCGACCATCCGTGATTTCGTGATATTTGGGGATTTCACAAAATCCCTGTTTTTGTCATTTTCCTGCGACATATCCATAAAAGCGTAAGCCGTTGCCTAGCGATGTTTGACATTTATAATTCAGATATAAAGTGGACGCAAAATTCGAGAGTGGGAGTTTTAGTCTCAAAGGAATTTAAGAATTCTTTTTATAAACACCTGTTGCGTCTAAGCAGTATTAGGGAAAATCTGTCTGAAAAAGTTATCGTTAAGTTAACGTTATCCCGTCCATAGGGTATTATTCGGTCATTTGTTTTTGTACACGATGAGGCGTTGGCGTGGTTCATGAATCTTTCATTAGAGGCGTTCATATAGAGAAGATTTATTTAAGACTAGCTTTTGTCTGCTATGCTGCTTGCGTAACTTTCATGGTTCGCTATAATTGTTTTTTAATGTTAATAAATGCGAATGCTTATTTCTTACATCTTATCAAAGAAAAACAGGATTCTTGTGATTCTGTCTGTCTGTTACAGACATTTTACTCGAACCCGTAGAAATGTGAAAAGCGTAATTTTTAATACGCACGTTTTTCAACAATCGAAAGTTTTGAAATGGACGATAGAGATTCATAAATAATATTCATAAATACTATAATACCTAAACCCATACAAGCGGGGATCGCTTTCAAATTCAAAATGTAACTGTCGGGTTTACACACATATTTAATTTTTTTTATAGTTAAATATTAAGCAAATGAAAAGCCGTTGGACTGGTAATCCGTATCTTGTAGGTAATCTTTGTATATTTTTTTTTTAGAAAATTTTAATTAAAATAATGGTGAAAACTTTAGGAGTACATACTGAAGGCTGATGTACAGAAATAAATAAATAGATTTCTCATTTTTATTCCTGTTTAAGGTGTCTGTTAGATTTGACAAAAGTAATTAAAAAAATATTACAGAACGATTTATATTTTTTGTCCCTCTTTCGAGTTGAATCATACCAAAATATTATGTCATTTCAAAACTAAATTATTTTTTTTACTTGACTTGAAAGAGGTTTAAAAAACATTAGTTATTGTCTTCATTTTTTCTTAACTGTCATAAATTATATACTAAAGACGGTGCCATACCTAGTTATTTACTTTCTCTAATCTAAAACGGAAATGAATTAGTCAATTACGATAAATAAAATGATGTTTCGTATTTCATGTACTTACGACGGCCAACCGAATAGTTTAAATCTAGAATATAGTTTATGTAATAAAATCTTGTTCATGGTCCCGTAAAATTCCTGTACCTACTGCAGCCATGACTTCATTGTTGGGCTAGATGGCGCTGTGTGGGATATCCCAGGTATTATTATTGTTATTTTCATGTCGAGTCCCCCGAATGGTGTTTTGATATAGGGAAGAGACAGAAATGACTGGGAGCGAGGACTGGAGAATATGGTGGTGGTCCATTAGTTAAAATTCTGCAACCCTGCACACTCCACAGCAGCGGACGTGATATAAGACGTCCTTATTTTTATTTATTCGCTTATTTTATTTAAGCCTATATATTATTGTTACACTATAATGACGTACTAATCACTCAAAAAAAGCACTAATTTTTTATTAGTATAGATCTCAACTGGAAAAACTAGATAGATTTTATTATTAATTAATTAAATTATTATTTTTCCCATCGAATTGAACGGGATCACCAAATAAACATAACATTTTCCGTTCGGGATGTTCAAACAAATTGACATGTCAAAAGCTTAAAATGTTAAAAGTTTACCAGAAAAATCTGTGTGAGTGAGTTTTCGTGTTTCGTTTGTAATAACAACACAGGGACGAGAGGCGGGTGCGGTCAGGTGAACCCTTGGGAAATCTATCGTTGTGCCTGTAAATATTGACGAAATTCGTGCTGCATCGAACGCGTATGAAAAACTATGGGGTTGCTACACGTAATAATGACAGTTTGTTTATTTCTTGGTAAATGAAAAAGGGTCCGATTTTTGATACAAAGGTCACATGCGTATAATTAATAACAAAGAACAAAGTTTACACGCACACCTTGGACGTAGATTTTCTTCAGCAAAGTACGGTAGAAAGCAGACACAACCAATGTAAAATGGGTTTGTCTGAAAAGCGTTAGGACGTTTGAATTCTTTATTATATAAGGTGAACTTCAGAGCCGACGAAAAGCGAGTGTTGAAGCAAGTTTAGTAAGAAGACAAATGTACAAATTTTCGGGATGGTCAGTTAATTAGAATTAAACATTGTTCAAATAATATATTTATTTTGCTGTAGTATTGAAGCGCGAAATTAACGTAGCAAGACACGTCGTACGTTTAACAGGACACCCATAACCGGAGCGCGGCGCCGGCGGGTGCCGCAATAAGGTAAAAGCAAAGAGATCCGATTCTACAATATTATTTTATTGCGCACTCAAGATGTCTGGCGTCGATATTATTTCTCGTTCTCGTGGTACAGAGTTAAACTTTTTTGTTCAACCAAAGAGTGAACGTGACGTACAATGGTAACTCAATAGGCATTGGTCGAACCTACCCTAAGGCGACTTATTTTTTTTTCCTTCTCAAAATCTGTATCCAAGATACACATAAATGTTAATTTTAAACGAATTATAATATAAAAAAATGTCATGTCTTATATGTTCGTAGAATAAATTCGAATTAATTCTATGGTAATAATTTAATAAAACGTTTCCAATTCCAATTCTTTGTATTGGAATATTTAAATTGAGTTGCATCATCTAGCCCCACTAATATATTAAATGCGTTCATATTATAAAACTGACTGTAGCAGATTATGTCTATACCATAGATAGCAAAATAATTACGATAGAGTGTCTCCTACCTCGAAACAATCAAAAACGTGAGCAAAATGTCAGACTCAGTGATTATACGGACCACACGACATTATCATTAGATCAAACAAATATGTTGGTATATTAAACAATATATTTGTTCTATGGCGTTTTTTTCCTCACATGTTTGTCATCACATTGCGGTGTCTCTATAAATATTCATGACCTGGAAAATATTATTTGGGTATAGCTTCATTCAACTGATAGATTGTTAGTCGTCCTTGAACCCATTACTAAGTACCGCTGGTATTTTTTATAATTTTATAATCGTTTGTACTTTAACGTTATTATTTTCCAACGGTTTTTCTAAACTTAGCACAGTATAATACACTTGACCTCTAATTTTCTAAGAGCTATTTTGGAGCCGATTGAAGCAAATGCAGGAAGTGAGGGTTTTCGTTATTTCCCAACGGCTTTTTTATTTCCAATAATATGGAGCTCGGTTACACAATATAAAGTAGATTTACGAAAAAAAAAACCACTATTTATAAAAACTGTAAGAAATTGACGTCGATATCCATGCAGGTCAACTATATAATGACGGTTAATTCTAGAATTCATGAGACCATGGTATGTACCTACAAGTAACGCCATAATGTGAAGTGACAGTAAGAAGTCAGGTGGAATGAATGCGAAACGTATTTCGAAAATAACTTCATCGGACGCCGACGATGTTCAAATGGGAAATTGAAGCATTTCATTACCTATTTGAAAGGGTGTTTTATTGGTGTGAATACTAGATTAAACATACTCCTCGACTAATCAAAGCTTTCGTCACATTAGATTGTGAAAATTCTTACTGATAAAGCGAGAGATTCGCTCCAGCCTACTTTTGTAGATGTCCTTTTGTGGACTATAATTTAAAACAAACCGAGATTAAAACGCGTATTAAGATCATTATCGTTTAAGAGCCTTTGTTTGGTCGTTCACGGCTGCAACCCCTTCTTAAGATGGAGAAATTAATATACTAACATTGAATCTATTACTTCTGGTCCAATAAATTTTGTATGGAAATCGGTGGTCTCATTTAACCTTAATGTAAAAGTTAGAACATTTAAGCCGACTAATGCCGACACATGGGACCGAATTGATACAGTCGTTTAAGAGCAAGATTATTCTGCCAATTACCGCCACGCTAGCGTTTACCAGCCTCACAGAAACAATATTGGGAATCGAACCAGCCACATAATGTACGCAACTTAAAATTAATTTATTCGTGTTGATATGAAATAACTCAGACCGCGTTGAGTTTTTTCTGAAAGCGAAATCTGTAATGGAAATTGGCGAAAACAAAAAAGAAGTATTACATAACTAAAAAAAAATCCGCCGTAAGTAAAGCAATAAAACAAAATAAAAGAAAACAAACTCGATTCAACACTTCGGGAAGTTAAAGATAAACCGCGTGAAATATACGTGAAACTTTAAAACAGAATAATCGTGAATATAATTCAAGAGACGCCACCAGAGGATTCGGGATTTTTTTTGTATTTTTAAGATAACGTTGTTTGGACGCGACGTTCGCGAGGGACCTATACAAACGTTTTTTGATAACTCCTTGGGACTTTGTCAACTTTTCCTTTGGAAAATATAAAAGATACTTGGGTGATGGCAAGGGCGTACGCTGGGAGACCAAATTGATTTGTTTGCTCAACATAAAAATGCGACATCCTCAAAACCGGAGAAGTACGAGTCGGACTCGCACACGAATGGTTCCGTTCCATCATACAATATATAAAAAAACACGTTTCTTGTATCTCCCCTTAATTTTAAATTTTATTTTATTTATATTATTTGTTATTATAGCGGCCATAAATTTCAAGTGTCTACTTATTATGATTCAGACGATACAGCCTTGTGACGGACGGACGGACAGCGGAGCCTTAGTAATAGGGTTCCCTTTGGTACCTTTTGTGTACGAAACCCTAAAAACCACTCTATCGTGTTTGGTGTATTTTTTGATTGAAACGTCTATTGTATACGTATGTGCCGGACCGAGGCAAAGGCAGATTATTTGTCCGTTTATAGTAAAGTCGGTATGTTCTGATTATTTGTAGCTGAAATTGTCATGTCCTGCAATCTTACTTCAACTCGTACCAAAAATCAAAATTTAAATTTCACTTGCACCCTTCTTGTCCACAGGGTTTATTTATATTGCACACTAATTGATGTTTATCGTATATTTTAAAAGGGTACGCACAAACGTCGTTTACAATAACATATTATGCATTTTTAATAAATTGGACAATAGCTATGCAACATCGTCCCGTTTGTAGAATGTATCGCGACCGTAACTTGTCAGCAAATTACTACGATTCTTTATTATACTCACCAAATATACGATATGTGCGATTCCTTAGTGTTTAACATTCAACAATCCACAGTAGGGTAAAAAGCTTCAATTAAAACACATTCTCAACTTCATCCGGTGCATCGTCAGTCGGTGTTGGTCGCGGCCGCTGCGCTCCTGGTCAATTCCCAACGACTTTCAAACGTCCTTACTAACAGCGTCTAGACAATGCCGCCAATGCCACCGACCCTTCCACTTATGACGGGGCTTCACTAACGTGAAATCCAATTAATTGTCGGATTAAGGCTATACTTCCCCTCCCGTACACAGTCAATACATGTTTACCTAACAATCTCATAACACAAACAAAATCTTAACGAAACATGCTGTATCTTTCATGAAATTAACACAGGGGTAAAGCATCAACGAGCGAGTATAAAAAAACATTAAAAATTAATAAAATCGACATAAATCCACACGTCTATCACCTCGTTGAATTTCAAAGAAAAATAATGTAGTTTTTTTGGTCAATTTTAATTTTATTTTTAAATTTCAATATTTAAAAAAAAACTTGTTATTCAATACTCGATCATCCGATGACAAGATTTAAGTTTTTTAGTTTATGTGTATAAT
Source organism: Luffia ferchaultella (assembly GCA_949709985.1). Taxonomy (NCBI): domain Eukaryota; kingdom Metazoa; phylum Arthropoda; class Insecta; order Lepidoptera; family Psychidae; genus Luffia; species Luffia ferchaultella. The sequence goes on from OX453261.1 coordinate 552,300, forward strand.
GTTATTATCTAAGTGTGATACAATCAATATAATGTATTATTGTTAAATTGTGCATCGATTTGTTATCTCATGTAGCTGTGCCCTTGGAGGGCGTCACATTTATCTCCTAGATACATGTATTAAAAACAATTATACTTTCGGGATTAATGTGATACGCGATAAATAAATGAATAAATCTATATTAATTTGGTTCCACATGAAAAATTTTCCGAATTTACCGTAAAACAGTTATTTGACTATTTCAGCATTTCAAATGTTTAATAATGACATTATTCATGTTAAAAATATTATTTATTGAATCACAATTTCAGAGACGCGTCCGAAAAATTTTAACACAAATGTTTAAAAAATTTCATTTATGTAGGTACTTACTTCTAAAATGCATATTTTTTTTTAAATATTGTTATATAATTATAACTTACACCTACCGGTCATGCTACTTCGGTAATCTTTGGCGACTATGCTCCGCGCTTGCTTAAGGACCCGGGAATCCAGGTGACGCGACGTTCATATAGGTGCCCTATTTCCAAAATATAGACATGCATACAAATACCTCTAACACTAGGTTTTTTATCCAGCGGGATTTTTTCGTGCCTTAAATGCGGAGGTACACAGCCCTTTACTTACTTTAATATACGCGATAGGAAAATGGTTGTAATAAATTATGATAACAGATAGGTGGTCAAAGGCGTCCAATATATTATCAGTGTGGGTGAACACGTGACACGGAATAGTCCGGGGGCCTGTGATGAAGTGTTTTTTTCACAGACTATATACGGTTAGTCAGCTAGTTAAGGATGTGTTAGGTCGTGGCACACTTAAAATTATATAAAAAATTAAAAATATTTAAACGATAATCTAATAATACTTAATTTTTGTATACCGTAGATTTTTACATAAACAAAAACCGTGTTTTACTAGTCTTACTAGGTTTTGGATAATCATGTGTATTTCTGTGGTGCTATTTGCATCATTTTTGATTCGCTAAGCTCCAAAAACTCTTTTTTAATAAAAACTAACAATACACGAGCTCCTGGGCTACAAGTTTATGTGGTGGGTTACATGCTATCATGCCACATATCCGTTGTAAAATAGTCGATAGATATTCTGCAATGCGGGCGTGTACAATATGTTGCGTGTTCCAAATTAACCCTGAAGAGAATTTTATTGTTATACCTATGTAATTAAAATTGAAAAACTTTGCGACGGCCGTCAGCTTACTTTCAACGTCCTGTGTAACTGAAAATTAAGTATACAGCTAGTTTATAAATTAGGAAATCCTATTATTAACTTTAGAAAATCTGTGGCCTGCACGAACGGTTCGGGAGTTACGAATATTTAAAAAGTAAAAACTAATTCCGAATCATTTAAAATAAAAAAAAGAAAATGCTCGACTACAAAATCATTCCACTCAAAAAAATATATTAGCTGATAAAAGAAGACCAAATAGTTTCATTTATAAAATTTGGTTTGAACAACCTAATGCACTAAGCAATGTTTTCTTGTCCGATACCTACTTAAGCAGGTATTAAGATACACTATCATATGGAATGTGACTTGAATGGTATAAAACGTTGCAAACGGGGACAAACAAAAACTATATCGTAAAAACGTATTTGTTGTCAAAATCTTTATTTTCACATAAAGACCATCACCTAACATATTTCGGCTATTTTGTTTTACGCTCTCTTCAGTTAATAACCTTTTTTCTTTTCAGTTAAGTTGTTTTTACAGTCGAGCTAATTGTTTAAACTTTTAAATAGTTTCAAAATTTGCAGTTGTATTCGTTGGCATGAATTTACTGTAGTTTTGGTTACGACAAATATAAAACGAACTGTCTTTGTGTTTAAACATAGTGTTTTTTAGTTTATGTCAAAATTGTCAATAAACTGGTCTCAGTGCGTTGGTTCTTATTTGAATGTTTGATAAATAAAACCCATATTGTTGGGTATATATATAATATAATTATGTACATAATGTAATCTATGGATGATATTGTAATACATTTTCTTGCTGAAAATCTTATTAAAGTCCTTCACAATAAAGTGTTACCTACACGTAAACGTGATGAAATTCGAAATTAATTTATCTTAACATGCAAGGAAAAACATACTTGTAACATTAAAAAGGTATTTTCAAAGGATACCTACTTCCTACGCTCTCGATCTAACGCACGCACAGTAAAAGCTTTTAGTAAAGATTTAATATTTCCATGCAACGAAATCGCGATAACCGAATCAATTTTCTGTCCGCGAAAATTGTGAAAGCCTACTCAGAGTTAACGCGCTCTCAAATGAATTCGATTGAAAGCCTCTGATGTTGAAATACAGCGACCGAAGTCTAGGATGAGCAGTTATCACACGATCGATTAAAAAAATTAGATTATACTTGCATAAAGCAAATGAACCCAGTCACTTTTATCAGTGATAGTGCATCACAACTCCTTTATAATAAACATAGTTACTTATGAAAAGTGCGAGTCGGACCGCACACGAAGGGTTCTGTACCACCGTACATGATAAAAAAACACGTTTCTTTTATGGGGACCCCGTCCAATTTATAACTTTATTTTATTTTTACTATTTGTTGTTATATGTGGCGGCCATAGTACATACGAGTGTTTCATGAAAATTTCAAGTGTCTTCTACCTATTACAGTTCAAATCAAACGGTACAGCCCTGTGACAAACGGACGGATGGACACAGGAGCCTTAGCAATAGGGTTCCCTTTGAATACGGAACCCTAAAAATTAAAACAGATAAATATACATTAATGACATTTTTCGAATTCCATTTTTTTAGGAATCACAACTTATAATAGTATATTATGATGCAAGTATGGTAAGCTGCATGTTCTCGAATGGAGGCCACGTACCGGAAAGCGAAGCGTTGGACGCCCCCCGGCCAGGTGGACAGATGACCTGAAGCACCATACCGGGGGTAGTTGGATGCGAAAGGCGGAGGACCGTGTGTGGTGGCGAGTCTTGGGAGAGGCCTATATCCTGCAATGGAGAGACACGGGCTGATGATGATGATGATGAAGCTGTATGTATACTATACGAGACTATAATAGCCAGCTTACTGAGTACGAGGATCATACGACGTTTTTCAATACATTTGCAATTAAAATTAGGTAGATACTTCAAATGTAATGATGGCGGGAGTTAAGAGCACGAGCGGGCTGCCTTTCGCGGTTTACGCATGCGTTACAAACAAAATGCTTGTTTGTGCTTAGTGTAAAGTACTGTAAAATACTGCCTTGTAAAACATTGCCTAGTATTGTAAAATACAACATTGCGGTAAAAGTTTCGATGTCATATAGGTCGTATTAATAGCAAATGTATTGAAAAATATATTTTTACACGATTGTCATAAAGTATTGATAAAAAAGTTACTGATAATCAAGTGTTGTTTGGACAAATTTTTGTTTTTTGTTGATAGTTCTAGTTTATAACTTAAAAGTTAGATTAGAACGTACAAAGATTAGTTACATTGTATCCGACCGAGACACACTAAGTAAAAAAAAATTTTGAAAATAAAAAAAAAACAACAGAAGGCTTATCAACCTCCACCGCTGGAGCTTTTCCTCAAAATAGGGCTGAGGAGCTCGAACCATCATCAGTCCACCACGATCTTCCAATACGTCTCTGGCGAGGATCGAACCTATGACGCTTGCAAGAAAGGCAGAGTGTGTTTAACTACTCGGCCACTTAACGACGTATTCTTACTGAGAATTCGTAACTCCGCAACTAGCTGTGTTATTTATACACGAATGACAATGCGCCGTACAATCGCTGCATTATATCACGCCGACATGTCGAAACTTAATATTTAATAACCTAGTGTGTTCTTCAGTAATTCATATTTTTGTAAAATTTAGATTTTATAGAAATATTCTAAACTATTTGTAGTGATTTAGAGCAAGTATTTTTTAGATGCAGCTCGCGCCAGGTTCGATAGCGGGCCCCGTACCTTCGCAAAACGCACCCGCGTCGACTTCAGAGCGAACTAGAAATTTGGCGCGAGCTGTACTGGTATGATAAAAGTAAAGTTGTACGTATATATACTTGGATAAAATCATCTCATTCAGTTTTCGACCAATCGCTTGATTACAAAATAAAAACGTGTTACTGTCCCAAGAATCTTTTTTGAGTAAAGACACCTGTATAATTCGATTACATGGTTGTATGTAAATATTTAATGGCGGAATATGTTCCCCCATAGCGGCTGTATGGTATCGAGCCGTGTCCGCGACATCCTGTTGAATAAAACATGCGACGTGTTCGGTATTTGGGCCGTCCGCCTTATGCCATGCTTCACGTATATTTATTGTATTTTTTTAGATTTTTCGTATTCACTTTACTGATGGAAAATATTATTTCTTTTTCGATTTTTTTGTCTATAGAGGTTTTTAAATCAATATTATAGTAGGTGCACAACTCGTGTGACATTCCAAAAAGTTAATAGGAAATAAAAAAGTTTTTATTTTAGGGATGACAATGGACAAGCGTGAATATAATTTCCAATTTAAAAGCAATAGACGCAAAAAAATTTCTTAATGTGTCTGTTATGTACCTATGTAATTTTAGAATCATAGTACTTCGTATTTTCTTTTGTTGTTCAGAACGAACTTAGGTAACTAAATGAATGGAAAAGAAAATTAATTATTTCCACTCAAATTTTCTGATTATGCGTGAAGCAGACGGTACCATCTTAAGAAAGTAGATTACATTGTCCCTTACATCCCAATATTGTTCCTTGTTGCTTTTAAGTAATGGTCATTTAACGATACTCTACGGTTTGTATCCCACAGGAGTAATTATTGAAATTGTTATTAATTAGTTAACCAAACCGTGAACGGCATTTTCCTTTGTGCCGTATAGGTAGGCACGCATGCGCGGTACGTACCTACGTCTCTTTGCCGGTAAACACGCGTCATATACGTATTTATTTCACGAATTTCATACGAAATTTTATGTGGATATATGCAAACTGTTCTATTTTCACAAACTGTCTAGTGCCAGATCCATAGCTCCGCTTGCATGGTCTACATGTTAGTGTTAACAGCGGAAGCCTGGGCGAAAGCTTACACGACTCTTGTTTCAATTTATTTAAAAATATTTCTGCATCAGCGGCTTTGCCCATAATAATATTGCTATGAAAATAACTAAAATTTATCGAATTATATTTACATACGTGAGCCCCTTTGTGCTTTGGACCCTTCGACTTCTTAGCATAATGATTCAACCGAAATGAAAAGTAATGATAAACAGATGGAAAGAACCATTCGTGATTCACTTATAAAAATGATTGTCAGACTTTGTTGAGACACGCAGTATCGAAGATAACGTCGGCTTTATTCCGATAGCTTTGTATCGAGGACAATAAAAACGGGCACAAAATATATTATATATTATTTATAAGATTCTCAAAGACTTTCTTAAAGGCCGACTTAAAGGGGAGAGTTACGCTTACAGTTATTTATTTGTATGGTCGTATTGTCCACGAATATTGTACCTCAGATATCCTTTATTTCCCTTCTTTAACTTTACAGCGATATATCGTGGTCATCCAGCTGAAAGAACGTATTGACAAAAATGACATTTTATAGGGGAGCTAGAATTGTGAACAATTAGGAATAATTAATGATAACTTTCTTGTTTCTTTACTTATGTTCTTGCATTTTGGTACGGTGAAAGGTATTAGACTAGACTAGAGACTAGACATGCTATTGCGCATGTTTATTATTATAAAAAAATCAGTTGTCTGTAAAGTCAGTTTACTGACGATAGTTAAACGTGACAACGTCATAAGAAAATACTGATGGAACGGTTGCATTCTTCAAAAGAAAATTTTAATTTTGTTTGTTTGATAGATATTTTGTATGGATATAAAGAAGGAGGTAAATGGAAATCACAATTGAATTGATTAAGTTACATTTATTTGTACGCATAAATACAATTGTCAATTATTTTTTTTACAAGTATGAATGTGCGTTGAGCAATTGCTTTACATGGAACGCCTCAGAGCGAGGTAACGCCGCATGCGCATGAGTCATGTTTTTTCGTGCGTGCAGCTGGCTTCATCGAATTATTAGACGTTGTCACGTCAAAAGTGCACGATTACACATATTTTTATGTAATTACGCCCTTACAATGCTGGGTGAATTACGTATAGTAGAGCTAAGTTCAGTATTCAAAAGAACGTAAATAATAGAATAAAAATGTAAAAGTATGTAATAAATTAAAAAAACGAACTGTGAAAAAAAATACAAAAGTAAAAACATATTACAAGAAAAGCTCGCTGATTGGAAGTAATAAGAGCGTATATAACGACATTACGGTGGCAAGAGAAGGACGTAACGACTTTTTCACCGTTTAAGCACGTTATTGACGACAGTAATTTGTATTATATATGTCGTTTCAAATTTAGGTCTATTGATAAATCAGCGAACAAGTGTTATGCCCTTTCAGTACGTTGTAGATCTAAAAAAAGTAGGTAGATATTTCACTCTCACAAAACACTTATCGAAAAGGCTCAGGATATGTGGCAACAGATTTGCTATTGCTAAAACTATTAGGTAAATAGTACAAATGTGGACTGCTGAAAATTGTAGTTTTTAAAAGTGAAAGGCTGGGCAAGGGAAACCTAATGAAAAGGAAAAATATTGTACTTTAATTCTCATACGTCACACCGAGTTATCTGTATATCTGTCTGTGTGTACAGTCATAACTCGAGTTATATATACCAATTTTGATACGAAATTCACAATTATAGAAAGTTCTCAACTCAAAACCGATTTCCACTCGAAGATAATTTAAGAGAAGATTCTAAACTTATCGTGAAATAACTTTTATATAACTCAATAATCGTCATGAGACAAAATGAAGTTAAGTTTTACCGCCCTTTCGAAAATTTTCCATAGTTTCAACACTTTATATTATGTTCAAATAGTGACTAGTAACTAGACTAGCCAGTGGATAGGGATTAGGCAACGTATTCAATTAGCTTTCAAGGGAGCTTTCATTGAAAACCCTGCCTAATCCCTTTAAGATATAACAAAACAATGTATGGAGAAAGCGTTCCTCTCTTTAAGGTCTAAAGAAAAGTCCACGATAACATATGTCTATCTTTTAAGGGCAGCTTACTATATATAACATTGTGATGTTTAAAAAATTTCACTTATAATTTGGTAATTAGAAAGCTGTTTACACGGATAAGAAATTAATCCTTATCAAATTTAATACTTTAGGTGCCTTAAGCATTGCATGCACTTTGTGATTGGCCTTTATACCGTACAATTGAAATTAATGTTTCAGAAGAAATCGCAAAATTGACACTTAATATAAATGCGACTGTGTTTGATTTTAGTTGGTCCTTTCTTCATGTCGTCGTTACAGAGCAACGAAACGACGTGACTTTTTGCTTCAAGATACTTGAAAAATAAATAGTGACATACGCAACTATTTATTCAAGGTATCTGTCTACCTACCCGTGAGGTGCAATACTGATCAAGGGCGACGACGTCCAACTCTACGCGAGCGGATACGCAGCCACAAGCTAAGCTAGTGATGTTTATACTCAAATTTATTTCCACGGAGACGATACGAAAATGTCCTGAGTTGGTTCTTGTATCTCGGTCCTCAAATAAACTCTTTGGAATACTTGAAATCTTATTAAGGAGTTATATAATGTGAGTGCGCTCAGTGCTCTTCACTGTCTCGAGTATAAACAAAACCCGAAAAGACGATTAGTCCAGGAGCCTGCGTCCGTTTTTTTCTCAAACAGTGCTTATTCACAGATTGCGGATAGTTAGTTAGGTACTGGATTTCTATACAGAAGGTGCAGCCCGACCGGCTAAACGATATCCTCAACCTATACTTCGGTAGAGTGTGTAGGGTAACGGTGTGGCGCTCTTTATATTACCTATGTAAATTTAAAGAAAAATATATTTTTATTTTTATTTATTTAGAAACAAACAGGCATTTACATCTATGTTCATACAAAAATAACTTAATGTAGACTTAGAGTTTCCTATATAATTAACATAAATAACTTAGCCGTGGTCCACCTACTCGACTGAAAAACAATAAATAAATAAACTGACCTTAATCTTTATCTCCTTCAGTAAATGCCGACTTAATACATTTTTAAAGACAGCTAAGGAATTACTAAAAATATCAACATTGCCAAACCTATGATTGTAAACTTCACACGCACGTCTAACAAATGAATTTCGGGTATGTCTACTTTTTGATGTATTTATAGAAAATAGATTCATCTTTCGACAACTTCTTTCTCGCTTACGAGGTACTCTAAAAGAAATTCTGGATAAAAGTGCTGGAGCATCAATGTAATTGTTTAAAATCTTGTATAGTAAATTTACATCAACAAAGACGCGTCGATCTGAAAGCAATTCTATTTTTTGACACCTATGTTTTTATATACTTCAAGTGTTCCAACCGAAAACGGTTATTTAGACCTAGTTTAGTTAAAACGTGTTTTGTCTCTTTTCTCCAATCGAAGTCTCACGATGAAAGATAAGGATAAAACATATATTAACTTTAATAACTTTAACAAATTAAAAAAATAAAAATAAAACACGTTGTGTTTTATCTTATGATTAGACCAATCTTGTGAGGTTTTAAGGCTCAGTTTTCAATTTTTTCTTAGTTTACGCCTCGAATTCAGAGGTTTTGAAGCATTCGTTTTTGATATTACAGGTATGGAAAAAAAATTGTGTTTACTAGATCGTGGAAAAGCGACGAAAAGCGAAGCATTGTAAATTCAAATGACTTTTATTGCTATTTCAACTATAACATCTCTGGATAGTATAATTTTGCGCAAAAATAAATAACGACAAAAAACGTCCAACAAAATTATCTAGACAGCAACTAATTGTTTTATTTACCGTAATAATTCCAAATTGATTAGCATTTATTACAAAGAAATTCTATTTTTACTGTATAGCAAGTGACAAATTCATTTAATTTTGGCGAGAATCGGGCCTTAACAAATGATTTTAAGCCCTGACCTTTATTACTTACTTATATTGCTACTGATTGGCTAATTTACATAAAACTGTTCCAATGTTGTTGACTGACCGCAGTCTGTACTAAGTACAATTATTTATTAACATTTTTGTTTTTGGAAAGTCGTTACTGTTTTTGGTCATGAGTTCCTGGCTCACTGTACTCTTTATTTTTTGCTTTTATTGCACTTAGTATATCTCTTCAATCGTTTCTAGTGCTTTCAACGTTCGTATCGAGTTGAGATTTTTCGCAAATGAATCAAAACGAATAATAAGTATTGAGTTATATGTACTACATACTAAAAAAGCTATTCTTAGCAAAAGTCTCGCTCCATGTTTTGTTAAACAATCAATGTCGTCTTAGCAAACGATCCAAACACGCAGCGCTAGATTGCTTCTAGGGTGTAGTTTTCTCGCGTCTAAAGAGTGATATATTCCTTGCATATTCTACGGTGCTTACGCGTTCAAATGGCACGTCAACTACAATCTATCTAAATAAGGTGTGTAGATCGCACTACATTTCAGTTGAAATTCAATTAACTCCGTAAGTATCATAGCAAAGCGAAATCCGCGAAAAACTACCGAGTAGTACTGAGGGCCAAGTGCGAGTTCTTTTACTATTAACTGTGTAGTTTGCGTTTTCCGTAATTTGTATGGAAACTCGTAGTTACCTAAAACGACCGCTAGATGTGCTGTACGAGTTTCCATACAAATTATAAAAAACGCAAACTACATAGTTAATAGTAAAAAACTCACACTTGGCCCTCTGAGTAGCAAACGATTTTCGTGTGGGGCCCCGCAGGGTGGCAGCCGCCACCCGCGCGTGAATCTTAACCTATTTTCTGTACTTTAATGTATGAAACGTTATTGAGTGTTATATATTGCTGAAAACAACATTAAATTTGCTAAAAAGTTATCTATATTTTAAATCGTTTGGCCCAGAAACAAATACACCGCTATTTGTTAAAAAAGATTAAGCGAAAAACGCAAAAAAATTTTAAAAAAATAATTACAAAAAATTTTACTGTCGGAATTATGTTTTATTTGTAGTTTTAGCTATGTATTTACATTTAAAAACATAAAATAGAAAGATTCCATACGATTTTTTTACAAGGAAATAAAAAAAAGATCGTAAAATACGCTCATAATATGTCGACGATCCTCCTAAAATAACTATTAAATTTTTAAAATTTTTTTTCTTTAATATGGCAAGTATTTTATCATACCATTTATTAAAACAACAAAACAACTCTGTAACATCTACAATGACATTGGCATTTCAAAATGCTTGAAACGCAAGTACCCATAAAATGTATGGGAAATCGACCCAAATTGGGCTCTTGCTACTTCGGCGGGGGGTAAGTAGGATTTTAAAAGTATGGAAAAAAAATAGAAATAAAACTGATACGTTTCAACTGACACGCTCAAATAGTCTAATAAACGAAAGGGACGCTAGTTGCGAAAACGCGGCCAGTGTGATGGCCACATTTGGACCAGGTGTTTACGTTAACGACCTTTTTTAATCAATAGTTATTTAATATGTATTCATATTCTTTTGTTGGGTAATGCTGTAAATTAATATTCCATACTATAGTGTGTACACAAGATGAAACATATATTTTACCCATTTCCGAAATTCAATCCAAAAAGGGGTGAGCAGAAGTGTGTTTTTGTATAAAAAAAAGAACTGTAGTTTCCTCAAATACAAAAGTTACTCACATAAAGTGTTAGCCTATTCCGTTCTAAAAGTGGTCATAAACAAAATGTTGCTTATCCAGTTTTATTTCTCTAATCGGCCACAAATAGCAACCAGATGAACAAGCGGAATCGGAACCAATATGTGCTCGGCTAAAATCTCGCAAGATCAACAAAATACAATATATATATATATATATAACTATAGGTATATATAAATAGGTTGAACAAGAAAATAATTTTCTTAATTAATAACTGAACGAGGTATCTCTAAGGGGCCAAATCTTTGTTATTAGAAATTAAAAGGCGTTAATTTAATTTACACTTCCAAAATCGAATCACGCCTTAAGCGATACCGCGTCTGTTTATTATTTAATTAATTCAAACGAAATTTGTTTTAAGTCACGAATTGTGTCTATTCAGTGAAGTTCTTCCGATTGTGCTTTGTAGGGGGCGAGGGCCGCAGAGGGAAACTTAAAAATTGGGCCTCGGTTCGTTAGGTCCCCAGACCCTCGCAAATTTCCATTCCGAAGATTCGGTTACGATGTTTATCTTCTCGACAGGAACTTATTGAGCGCACTGAATACATTATAACCGACCTTTTAGCCTACAACAACACGAAGGGATGTGAGTTTAACCTTTGACGTCCTATTTCTGACGTTAACGTGTGAATAATTGAAGGGCTGATTCGGTGTTGAATAGGTTAAATCAATAAATCTGATTAAATGTATGAGAATGAAAAGATTAAATTATACAATCAGATTTTTCATCCTTCGTTCGGATTATAGAGAAAGTAAATTTGACAGCAGCGTTTGGTTTTAATAGTGTCATAAATGTCATTTCACAGTATCGAAAATGTCAAACGTAAATTCGCGGGAGTGAAGACCGACGCGCAGGGTTTTTGCGGGTGTGAAAATCGGCGCGCGGGGACCTCGCAGACTGAAACTCGCCATCTTACACCAGCTAGCTAGAGTATGAGTGGTTACACGGTAAACGCAGAAGAGGGCTTCTAGTCAGTTCCTAATTTGATGGTTCGGATCGTTCGGATTCATTTCAAATAATGATATTCGAAATGTCAAAATAGGACGTATAGTTTTTAAAACGCGTAAAACCGGTACTGCCTTTTTTGTTTGTGTATCAACTAGCATTAACAAAAAATTTTTTTTTTTAAATTGTTAATAATTTTAACTTTTTATATGAAAGTGCTATCATAAAAAATACGAAAGTGTGTCATGTAAAATGGGGGTGGGGGGGGAAGGAGCGTGTCCATAAAATGCGAAAACGTCATAAAAGTATGCGAACTTGTGAAATATAAATTAACTATGTAACTAAAAGTTTTTGATTTTGACGAAATTGATTTTTTAGTTGGGGTGTTAACTTTGAACCTTTATTTACAACTTCGTACTCTTCTAATGCCTCCGTTTTCGTCCATTTTTCACGAATTCGTCGCTCATGCAATCTACCATCTATTGTGCTAAAAATTTCATTTACGGTTGCGTTTATAATTTTACGACAAAGTCACATAAAACATAAAAACTGGCTAAGTGCGTGTCGGACCATACGCAGTGTAGATGTATTATTAATTATAAATATATTGTATTAATAATTATATTATAAAGATAATTTTTTGACTTAATAACCTCTTTGGTCTCACTATACAATATTAAAATTCATGGTCCTCCTTTTATTTCTGACAATATAAATTAAAATAATGTCTTAAATAATGTCTATTCAGGCAATTATATTTTAGGACGTCCCAGGGCAATGCCACATGGAGGGAAAGTGCCCTGAATACTTATAGGTGAAATGAAATAGTTATCTGTGTAATAAGAGATGAAAACTCGTTTTTGTTACGAGTACTGGGCTTGAGTTTCGGGCAAGCGAAGGATTCTATAATTGAATACAAGCGTAGTGACTGATTTTAACGTAGAACTCTGAGTGTAGTGAGGAATTGAAAAGCACTAGAAACAAATTACATTATTCTAGTGTGCAATATAAAACTTTTCACCTCACTAGCCAGAAAATATCAGATGTAAAAAAATGATCATATTTAGATTGAATAATCCATTCATTTCACATAGAATCATTAAATACTTATAAGGACTTTCAGATACTTTACATGTGATTTTCAGGCATTAGAAACTTATTCCCATAACTCTGATGGCGTTATATTACAATTTTCGACACTAGAATCACTCCTTATATACATTTTTCACATACAAAAAAACCTGATTGATGGATTGTAAGGATATGGATTCAATTTGTTACTTTTCCGCCATTTCAAATCAAACCAAAAAAATTGAAAGTTTGATATTTTACCTAAAAACATTTCAGGTAAATTATTTTGTCATTAATTTTGTAAGTAGATATTATTTTAACCGACTTCTAAAAAAATAGTTACTCGATCTCTTCGCCGATTGTGAACCGAATTGATTGATTGCTATTTTATTAAATAGGCTTTACCTTAAGGTTGGTTCTATTTAAATTTGAAGAAAATACTCTACTGCTAGGGGTAGAAAATGAAGGGATATGACTCTGGTTTGTTTGAATTCCGCCTACGTCCCGTTGACCGATTTTAATAAAACTTTGCACCTAGGTGTGATTCCATAGAAAATAAAATATTGTGGTGCCCTAGAGCTGATCTGATGATGGGAATGACAGGCAATCGAGAGGAACTTCTCAACGACGAACAGCAGCTATCTCGTGTTTGGGCTCAAATAATTCGGTTTGGCGTTGACTTAAATTCTTGCTGCGTTTTGAGCCGTCATGTGTTTCTGTTAATGCTCCGCTTTCACACCCGACCTGCATATTACTGCATCTCTATCCTTTTTTTCTCTCTTAAAGTCTCCTTTGTTACTAGTTTCATTCAATCGGAGTAGTCTCATTTGAGTAGCGCGTTTAGAAATGGTTCTTAATTCATTCAGGAAGGTTTTGTACAGATAGCTCTTCTATTATAATTACTTTCTGTTTTAGAATAAACACAGTCGGTTTATAAAACCTTGAGAGAACGTGTGCCTTTAATTATGTGAGAGCTAACTGTGTGAGAAGTCCACTAACTTAGCCAATCTATCTTGAGTGTGTTTACACGACTCCCACTCGCGCTCCCACTTATAACTTAACTCGCTAAGTATATCGACGATCTATCAAATTAACTTTTCTGTTAACGAAGTAAAGTAGGACATGTGTTTGAAATGAATTAGTCAAAGTTGTTACTTTGTTACTGGCGTTCGTCCATGGCTCGCCTGTGGAACATTATCATCGCTATTATGGGGAAGTTGAACTTCTTTTCTTATTTATGTTGTTCAAATTTTACACGTGTTGATACGTCGCACCATGATTTAATCTATTGAAGTTGAAAGTTTCAACGAATCCGATTATTGATTTTACTAACAAACAGACGAGAATATTAAAAAAAAATGTATTTTAATTCAGGAATTATTAATTGGACGATCATAATCCATTCCATGTACTAAAGACGTCGTTCCCTTACAGTATTATATAAACTTTTTTTTCGGATAATAGTCTATACTTTACTCACTATAAGAGGGGATTTCAGTTGTCGGAACCACAAAACAACTGCCTGAAGCATAAGAAGGACGCATGTCGTTAGTCCGAAAGCTTCAACGACTCGATTTTGAAACCCGTGTTAACTCTTTACTATAGTATTAAGCATTTAAGTAGGTGGCTACACTATTTAAAACTTTTAGTGTTTAGCGATTTTGTCTACAGCTACTTCCCGACCGCGAGCCCTTTCCAACGGTACCTTAAATTTAATTTCACGCCCCACAATTTCTGGGATAATTCGTTATCAGAAACATCCTTTACACGCTATATCTTCATTTAAGTACCATATTCATGCAAATCTGAGAGAATCTGCAAACAAATAAAAAAATGTACTTATTATGACATAATCGAAATGTTTATATGAGGAAATACTTTACGTATTGTGTCCGTATACAGCCGTCCGGCGAGGTATAGCTGGCACAGTAGTGTAGTCAATGCAGTCGTCAAACTTGTTAGTGACGTAAAAATTAAAAAGTGAATTTGAAATTTTAAACATTTTATTTTGTATTTAAGCAAAATTAATTATCCACCGACCAGTACTGGAGCAGCGTGGTGGATTAAGCTACAAGCGCCCTCGTTCCGAAGGTAGGACTAAACCACTGCAGTGGGGCATAATGGGCTGATATGGTATGATACTATTAATAATCGTTTTAGCTTTAAAAAATAATAGTCTTCGAGTAAAATGACTGTAGCGTCGAAACGGCCATGGCAAGGTTCTCGTGGTAGCTACGATTTTCGTACAGAACCCTAAAAATGCTGTGGTAACAGTAAAACACACTAAATATTTAGACAACTATTTAGTCTAATGTCTAAGATTTAATGCATCTCGACATAATAAACATCAATCGATTATCGAAAGATCACAGATTATCGATATGGGGGCGTCTGGTGTCCGATATCGCGATACGTGACTAAACTTTGATGACTTCGCGACGTGACGTAGCCGAGTTGTACGTGTTCGGGTTACGTTCCAGCAAAACCTCAACACGTTACAAGTTGGGTGGGACGAAAACTCGTAAAGTGTAATATTGAGTTTATCTCGTTAGCGATGTAATGTGAATACGTGTTTACCGTACACATTTCTAGTTTTCCATACAGCACGGCTGCCATGAGTTTGAATCAGTTTAACGTGTCGATACTCACTAGCGACTCGTAAAAAACTTGTATGTGAATTTCAGTTTCTATCGGTACCGCTAGAGCCGCTGCCCATGCAAATCTTTTACGAGTCGCTAGCGAGTGTCGACACGTTAAACCACTCGATCGAGTTTGAATTTGTTTAAAGGAGGATTACACTATGTCAATTTTAGCCGTGCGGCTGGTCGCTTATCGAATCGCCTCACAATCCGAATCAACACCCCATCTTCACAGGTCGATAAAAATGTCGACTAGCAGCTAACAGTCACACTGCATACTGGCATTCAAATTCTTCGACAACCCATTATTCAAGAATACTAAAAGAGAGTAAATTCTAGAAAACCGGCCAAGTGCGAATCGGACTCGCACACGAAGGGTTCCGTACCACCATACAATATAAAAAAAACGAGCGCGACATCAATCGAAATTAACCATTAATCGTTATTATTATGTAATTTAAGAATTATTGTATAAATATATTTCATTTTTATTTCGTTAGTTATTTAGAAGGCGCTCGATCCTCTCTGGCTAATCCGAAAAGTAATAACATGAGTGTACTGATGGCTAGAGACAATTTTTATTACTTATTTTATTACAGTGAACCTTTGACTTTTAGTATCGATTGTGAAGAGAATAATCTTGGCAAAAGAAAGCGTAAATTTATAGTACCTAGTAATACAATGTAGTTTTCAACATAAAATGGTTTTTTTTTAAATTATCTTTTACAATAACATCACAAAGATAAAATGCATCTAGTTTTCACTTATTGGCTAAACGCTATCTGTCATTTTCTATGGAATTTTCACCAAATTTTTACTTATAAAAGTACATTTCATAAGTTAAACTATTACTCGTTAAATAATACAGTCTAGTTAGCTGTGATAGTTTTCCTTTTAACTACGTTATATATACTCCTGTCATAAAGTTTTTCCACGTATCCAAAAGCAACGGTTTAGCTGGTAGAGGGCGGGGGTGTGGGGGGGGGGGGCACACGACCCTACCAAAAAATAGGACTTCAGGAGTGCATATTTCAACAACTGTTGACTTGAATAAAAGATATCATTTTTTAAGACCTATCGTTTGGTTCATCTTGCGTTAATATACGATGTTTTTTTTCGTACTTCAGTTACATGTATGGTGACCTATCCCAAAAAATTTTTTTTCTTAATTTCACTACATCGTTGTGTAGCGGTTCACAGATTACGCCTACCTTCCAAATTTCATCCAAATATTGCCAATAGTCGAGAAAAACCACAGACAGACAGACAGACAGAAGGACGGACATGGCGAAACTATAAGGGTTCCTTTTTATGCCATTTGGCTTCGGAACCCTAAAAATGGAAGGATGAAGCGGAAAGTATCGGTACGCCAATGGATTTCTCATCGAAAAACACGGAGCGCTTTGGATTATTTATTCCAAAAACGTTTCTTATATGGGAAGCCCCTATAAATTTTAACTTTATTTTATTTTTATTATTTGTTGTTATAGCGATCATAGTAAAACACACTCTGTGAAAATTTCAAATGTCTACCTATTACGGTTCAGACGATACAGCTATGATTGTATGGTATGTATATATCCAATATTTATATGTTTATAATCTATACCAATATTATAAAGCTGAAGAGTTTGTTTGTTTGTTTGTTTGTTTGTTTGTTTGTTTGTTTGTTTGAACGCGCTAATCTCAAGAACTACTGGTTCGAATTGAATTTTCTTTTTTGTGTTGGATAGTCCATTTATTGAGGAAGGCTATAGGCTATTATTATATCAGCTACAACCAATAGGAGCGGAGCACCAACGAAAAATGTTGCAAAAACGGGAAAAAATATTCTTTTTGAGAGCTTCCGTTGCGTGTGCTGCGGAAACGGTTGATGTTAAGCAAAAGTCATGTATGACGGGATTGTTCCCCTTTAAAAGTTCTAACCAAAAGTCTGCGACAGCATATGTATATCTTTTAAGGTTGGTTTACTATAACCTATTTTATGGCAATCAAATTTATTCCAACATAATGCACTATTTGCGAATGTGTTTTTTAAATATGATTTGAATCCTTATTAAATTAAATACGTTAGTTATCTAATGGATTGTTAGGAAAGGGGTGGGGAGGGAGAACGCGATAGAGAACGTTTCCATAGTCCACACGGGCGGAGCCGGGTACGACCGCTAATCATAAATAAGTAATGACGTGTTTTAGAGTTTTTTATTTTTAAATTCTAACCAAAGGGGAGGTGGGAGTCAAAAGTTTGTATGACAGTAACCAAAATTTATATCAGCAAAAAGTACACAGAAACCATCTCTCTGTCAATAATAGATCACTTTAACAGGAATGTGTAGTCTACACAGGCGAAGCTGCGGGCGGTCGCTAGTACGTTATATGTGTCATATTTATATATTGTATTGATGTATATGTAACTGTTGCGTCTATCTTACCTATTCATTGAAAGGTTGCCTGGAAGAGATTGCTTTTAGCGATAAGACCGCCCTTTGTCCCAAACTTCGTTATTAAGATACTTTGTTTTTTTTTTTAATTACATTTTCGTGTAAAACAAAGAATTTTATTATTACTAGTAATAACGTAAAGTTTATCTGAAGAACCATATTTGCTTTTAGTCTGCCTTCTTCTCTTGACTTATAAACTTGATAATATCCGTAACTTGAATATGTGAAGCTTTTGAAGTTACACTTTTTTGAAGGCATGTATGCAAAGGCATTATAGTCCGGGAGCCCGTGATTTAAAACGGTTACGAGTTTCTAAAATCAGAATCACTGGCAGATAATAGTATTGCTTACAGGGCTCATTTCTATATCTCCAATCAGGCAGTTGAATTTGGATGCGTTAAGGTGTGGTGCTTTTACGAATACATAAAATTAAAAATAAATAAATTTCTATAACTTCATTTTTGAAAGACTGATTTTATTCAGCCAACTATATTTTAGTGTTTGGCACGTCAAAAGCGATGCAAAAACGCAACAGTACAACATTTCCTAAAAGCTGGTGAAATGCTATAGCGCTTTTTAATTTGCGATAAATACTTTTTTTCCATTGTTTATTTAATAAAATATGCACTGCGCTTTAACTCATATCCACTGATTTACCGAAAGTACGTAAATGAGTTCTGTAATTACTATCCCTTACACATAATTTAAATTTTCGAAACTCATGGCCATGTTTGGTACCGCTTTCCCAACTATTATGGAGTTAGCCACTTAGACAAAGCCAAGAGTCACGAAAGAGTTCCTACATACCTGTCAATTTTGACAGCTGTCAAAATATTATCAGTTAATACGTTAGTTTTTTAGTATACTTCTAACATTCTAACCACCATTATTGACAGAAAAAATAACTTTTAACGTTTGTAATAATAATAACTAAATTGCTTTTTATTCACTCGCTCCTTTTATCTCGTTTTTATTGATTTTTTTTCTCATGTCTCAAGCTATGAGGCTCCAAGGTTGTCTACAAAACGCCCTTTCACTATTACTGAATGATTGAAAAATTCATCAAACAGATTACGCTATTTCATAAATTTCAGGCAACATATTTCTATATAAAACAGTAAGAGAGAATGATATTGGTTAATTTTTATACTTCTGTCTGTTTTGTACAGAAATTATTTACGGTCACTATAAACGGAACGACTTTGTTACTTACAGTCTCACCTCTCAGAGATGAAAGCTGATAGTAAGAAATAATATAAATACGGTAACAAAGTTGTATTCATACGATACAGTGGCTATGTGTATAAGTTAAACGTATAGTGCATAAGTCGTTTTTCAGTTTATTTTATTGGCAAAAACTTAACAGCAAAATAAATCCATTAATGTCGACTCCGCTCTTGTGAAATCCGCTCGTCACTTTGATACTGACAATTACTTAGTTTCTTTCTTTAGACCTGACCTTCTCTAAAATCGGTTGTCGTCTGTTTTTATAGTACATATTTTACGAAATAAAGCTAAAGGTGAATAGTGTCAAAAATTGATTTCGAGGAATTGCCTGCTAGAGCAAAAGCACCGATCCTAATTTAAATTCTATTATACGTTTGTAAAGTACAGTTTTCTTAAAATACTTCCCAGCAGAAGCTTTTGTAAACACTATTAAAGAGAAAAGCTGCGGTAACTAAGACGTAGCTAAACACTCCGTCTCTGTTACAAATGTATAGGTTCGATTCCCATCATAGACATATTGATCATTGACTCTTTAATGAAAAAGACCTTAGTTAAGCTCCCCAAAGCCTCACTAGACCAGTGTGGTGGGCTTACGAGCCAAAATCCTTAATTCCATGTTGAGAAAGTGCTGTAGGTACACCTAGCCTAATGATGATGAATTCTACATAGTATTAGTGTGGTATTAGCCTTGTATCTTGTATAAATTAATACATATTCTGTAAATAGCTGGCAGAGCAATCATTTTATACACTTGTGAATAGAGAGTGGGAGTGTTTCTAAGCCAATAATATATTTCAAAGCGTGTTTACAGAATAAACCATGCATGATACAATATAGTGGAAGGTTAAGAGTTTACGGGTGATTGCATGTGGTGAAGTCGCAGCGATTATGTAAATAATCTACACGAATCAATGGATTTGGTGTACTCTGTGGTACACGTGATATAGGCATGTATAGGCTCGAAATCGAGCTCGAAATGTAATATTGACACTTTTATATGATAACTTATGGTCTTAAATGATAATAGCGAGTGTTTTATGACGAATTATGAGAAACATATATTTAAATAAAATAAACAGGGAGGAGTTTCTTGTCGGTTCTTCTCCTTCTAGTTTTGGAACCGGTGCCTAATCAATTCTTTTGACTTTCAATAAGTGTGTGTAAACATCTTATATTGAGTAAAAACTTTTTGAATTTGAATTTGAACTTACATTTCTTTATTGTTTTTCACGAGTTAACATTTTTAAAATGTTACTAGAGTGATACATTATATACCTCATTGAGAGAAATAAGCAATTTTTAAATTTGTACACTTTTAAATTTCAATTCCAAACAATACACTTATATCAGAGTTGTTACATCGCTTATATATGTAAATCATGAGTGTGATTTTTCATAAAACAGTTTTATTTAATAGTATAGACTTAGATTGCAAAATTATCAAGATAGAGCTTCTCATATTTCGAAACAATAGGAAACCAGAGCGAAATGACAAGACTCAAATATTAAATCATTGTTTGCTTTAAACATTTTATTAAGTTACATATCAAATGTAATGTAACGGTTTTTCCAGTACAATTTCCACCAAACTAAAGTCAACTTTATATTGCTATGGCAAAACATCAAGTGGCGTATATTTTATTGTTCACATGTTTGTGGTCTCGACGCTGTTTGTTTACGTAAATCCATGAGTGTAGATAACTAAATCTTTGATTTCACATTCTTTTTCTTCTTTCCCTATTGTCATCATTTTTTGAACGTCCTTGTTCTTACTCTTCATTAGCATAACGGATGCTTTTATGGATTTGATTTCCGCCGAGCCGTCGCTTAAATTAAATCTCGCAAAACTCGTGTAGGATTCAATTTACATGTTAAATTGTTCATGTTCAAAACTCGATACGTTGATGCTTTTTAAACCAAGGTAGTCTGTGATACCGCTCTTGCATGATTTGCGCAAATTCGAAGCGACGGTACATTTTGATTTAGTACCACAAATTAACAAACATTCCATTTGTACAGTAACCTCAGGCCTATTTCCCAGAGCGCCAGGTAGAGACTGACTGTTGGACTTGCGAAGCTATTTCGCTTCATCGGCAGTCATCAATCGTTGCATTCGGATTCTTAAAACTGAAGACGTCGCCAATTTACTTGAGATACGTTTTCTAGGGTATCCCTTGTCGACCCTTCGCTCAGATGCACAAAATAAATTAATAAACCTTATCAAAATATATCACAACTAGCTGCTGCTGTCCAACACTTCGCTCACGTATACAACAGATTCTATATTATTTTTGTCCAATATGATGTTATTTTTCGTGTTTGGAGTTACCTTTCTACTAAATTTGTTCAAAATCAGTTCAATATTTTAGCCACTAAGACATAACAAATAGACAAACCACTATTTAGCTATTTGCCAATGTAGATATCATATAGGTGTCCATAGAGATACCGCATCGTGACAACAAAAATGTGAGCATATAAATATACGCAGTAGACCAAATATACACTAGTTAACGCTTTAAAATATTCTTGAAACAGAATTTTGAGTGCCCCACATGTAAAATTCGTGTAATTTAACAAAATGTTTGTATAAAACAACGATAATGACGTGTGGTCTGTATAAACACTGAGTCTGACATTTTGTTCAACTTTTTGATCAAGCTACATCCTGACTACTATTTTATCTAGGGCAGGTATATACCTATTTATTGAGATTTTTTGAAACTCGGGTTCAGCTGTTCTGTGGCTCATAAAGCATGAATATGTACAGATCATACGACCGCAATACTAATATGATATCGTGTTTATTTCATTTCAACAATTCGGAACACAAATTAAGTTATCTGAATCTGAGCTATCAAATTTTATTAAGATCTTTTCAGCGGTTTAAGGTATACACACAATAAATGACACGTATGCAATCGGTCCAAGTTATTATTCGTTGACTATAAGTTGCCTCGAATTGACACAAATGCATTGAAAAGATCGTATTTTTTTGAAACAATTTAAGTAGAATATGATATTTTCAAGAAAGCTCCGTTATTAAGATATATATTAAAATTTATACATGTAGCGCCGTCTGTATATGTTACACAGTTGCATTCGAATGTTTTTGTTTAAAGTGAGCAAATTTTTATTTATGGTGGGTGTAAGAGACATTCCAATCACAACTCCTATAATTTAGCGACCGTTTGTTGTGCAATATGTGGTCTAGCGCTGTGCTGAAGCAGCAGTGGGCTAGGAAACTGCTAGCTTTTCCATCATGGTTTGCAATCGTTGAAGACCTGCCGTAGTCATCTGGCCAGGTCTTAGGAAGCTGTAATGGATAACACCAGCATTTGTTCACCAGACACTCACCAGTATTTTTTTTCATATCGTGAACAGAAGGATGTAGAAAAATCGAATGGTGTGAAAACAAATGCGTCACTAAATTCGAAGCACAAATACACAAGGCTAAATCTATATTAATAAAATTGAAGTGTCTGTCTGTCTGTCTGTCCATCTGTCTGTCTGTTTGAGCTGATCTCAGAAACGGCTTAACCGATTTCAATGATACTTGGCAGACGTGCAGAGGGTATTATCAGGGGTGACATAGGCTGCTTTTTATCTGTCTGTCCGTCGGTTTGTCTGTTCCGACTAAACTCCAAAACGACTAAAGCGATTTCAACGAAACTTTGCAGACGTAGAGCTACTTATGTGACTACGTGACCAAATTTTGAAAAGCTTATATTTTCGAAACCATCAATCGCAGACCTATCGTGTTGGTACTCAAACTTGATGTTTTGACGAGATCTATGTGACCACGTGACCACATTTTTAAATGCTCATATTTTCGAAACCATCAATCGCAGACCTATCGTGTTTGTACTCAAACTTGATGTTTTGACGAGATCTATGTGATCACATGACCAAATTTTTTTATCTGCCTGTCTGTCTGTCTGTCCGTCTATTCGAGCTAATCTCCGAAACGGCTAAACCGATTTTAATGAAACTTCAAAGATGTGATTAAAAGATTGTCTGGAGTGACATAAAATACTTTTTGATTGTCTGTCTGGCCGTCTTTCTGTCTTTTGAGCTAAACTCTAAAACATTTTAATCAATTTTCATGAAACTTCGCAGACGTGAAAAGACGGGTGAGAGGAGTGATATACGCTACTTTTTGTTAGGATGTTTGTTTGTTCGTTCGTTTTTCTGTCTGTCTGTCTGTCTGTCTATATAGTTCAAGCTGAACTTTTGAAGATTTTAATGCAACTACGCAGACAATAAAAATAGGTTGTCAAAAGTTATACAGGAAACTTTTTGTCCGTGTGGCTGTCACTCTGTCTTTTTGTTCCGGCTTATCTCCAAAACGACTAAACCACTCTATGAATCTTCGCCGACATAAAAAGGAGGTTACCAGGAGTGACACAAGTTGGTTTTTGTCTGTGTGTTTGTCTGTATGTTTGTTAGGCCTAATTGTCGAAACAGCTGATCCGATTTTACTGAAATTTTGCAAATATAAAGAAGGCGTTGTCAAGAGTGAAAAGCAATTTTTTTATATATACCTACATATAGAAAATCATAGTGTCTGTTAGTTTATCTGTCTGTACCAATTAATCTCCAAAACACCTGACTGATTTTAAGACCGACTTGTGGGATAGCTATTCTTCATGCTAAAATGACTAAATAGATTTTTATGAAATTAGGTATAGAGATTTCTTAGGCAGTTGAGTTTCAGAATGTTCTAGAAAGTGTTACAATTATCTGGAGCGTCGCGTTCCATTAACTAGCCCAGTACAACTGTGGTCAACGCGAGCGAAGCCCGCGGGCGGAAAGCTAGTTTTAAATAAATTTGAGTCTAGATTTCTAAAAACCACGTTAGCGTGCCTCCAAAAAATACTATTTAAGAAATCCACACAAACGTTAGGCATGCTGATTTCTAATTTATTTATAAATAATCAGCTGGAGCCGCTCCATCTATGATGACTATACCATGTTACTGAAATTTTCAAATCGTTTTAACACCGTCATCCAGTTTCTCACCGAATTAATTAATTTAAATAAACCATTTACCACTCTCTAAAAGTACAGCCTTTTAACACCTCCCTTCTAATGAGTTCCATTTGAAAATTACCCGTTTATAGCATAAAAAATTACTCTCTGTGAAATTTTAATTCGAACCATGGCCCCTAAAACGTAATGCACATGTAACTATTTCCAAGCAGACAATTACTTCACTTTGACTATTTTATAATATTTCACTCGTATTTTATTTATCAAGGAATCGTACTCATATTATATGTCAACATTTAAGAAACATTAAAAATGTACAGGTTTATTAATTTGAAAATGATTTTTGATGTATCACATCCACCTTAGGTATAAGTTTACTTACAGGTATTTAAAGTAAATGAAACTGTTCAGTTGTGCGACACAGTTTAAGACAGTACGGCACGTCTTTACACACAGAAACCAAGCAACAATTTGATAAATTGTAAAAAAATTAAAAAGTTTATTAAAATAAAAAAAAATTATTAAACATTCAAAAATAATGATAAAGCAATTAAATTGTAATTACAAAAATTTTAATTTCAAGAAACAAAAACATTTACAATCCGATCACTGTGGTCAAATAATCACATTAGAAAAGGAATCACTCGATAAACCTTTGAGTGTCAGGTATAGACCATTGTCTACAATAAAATTAAACAAATTTGGTATTAAAGTGAAAAAAAAAACATTTTAAATTATATTTTTTTACGAAAAGATCCGAACAAATCATATGAATGTTTATTTAAAATTGTTTCCAGAGAGTTTGAAAATAATTTTAAACTGAATGATGTAACAACTTGTAACAAAGTGAAATTTTGTGAATGGTCTGCTACGGGCATTCGGAAAAGTTGAGAACGGCTTTATTGTTTATATAGAGATAAAAATTTAAACACTAATCAATCATTTGTTAAATATATATAAAATCTTATTCAAAATAGGTTTGTAAAACAGCCAAATCTATTTATATTAAAAATAAAATAGAGAAATCAGAAAACAAATGTAAAACTGTGTGGGATGTCATACGTACTGAAACAGGCAAAATAAAGTCCCCCGACAACGAATTTGCCTTGCGGGTGGATGACAGAACTGTTACTTCAGCAATCGACGTCGCTCGCGATTTTGATTGTTATTTCCAAAATATAAGCATTAAAATCACGGAACATTTGGGTTCATCTCCTGGCCGTGCTGTAACTTTAACGTACCGACTCAAGGGACCGAGTTCAGGTTTAAAAAAATAAATTCTTTCAATATTATTAAAACTTTTAAATCTTTAAAAAAGAAAAAGACCGAGGATTTATGGGGGCTGTCGGTGAAAGTTATAGGTTCTGTTGTTCACATTATAGCACGGTATTTGTCGAGTACGGTGCCGAAACATGGACTCTCACGGCAGGACTGATCCATAAATTTAAAGTCGCTCAGCGTGCTAAAGAGCGGCTATGCTAGGTGTTTCTTTGATGGATAAAATCAGAAACACTGAAATCCGTAGAACTAAAGTTGTCGACAGTCGAAGCGATCAGCAAGCTGAAGTGGCAATGGGCCGGTCACATTTGCCGTAGAACTGATAACCGATGGGGTAGACGAGTTCTCGAATGGAGGCCACGTACCGGAAAGCGAAGCGTTGGACGCCCCCTGGCCAGGTGGACAGATGACCTGAAGCACCATACCGGGGGTAGTTGGATGCGAAAGGCGGAGGACCGTGTGTGGTGGCGAGCCTTGGGAGAGGCCTATATCCTGCAGCTGACCCGGGCTGATAATGATGATGATTTGTCGATTATATTTAACGAATGTATTAAAGCGGGCATATTTCCCGAAGTATATGTATATAATGAAGTACAGCAGAATAATATCTCTGTTTACATCTGGTGATAAAAAGGATCCACTAAATTATAGACCAATAGCGGTGTTGCCCACATTAAGTTTCTTGCCAATTCACCCTGGGGGAGGTCTAAGCCCCTGCAGTGGTGTAAAAATGGGCTGATGATGATGATGATGAACCTGTATTATTTCAGACTTTTTAAAATGTTAGTTTTTTCGGTGTTTTTTAATTTTTAATTAAATTTAAAAAAATTAGTAATGTCGAAATATTATAAAACCCGCCTGCGTAAAAATAATTATAAAGAGACGAACAAGCTTTAAAATCTATAGAATATTGAATTGATCGGAAATCTACCATTACTATGGATGGATCAAGTTAGAATAAAACATTTATTGTTATCTACGTGAATATTGGCCTTTTGGAGTCGTGATGACATTCGACAAATCGGTACTAAAATGGAGTTCCGACGTGAGAATTTCCGTCTCATAATATATCATAACTTTTACCGAGGGTTATTTCAAGATAAATGTTTTGCTGAGCTTGTTTATGATGTTGAAGCACCTAGTCAAACGACAATATATCGGTCATTTGCAGTTTTCCAAAGAGGTAGTGCCTCGTTCAGCACCATCTTTAAGGTCAACCAAAACAGCGGTAATGCCTGAAAACGGCGATGATATGAAAAAAAAATGCAAGATGACCGTTAGGTGGCATACGAACAGATTCAAGCATCTATGGATATTGGAATAAATGCAACTCAAATAATTTGCACAACGAATTGGCTGTCAGAAAGTTAATTTCCCGCTGAGTACCCAATAGTTTATCTGAAGAGCAAAAAGCGACCCCTGTTCAACGGAGGAAGTCAGAAGCCGTTTATAACATGGTCTCAGATAACACTTTGATTTATACTTATGAGCCTGAAAGAAAATACCGATCGGTAGTTTGGTCTACGAAGTCAAGGTAATTTCAACGCGGGTGAGGCCGCGGGCAAAAAATTGCTGATATTTTAATTCTTAGTGCCCCGTGGTTGTTTTATAGACCGCACCACACGAATCTGGCCGTTGTCGATGATGTCTCACTATAGGCAGCTATATGCGAGCCGCTTTTATTGGCGTTTTACGGTTTTATTCAGTGAATGGTTTTATCCTGCCCGCATAATAGGGAGAAGTTGGGGGGAAACAGGTCAGGCGTGGTGGCGTATTACGGTACATCAAATCGACTGTTTCAGATGGATCGCTTTTTCTCACTATTAAATAATGATCGATAGACTGGAAACTTGCGATCTGTTTACTTTAGTATTTTTTTGCAATTGCGTGTATACTAGATAATGTTGTACAGGGCGGCACGGCGAGGACGGCCTATATGATATGTGATTAGTGACTCGTGTAACGCGCTCAGAAAAATCTGAATTCAGACATTGACAATAGCCAATGACTAATTGTCTAGCTAATAATAAACTTCTTTTACCACTGTCGTTTGGGTGTACGAGTGAAAAAGAAGCAAATATTTACTTCTAAGAGCGCCATTCAATTAACTTAGTGAAATACAAAAAAGTTGTCGGCTGCTTTAAAAATTGTTTGGCTTTTGAGCGATGAGGGATCGAGCTCTGATCATCATAATGTAAGATGATGCGACGTTTCGGGTTACCTGTACGGAGTTCAGCCATCATCTCTAGCAAACGAACCGCGTTATACCGTTCTGCGTTTCTGTAATAGAGTTGTAGCAACATGTCTTTTTTCGTGACAAATGAAGCGACCACTTTTTCGACACGCTACGGGAAAGTACAACTATTGTCGGCTTAATCCACGCAGCAAAAAATATTTATAACAAAAACTTATATTCCAAAGAAGTTCTGTAAAAGTTGTATTAAATTGTTTGTGGCGTTAACTTGCCGAGCCATAAAAGCGTTTGCGTAAATATTTTGCTGTATAGGCTTAAACAGCCGAAGAAGCTCATAATTGTATAAGGGTGTAAAATATCTATCCTTACTTACTATTACAAACGCGAAACTTTTTATGTATGGACGTTTGTTACTCTTTCATGCAAAAGCTACTGAATGGATTTTAATGAAACTTTACAATAATATACTGATGTATAATAGCTTATACATCAGAATAACACATAGGGAATAACTTATAACGATTCTAGCTTTCCGCCCGCAGCTCTGCTCGTGTGGAGTACACAGTTGTACCGGAACCGCTATAGTTTTTTAAATTAATTTAGTTTATAAGCTGAAAAGTGCCATAGGCTACTTTTCTGGGAAAAAGGGTCCCGGTACAACTGTGTAGTCCACGCGGGTGGAAAACTAGCATATGTAATATGTATATAATATAAAGAGTATTTAAATATGTATATCAGTTGTCTAGAACCCTTCATACAAGCATAATATTTGCTTACTTTGGGATTAGATGGCGCTGGGTGGGATATCCCAGGTAATGATAATATTATTATCATGGGCAAAATCGCAGACAAAAATCTGAATTACTTACTCTGAAAATAAACGGCGCACTAATTTTATATAGTCCGTTATCATAACGTTTTGAAAGGGTCACGTCAGTAGCGCTTGAAGCAAATACTATATCGCGGTTTTACGGCATGTGGCTGACACTTTATGATGTGGTGCCTCAGGCGGCTAGGATATAATTTTTAATCACCCCTTTCAGTATGGTGGTCATGTATGGAAAATTGTAACTAATGGATGTATGTAAGGTGTGCGGGTAGCCCGTATATGTATCCGTGATAATCTTTCAACTATATCCCCTGCAAAAAATCACGTCGTTTTTTTGCTACGTTGTGACGACGTGAATACACAATTTATATTACATCACTAGCTAGTGGGTCTACGGGGAAAAAATTCCCCATGGATCCGTTAATGGGTCAACTCAATGGGACCACGGGGAAGTGCTCAAATAAACAAAAACATTTTTAAATTACAGTATATTACTTTAGATTCCACAATGCTGTGATCTCTGCATAGTTTCTAGTAGGTATAATGCAAGTTCGACGGTAAAAATTGTTAAATCTATTCTTTTTAAAAGAACAAGACACGTTTTTATTTGGGGTGACTTAAACCACGGTCGGTCTCGTAAAGTACGTTACTGCGGGCCATAAAGACCTTAGAGCCCGCATCGACCTCGTCGTGAGTTCTCCTTTTTATAGACCCACTTGTTTACGATAACGCTCAAAACCCCGTGGGGTGAGCTAAACCCGAGTGGCGGGATTTTTCGAAAATGTCAAACAAATGTTTAGTTTTAAAGTGATAACACTGTATCAAGTGAAACTTCCAGACGGTTCGTGAGTGCTGTAAAATTGTAAATGCATACAAAATGACAACACAAAAAGTTTGATTAAAATCTAATTAATGAACTTTGATTCAAAACTGCACTAGAGTATATTGTGTTTTTTTGGAAAGTTAAATTTAATTTAAGCTGTTAGGAACGTCAAACAGCTTAACGCGTATAGGTTAGTAAATACAACAATATTCTTTTGTTGGGCAAAGCCGCTACCCTGATATAAGAATATTTTTTATAATATCAGACCGGACTTATAGTTCCGTAACATGTACAACAAGTGATCGTTTTATGATTACAAATCACACAAAATCAACTTTGTGAATAACTGAAAATTACGGGTATATAAAAAAAGTATCTTGTAAAAGTATCTTCTTTAAAATAATTTTCTTAAGAATGTTGTGAAGCGATACTCTCTCGAATGTTTTTTTATTTTGTCGTACAACGGAAAAACAGAGGGGAAAAACATTGTTAACGATTTACCTAGTGATATATTCACCTGAATAAAAAAGTGACTTAAGAATCTTCGTATTGTATTTTAAAAGATCTGCTCAATGACACCCTAGACGTTGGGATGTGCCAAAAATTTTCAACCCTTAATTCTTTATATGGAGTCATCAATTTTTTTTAGAAAATGATATGGCGCTCGTGAAATTTTATCAAAATCAGGGTTATGGTGATGGAGATATGATCCTTGGATGACCTATGACATACGGACGAATGGACGGACAGACAGATTTGGCGAAATTATACAATGACATTACATATACTTTTTAGGTAGACATGTTACACGCCTTCTCGGCGTTGTAAGTTCAAAGTAAGGTTTGAGCCTTCTTTGCTCATTGTATGCTCAATCATGGCTCAATCATATTCAGTCGATCTATCACTTACTTTTTGTAATTTTCCTGCCTCAGTTTTCAAAATGCCTTTTTGTGTAATGCGTTAATGTGGAAATAATGTTAATACTCAAAACAATAAATAACGTTTCATTGTAGTATCCATAACTATTAAGGAAACGTATTTATTTAAACAAAATCTTCATATCTGCATGTTAAACCCAATATATCCATAAGTCCAATCATAAGAAATTTCACGAAATCCATGTTATAGGTTTTGTCTGTATTGAAGTAACCAGTTTACCTTAAAGTAAAATGTGACATCATTGAAATTATTAGGTTTTTTTTAGCCATTTGGCTGCAGAACTCCAAAAAAGCCGTTGGTGCTAGCGATTCACAATTTGGGAGCTCGACTTCACTAATGAGAAATAAAACATTAATGAGAAGAAAGCTCGTTAGGTAGCGCATAAGACGGGGTTTTGTAGCCATGCGAACAAAAAAACTTACCATAAATCACAATAATAGGATCAATATACGCATCACGCATCAACTTAGCTATCATTTGCGAACGAATTCAACAGTATATATCTTTCATAAGGGACGGACGGCCATGCAGGTCACTTTTGAGCCGGATATTACTTAAGCCAGATCTAATATTAAAAAAAAACAAGAAACCTGATTTTTAAATTAACTAAATCAAAAGAATTATGTTTTTATTGTCAATTCAATGGACCCGACTCAGAATGTAAACATTTATCTTTAAAGCTCAGGTTTAATACACATACTAGATGTGTGTGTGTGATTAAGAAGGTACCTAGTTTGGACTGAAACGAGTCTAACTAAATGCGTGTCAGATGCGGTGGAGATTGAAGGAAACATTAACACACACGTGATAACAACTCGTGTCGTGATAGCCCAGAGCGCAACGAACCTGTCTCAAATTTATAAGGCCATAGGGCCATGGTTCGAATCCGAGCGTGTACCAATAAGTTTTTCTCACTGAAGTACATTAACTATCACTGGCTCCGTGCCTCGGAGAGCACGTCAAGCAGTCGGTCCCGGACGCTGTCAATAGATGGCGGTCGTTACAATTCCCAACCCGCAGTGGAGTAGCGTAGTGGATTTAAGCTCCAAACCCCCTCCTTACCCTGGGGGAGGCCTAAGCCCCTACAGTGGGATAAAATGGTCTGATGATGATAACAACTCATTAACACAACACTATAAATGACCAATCAGCTGCTGCAGTTCATGCCAAACTTGTAGTTTGTTTTGAAGTCGAAGCAAGTAGCGTAGGAAAAATGAGTATCAGAAGTTATTCAGATAGTTGAGAATGGACCATGCACATGCGGACAACGCATCCGCATCAACTTGAGGGCGTTTGGCGCCAGCTGTACTTACCGACCAGCTACCATATTTAGCCACCAACTTGGATTATGTTGAATAAATTTCTCGTCCAAAGAGGTAATGCATGGACATAAAACATGTGCACTTTCCGGTCTAAATAGGGAACTAAAACTGGAAAGGGGCGTGAGAACGGGAATGGGCGCAGGTGACGTCACCAAACAGCAGTTCACTTTATTTCACTTCATCAGCCCATTTCTACACCACTGCAGAGGCTTAGGCCTCCCTCAGGGTGAGGGGGCTTGGAGCTTAAATCCACCACGCTGCTCCACTGCGGGTTGGGGATTGTAACGACCGCCATCTATTGACAGCGTCCGGGACCGACTGCTTAACGTGCTCTCCGAGGCACGGAGTCAGTGATAGTTAATGTACTTAAGTCAGAAAAACTCATTAGTACACGCCCGGATTCAAACCATGGCCCGATGGCCTTATAAACTTGAGACAGGTTCGTTGCGCTCTGGGCTATCACGACACTAACAGCAGTTAGTTGCTACGTTTTACTGTGGTTTTACTGAGTAAGTTGTGCTAAATAAAAGTTTCTTTTACAATTAATTTGTACGAGTAACACCAAATATTAGGTCTTAACCTATGAAATTGCCGTTCTTCAGTACTGGCCATTATAACAAAAAATTGGCTGTGAATTATAAATTCTAATTAATTTTGTTTTAAAAACATGACATTCTTTTTACAAAGTCAGTCTTTTGTTTATTGATTAGCGTTGTGTTTTCATTACATTTGAACATTTTTCTTCATAACGAACACTTTAAAAATTCTTGTAATCATGGAATCTGAATTCCGTCATGGTACTAATGCGGCACAAACATTACGTAACATCAACAACGTTTACGGAGAGAACTTAAACGAACGCACAACCCGTTATTGGTTTGCCCTCATCCGTTCTGGAAATTATGACTTGAATAATGAACCCCGTGGGCGTTCGGACACTTTGCTCAGCAACGATGAACTGAAGGTGATTGTGGAAGCTGATGATACTCAAACTACAGTTGAACTAGCAGCAACTTTTGATGCTAGCGTCAAAATAATACCATTGAACCATTTGCTAAAGTAAAAAAGCTTGATAGATGAGTACCCCACGAACTTAACGATCGTCAGCGCAACGTACGCGTCGAGACCTGCGTTGCTCAACAGGCACAGAAATGAAGGAATTTTGAACCGAATTGTTACCTGTGATGAAAAATGGATTTTCTTTGACAATAAAAAATGCTCAGCAAGTTGGTTAGGTCCTAGTTCAGCACCAAAGCAATGTGTTAAACGAAAAATAACCCCTAAAAGGCGATGGTCACTGTTTGGTGGTCTAGTGCCGGTGTGATTCATTACAGCTTTTTACAAAATGGCATGAGCATTACTGCAGATGTGTACTGTGAAGAACTGAAGACAATGGTGGAAAAGCTCGCACGTCTGCGACCAGCTTTGGTCAATCAGTTGTCCCCGCTGCTTCTTCACAACAACGCGCGACCCCATACTGCACAACAAACAGTCTCCAAGCTGCTAGAAGGCTATGAAGTTGCCGTTTCATACAAAACGGCAACTTCATAGGTTAAGACCTAA
The DNA here is from genome assembly GCA_949709985.1 of Luffia ferchaultella. Classification (NCBI taxonomy): domain Eukaryota; kingdom Metazoa; phylum Arthropoda; class Insecta; order Lepidoptera; family Psychidae; genus Luffia; species Luffia ferchaultella. The sequence continues at coordinate 585,330 of OX453261.1, forward strand.
TAGAATTAGACGTGGGCGCGGGCCGTGTAATTTATGTCAATTGTAGAGGGTTTAACGTCGTCGTTGGGGAGCTTAGGGTCCCTTAGACCACACCGCAACCCATCCTCAGAACCTGATTTAGTACCGTTCACGCGCTTTTATTAATATTTCAAGTCTATTGAACCCCTGTTGAGTTGAGGTTATTGTAAGTTTCAACGAAAATTTGTTTAGATAAAATATATTTTGAGATATTTGTTTTTAAATATGTTTCAATTTTAATTATGGACGTTCATCCTGAGTACGGAATCCTTCACCGTGCGTGGTTTGAAAATCACTTGGCCTGTTATTTTTATTGTGGAAACTTAGCACATGCTATAATCACTTGCATCGTGCACTATCCGAGTGATCCGAGACTTATCCTCAGTCCCCTACTATAAATAACTTTATTCCGTGAAAATGGAACGCTGGTATTTGAAATTCAAATCTTTATTGTGATGTGAATAACCTGTCAGCGTGTTGTTCTGCCCAGTATGTAGCTTTACACTGCAATCCATACTAAAGAGGAAAGATTTGATTTTTTGTTTATTGCGGATAGACTTAAAAACTAATAAATTGATTTTAAAAATTCTTCCACATATATAAAGCTACATTATCAGTGAATGACATAGGTTATATTTTATTTTCAAGCTAGCTTTCCGCCCGAGGCTTCGCTCGCGTAGTCTACACAGTTGTACTGTTGACTATATAGTTTATAAGCTAAAGAGTGACGTAGGCTACTTTTTATCCCGGAAAAAGGGGCCGCGGTATAACTGAAAGCTAGTATTAAATATACTTTGAAAAAATCATATCGATTTTATTTTCAACAAATTCTTGTTAAAATCGATATTTTATCGTCTGTATCAATTTGTTCCCCCACAAAAAATATACAACATAAATAAAGAAAGACACGAAATATAAAAATGCCAAGTAATTGGAATTAAAATATTTTCATAAAATGTTAATATTTCTGTGAATTTAATGGTTTTTTTATTATTAATATTTTTTTCATCGAGCTGTTCTTGGCTTGTTCGAGGTCAAAACATTTAATTTCTAGACCTCACAAAACCAGGTGCCATTTATGAGGCATCACAATAGATATTTGATGAAATGTGCTATATATTCATTATCACATATATTAATTACATTATCACTTTCTTTTAACCAATTGGTCGATATCAGATGGGCCACACAGTCCTGTTTTATAGGATATGCTTTCTAGTGCGCTAGGTACGTACATATATCCTTATTGTAACAGTAAAAATGTTCTCTGACTAGTTACTTCGAGAACGTAAAATGGCCTATATCGAGATACCTGCAGCCGTAAAATGGAACAACTATATTATCGATATACATAGTATCGATTACATTACTTGGTGAATTATTAGCTCTCCTTATACACGAGAACATTAACAGCAATGGACATAAAAAATATATAAAAACTGTTAAACATTGACATTTAAAAAAAGCCGTGATGACGCGCTTTTAATTTATGCGTCACCTGTGTGGCGACAGGTCAAGGCGGGCGTAGCATTTTTAATACGTAATTATTGTAGTACGTAGATTTCTGTGAAACAAATTAATCGCGAATACTTTTATTTTGTTAATGGGATAAAAACAACTCTTAACTACAAAAATATGATCGTCGTTATCATTTGATCTCCACAACACAGGGTCTTGGACCAGTTGTATAGGACAGCGGCCCGCCACCTTTACCAGGTCCTCAGCCTCAGTCCAACTAGTAGAAACTAAACTGGAAGACAACCAATTTACAAGCGACCTCCAATTTAATTTGATAGTAATTGGTGGAAAGCGTTAGAAACTCGAGCGATGCAAAAACGAAGGTCAAGTAGATATACAGAAAGAGTGGTAAATTAAGTTAAAGGTAACAAGTGTCGACGTGGCGTCTTTTTGTGTTATTGTTTCGTATTTCACTGGTTTAGAATTTGGTCGGTCTCCAGCTAAGATACGTATTTATATTAACCAAAGATGACACTAACTTAAATGAATCGACAGCACGCTGTTTTGCATGGCCGATTTTACGCTCACTGTGCCAGATTATATAGGCTGATAAATTAATGAGGGAGACAATAGACAGTTACTTGCTTTGTTTAGGGCTAAAACAGAATGACGGTTTTCTTGGGAATTAAAACAGGTGCGCGGCGGCTCATAATACGAGAAGGTATTAATCCCCTATATTCAAGTGTAAACTTTAACGCAGTGGAGTAAAGTAGTCTTTATGTATTAACATCTAGCGACACCTAGTAACAAGTAGATAATAAAACATTCAAATGTTACTCCTAACTTGTAATTTGTGTATTTAGCACGTATTTAGTAACGAGCGGGGACCACTTCCAAAATGTGGGGTACCTATGTAGGGTCTAAAAACATTTTTTTTGTCTATTAGGCTTTTGCTTTGAAATTGGTAGTTTATACCTTCAAGGATTTTTTAATAATTTAAAAATAAAAAACTATTGTTAGTATAAGAATCCTTTTCTTTTATATAGATATATTTAATGATTGATGATTTCATAAAGCATTTATGAAAACAGTAAATTAAATACAATTTAAGACAATGATAGAACAAAGTTCAATAGAGACCCACACCATTGCTTGCACTAAATCAAGTTATGCGAAAATAACTTTTATTTCGATTTCGTGATTTTTTTATGCTATTGGGTTTGAAAAAACTGAAAAAAGTACGTTCAATTGCGATAAAGTAGATCAAAAAAAGTCAATTATTCAATAATGTAGCGAATTGATCTGCAATCGAATTAGCAGCCATACATTACCACAGATGGCGCAATATTGAATCAATAACTAGTTATAATTCTTTATAACAGATGATGCTATCACTATAACTGTCTTTAATAAACTTTAATCAATCAATTTTTACCACAAATTATAAGCTTTTAAACAAAAATGTGTTATATGAATTATTTCGGAAAAATATATTGTTTGAAATAAAAACATTCAAATGCGACCGGTTGACATATAGAAATGGCACCACATGTATATAGTATGTTTTATCATATGATGTCTCAAAAACTTCAAACCACCGTCGCTTTCTTGAAATATATTGTAGTAAAAATTTCCAAAAAAAAAAGGAAATTTCAGGGAATATGTTCCAATTTGATGCAACTTATAATTATATAATAATAACTTGGGTCAATTGCATATGGGTCAATGGACATTCATTGCTTTTTATATAAACATTATTTTAAGGAAAACTTTAGTAAATAGAATCGTACCTTTTTCATATTAAGTCAAAGAAATCATTTCAAGTATGATTTTTCAAATTGAATAAAATTTTGGTGTAGTAGATAGGTATTATTTTACCAAACAATTGAATTGAATGCTGAGAGTGATTTGAAAAACACTAGGGACAATAATAATATTTTTTATTATTATTATTTATGTGTCTTATGAAATAATAATGTTGCTAGACACAATTATTAATTTTTATACATCAACACTAAAAAAGAATGAAAGAAAGTATTTTTAAACCTATAAAAAAATTATAAAATAAATCCTACACGAGGTGCCCGTTCATGACATAAAAGTGTCTCCGCGACCGCCACAGCCTTCGTGTATATTTTTAGGGTCCCGTTGCAATGTTGCGAGATATCGGGATTTAGGTAATGAACCCTTTTCCATTAAACTGGCACCATAATACGCAGAATAAATACCCGCTGATAGACTAGTTTCTCGGTAAATAATAGATCTCAGAATAGATAAATTTATGTGTAAGTACGTAGTAAATTATTCATTTTGAATTATAATATGTATATATTGTGGTATTGAAGGGGGCAGCGCATGTCATCAAGTTTAACTTAAGAAATAACTTTTCAGGAAAAGGTCAGAAATAGACTTAAGAAAGTTCAGAATTCGAAATCTGATTTGAATAATTCATGAAGGAAACTGCGCAAGTAGCCGGCAGCAGGTTCTCTCCCCCCCCCCCCCTTTAGCGGCCATCTTCACCACCTCACGAGCCGCAACTTCACTCAAGCGCGCTTAATTACTATAAACAAAATTCAATTTCAGTGAATCCAGAGCGCTTGTTTCCCGAATTACGGGCGTAAACAAAAATGTCTCTTTTCATGATACAAAAAGTATATATATTCTCTTTAAAATTTTCAGTTACTAATTGCTGTTGAAATTCATGTTTTTTATCCCTAATTTGTGTTTCATTTGAGTACGAATGAGTGAATTTCTTTGAGACTTTATGGAATGGTGTATTTTGGAAAGAAATCGTTAACCGATGACAATACGCAAGCTTTGCTAGGTTTCCAGTCCTCCTAGTAAAGAATCGTCTCGGGCTACGACGAGCGACGATTCTGTGGCGACGATCGGTGAATGCTTGCTGTGAGTGATGTGCTCTGCCAATCGCTGCTTCAACTTGCTAATTCTGTGAGCTATGTTTCTCCAGTTTTTTTATAGATTTCTTCTGCAGTGAGCTTTAATGTGCTGTTATTTCATGGTTCGAGAAAAGATGTATTAAAAATTATAGACTATCACTGAACAACTAATGAAGCATTGCAATAGCGGCCGCGTATGTCTGTGTGAGTGGAACTTAACAGCGTACTGATGGTTAGTAGACATCCTATGCTATAGTATAAGTGTCTATAAATTGACGCGTGCGAACATAGCGAGCTGGCATACTGAAGGTATATCGGAAGTTAGTTGACGATGCTACTTCCGGGTTTTCTTTTGTTCATGAATATGAGTCAATAAAAAATTACAGATCTAATGCTGGACATGACTATCCAGTAACATTGAAAATGAACACACAACTTGCACACTCAACACATTTTATTACACATATTGAAATTTCAAGGCTTTTTTTAAACTCAATCATCACTAATCTAGATAGAACCACAAGAACTCTGAAGAAATAAATATATTTTCACATCATATTTACAGGCTTCAGAAATCTCCATAAACAAATTTTGAAAAAAAAGTGTCTAGAATAAACCTTTGACAAACCATGAATAGCACCATTTTTAAATAATTCAATAAACCTATCTTTTGAAACACAAATTTTACCCCCAAAAACAATCTTCTTTTTCGTTTTTTTCGAAATTTACACAACTTTTTCAAGACAATCCCTTTGCCACGAAAATCATCTCATTAAACCTTCAACTTCACGAGATTTAGCGGATTTTTCTGGATTTTCAAAGACATTTTCAATGTCGAAACAGGCAAAGGAAATTTTGCCGTTGTTCTGTTTTATGCAATTACTCGACATCTGAAGGGGTAAGAGGGGTATAATTACACGAAGTGCACGTTAGCGACACCCGCCCCCTTTTCATCCTGACGTCGATTACAAGCAAATTGTATTCCAAAACATAATAAATGGGATGCTAACCGCAACCCCGCTCACATTCACCCCCTATGGCTGCATGACTGCGCAATGTATGAGGTGTTCTAGGGTTCCGCAACTCAAAAGCTAAAAGAAGAAACCTTGTTTGACTTATAAGATAGCTTTGTTGTCCGTTTGTCTGTTCGGTGCGACCCTTTTCAACCGTCTTCAAAAAGAAGAAGATTTTCAATTCTGTTGTATTTTTGTTACGCGTTTATTTAGCCACTTGTGAACCTATTTAGAATTTTTTTTAAGGGTATACTTTCGAGGTGGTTCCATTTTCACTAAGACAGGATCTGATGATGGAATCCCAAGGAAATCGAGTAAAATCCTCAAATTTTATAGGAACGCATGCATACTGTGATTGAGCTCTATTTTTTTAGTATTCAAGTGTTTGCGTCTGGGAGTCATCATCTCGTGCTTTCATTTATTTAAAAGGCATTAATGTATTTAAAAAATATTAGTTTCATTTAAAAAAGTATTAATACATTAAAGAGATATTAATTAACAGAAGAACTATTAAACCTCGATCTCCACGTAGGTACTCGTAATCATAGTTTTCTTTTAGCACAAAAAGTTCAGTTCGTTACGTATTTATTTGCAGTTTGGTCCCAAAAACAAAGAACAGTAGGTATTAGATCGTAGTGGTGTATAGAAAGACCCTTGTTAGATGCAACTGTAACACGGAAACTTAGATGGAGTTGGACGTAACCAAACCGCTCTTTTCTATGTTATATGTACCATTGTGGGAAAATATAATTAATGTATACGTTAAAATTTTTTTTTTTTTGTGATTTGAAAAAATTAATTCGACTAATTTAATTTTTTCAACAAAATCTTTTATGTACTAACATCGGATAAGAAACACTGAATATAAGTACAATAAACAAAATATATTCGAACTAATGGGTACAAACTCGTAAGTAATAAATTTATTTCATTCCAATATACTTTCAAAGATTTTTTTCTTCAAACAAGAAACATGTTCCAGTTTTCAGGGTCGTTCGGTTCTACGTTTTACGCATTGTGATCAAAAGGGTCTCCGGGTTCGAAATAATTAACTTAATTTCACGGGAACCTTTGTCGTCGGAAATGTTCGGGTATCTTCGGAAAATATGTTTTTCATACTGAAACTCGCCCATTTTCCGGATGTTTCTTATTGCACACTTCTTTGTACAATATCACTTATTATTTTAAGTTTCCTTGTTTAACACTAACGGTTGCCGAGTATCCCGCCATAAATATATGAAGGGTTCGGCCGTTCTATGAATTTCCAGAAAAGTCTCTTCGAATTTGATTTAGAGTTATTTGTTTTTCGTGGTATATTATGGCATAAATTGAGTGATAGGAAAATGAACTAGTGATGAAAAACAGCTACAATCGATATCGAGAGCGTGCACGGAAAAATATTACGTAGCGATACGAATTAATGGCCTCACAAAAAAGAATTGTTTCATTCCATTGTGCTTTCAACGATTTTTGTTTGGTCGGATGTACGCTTTGCGATTAAAAAGATACCCAAGTTTGAAAGACTTCATTTAATTTGGTTTTGAATGTATGTTTTTAAAGCGAAGTTCCTCGCCCGTGCCTATTTATTATCTGGTATCTATTTATTTTTGGATGGTTCTATAATTATGACGGTTGTCAGATAGAACTGAACTTTTTGAAACATCTATCTCCGTTGTCGGTGAACAAAGCTCGCTCGGAGTCATCGACTAGGAAGTGTCACCCACAAAATATGCGCGCTATCTATTCTTGTATGGTGTCTTTACGATAACAAACGACATTTACATTTCTTGAATTTATAATATGAACATTCGGCATTTCATGGGACAAATAATTTTTGTAAATCTTTTTAGCTGGCAATAAATCGATCAATCATTTAGAATATATTATGTACACAAGGCATACTTAAAGTTTCTGGAACTGGCCACTTACAATAGAAAAAATAGAAAGCCATTTATGAAATTTGAAAATGGAACTCTCTGAGAACACGTTACGTTTTAAATTGCGAGATAGTCATTTGTTTCCTGATTGTGGCGTCGCGGCGGCTTGAAAATTGTGTTTGGGAATTGCAATGAACTTAACTAGAGAAAATTTACGCACTATGATTTTTATGATTTTTGCTGCGGCTTAAGTCAGTTAGAGAGTTGCCAGAGACTTCAATCGGCATTTGGTAATAAAGCTACTACTCGTAGCTCTGTGTATACGTGGTTCAGTGATTTTAGACGTGGACGTAATTATCTTCATGACGATGGACGTGAAGGTCGACCAGCGGCTGTGGTTACCGAATTTAATATTGGTACCGTACGTTAATTAGTTCAGTCTTTTCTTAAACTCGCACGAACTTTTTCTAAGACTCTTTCTAGAGTCTTAGAAAAAGTTCGGGAAAAGCGTCCTCAAAGCAAAGTCGTCCTTCATCACGATAATGCGTCCTCACATACCCCTAAGGTAACAGAAGCGTATTTGAAGGGTTCAAATGTAAAACTAATGACGCATTCGACATACAATCCAGACCTCGCACCATGCTACTATGCATGCATACGTTTTTTGAGCCCTAAATCGGCGGCGAGTGCATTCCATGAAGCTATTGAAGAAGTACCTAAAGAAATTGGTCCAACTGCTTTTTACAACGGTTCCACCGAATGTGTTAATTATGGTGACATATAGTTTGAAAAACAATAAATGTAAGTAAAATATTGGGTCTTATTTATAGGAATTGAGAAAGTTTCATTATGGCCCACGTATATTTACAGCGACTTTCAAATTGCAGCAAGATGATGGGTTGGTGACATCACATACCTATTACATTTATTTTATTATTTTCTTTGATACTTGCTCATTTCAACATGTTGCAAATTATATACGTCATTGCCACACCATCTCCTATCAAAGTCTCAATTTTAACGTAATTATACCCAGAGAAGGAGCCATTATTACACGTTAATTGCATACGATTCAGGAAAAAAATGTCTCCATTTTCAGCAAGTATAATTAATGCGACTGCGAAAAAAGTAAAAAGCGAAATTAAATATTTCACAAAGGAGACAGATACGGTCATATGACTCAGAACTTTTTCTGCTATACGACTCAATTGACTTGTTTTTGGGTAGTGGCGCTAGGATCAGCGAATGAGTTGTTAAAAATTTATTTTTATTAAGTAAATTGAACAGATAAGTACCTATATAAATTACGATATAATTAGTTAATAGTAAAAAAATCTAATCAGTTAAATTTTTACCGACACTTAACAGAATACGACTAAAGACATAAATAATATACGGAAGTGAATGAAATAAAAGCTAAGAAAATAGAAAACACATAAAAACAACAAAATTAAAAATAAATCATCAACTAACATGGTTCACTGTTCTAAATCCTTTATTTTAAAATCACAGATACGTCTATTTTATTTATATGTATAGATAAAACGTAACCTAGATTTATCTCTGAAAAGTCTTCTATGTACCATTACAGTCCCACTAAAATCGGTTTAGCCGTTCCGGAGATTAGCTCAGACAAAGAAACAGACACAAAGATATAATATCCCACGTCCATCAAAAGTCCATTCTAAATAATTGTGAAAGATGTTTTTGTATTTGGTTTTAATACAAGAAGAGTTGAAGTATCAAGCTATTTTCAAATAGTTCAAAAATATATCGGATGTATATATATGTGAAAATATTGGTATTTATTTTTTTATTTCTACAAGCCCCTAATTCTCCTACTAATTAGTGACGAAAATGCGTCACACGCAACTGTTTGCGTCATTAATGAATTACGAAAGAATCGCTTCTACATAACGTCATTGTATTTTACTTAATTATTTATGGACGGAGTTGTAAAATACAAGTCACCCCCTCTCCTTACAACGTTGAAGGCATCCCATTCATTTTCAGACAAATGGCTTCCCGCGCTTTGTGGTTTCTGTCGCCTCGTCTTTTCAGCCGGTAACGATGAATGTCGTAGCGCCTATAAACCATTATTAAGGAGCCACGACCTTTTTCTATATTTGTAAACAATGCGAAATGATACTAAACTGAAAAATAGTAACTGGACTAAAAGAATGGTAAAACCCTTCAAAATATCAAGTGGCGTATGTTTAGTCTGTGGCATATTTTTTTTCGCTCACATTTTTGTGGTGATAGCGCAGTATCTTTATGTACATACTAGCGACCGCCCGCAGCTTCGCTTGCGTAGACTACACATTCCTGTTTTAGGTAGTATTAACTTTCGAAATGGTTTATACATACTTTTTGCTGAAACTAATATTGGGTACACCCATCCAAACTTTCAATCTTCATTCTCCCCACTTCTTTAGGAAAACCGATACTCCCATACTTTTCACCTCCCGTTTCCCACCCTTATAATGTGGAAATCCAAAAACCCTGAAAGACATCATTATTTATTTATGTCAAAATTTTCATGTTTCTAACTTTAAAGAACAAAGACTCATACAAAGCCGTTCCGTCCCTCCCTCCTTAAATTTGAAATTTCCAAATATTCCTTTCATAAAAAATTGATACGTTATAAAATAAACCACTGTTCCAAATTTCGGCTTCCTAGACTTAGTAGTTTCGGCTTTATCTACGTTGATAGATCAGTGAACACAAACGACAGACAGACACAAAAAGTAGCTGATGTCACCCTTGACAACCTTCTTTCACGTCTGCAAAGTTTCATTAAAATCTGTTGAGCCGTTTTGAAGATTAGCTTGAATAGACACATAGTCGTACAGACAAATAGACGGACAAAAATAGCGTATGTCACTTTTGACCACCTTCTTTTCATACCCGTGAAATTTCATTAAAGTCGGTTTAACCGTTTTGCAGATTACCTCGAATAGACAGATGGACGTACATACAGACATACAAAAAGTAGTGTATGTCACTTTTAACCACTTCCTTTCCATATCTGTGAAGTTTCATCAAAATCAGTTCAGCCGTTTTGGAGATTCGCTCAAATGGACAGACAGACAGATAGTATTATTTTATACATATAGCCTATAGCCTTCCTCAATAAATAGACTATCCAACACAAAAAGAATTTTTCAATTCGAACCAGTAGTTCCTGAGATTTGCGCGTTCAAACAAACAAACAAACAAACAAACAAACAAACAAACAAACAAACAAACAAACAAACAAACAAACAAACAAACAAACAAACTCTTCAGCTTTATAATATTAGTATAGATATAGATTCATGCATAAGTCAAGTTAAAGAACTGAAGAATAATACATATTTTATCAGAATTTTTAGAGGTATTGAATTTAATTGCTGAAAAACTGATTTTAATAATTCCATTTCGGAGTCCATTTTCATCCATTTCAGAAATCTATATCTTTAAAGTAAATTTTGTCTTTTTGAGTGTTTAGGCACAATCGTTCACTTTTGTTATAGCAATTTTTGTTTGAATTGACAGTGCGCTACATTTGTTTCCAAATCAAAATATTTTTACTCCAGTTATAACTTATTTGATTCAATAACTCATTTCTGCATAAGTAATTACTTTTTAAAATAACTCACGCCCTACAATATTGCCGCCATTGATTGGTTTCATTTACGTAAGTTGTTGGCGTCAGACCGTGGTCACTGTTTCCCTTCTGTACCCTTCACCCCCTGTACCGCCTGCCGCCCTAGTACAGTTCAGCGGTTGCGCGACATCAAAGGACTCCAGACGAGTGTTGCATTATAGAACTAGGTACGATATATCCTGCCATTCCTGCCCACCGGGTGCACTCCAGTCGGCGGTCTGAATTAGAACTAATCGGTCGTACAAAATAATAGGTTTTATTTTGATATTATTGTGACTTCTCGTGGCATACCAAATAAAAAAAAATTTATATATATATATATAATAAATAAAATAAAAGCGTTTTTTTTTCAAAATTGTGAAAATTAAAATCATTAGACCGTTTGCCTATAGGTGTATACTCACCTGCCGGTAAATTTATGCAATTTATCTTGAAATTATGCCTATACACACAAACGTGATAAAAACTCTAGACGCCCTGTCACTGAACAACCAATGAAGCACTACTGCAATAGCGGCCGCGTGAGTATACGTGTTTGGAACTCCTGCGTCACTTAGTATGTTTTGAGTGTGTTCAAGTTGACGCATGCGTACGTCATATAAAGCTGACTTGCATTGGTAGTTAGTTCGCTATACTACGTCCGGGTATTCTAGGTAACATTTAGATAACACTTCGCTAATTTCAGCCAATTTTCAACTCAAGTTTGACCGGGCACAATATGAAGTGCCGTACTTAATATTAATACGAGAGTATTTTCGTATTATTTCCCAAGAAACATCATATGTATAAGGGAAGTTTCGAATCGTATTGATTTTTTGAAATATATTTAAGTTTTATGGAAAACATATCTTTGTAAGAACACATTGAAATTCTTTCAAACTAGCGCTATCGCATCGGCTGCAAGCACTTTTAGAGTCGAGCCGCTTTGAAAAAGGGTTCTAAAGTGGTTTAACGTAAGTTACCCCATACTAGAGACAGCGTCGCATACAAACATGTATGGTCCAAGCGCCATCGGAAAATTGGGTGATTAGATGACAGTAATACGTAACAACTCTCGCACGGTATAATGCTGGCTTATATATTTAGAAATTGCAATAGAAATTGATGAATGTTTTTTTATCAAATAGCATCTCATAGATGACATCTGTTCACTTAAGATCTATATAGAGTTTTTCATAGCATACGATATCTCTGACTAGTATACTATTACATCAATACAACTTCGTAACTTGAGTGTTCATATATATTTTCATCTTTGTCCGCAGGTCGTGGTGATGGGTAGCAGCACGGCCTCCGACAAGACAATCAACACGAGCACCGACAGCGCTGCCACTGCGCTAACCTCCGTCACCGGTACCGACGATAGCATGGACAACGACCCCGAGCCCGAACCGCCCGCATCAACCGCAACCGCAAACACGACCGCACCACCAGCACCCACCGCGCCTTCCACCGCACCTCCGCATTACCACCGCGCGCGGCCGTCTCTCGAATTGGATTCACCACCGCACGGGAAACACCCGCATTCAGCGGCGGCCGCACCCGCTGCGGGACCACACACGCGATTCATATTCGACGTGCCGATGCCGACGCCTTCCGCGCCTCCCGTTGCTCCGCCGGCACCAGCGCACCAAGAACCGCCACGGAGCCCTAAAGCTGCACTATATAAGTACGAGACTCATTTCAACTTCGAGCCGGTACCGCCACAACACCACGTTGCTGTTACACGGCGTGACAGTGAGCCAAGACTGCGTCATAAAGAAAAACACGACCATTGTAAAGACGAAGTTTCGAAATTACGTCGCCATTTGGAAACCGCAGATGTGTTCGGTCCTCCTAACAGTGCCACAAATGCGGCACGACGGCGTTCTTCCGCCCACCAGCATTCGGTACCGCCGCCGTCGTCGCGACGGGCGTCCGGAGCTCAAGTGCGGGTCACCGCTAACCCCTTAGAAGGAGCGGGCGCGTTGCCGGCAGCGAGGACGACCATCGTGGTGCAACAGCCGTCTTTATCATTGGACTACGGTGGATGTGCCACACTGCTTGTGCGCGAAGGGGAAGACAGCGGTGGTGCCGCAGCAGGAAGGCGCCGCAGCCGTGCCGTCGACCACTTCCAACAGCTCCTAGACGTCACCACCCATTTTACGTCGGATGACCTCCACGAGTTCGACAAGAGGTAAATGGTTTTTTAGCTGAACACTTTCTATGGTCGGTGCTAGAAACAGTTTAAATATGTTTACAGTAAACTTGCATGTAAATAAAAACTTGATTATAGCTAATTCTAAGTAAGTTGCGTGTTACATGCCGTTATAGGACACGCATGAACTTAGGGTTCCGTATCATTATATACCTATAACCTTTATTCGGTGACATTACCTTTATTCCGTTCTAAAAAATCTGTCCAATATTACTATGCAAAAACGACAAGGTGAGCGTAAAGAATTGACCATTCCCAAATTTTTCGAAAGCTTAGGCAATTTTAAGAAACTAATTTAAATAAAAAATATATTTGGTACTTACGGCGTTTACGTAAATATATTATATTGAAGATTGTTATAGCGTGATGTCACCGGGTGGAATTATAAGTTTAACACATGGATGTATTATTGTCTGGATAGATAGTCAACGTCACACGACGTAGATTTATATGTCGCCTAACTCTTCCCCAAGCGTCGTGTAAAGTTGCCTTAATGCTTATTTGGTCATGACAGTATTCATGCCTCCGCTGTTTAGAAATGGTTTAAAATGAAAAATGTCGGATGGAAATATAAAAGTAATAAAACTATATAAAATATAGTCTCTTACTTTCATTCAGTTAAAAATTTTCAAAATTCAATACATATTAATGACAATCGACGTTATTCTTTTCAAAACAATTAACTACAATTTAACACTTACACCATCTTTGAAATTAGTTTTAAAGTAGCAACGTCCTGAGTTCCAGCACCATTCAGCCCTGAGCTCATAGACCTACATTATCTGAGTGTTGCTAGTACTCAAACCCAAAATTTCCTTAAAGCTAGAGTAAAAAATGAATGTAAAAATATTTTTAATTATATTTTATACTACCTAGTAATTAGAGGTTGTATTGCTGGGAGCTTCTAACCTTTATCCTTGGAATCATCTAATAGAACATGACGAGAAACCGATGTAGCACAATCGAACTTTAGTGATTCGAAGTCACTTCTACCATAGAAGAAATATCATAAATAGTAGGATGATGCCTTTCATATCCCAGAAAATACCGCCGTCAGGGTCAAAATCATAAAATTTTTCTATAATAATTATTATTTTTAAAAAAATGAAAACTACTGTATAACATTTATATTCGTATTTCCGAAACTAGGCAACAAAATTTTATTTTGGTACTAAAATTAATTATTCTAACGTGAGGTGATCTATGTGATCAGGTGACCAAATTTTGAAAAGCACATATTTTTGAAATTATTAGGCACAGACCTATCGTGATTGTACTCATACTTCATGTTTTAGCGCGATCTATGTGATCTCGTCACCAAATTTTGAAAAGCACATAGTTTTGAAATTACTAGTCACAGACCTATGGTGTTTGCACTCAAACTTCACGTTTTAGCGAGATTTTGTGACTTCGTGACCAGATTTTACAAAAGTTCATATTTTTGAAATTATTAGGCACAGACCTATCGTGATTGTACTCATACTTCATGTTTTAGCGCGATCTATGTGATCTCGTCACCAAATTTTGAAAAGCACATAGTTTTGAAATTACTAGTCACAGACCTATGGTGTTTGTACTCAAACTTCACGTTTTAGCGAGATTTTGTGACTTCGTGACCAGATTTTACAAAAGTTCATATTTTTGAAATTACTTGTCATAGACCTTTCGTGTTCGTACTCGAACTTCATGTTTTAGCAAGATCTATGTGACCCCAACACCAAATTTTTAAAAGCACATATTTTTCAAATTAGTAGTGTCAGACCTATAGTGTTGGTACTCAAACTTTATGTTTTAGGGAGATCTCGTGACTTACACCACTTTATTGCTTGCGACGAAAGCAATAAAGTAATGTATGCAATTTTTGACTACCACCTTTCCATACGTGTGAAGTTTCATTAAAATATGTTCAGCCGTTTTGAAGATTAGCTCGAACAGACAGACAGACGTACATACAGACAAAAAGTAGCGTATGTCATTTTTGATCACCTCTTTTTCATATCTGTTAAGTTTCATCTAATTTTTTTTCAGCTATTTTGGAGATTAGTTCGAATAGACAGATAGACGTACAGACAGAAAGAAAGTAGTGTATGTAACTTTTGAGCACTTTTGACGACGGCTTGGCCTAGTGGGTAGTGACACTACCTACGAAGCTAGGGGTCCCGGGTTCGAATCCCAGGTCGGGTCAGTATTTATATGATGAATATTGATACTGGTACCGGGTCTTGGTTGTTATGTGTATGTGGTGTCATTGTTTGGCACCCAGAACACAAGCTAATGCTTAGTTTGGGGCCTAGACGTTATTTTTAAAACTTCCTTTTCATATGTGTAAAGTTTCATTGAAATCGGATCAGCCTTTTTGAAGATTAGCTAAAACAGGCAGACAGACTGTACGATTTTATATACCCAAACCTTCCCCAAAATTTGAGCTATCAAATACAAAAAGAATTTTTCAAATACGACTGATAGTTCCAGAGATCAGCGCGTTCAAACAAACAAACAAACAAACAAACAAACAAACTGTTCAGCTTTATATATTATTAGTATTAGTATAGATTATAATGTTATTTTTACCACTAATGATTATAAGTTATATAACTACTTCTATATAAATTTCCTCGAACATTAGAAAATATTTGGTCTTAACCTATGAATTTGCCGTTTTGTATGAAATAAGTTAAAGTATTTTTTTTCAAACATTTTTATTTCTGCTATTAAAAGTAATCACCCGTGCAACCGATGCATCTTTGCCAACGCAGGGGCAGTTTACTGATACCTTTTTTGTAAAAATACACTGGACGGGAGGCAACAAACTCTTCAAAGGAATTTTGTACTGCCTCTCGGGAATTGAATTTTTTTTCTGTTAAAAAGTTGTCCAAATTTTGGAAAAAGTAATAGTCGGTAGATGCAAGGTCTGGTGGTATGAGGGATGAGGAAGAACTTCCAACCCCAACTCTAGCAGTTTGGAGACTGTATGTTGTGCAGTATGGGGTTGCGCATTGTCGTGAAGGAGCAGCGGGGACGACCGATTGACCAAAGCTGGTCGCAGACGTGCGAACTTCTCCAACATTGTCTTCAGTTCTTCACAGAACACATCTGCAGTAATACTCATGCTATTTTGTAAAGAGCTGTGATGAATCACACCGGCACTAGACCACTAAACAGTGACCATCATCTTTTCAGGGGTTATTTTTCGTTTAACACTTTACTTTGGTGCTGAACCAGGATCTAACCAACTTGCTGAGCACTTTCTATTGTCGAACAGAATCCATTATTCATCACAGGTAACAATTCGGTACAAAATTCCTTCATTTCAGTGCCTGTTGAGCAACGCGAGGCAGGTCCTCGACGCGTACGTTGCGCTGGCGATCGTTAAGTTCGTGAAGTACCCATCTATCAAGCTTTTTTACTTTGCCAATTTGTCGCAAATGGTCCAATATTGTTTTGATGTTAACATCAAAAGTTGCTGCTAATTCAGCTGTAGTTTGAGTATCATCAGTTTCCACAATCGCTTTCAATTTAACCTTGTTGACCAAAGTGTCCGGACAACCACGAAGTTCATTATTCAAGTCATAATTTCCAGAACGGAAGCGGGTAACCCAATAACGGGTTGTGCGTTTGTTTGTTAAGTACTCTCCGTAAACGTTGTTGATGTCACGTGCCGTTTGGGCCGCATTAGTGCCACGACAGAACTCATATTCCATAATTATACGAATTTTTAAATTGTCCAATAAGACGAAAAATGTTCAAAAGTAATGAAAACACAACGCTAATCAATAAACAAAAGACTGACTTTCTAAAAAGAATGTCATGTTTTTAAAACAAAATTAATTTGAATTTAGAATTCAAACTTAATCAAAATTTTTTTTGTTTGAAATGACCAGTACTGAATAACGGCAATTTCATAGGTTAAGACCTATTATCTATTAGTTGGTATCCCTACGCACGCACACAGACGGTTAGGTTGACGTTACGGAGTGTAAGAACGTAACATCACGCACACTAGTCCGTCAAAGTTGGCCAGTCAATTTTTTGACGTTTTATTGCGACGTTTTCTCTATGCGTTATTTCTCTAAGGTTTAACCATTAACGTTGCATATTTATAAATCACCTGACATCGAGCTTGAATATTTTTCACAGTGTATTTTTCATGACGTACCATACTGGTACAACTGATAAGGTATAGACTAACATGTATAAAAATTAATATAAAAAACGAGAAAAAATTATATGTAAGCCATCTTATTTCTTTTCGAAATAACTACAATTGCACAATTTTGTTAAAAAAAAAACGAAAACAAATCATGTAGGTTAAACGAGGTCCATCACTAAATTGACTTTGTTTATTGTGATATTACAATAATAAGCCACTAATTTAAAATATGGTATAACAATAAATAAATATTTTAAAATAATATATACTTATTTGCGTTGTTTGGGTATTCCAGGCGTACTTATTCTATTGAAATCGTGGATTATTGCAATATATTTTATGTGGTCGGTATATTTTACAAATAACTTACATTAATTTTCATGAAGTAAAATAGAACACTTTTAATTATTATTAACGTTTTCTTTTTTGTTCCAATAGCCGTTATGTCCGAACCACGAAAAGTGGAATTGTTATAGAAAGCGATTTGAAATGCGTTTCGGTGTCCCCGAAAATCAAACTTAGACCATAGTGCATATAATACTTGTGTTTGTAATCTTATTCATATGCATACTGATGATCATAATACCGTGATTTATCATTCTTATTACATACATCTAGTATTATTTTTACTGGAACTTACAATTTAGTCGCGTGTCCTGCTCTCATGCCATTTCAACCTTTCTTCTATGTACCGCAGAGCCGACTTTAAAACAACTACGCAATAGAAAGTAATACAAACAGCGTGTTTAAGAAAAGGGGAAACATAATTTAAAAAATACGATAAAATAATTGCTTGCTTATCAAAATTAATTGGATTCTGAAATTACTTTGTAAATACGAAACATGTAGTTCCATTGCTTGAAAGGCAATTGCTGATGTGCGACCACACCGTTCAGAAGACTCGTCTTAGGTTAGTATCGCTAGGATCGGTTAATGAACGAGTGGTATGTAGTTGCTTTTCAATAATATTTTAACAAAAATTGCGTAATGTGTGTCGCGGAAATGGGTCACACGATGGGTATGTGTGTGAACCCTTTTTTTTTATTATCAAATTACGAAGACAACGCATCTAGCACACACAAAGATAAGAGATTAAAACGACATCTTAAGGAAAAGGAGAAAATCTCGTAATCGAAGAGGAGAACATAAATGATTGCTCGTTCGTCCAAATAAATTGGAAACTGAAATCGCCTCGTGTATACAAAATACTAAATTACATTTCCTGAAAGACAATCGTTCGTTTTGATCGATGGATAAAATATAATTATATTAAGGGAAGTATATAATACAAATACAAACCGCCGAAAGTCGAAACCGCTGAACCTAATTATGAACATCTATGATCTTTTGTGACATGAACACCCATTAAGAATACATTTGCCGAAATTCTTATCTTGACGGAGAATATAGGGAAAGATAAAAATACATGTGAATTTATATGCAAATCACAAATTTTTAGGATTAATCGGTTCGTGGCAAAAAGACAAAACGGAGTCCTATTGCTGTCACACCGTCTGTCAGTCCGTCTGTCTGTTTGTATGCCATGCGAGTGTATAGTTCGTAAAACAATTTGAGATTTGGATATTTTATGTAAAAAGTTGAATTAGAAATTAAGGCTTTTCACTCACGGCGCTACCACGACGCGATAAATGTACCTTGGATAAACATTCGTATCGTATTGTCATGCAAATTAATTACTCACAACAAAAACAAACTTTGCTCCCTTGACGCACAAATAACTGTTTAAAACTTTTTTAACTTTAAAAATAAACAAATGAGTGGCCCTCAAACTTATAAGTTTTAGACCATTTTAGTCACGGGGTCTCAAAAATCAAACTAATTATGCATTTGAAATACTACGTACTGTATTTAAACAATACCGAAAACGGTTGACAAAAACAACAAAAATTTGACGTAATTTATAAGCTATGACCAAAAAACAATATGCATTTTTTCACGGGTTGTTGCGATGTCTAGCGAGCTCCATATATCTAAATATATATTACGTGATGGTACAGAACCCTCGTGCGCGAGTCCGAATCGCACTTGGCAGGTTTTTAAGTGAAATCCATGAAAATTTATATTTCGTATTTCAATTACAAATGAAGGAAAACGCGTTTCCAGTTTTTGGCAAATTTATCCCTTAAAGGGGTGAAATAGGAAAAGGAGAGTTCTCTCATTTCTGAAGTTATATTAGCTATGCAAATTGGTGTTTAGCCTTTTAGGTGACAAAGAAAAAATACGTATTTCAGCTTTTCTGTACAATCTATCCTGGAATATTATAGTGTCTCCGTTTGAATAATGTCCATATATCCAAACAACATGTTCTACTCAAATAAACAAACCGAAGCTTAGAAAACTGATCACACAACATTAGTCAATTGACTCGTTTTCGGCTAGTATCGTTAAGATCGGTGAATGCACGAGTCGTGCATAATTGTCGTAATGCGTAGTGTTAATATTATTCTGCTTATTAGTTGCCGACAATATCACAAGAAAGTAGTTTTCCGTGTTGCGTAAGTTTAATTAATGTAATATATGTAATATGTACTTATGACAATTTTTTTTTATTTCGCATCTATACAAAACTTTGTTGTTTCAAAATAGATTGGAATTAAAAAGGACAATTTCAGCCTCTGTTTGTATAAAATATTAAATTTGATTTTTTGAAGGGCAATCGCTCCTTTTGATCGATGGAGGAGCAGCAGCGAAATGATCTCGAAGCCAAGGAGACGGGCTCAGATTTCTTGCTCTTTTTTCGAAGGCTCTTTCAAAACGATTTGTTGTGAAATACGCTCTTTGCTTAGTGGGTCGGATGCTGTTTAAACTTTTTTCAGTTCTTCGCGTGCAGAAAGACGGACGGAGAACAAAGTTATCCTGTATAATGTTCTAGAAGGTTCCGTACAGTCGTATTACTTAATACTTCTTTTACAAATATAACTCAAAATTTCGCTACTAATGACCCTAAATTCTTCGTATAAGAAGGCTGTCAATAGTAAACAAGCACTAGGCTAGGCTCGTTTAACTTATTCGTCGTCGAAATAAAGTGTTAGAATTTTCGTTTCGGTTTTCCTGTAATCTGTGAGGACCCTTAGACTTGAACTGTGTTGACGAAGTGCCATCGCAGCCTATCTTTGATTTGGTCGTCGATTCGATTCCCGCCATAAGGCGTATTGAGCAATGTGTTCGTAAATGTCACAAGCACTGGATATAGCCTCCCACACTGAGAAAGGGTACTCCAATAGTCGAAAGCCAGATGACGAAGCGTGGTAAATGCCTACTAGCCACTAAAGGCCGACATCCGTCACCGCGACAGTTTAGTGCGTTTTTATTGCGACCTCACTTGCGACATATTATTTCTCTTCTCCGTCTCTCAGGGCGCAACAGTGGGCTGAAAATGGATTTTAGTTGTTTTCTGGAAATAGCTTCTACTCCCTTGTACTAAGTCCGAATTAGTCATTAGTGTTAATTTGGCAGTAAAACAATTGACTTCCATACAAGTTTTTTTCAAAAAACGGGCATGAAAAGCCGTGT
The DNA here is from genome assembly GCA_949709985.1 of Luffia ferchaultella. Lineage (NCBI taxonomy): Eukaryota > Metazoa > Arthropoda > Insecta > Lepidoptera > Psychidae > Luffia > Luffia ferchaultella. The sequence continues at coordinate 606,123 of OX453261.1, forward strand.
ATTTTTTATTTTGACCAAACAAAAAATAAAACCGCAGCCACGACCGTTTTGTTAAAATCACAAATAATTAGTTGTGGTTTTCCTTGCGGTCCTAAAGATATACGGATTTTTCATGCCAGCTCCATACAAGTTTAAAAAAAAAAACTGATAAGTCAATTGTTTTTTGCCAAATGAACACTGATGACTTATGTAGTATACAGATGGGTAGAAGCTATCTGCAGCAAAAATACTGAAATTTGAAAACTATGTCTATGAAAAACTATTTTCAACCCATTGTAAGGCGGCCTGTTTCACTTAATTGCAATAATTTTACGTTACAGTGAAACTCTGAAAACGGTGAATTATAGTAATAACATGTTAAACTTTAGTACTGTGCCGATTACGAGATAATGAAATATAAAAAAAACCGGTTAAGAACCATTCAGGTTCTCGCAATGAAAGTTTCACCAGCACTTCATCTACTATTAGAGTGTCGTGATAGCCCAGAGCGCAACGGACCTGTCCCAAATTTATAAGGCCATAGGGCCATGGTTCGAATCCGGGCGAGTTTTTCTGACTTAAGTATATTAACTATCACAGACTCCGTACTTCGGAGAGCATGTTAAGCAGTTGGTCCCGGACGCTGTCAGTAGATGGCGGTCGTTACAATCCATCCCCAACCCGCAGTGGAGTAGCGTGGTGGATTTAAGCTCCAAACCCCCTCCTCACCCTGGGGGAGGCCTAAGCCCCTGCAGTGGGGTAAATTGGGCTGATGATGATGACGACTTCATCTACAAACGATGTGTGCCCAGAATATAAAAGCTCTGAAACGGCTGAATGAATTTAAGTGATGAAACGTTTGAATCTAAACGGCTGAATTATTGAATCGAGTTTCGAAACTAAAAGTTATCGCTAAAGAAGTTTTGTAATTTTAAATATCTGCCTGTAAAATTACATGTGAACGGTTGAGATTGCAGAGATATATGACCTTGTTATATATGTCCGACAACTACTAGCGATACGCACGATTTGCTTCATATATAGGAAGTCAGGAAAGTATAGTTGTATATTATCGGTTTTGGTTGTAAACAGAGCTCGATTTAAGCACTCCCTTTACGTTGTGAGAGAGCGTGAAATTGGCACTTAGGGCGAGGCGACATGGCGAAGGGCGGCTACAATAATAACGTAATAATGCCACCCGTCCTCGGGACACGTGCTAAGTCCCAGGGCCGACTGAGGCCTATATTAGACGAAAAACGCGAGGTACAAGGAAAGAGCCCTCTCGAAAATGCGAGAGGTATGCTTAAAAAAATTCAAGCTATCTATATTCAACATACAAGATTTTTAATCAATTTTTAACAATTAATTAGACAAAAAATTCTGAGATAAATTTGTATTTTTGTTCAATTCTTTTACTGGATGTGTCATTTATCTAAACGTAATTATCTAATAATTTTTCAAGCACGAGGCTGATTGACGAATGAAAATCAGTTTAATACCACCCGTGATGAAAAATATGTGTCTCGATTAAGTATGTGACAACCACGACAAACAGATATTTTGTAATATGAAAATAACGACTGTATGTCTTTATGTAATAATTTCGAAAATGTGTGCTTTGTTAAATTTGGTTACGTGGTCTCACTGGTTTTGTTAAAACATACAATTTGAATGCCAACAAGATAGATCTGTTACTAATAGTTTTGAAAATATTAGCTTTTAAAAATTTGGTGTTGGGGTCACATAGATCTCGCTAGAACATGAAATTCAAGTACATACAATTAATCTCATTACCAATTTAAAGATTGGTGATTCGTTGTTTCGGAGGTTTTTATTAATTTTCGATAATAATAAATAATAATGTTTATATAAAACATATAAACGACAATCTCGACACGTTGTTGTTGGCATTTCCTGGAATATCAAAGGCGTTGACCTACTATATAATATTTATACTATAACGGCTCAGGGCTCGTCTTTTGATCTCTAAACTAGGCTTAATAATTACTAGCGTATATATTTCAGACCATGGTGGTTTGGCCTTACCAATAATCGGGTTCTACTCCGCACCAATGTGAGCGTGGTTATTTGCTTAAGGGTTGTTTAACGGAAACGAATATATAATTTTGTCAATAATAATATTTGCAAACAGATTCACTGTGTTAGAAATAATTTATACTTAATTTAAACAACGTTAACAAACACGGATATGGTGACATATCTACTTGACAGCTCGTATAACATCTTCGTACATCGGCTACCTTCACCAGCCGCGAAACTCGTTCGGGGTTGCTTCGATACGACTTGTACGCGCTCGCGCATTGTGTTCAATGTTTCAAATAATATCTTCTATACACAAACAACAATCTGCTACAGTTATTATTCTTTACGACATATAGCGATATCACTGTTTTCAATTAATCTTAACTATTCACCTTTACCTATTCAACAAAAATTATAAGCTTTCAAACATGTGACATGTATTATTTAAGACTAACGACCCGTCCCGGCTTCGCACGGGTAGTATTCGTTTCTCATGAGAATAACTTTTTTTTATCTCAGTATTATCTCATTCCCGTTCTTCCTATCCCGTTTTCGTTCCCATCGCAAAAATATTTTATTGTTTCCGTACTTGGCCCTGGTGTCGTTTCGTTTTCATTCTCATCCAGATTACCTTTTTTATCTCAATCTTAACTCATCCCCGTTCTTCCGTTTCCCGTTTTCGTTCCCGCGACATAAATGCTTTATTTTCTCAATGTCTGTGAGTCGTAACTCATTCCCGTTCTTTCCCTTCCCGTAAATTAAAATTAATTAAATAAATTACACTTTCGCGACGTACATAATTATATAATATAGCTGACCCGGCGAACTTCGTAGCGCCTCAGAACTCAGAACAGTTTAAAACGTATATGTATGACTTATAGCCCCCCCCCCTCTCTGAGTAGCCCATAACTACAATCCATATCTAAGAACTTGCTTTTACGTGATATCTATGTAAAGCGAAAAACCACGTCAAAATGCTCCTAGCCATTTTGGAGAAACGTATTTATAGCAGCGCCCCTGGTGGCTCACAGCCACAAACATATCCGAGTATCCGAGGCGACTCCCTATAACTATCAAGTTATGTACTTAAGTCTGAAAAGTCATCGATACATAGCGGGCTCGCCACCACACGCCTATCACGATATCCAGCACTTACTCGAATATTTTGTCGAAAACATTGCAAATAAAATACTCAGCCATTTCACATACTTAAACACGTAAAAAATGAGAATAGACTTTGCTGAACGCTTTCAAGCGACTGCCGTTTTATAGTGAGGTGTCTTAGATTCAGGAATGTTAAGAAGGAAAATGATTATGAAAGAATTCTGATATAGAATATAAATTAAGGAATGCTCAAATCGGCTATTAATTTAGTGACTATATTGTTAGTGACCTTATAGTTTAACTCTTAATTTGAAACTAAATGTCTGCAGAGACTGCAAAGAAAAAGTTTATTGTTTAAAAAGTTATTACTTATAACTCTTCGATATATTTTGAACTATACTATTACAATATATGAAACACTCGACCTGGCCAGAATTTCATCATTAAAGTGATGTTAGACACTAAAATACAACACATTTTTAAGGTTCCGGAAAATTACTTGGAGCGCGCGGCCCCGAGCAAGTAAGTCTTCTTCGGTACGTGTAGTTCGCCTCAAACTTTATGATGGATCGGAATACGACGCTGTAAGCGTGCTTGTGCAGGTCATATACCTGTCGCTCCATTGCGTCCCGCTACACCTAAAACTGGTTACTGCGACGCGACTTGTGCCTATGTTCGGAACTGCCGTAAAGTTTGATCAGAACTGTACTAACGCCGGTTTACGAATATTAGCGCAAGACACACGTGTAGCGATGTTGACGTCACGTAGCTACGAATAAAATATCTTTTTTGTTCGGAGCTTCGCATATAAATATCAAATCTATTAGACACACGTAAATTTCTGTGACATTTTAATACTTTTTTTTTAATTAACTAAACCTTAGTCCTTTTTTGTCCGCTTTCCCGACGCTCGCGGTAGTGATCGCCGGGAAGCATCCTGTGTCGCCTATTTATCGCGAAGATGTTTTACTTATAGAATCTTAACCTACTTTGGTTCCGAAGCCAAAAGCAAAAAGGAAACGCGTGTGTGCCACAGGACAGAGACAGACAGACGTACCTACACGCCGAAACTACAATAGTTTTGCCAAGTTTGTCTGTCCTGTCTGTCACACTCTCGTAGTTTCTATACTTATAGACATAGCTGAAAGACTTTAAACGTAACTCAGAGGAAAATTAAATTTCTTCCTTCTATAAGAAAGTGGTGATGAAATACTTTTTTTATCTCATCATATGGGAGAACAACAGACAGGTCTTTTAAAATTAAATTATTTAAGTAAAACATTAATCACTTTTCATTGTAGTCTTCGCTTCTGAAATATTCAACCCTAAAGTAACTTTTGTCGCGTCCCGCCCCAACGTTTCTAATTGAAATCATTTAAAACCTGAAAATAAATTTTGTAGGTTGAGATTGATTAAAATGTTTAATTGAAATTGTTTCCAGTAACTTCACCTTTGTTTTGGAAAAAAGTGCAAAGTATTTGTCGTGTCTGAAATATATATATATATATATATATATATATATATATATACTAATGTATAAAATCGTAGTGTCTGTCTGTCTGGTCGGGCTAATCTCCAAAGCGGCTGAACCGAATTTATTGAAACTTCGCAGACATGAAAAGGAGGTTGTTACGAGTGACCTAAAATTGTAGAAACTGTAAAAACCATGACAACCACGCAAACGAAGTCGCGGGCGGTGGCTAGTCTATCTATATAGGTATGCATATAATCGAACTGATTACGGGACCACTGCACGTAGTTCGACGCGCACTTTGCTGGTTTTTATTTAATAATGGCAAAATACAATATTTCATAGTATTTAATACGAAAAGTTATACAAATATGAGTAATTTAATACAATTAAATGTGCATTTTGTATAGTGCAGACAATTTTAACTGTTTATATTTCCGTGCCAAGCGCCAAGCCGACCCGTTTTGAACCGCCTTACATTTGGAATGCATCCAAACTCATACTGCCTTCAAATCCCACCGTTTATTTACTTTTACTCTAGGACTTGGAATTTAGGTGATATTTAATACTCCACACGTATGAGGTGAAGAAAGTGGATTAAAGTGCATTTCAGTTTGTATATAGAAGAACAAAATTAAATGTGCCCAATATTACATTTGAACTTTGTATGTCACTTGTTTTTGACCGTAGCTTCTGGAATGACCTACATTAGAAATAATAATGCCTCAATGTTGTTCGTTCGTTCACCCTTCTTCTTCTTAGCAAAAATAAATAAGAAACAGTAATTAAATAAACCGTTCTTTCTTTAATTTGCTCATACGTGTTTATTTAAACGGAATTCAATAAAATTGCGTTAAAGTACAGGCACGACCTCTTAGCAGTTTTATTACATATATATTGAATTAATTTTACAAATAGAAATTACAAAAAGGGGCAAAAATATTACTCACCGAAAGCAAAATGTCGTATGAATTTGACAGATACATATTACCTGGGTCGCAAGTAGTGCAAGTGGCGTCGCCTGATGACATAAAAAAGTTTGGAGCCCTCATTGTGTGTACGTCATCCATACGTCATCTCAATGTAAATCATTATTTGCACGCGCGTATAAAAAATATAAACGTTATTTTGTTCCTGTCGATAAAACGTTTCGACGCCGCACCGATTATGATTGATGATACCTCCTGTTTTTAGGGTTACGTCGGACGGAACCGAATTTTGAATTAATACAGAAATAACGGACTCCTGGCATCATTTTGTAAAAGAAACTTTATATTATGCATACATCATTGCCTTTTTTTTATTAAACCATATTCAAAACAAAGACACTAGCACATGCATAAAAGTACGAATTGAATAGAAGCCCTATATTCTGCGTTTATCGTCTAACCATTCATACACTAGCTAGCTCGTGTAAGATGGCGAGTTTCAGTCCGAGTTTCAGTGCGCGAGGTCCCCGCGCGCCGGTCTTCAATCACTAATATATAATTACATGGATGCAACATCACCACATATGCACATGATCCACAAAAGTTTGTGACAAATTGTCACATAATTTCATTGTCTTAACAGTTTTTATCCGTTCGTTGTTTTTGTTTATACTTGTATGAAAGCCCATAGCTTACTATGGTGGCAACTGATCTATACCTAGTGATGTATATCTAACTGTGCATTCAATAGAAAGTGCTCAATGCCGCTTCATCAGCTGGCATTAAACTTTTAATCCCTTTGACTTCTAAGACAAAATTTTTAATAACCGCACGGTTCATCAGTTCTCAGACTTGATTAAAAAAATTAAAACGACTGACTTTCTACTCGATTGAGTTTTTGATAATCCTTCCTATTTCCTTTATAGTTTGGGCGAATTTTAACTTTCGTTCAAATATTACTTTTTTAATATTTTATTGTAATAAAATAAAATAAAGTCGAGCTCTTACCTTTAATAACTTCAAACACAATTTTATATAATCGTTCAGTTTAGATAGCCATTCCTAAGTCGGACCTACTTGAAATTACCTAAGAGCTTTTCACACTGTCCAACGAGCACACAGGCTCCAGAAACCCTTAGAAGATGTACAATTGCTGCACATAAGCTGCAGAGGCAGCTAAGAACCTTACAGTGACTGTACATTACTGTAGTTGCCTAACTTTATTAGGCCACAATTGTTACTTATAAAAGCTGTACGTTGCTGCAAAAAAGAAGCTTTATTTTTTGAAGTCATACTTCTTTTTGGCGCATTGGGAGAAACAAATCAGGGTGTATTCTCAGAATGGACGAAAGTGGCGCGCGCTGATGTAGTATACACCATGTATTTAGTTTTTTCCAATAAAATTTTATATTCTTGGTATTTATTGACCGCTGACTTGTGTACCTAGGGGACTTTGATGGTGAGGACCACAGATTGATTCTGCATCTTACCCATCTTATCATATTGTTGGGATTTTATGGTGCCAATTAAGAGAGGATACCCCGAACTACCTCGCTCGACTCATATCCTATTTTATTATTGGGTCTCTGACTAGCGGTCAAGTGCAAAATACTTCGGCCCAATTAATATCGTTTCGGAATCTACGGTCTTTTAAATCGTTTTTGTTTTTTTGAACATTTCAACTTTTTGGATGGGGGAGGGCCCTATTTTCCTGTAGGAACTTATGTTTTTGGCTCTACGTGTTCTTATGGTGGTAAATTGCGACAATTTTTTAAATGTGAACATAGTATAAAATAAATAGTTAATTTATATACAAAAAAAAATATACAAATATAATAATTATAAAATTTAATTTAAATGTTATGAGCTTATTTATTCAAAGTTTTATTCGTGGTATTTAATAACGTCTATCAATTGTTTGACTCGGTTCAAACTTGTCTGAATTCGTAATTTTTTTTTTTTATTTACTGCAAAGAAGTATAACTTTTTACGTGCATACACAGGTACATTACACACACACACACTTTTTCATAATAGCTTTTTCAATACATTTGCTATCAATACAGTCTTTGAGACATCGAAACGTGTACCGTAATGTTGTATTTTACAGTAGTAGGCCTTTTTATTTTATACCAATCACAAAAAAACCATTCTGTTTGTGACGCATGCGTTAACCGCGAAAAGCAACCGCTCGTGCCCTCCGTTCTGTTATATCCCATTTTATTTAGCAGTAAATGCTGACATATGTAATCTCATATTTTATATAAGGCGACGCTCATATGCGAGCCGCCAGTCAATCTGTGACAACTGTTCGAAGCACTCGTTTAAACTTGTGTAAACTTTCATATTAAAGTTTCAGGTTAATAAAATTCTTTTTTTAAAAAGGGCCTACCCAGAGCCATCCTAACAGTTCCCACCATTATTACATTTGAAGTATTGATGTCATCGGTTTATTATAGGCACTTCGACTGTGATATGCAGTTTACCTTACTTGCATCATAATTTACTACTATCGGTTTAGTATAAAATAAAACAAATTGGCACTTTCTAGAAAATCATATTTTTTTTTTTTTAATTACTGAATATACCGACTTGTGATTCACTTGATTTAAATAACTAAATCACTAGGGCAGACATATAAGCGCACGAGAGTTCTTAGTTTTTTAAAGTCTTAATGTGTTTTGAGGCCAACGCCTGTCTGACCCAGTAAATAAAAAATATAGAAAATTTCCGTAAAACATTTACTAACTGCTTAAATTACAGTAAACTCCAGTTCGGTACAGTGCACCCTTTCGGTAAAAGGAGCTCCAAGTCCTCAAGTACGGTGGGATGCACGAACTGAATGAAAGAGTCGACGCGACGTGTCGAGTCCCACTCAGTTTCACGCTAGTACGCCCATTGTCATCGTCACGAGTGTTTGCATTTCTATGCGTGTACTAAACACGGCGGTCGAGAATTCTGACCCTAGATTAAGGCCCGGTTCTCGCTAAAGTTTAGTATAGACACAATATATATAAGGCAGAAACGCCATGCGACGGTACACAAAGGAAAGAAAGAGATCAATAACATTGTGAAATATTTGTCTCTTGCTCTTACACGCTTAAAATCGGGCTTTTTGGGTTCCGTATTTTAGACAACTCGCAAAAAATACCAACATTCTGTGATGTAAGACTTTTAATCAATAATTAAAAAAATTATTATAAAAAAAAACAAGATGATAAAAACTTATGGCAAGTCATTAATACATACATATAATATATGTATAGTTATGAGTACTGAAAAATGGTACTCGCTTCGAAGCGCTGTAAAACCTTAACTATTAACTAAATTGAAAAATATTCCAAATAAAAGTTGTTCCTCAAAACACGATCTCCAAAAATGATCTGATATCATTTTTTCGTAAAATGATTAGAAAAAAAGTTATATCGAAAAATCGAATTTCTGTACATTTTTGCTCATAACTTTTTTGTTTATGGTTCTGCGACAAAAAATTACTCGACCCAAGTGGTAGATAATTTAATTTGCAACAAAAAATGTTAACAATTTTTTTTTATGAGACCAATAGTTTACGAGACAAACCGTTAAAACCATTTCAACCCCTTTTTCCAAGATGGCGGCCGTGGGACAAGGGTGGCGACCCCACAAACTTGGTTTTAACCTTACACTGACCCCCCCTACACATCTAAAAAATAAAATTGCGTCCTCTAAGAAACGCAAGGTAAGGCCTAAAAAATGTAACATTTCAATGGATTATTCCCAATATACTGTTACGTGTTAGGGTTCGAAGAATTTGGAGAGAAAGGCCTGCTGACTCTTTTTAAGACTTTATTCACTAACACTAGGTCCAACACAAAGCACTAAGTCCAAACACTAAGAAAGAAGAAAGAAGAAAGAAAGAAAATATATTTATTCGTGGGAAACACCAGCAGACCCAACAGAACAAAAAAAACTTAACAACTAAAACACACACACATATATATATATATATATATATATATATATGTGTGTGGCTTTTGTTTGAGAGAATAATGCACTTAAACAAATGGAAAAAAAGGCCAAGAGCTTTTTTTTATTAACTATATATTATTTTTTTTTTAAATATAGATCGTTTATTATTTTTTGTATGTTTTTTTTGTAAGCATATCAAATTAAATCTTTCTTTTTATCAATATGACGTAGCATTTTGGTAAATAATACGATCAACATTTTTAAACTGTTTACTTATGTTAAAGGTGTAATGGAGTATGAAACATAACATGTTTTTCAATAAAATCCATCCTTTCGTTATAATCTATAAATAAAAATATTAATCTAATTAAAAAAATATACATATAAAACCGGGAAATAGCTCTAAATTAAAATCTAATTAAAAATTAAAATAATTCATTAGGCTCGTAAATTCATAAACTAATTAATTAATAGAAGAAACCACAAAAACTGGAATTTTTGAACTGAACTGAAGAACTGAAAATTAACTAAGTATATATAAAAAAATAACTTATCTATATAAATAAAATCGTAGTGTCTGTCTGTCTGTTCTGGCTAATCCTCAATTTTATTTCGATCCAGTTACTGTGATTTCGTGAACTAGTTTAATGTGTTCTTGCGATGAAGTGCATTGGACTAGTTGTGTTTATATTCTTGTGCTATTATTCCAAAGCTACACCATGTCATTAGAAATTTAAAAAAAATATATTAAAATAAAATAAAACCAATAATTAGTTTTCACATAATTTACTTGTACCTATTCTTTAATCGGAAGTTTTCAGTAAATGCGCCACTGATGTTAGAGGTTTGAGAAGTTTATTACTCATAAAGAACAATGTTCACTCACAATGAGTTATATGCTAGTTACAAAAGCTTCATAATTTATTTCCGCGTGCTGACAGTGCTCTAATACTCTAATATATCGTATCATAGACAAATTCATTTGGTTTTGACTTAAATACTGTAATACATTCACTTTCGAATCGAACCCGCCACCTTTGGTTTTGCATTAGGGTTTCTAAACACTCAGCCAATCTATCAGCCAATAATATGTACCTTGAATTTTTTTAATCTTTTTACAGGAGAGTTTCTTACGAAAAAAAGACTGAAAAACAAATTGTCAAAGATATTATGGTTAAAAATATATATAAACTGCCACTTCCTACCTTGACAGGAAATATGGGAGCAGGACAGAATTTCAAACTTCTTTTGATTTTTCGTGAAAACACTGTCATCGCTAACCATCAACATGCCGCGAGCTTAAATTATCACTTTTTAGGGTTCCGCACCCAAAGGGTACCAACGAGTCCGGTTTTAATATTCCTAAACACTACTTACAACTACTCTAAAAATATTCTTTAGTTGTATCAAGGACGGTTTAATGAGGTGGCTTTGGACTTTAATACTGTTTTTATTTCTGTCACGGTAAACTAAAACAACCGATGTCGTTACCTCCGGAATGGCATTTATTATGCATTAACAGGCTCACACGACGAGTCAATCCTGTGAGCGCTCGTTAGGTGTCAGTTTTTATTGTCGCCGCCCCTCGTCCGACTAATTGCTTACGCACGTATTGTTTTCATCGTCCCCATTTATTTCCATTTGAATTGGGGTTTGTTAAGTAGCGAATCAACGTCGCTATTGTATGTGGCCATACCAACTCTTTTTGACAGCGGAGTTAAAGCGGGATTCAAAACTAGTGATCGTCAGAGTGAGAACGTATTGATGCTCCGCGACTTCCATGTTACGTTCAGTAAAACGCACGGCAAGGTACTTTTATTTTGCTGACAACAGTTTACAAAACAGGTTCACAAACGGGTCTAAACCAAAAAAAAATGAGACAGGCGATGGCCGACCAAATTAAAATGGATTTTTCAAGAAAGCGCTAGAAATTTTGAACTCTCGAATGGATAAGACCCAAATCGAGTAAGCAAAGTTTCAGTGGAATGTTTACTTGTCAAGCCAAATTCAAATTTATAATATAGCAGAAAAAAGAAACATAAACGAATTGTATGAAGCATCGAGATTTGAATATTATACGATAATACATTTAAATGGCAGGGGAATATTACATAACGAAATTAACTAGGAAAGGAGTTTATGATGATGCGTCTAACGTGTGGTGCCGGCGTGAAAATCCCACACAGCGCCATCTAGTCCCTAACTAAGCAAACCTTGTGTCATGGGTACTAGGCAACTTATATACATACTTAAATATCCTTTTCTTATAATATATATTTATACAGATTTTACGTCCAGAGACGGAACAAATAGACATGTTCATGTATACAAATATTTATTCTGAGAGGGAATCGAACCTGCGACCATGAGCTTCGCAGTTAGGGTCTCTAACCACTCGGCCAAATAGTCATCAAACGGTCAGTTACTGTTCTTCATACAGAGTGCACGTACAAAACCCAGTTCAGTAATAATATTCCAATATTGCATACAGGTCATGACATGACTTAATCGCTATTAACTCAATTAAAGTCGACTTAAAAGATATTAACTCAATCGCTAGATCGTCACATAGTAAATTATCGAAAATTAGGCTGAAAAGCGGCTTTGTGGATGTAATGTTACTTTATACCCACTGCATTAGAACTGCATTAGAACACTGCAATTAAAACATAGTTTACAAATTTTCATCTTTTGTAATAGACAAATATGAAAGTTAGTTTGTACGAAACTGATTTTATTGTAATATAATACAACAATTATTGTATACCTACTATTTTGTTTGTTTGCTTTGAAGCCCAACTTTCGCATCGCTCACCGTTCTCGATATAGCCAGACGACGATACTCAAATCTTTTATGTACAAACGCTGTTTCATGTAAGTAAGGCTTCATAATCCGATTTGATTGTACCGAGCGGTCGGTGTAGCGTTATTTGATCATTTGTTATGTTTAATAATCCGCTCCTGTGGTTAAAGTCAATGCGGGTAACTTAAGCTTTCAATATAACATTGACCCACTCTTCCCTATTGCATTATTTGATTTTACTTTGCGATTCATTTAAAAATAAACAAAATGTTTCTTAAGTTATTTTGTACCTTAGTATATCCTTAACGCATCTATAACTCAGTGACATTGATACTGGCAATAGATTTAAAATCACAGACTATTTTGTCCGCAGCGTGATTGTGTCGTCGAAAAGATTAAGCAACAAAGTTATTTTTTACGCAGTGTCTGGATAATTTTAACAGGTATATGGCGCTTAAATTGTATTTATTGTTTATAAGTGTTGACACATATGCAAGTATAATTTAAAATATCTACAAAGTTACAGCGAAATTGTATGATTTGTTCAAAACCGTTTTGCCGCCGGTGAAATACGGCTAACATTGGCCCGGGCGAAAATTACCAGTATCGTTTATGAATTGCTGCCAATTGCTGAAGACAAACTAGGAGAGGAAAGATTGCCGGTTGCTTACCAAAGCACTTGCGAGGGAAGCTTGTTTCCTGGGCAAGTCAGATGTATTCAAGCTCCAAACTACGAAATATTACATAAGCAAAAGGCTGAATAAGCATGGGTATGGCCAAAACAGGTTGATGTGTGGAAATGTACAAAGAAGGACATCATGAAAGTGCGTGAAAAGAACGCTATAGATATGAACCAAAGCTACTCTGATAAAAGACAACTTTCTGTCTATGGAGTGGGGCGATTAAAGAGCTTATATATTGCTATCATATGATCTGGATCTTGGAACAGTGTATTAAATTTGCATGTTATAATACTTTGTAAGACTCATTTTTAATTGTATTTTGTGTCAAGGATTGTAATATTACAAGTGTAATTTAAAAAATCTTGATTGAGAACAAATGTAGTACCTGTGTCATGGCAACATTTTTATTCTGGCTTTAATTTCCACAAAAAAAAAAAATATTTTGACGGTTATAGGTTGTCTATGGGCACTGAGTACGTTTATAAGCATAAACAAGAGGCCAAAGTTATAATGAGAAGCTCGGAATTCAAATAATACGTAATAATTGAACATGGGTAAAGGTGGGCCAATTATACCTCAAGTCTCCATATAACTTTGGCCCACAAGTTTTAATCGTTTTTTTTTTAAATTTTTATAAGGGTGATGCTATTTACGAATGATGCAATACTATCTAGGCGTTTAGATGCCACCAAAAACATAGGCAACGTTTATTACAAGTTTTAACTCTCTCTTTTCCTTAACGATATTCAACAAAAGTGGGGCAAAGTTACCCACATTGACGTATCTATATCGGATGATTTTTATGGAAATCGTTCTCGCGCGTTAAAAAGCTTGAGTTTAAAAATTTCATGAAAACTTATTAATAACATGTTATATTTCATTTTTATTACTCGCTTTCTAGTCAGACTGTCTTTAATTAAATAAATATTTTTTTTTAAATGTTCACGTTGTCTTTCGTATGCACGTGTTCGGTTTGCAATAAATGTAATCTTCCCGGTTAGCCAAAGACTTCAAACTTAACGACAGCTTGGAACTCGTTCTAAGATTCCATTATATACATACATACAGGTGGAACTAATAAAAGCGTAGTAAAAACTTTGTGTTAAATTCAAAATTTACCACACACTTAAAAGAATTAATAGATTATTAAAATCAAAAATTATAAAAAGAAAGAAAGAAGTGTCGTGATAGCCCAAAGCGCAACGAACCTGTCTCAAATTTATAAGGCCCCATAGGGCCATGGTTCGAATCCGGGCGTGTACCAAGACTTTATATAATCAATGCTATTGTGACTTCTGCCTATTATTTCGTTGCCAATAAAAGCAACGCTTTTTTCTAGTTTTCTAAGTGGAATACATTGCTGTCCATTTCACCTCGATGTTAATGAAATTTGGTCGAGAAATCCATCACTGTCGTAGTTGTTCGTGTCACACGTTAGTGACTTTGTGTAACTGTTCGGTTATAATTCACGCACATAGAGGCGAAGCCGTCGAAACCTAAACCGCATATAGGTGCATTTGTTGTATAGCAAGAGTATAATGGTCTCTTGAGTCGCACACGCAAGTATGTAAAAGTTGGCCTGTCATTTTTGTTGACAGTGTATTGCGAGGGTCCATCCAGACATTATATAATTAAAGATATAAATCTAGCTATGAGGTCTATACGAACGTAAACGTTTACCTTCAACGGTTATATTTCTGCAATTTACTAAGTTTCTTATTTGTTTACTATTTCTAATTATTGCTTAGCTTCAACACACGTATAACCGAAAGAATTCTCGTCTACATCGGAGTTCTCATTGGTGTGCAACCGGCAACATTCGTTTTCATACAAATGTGTCCATATAACATTTTTCTTAATTACTTTATTGGTGTTATGCATCTTTGTATAAAAGTACTGGGCCATCAAACGACGTAACCGCATTTTCCCAATATATTTACTGAATAAATACTTATCTATGAGATGAATCTGGCTTTTCAAGCGGTTCGAATCAAAGCGCTATTTTGTGAGCTATTGAATTTGTCCATAGCGGCGACTAACCGTGCGAGCTTTTTCCTTTTTATTTCAGTCACAAAATGAATCTCTTTTTTACCGTGTTAGCACGGCCCTCTAAAGGAACTTTTTAATGGACGACTAGGAAGTTGAAAAAACGAAATTGAAAATGTTTTTAGTATATAGCGATTAGCCGAGTGGTTATAGACCCTAACTGCAAACCCCAAGGTTTGCGGGTTCGATTCTCGCCCGGGGCAAATATTTGTGTGCAGGAACTATTTGCTTCGTGTCTGGGTGTAAAATATCTACATAGGTATATATTATAAAACAATAATTAATTAACTATGTCAGTTGTGTAGCATCCATAATACAAGCATAATACTTTCGATACTAAATGGCGCTGTGTGGAATCTCCCAGGTATCATTATTGTTATTGGGTTATTATTATATTAATTAAAGATCTAGCCATAACGTTGTTATAGCCTGTAGTCATTAGATTGGATATTACAGACTTAGAAGCTGCTATTATTTCACATATCTGAACGAAATTTAACCATAAACAAAATGCGGTCGGTAGTTTGATCGTGCGACGTAAGTGCTGTCTCTACGTCGTTATTAACTCTTTTTTTAAACCATGGCATGGCCCAGGAGTCTAGAAGCTACCACGCATTCGAAACAGATAAACATGAGAGCATACATATCGGACAGATGCGGCTTACACGCACCGTCACTTATCTCAAGTGACGTGACATTGATTGATTACAAGTGAGTTTGGTAATATGTACGTTTCTTTGAACTTGTAGCGGAGCGTATCTCCGAAATAAATCGAATCTTGGCATATGTTATGTTTACATATGTATTAATTGAAGAAGATACGAATACAATCCGTTCTGCTAAGCGGGAAGTACGCCTTAATAAGGGGCTGTACGCGTGAACACCCATACAAACTATTATGGCGTTAATACGCGTTTTAATCATGGTTTGTTTTACATTATAGTCTGATTTGAATTAGAACTAAGTTTGTATACAGCCCAAACTTGGAAAACATCTTATATTTATAGATATCCTAGTTACAGAGATTTCGTAATAGTTATGAAACTATAACTAGGATGTTAATAGAAATTTCGAAGTTTTGGCTTAATACAAACTTAGTTCTAACTTAAATCAGGCTATAATTTAAAACAAACCATGATTAAAATATCAACGTCGTAATCATGTAACAGCGTTTATATGGGTGTTCACGCGTACAGCACGACCTTAAGACGCTGGCAATAGCCGAATAACCTTGAACAATTAATTACCAGCGCGCTTTACTTCTACTATTGATTTGGATACGAGTGAAAAAGATGCAAATATTTACTTCTTTTGAATTAACTTCGAAAAAATAGTACGAAAAAAATATTGTAAAGTACATGCTTAATTAAAAATATTCATTTTTTAACAATATATAATGTATAAATTGTCTTAATTTTAGTAAATTAAAAAAAAAAATTGAGAATGTATTTTAAAGGGATTTTTTTGGTTACCTACTGTTTTCATCAAGAATATTTTGATGAAAATGTGTTTTAAAATTAGCCAATATTTCAAAAATACGATCAATAATAGTATTTTTTTCGTGTCATTTAATTTTATTTTGTCATTGTATTTTTTGTACTGCAATGGTGTACCTATTATTGAAGAGCCAAATAAATAAATAAATATGTGGAATTTGCCTTTTTTCATTAGAACAGCCAAAAACGACATCAAAGAATAAACCAAACAAACAGTGACAAAATTCAGAAATTACCATAAACTAGTAGACAAAGTAACGCAATTGTAATAAGCATGTATCCGTCTTCATATTTTTTTTGTCTGTGACATTTTTATTCCGTAGTCACAACCACCAAACGTTCACTGCTATAGGCATACGTAAAAAGCGGGTCCATAATTCACGGTCTTTTGCCACCTATAACCAACGGATTGCTACATTTCGAAGGTCGTCAATCTATTTAGTAGCGTCCCAGATTAGATTTCAGGTTAGTGGTCACGGTTATTGTTTCCGCGAGCAATGTGTTTGCCTATGGGCTCTTTAATTTACCGATTCTGTGAGTTAAAAATCGATACAATTTCCCGGTCTGCTCGTCGGTACTATTAGCTATTTATTTGAGTTTTGTACACAGGTATGGCAGTCCACACCACTCCAGATCACAGTCAGTCAAAGCGGCAAGGTCAAGGTCGAGAACTGGAGAAAGACAACTGTTAGGTCTACCGCAGCAAAGGGCGCGCGTCGCCTCGATGCCCAACACGGGTGTTGAAGAGGAATACTATCGATTAAGGCACTTCAGCATCACCGGTAAGAAGACACTAATACGTTTATGTGTAAAAAGCTGTCTTAAAGTCTGCATAAAACCAAAAAAGGCGAGAATTGAGCTTTGCGTTTGTGTGAGTGTAGAAAGTAAAAGCAAGCCAAGCAGCCGTCGTATGTTTTTTTTCCACAATGGTCTAGTCGACTTTTTTTTATAAGTTTATATTTAAGAGTTTTCTTAATGAGTATATCATACCAGTGAAATTATTTAAAAAATAAATAATTAATGACTCAGTTATGAATGTCTAAAATATCCTATTAGACAGAAAAGGTAATAACCGCACGGTGTACTAGCCTGCGACGTCAGGCCTTTTAAAATAATGTAAAATTTCATTTTGCAAGAAAGGGACAGAGATACATTGCAATAGCTTTTAATTTACATATTCTTCGACCAAACATAATTTTGTTTTTAATTTTCTTATCGTATAATGTATATTTTTTTATTTTATTGACAAATATAATATATTTAATATTTCGTGTTTTTGGTTGTACCTAGTTATATAGGTAAAAGTCGAGTATGTTAATTATAAAACTTTTGACATGCTTTTTTGGTAGCGTACTGCCTTTGTGCTAGAACTTTTATAATTACTTTCTTCCTCTTTAGGAAATCACTTGAATGTCCTCCGGTATGTTTGTGAAGGTTCGTATAATTTTCTGCCGAATATCCTTTTAGAATTTTTATATTCTTATTTGTGGTCAAGTTTAAAACTTGCCAAGGTTCTGTACGTAAATAAATATGAATATGTAAAAATCTCGTTTCTCAGGAATGTTTTGGCCCGTTTTATAGTCCCGCAAAAACTTAGAAGGTGTGAGACCTTCTTTTGGAGGTATCAAATTCGTATCGAGCACAAGTAAAGGATATATAATAAAAAACATAAAACCCGACTGCAAAAGTGCTTGATTGAAAAGAAAAAGTTATTAACAGATACCTACTAAGAGAAAAAACAAGTTACATGCATGCAATGTTTTTTGTCTGATACCTTAAACGGATATTAAAATATCAAATTCTATAGAATATAACTTGATTTTAATTTTTCAGTTAAAACTTCTTTTTCTTTTCAGTTAGGTGGTTTTGCAGTCGGGTCTTTTTAATACTTTAGTTTGTTTAACACTTTTTGATTTCATTCATTGCCACATATTTACTTGAGTTTTGGCTTCAGCCCAACAAAGATAAAACGTACTCTCTTTGCATCGAATACAATGTTTTTTTAGTTTATGTCAAAATGGTAGCATAAAAGTGTTATAAAGCTGTTACTTGATACCCATGTTGTTGTAATACAAAGAAATTTTATTCTCACTCTCTTTTTTTATTTAAGGACACCATATTGAAATGATATGTATGTGGTGTCTTCGCTTGGTACCCAAAACACAAGGTAATGCTTAGTTTGGGGCCTATATCTTGTTGTCATGTATACGTTATTATATATTATTATTATTAATATTCTAACCCTATGTCACTCGGACTATTAAGACAAGTCTAACGACACCTCATTATGGTCGAATGCATCAAGCCGTTCAATCTACAGAGCATGTCAAAGAACTATCTAAGATATATGGGTATATACTTTCCAAAAACATTACCCTCCGCAGTCGAGTAAAAATAGGAAACCGTCTATTCGTAGTTTTATGATTCTTTTAATAAGTGTGTGACAAGCTTAATGTTTCCGTTTTTTATACGGCATTTAAGTAACTAATATGACCTGATATCACGTTGAATGGACAGGTAAAGGTGTAGTAAATCGAGGCGACTCCTTGCGTTCCCGTCGTTCCCGTTCAAACACATCAGTGGCCTCCAGCGCTTCGAGCACGGAAGCGGGCACGAGGGCATCCGCCCCCTGCTCCCTGGCTTCGTCGAGGGACTCCAGTGCGGGTCTCAGCGCGTACCGGGTGCTCGTGCTCGGGGCGGCCGGTGTCGGCAAGTCGAGTTTAGTGGGGCAGTTTATGACTTCGGAGTATTTACACGCCTACGACACAAGTATAGGTAAGTGTTTTACCATTCTGTATTGTAAAATTATATCTCAATTGTAAAATTACTCAATAATTAATCGATAAACGGTTAAAATTTAAATGAACGTCATTTATCGTGATCATAACGCATGATATACTTTTAAAGAAATCAGTTTAATCTAGAAGTCATTTTCAGAAATTTTTATCGGAAGTTTAGAATAATCTAACTCTAGAATGTAATTTTATGTAAAAACTTTATTTATTAATTTTTTACTTAATTGTAGACAAACAGTAACAAAAGACATACAATATAGACCGAATAAGTATACAAACTTAATTACGTTTATTTCGTTACATAGTCTCACTGAGAACATAAAAAGAATTATGAAATTTACACTGTTTAGTATATAGCCTAATTGTTGAGGGTTATTTTTTTGGATTATGCTATTATAATTACTTGAGGGTGCTATTCTGATTTGCCTTTTCGCAATTTTACAAGAGGTGAACGCCGTTTTCTTTATTTAGACACACTGACTTCGCTTCATATCCCTTTCTCTAAATTTCTTTGTCTTTTTGTAAATAGATGTCTCAGTGAATGTGTCGGGAATTAGAGACTTTAATTTTCTATGTGTTTCTAGTTTCGTACAGAGCAGGATGTTGTATACTACAGTAGGTATTCTGACATTTCTGACATATTCTGACACAAATAAATCCACGACTAAGATTTATGTGACAATTGTCACGTTCATCCCATTTTTCAGAATGGTCGGAAGTGAAACTTCGTTGAACATTAGAATCGAAGTTCGATGACAGCAGTATAAAGTTTTGCATTTCAAAGACTAAAATGCGATATCTTTGACCGTGTGGTATTAGGTGAAAAAGTAGGTATTATAAATAAAATTTTAAACCATTTCAAATGTTATCTATTTAGGGAGTAATAAACAACATTTGTGATAGCTGTTTGGTTTTGGAAATCCAATTTCCAATTTTGCGAATCTTTCGATTTCTTTTTAAGCGAATACTCTATTTATCATGGTATTCTGTTTGTTTACAACTTGTGTACACTATTTTCTCCCCTCCCCTCCTCATCCTCCCCAAACGTCACTTACTTTCGATTTTCCGCATTTTAAATTCCGAAATTCATTATTTTCATTTTTGAAAATAGTTTTTTCACCAGCCGACTTAAGAGAAATACACAGGTCCAGTTAAACTAATAAGTTCCTAGCCTGTCTTTTGCCATATCGTTCCATCCACGCTCATGCCATGTTTCCAGACGACGAGTCCGGAGAGCGCTCCGTGTGCGTGCTGCTGGCGGGAGAGGAGTCCGAGATCACATTCTTAGATGCGCCGCCGGACCAAATAATCGTATGTACACATTCGAAATATGTTCTGTGACTATCAGTTTACCATATAATAAGCTCTACGTTCCATTTTTCTTTTTAAAATAGAGTATTAGACAATATGAAAAATACATTGTTTGGAGTACATTAACCCTAGGACTTATCTGACAACGCATTAGGTATAATATATCCCAAGGGTGGTGTCTGTATAAATAACCCAGGTTGAGATTTTCACAGAATATGTTATTATGGTGAGTATTTTAACAATAATAATAATACGAAAAAAGGGAAATTGTAAGAGGTCCCTCCCTACACACGAAACGCGGTTTTTTAAGGTCTCTTGTTTTTGCTCTACCGTGAAAGCGGTATAAGTACAGTCAGCATCAGATATATAAGAGCATGCCATCTATTCAAATAATTCTACACACATGAAAAACCAATAACATCTGCACAAGAATAGTATTCAAATTATTGTTAGCATCCTTCGCGTCAATATCATCTAAACACTCTTTTATCAAATATATCTTCACAAACAAATCTTCACAATAATCTCATCGACTGAGGTCAAAGACGTATATGTAGTTACTGTGGTAATCAAATGTAACTAAGCACCCAAACTGTTCAAAAACATATCAACAATAATATTAATATTTAATTTCTCAATTTTACTTTTGGGCGTCATTGTTAAAATAAATAACATAGCTGAGTATAGTTCTAGGTTGTTTTATTTTAGCTTAAAATAATACTAGCGACCGCCCGCAGCTTCGCTTGCGTAGACTACAAATTCCTGTTATAGGTACTATTAACGTTCGAGATGGTTTATACGTACTTTTTGCTGGAACCAATTTTGGTTACACCCATTCAAACATTCAATCTTCATTCCCCTTCCACCCTTTAAAAAAACCGATACGATTTTTCATCTCCCGTTTCCCATCCTTAAAATGTGGAAATCTAAAAGCCCCTAAAACACGTCATTATTAAAGTCCCTCCATTCCCATCCTTAAGTTAGAAATTTCTAAAAAAGCCTTTCTTAACTTAATGCTCACGTTATAAAATAAACCTATATTCCAAATTTAAGCTTCCTAGACTTAGTAGTTTCGGCTGTACGTTGATAGATATTTACGTTGATGATAGATAGATAGACAAACAAACACAATAAGTAGCTTATGACACTCTTGACAACCTTCTTTCACGTCTGCAAAGTTTCATTAAAATCTGTTCAGCCGTACTGCAAATTAACTCGAATAGATAAAATTGAATTGAATAGACACATAGACGTACAGACAAACAGACGGACAAAAAGTAGCTAATGTCAAATCTCTTGACAACCTTCTTGCAGTCTGCAAAGTTTTCTTAAAATCTGTTTAGCCGTTTTGGGAATTATCTCAAATAGACAAATACACGTACAGACAGACAGACGGACAAAAAGTAACATTTGTTAGTTTTGACGACCTTCTTTTCATACTTGTGATGTTTCATTAAAATCGGTTTAAACAGATGGACGTACAGACAGACATACAAAAAGTTCTGTCACTGTCAAGTCACTTTTGTCTACATCCTTTCCATATGTGTAAAGTTTCATCAAAATCGGTTAAGCCGTTTTAGCCGAAGCCAATTTGCTCGAATAGACAGACAGTTCGTTTTCTTATATATAGCCTATAACCATCCGCTAGATTCAGGCTATCAAAGGCAAAAAGAATTTTTCAAATCCGACTGGTAGTTTCAGAGATTAGCGCGTTCAAACAAACAAACAAACTCTTCAGCTTTATAATAAGTATTTCTATTATATAGATTAATAGATTATAAGATAATAAGAAAATAAGATATTACTGAAAACCGTATCAAAGTCTATTGCGTGGTTTGGAAGTAAAAAGTTAACGAACAGAGGCAGACAGCGAATTTATTTTCTCCCGCTATAGTTTTCATATTCCGATAAAAACTGGTAAGATATTAATTTAAATTGTATGGTGTAAAGAGCAATTATATGCATTAAATGCTTAAAACAACTAACGTATTTAATTTCATAAGGATTAATATCACGTTTAAAAAACATCATCGCAAATAGTACATTATGTTAGAACAAATTTGATTGTCATAAAAAAGGTTATAGTAAGTTAACCTTAAAAGATCAACATATGCTGTCGCAGACTTTTGGTTAGAACTTTTAAAGGGGAACAATTCCGTAATACATGATTTTTGCTTAACATCAACCGTTTACGCAGCGCGCGCGACGGAAACTCTCAAAAGGAATAATTTTTCCCGTTTTTGCAAACAGTTTTCATTAATGTTCCACTCCTATTGGTCGTAGCGTGATATAGTATAGCCTATAGCCTTCCTCGATAAATGGACTATCCAACACAACTATAATTTTTCAATTTGAACCAGTGGTTCCTGAGATTTGCGCGTTCAAACAAACAAACAAACAAACTCTTCAGCTTTATGATATTAGTATAGATTAGATTTCTTGTAACAAAAAATAGACATCTTTATTTCTTAGAAATAATCGTAAATTAGAAATTTGTGGAGTTCCATTATAGGATTCAGTATCTCGTATACCCTCCTTCAGCATTCAGCACATCCTGTAAATACCTTTGTATAGAGTTCACAAAATTCTCATAACGGTGTTATCACAAAATGGTGGGCCCCTAAAGGACTCCCATACATTAAGTAAGTGTCTCCTCAAATTATCTCGCGTTCTAGCTCGATTCCCATCCCATTCCTGAATCATATTGTTTTACAAATTTTATATCGGATTAAATTAAGAGCCGTGATTTTTGGTGGTGATTTTATTAGTCAGTTCCCTTTTCTGATCAGCAATCCAGATTTGAACAATGCTGAAATTATGTATTGAACGCCATCTTGAACGAAATGAATGTTTTCGTTGGAATATACTATGTATTCGAGCAGTTGGCAAAAAAGAATCTTCGAGGATTCGTTTCATCATTAACATTATCATTTAATATTGAAATGTAATTAATTATTGTTTATTTTTATAATTTAAAAATGTTAATATATAGCTTTATCAAAGAGTTCAAGTACATTTCAAAAGAGATATAATATGGGAGAAATGAGTAAAAAAGAATATATATGCAATACGCGCCACCGATGTAAAAGGCCACCGGCTGTACGTCCGCCGATCCACGCCGATACACTCGCCGATCGTAGGTGAGTTCAAAATTCAAAATTGCCAGAGGCACCGCTGTGCCGGTAAAAGAGAAGTGTACAACCGGTGGTCTTTTACATCGTTGACGCGACTTGTTATACTTTTCTAATTCACTCTATTCATTTACACTAATATTATGAAAAGTGAAGGATTGTTAGTTTGTTTGAAGTAATATCAGATATTCCTTGTAAGCTGGTGATAGTGACTATGGATTCTTTTTTAAGTTTTTTTGTAATGTTAATTAACATTTTAAACTTAAAATCATATTAGTCGCATCCCTTGCATAAAAATCAACAGTACGGTATAGTACCTATTACCTACAGTGTAATGTAAATCAAGTCATGAATTGGTGAATCTTTCCACAAAACCACAATAAGCTATTTTTACCGTACTCTACAATACACGATATAAAATATTATATTACATCTACGGCTTTCAGTTTGCTTCGAAATATTTGACAACTTGTGTGCTCAGTTATATTTGAAACACTGAGTGCTCTTAACAATCTGAAAACTTTTGTTATTTAGATGATTATGATCACTTTGGATGTGTAGAACTATGTGAACACCTGAGTTGCTTATCTTCTTCTGATGCTGACTGTACATACATATTTCAAAAGTTGTACGATTATAGCGTAAACTCTAAACTAAAATAATAATAATTAAAACCGGTCAATGGTGAATCTTATTCTAGCTAAAGATATCAAACTGAATATAGGGTAAATTAATTAGACAGCAGTGTTTGGTTTTAATATTACGCAATTTTGGGGGGTTGATTCCGGCGCGCGGGGATTTCTCAAGGGTGAAGAGCAGCGCGCAGGGACCTTGCGCATTGAAACTCGGACCAAAACCCGTCATTTAACACCAGTTGGCTATAGTATGAATGGTTAGACGGTAAACGCAGAAGAGGGCTTCTAGTTAAAAGAAGAAACGCTCGGTGCATAAGACGAAGTGGTTATATGTTTATTTATCGTGGCATCTAATTGACCGTAGTGAGAAATATTTATTTTTAATTTAAGCGATTTGTTAATTGTTCTTTTGTAATAGTCTTTTCATAAATGGGTTTGCTCACGTTAGTATGGATATGTGGCCCCCTTTTTTACGGTCCCGAATTTTTTTTCTTTATTTCGTAATGCTATTACAATTTAATATCGAAGCTGAGATATTTAAGTTTGAAATAACATTATACGTTTTATATATTAACAAGGTTAGCATTCAACCATTGTCTCATCTGCCAATTTATTTTGTATGTAACTCGTAAATAAATCTTTTGTGGTGAACTACGCAGCTGTAATAGGATGGCGCAATAATCTTATTTTTAGTACTTAAAACATTTTTATTTTAGATATTTCATCCTGAAGCTCATCACGTTGGCAACTAATTTCAAATAATAATAAAAAAGTTTTGCAGTTAAAAGATACTCTGCTTAAGAGACTATTTACTTTCAGATTTAAGGCCGTTACTTAGTCGAGTCGATTACATTTTTATTTACTCGTAAAGGGATGTATTTTATGAATGACACGTCGAATATTTCAGCTCCGATATTATGCTTCGGAGAAATGTTACTGTTTGGCTATACTTTCAATATTTATTACAAGCATAATACTTGCTTACTTTGGGACCAGATGGCGCTGTATGGGATGTCCTACCGATTATTGTTCATGAACCCATTAATGCGCCCCTTCAGGGGCTTAGGCCTCCCCTAGGCATGAGGGGGCTTGGAGCTTAATCCACCACGCTACTCCAGTGCGGTTTGGTGGATTTCAATCGGGATTGACGACTTAACGGCACAGTCAGTGATAATTATGTACATAAGTTACAAAAAAACTCATTGGTACATGTCCTGGGAATCAAATTACGGCCTACTAAACAAGAAGCGGGCCTGCTCCCACTCGGTTATCACGGCCTCATGTATTATTATTGCTATTTTTATAAGTGACTTCAAAAGTTAAAAAAAAAAACAAAAGACGCCAACATCAAACCTTTCTTTCCATCCTAAATTTTAAAATTTTGATGATTTTACAAGAGTAACTTCATACATACAAGGAAAATTACTTTTATAAAATATCTACTTGACATTTTCTCAAATACTCTGTGAATCTAAGGAACTAGTCAAAGATATTTGACCTTTCGTCCCGTTTATGTCATTTATATTATCTTGTCGGACCTACATCAAAAAGTTATCACAGTTAGTTAGAAAAAAGCTCTTCTCAAAACGATCCCATGCGACGAACACAATTTTAACGTACTTTAAGTTACTCTACTCATCAAGAGAGATTTATTCGTTTGATTGATATTTATGTCACATTAAACTTATAATTCAACTTTTCCAATGTAATTTTTACATTGGAAAATTAGAAAAAATTGCCACATTCGGTTACACTGAACGAATGCTGAGAAAAGCGGCTCAATAACTTCTGACTTTGTGTTTCCTCATTTATTTTCCACGGCAAACGCTACTTATACAAGGATGATGTGACGACCGCTTAGCCTAGTGGGTAGCGACCCTGCCTACGAAGCTGGAGGTCCCGGGTTCGAATCCCAGGTCGGGTCAGTAATTTATATGATGAATATTGATACTGGTACCGGGTCTTGGTTGTTATATGTATGTGGTGTCTTCGCAAAAATATTTATATATGTATATATTATAAAAAAGAATACTTAAGTATGTATATCAGTTGTTTATTAACCCATAACACAAGCATAATACTTGCTTACTTTGGGACTAGATGGCGCTGTGTGGGAAGTCCCATTTATTATTATTATTATTATTATGATGATATATTTTCACGTCTAATTTTGCTGATCGAAAGTAATAGATCTGGATAAACGTATGTTGTTTCCGAGATGTCCATCATAAATATAATATTTGTCTTTATTGTGTTAACTTTTAGGGTTCCGTACCTAAAGGGTACTAATGGGAACCCTAGTACTAAGCCTCTGCTGTGTGGTCCGAACCGTATTAGGTAGACCTTACAAATTTTCACAGAGTATGTATTACTATAGCCGTTATAACAAATAATAAAAATAAAATAAACTTAAAAATCAAAAGAGGTCTCCATATAAGAAACGTGTTTTTTTCGACGTATTTGGTGATAAGTGGTTGTGAGATCACTGCTTGCACCTAAAATTTTAATGGAGTAGGTACTACTATGGCCACTAAAATAATAAATAATAAAAATAAATTAAATTTAAAAAATAAAGGGTATCTCCATATAAGAAAAAGGTTTTTTATATTGTACGGTAATAAGGAATCCTTCATGTCTTTTGTGTACAACTCGCATTGCCGGTTTTTAAGATAATTTTAGACGATTTTCATTTGAGACAGCCATTTGAATTATTTTATTTACAAATTTAATTTTAGCTACGCGGTCGGTCGCCGATGGTCCAATCTATGATTCAGTATGAAAACTATCGTATTGATTTAGGTAATGACATTTATTCCAGACCGAAGGCTGCGCACACGGCTACTGCGTAGTGTATTCGACAGCAGACCGAGCTAGTTTTGCTGAGGCGGAAAGGCGACTTCAAGCGCTTTGGGCAGCGGGACACACTTCCAGAAGAGCTGTTATACTGGTTGGGAACAAAGCGGATTTAGCGCGATCTAGAGCTATACCCACTGACGGTTAGTAAAATAAATATATTTTGTTACTAAAACGCTAATACCCCGTAACAAAAATAATAAAAAATACTTCAAACTTCAACATTTAATATATAAGATTTCAAGAATGTAGGTAAATTTATCTACTTCTATGGAATTTACTATAAGCTTAAGTGGTAATTAAAAAAATCTCTTTTCGCGTCGAAGCTTTAAGATGTCTATCTTATAAAATTACTAGTAGTTGATGAATTCTCAAAGTGTTAATGCATTAGATTGTTATAATTGTTATGGGATGTTTTCAGGACTTACTTTACATTACAGTGTTGGGATGATGTCTCCTCATGTGAAATAAAAGAGGTTACCCTAACCCGACGGGGAATTCTTAAAGTCTCTACATGTTTGTTCGTCTGTTAGTATGCCACAGCTATTTTACTCGAAAACTATTATTGTTATAACGCTGAAATTTAGCGTGGTTATGCATATTCGTAACCGCTACGTATATGTGTGTTGCAATCTTGAAATAAAATCAAGGACAGTTAAAATATTTAAGAGTATTACCTATATTTCAAGAAACGTATCTACATCAGCAATATTTTAGGACTATACATACAGTCCCCATGCTATATACTAAATCTAATTGGCCACGAATCATTTCAGAGATGATGAGGCGGAAAAATCAGATTAGGATGGCGTTGGAAAAGATTCATAATTTGGATCATGATATAAAACTGGTCAGGCTCAAAAGTTTAAATCGTAATTTACATAAAAACGCGAAGATCTCTTCGTTTTTTCGACGCTGCCATAGCCCTCGCGTTCGCTCGGCACTGGTCTGTTTAGGCTTCCATTCTTTTCAATGCGAGCTTTCTTCCAACTTTCGTTTTCTATAAATTCGAGCATATTTCGAGTTATATGAGCTCCTCACAATGACACCCGAAACAGCTTCCTAGCTAAATGCTTTCCCACGCTGCACTAATTTAAAACATTACACAAAGGTAACTCGTAACGGTCACAAAAGGATTATCTTTGGCTTATAAGTACTATGCACTAATATGATTTGTGTTAAAACCGAAATAATACTAACGTGTAGTCCACGCGAGTGAAGCCGCGGGGATCACTATGGGATCACTATTTAACTTTCAATTGTTTATGGCTTACGAAATTTTCATTGTTACTTCAGAAGATTTTCCGTCGCTAGCAGTATTCAAACAAAATAATCTTTCTGTCAGAAACATGATTTCCATTGTGTGCCCCCAAATCCCTATATTATTCACAGTCTTATAAAATATTTAATGTATATAATTGTACGTCAAGTCTTTTCCTTATTTTAATGTTAAATATGTCATTAGTCTATACAAAATCATCAAATTCGTCTGATTATCAAAATTTAAGCAAATAATATTTTTATCTATGTTAGCATAAAACTACAGAAGATTTTTTAATGACTTCGCGAACTTTTCTAGGCTTTAGATATTATCTAAAAACTCCATTGTTTTGTTATACAAAATAGGTAGATTTTCATATTAAAATTGTTTGCCTAAGCGAATGACTTAGATAAACAAAGTTATTAGCACCGAGCAAAATAGTCGTAATAGTAAAATATATTAACATGCAGCTAGCGACGGCAACGTTAAAATTAAAATAACAATGTAGTATATAGTATATACTCTATGAAATCTATTCTACAATACCTAATTCCGTGTAATTCCGTGATGCCCAGTAATTTGGTTTAACAGCACTTTACGTTTAAAGAAATAATATTATGTTTTTGATATAGGTATTTCACTTTTAATTAATAAACCTAAATTACTTTAAAATAATAGCTACTACCAAATCAAAAACTAAAAATACCTACAAATCTACAAATCTATATATTATTGTCTTTTTTTAATTCTTGACACATTGCAAATATTAAACATGGAATAAACATTAAATCTACTCTAATATTATGAATGCGAAAGTATGTTTACTTGTCCTTTCTTCACGTCGTGGTGAAGTAACGAAACGACGTGATTTTTTAAATGCAGGTAGTGGAAAGAACGAGGACGAACACCGACTATTCTGGTGGAAGGTCAATTCCAATGGGATACAAAACTAATTTAAATTCAAAATGAATTACGAGCAAACTTTGTGAGATGGAATATCCGTTGAGGAGCAGAACTAAAGCAGTGAACTACAATAGAAGAAGTGGTATCGCTGCAGGTGTTACATAGTTATAGGAGACAATGTTATGAATAGTCACGGGTGTCAAAACTTATATAATAATAAATATCATTAACCACCTTTGAAGGAAGCCGAAAACTCATCGTTTCGTATATTCGATCTATTAATATTTTAAATGAGTATGTTAACAAAAGGGAAATGTACATATTGTATCAGTTGAATACATAGTTTCGAGAGAGTCGACCTTATTATACGAAACGTGAATAATTCACAGGCAAGGAAGGCCCTTGCAATTACCAATTTGGAAACCCAACTCCGCGCCACGATGATTGGATACTCGGAAAACAACGTTTTAACAAAGTGCTAATGTTTCGCAAAGATTCGCTTAAACATGAAAACATAGGAATCTGCAGATATTTTATAGATAGACATGTTATAGGTAGGTTAATGCAATATTATATTTATTATTCATGCGGGATGATTGTCATCTTAGCACACGCTTTTCCAATCCATAAAAAGCTGTTTGCATATTGTGTGCATTACGAATTCCAAATCCAAATTTGCTGGCAAAAACCATGATTGTCGCAACAAAATTCTTTTATTTAATTAAATAAACCTATGCTAGAACCATCTCTGAGAGCTTTTTTTATACTTAATAAAAATAGTATTTAATGTGCAAATCATGCAGTTTTCTACACTCAATTGATCAGTTACATTACTTCTAACAAAACAAGTTATTTACCACCAAAACAAGCGTAGCGATTAGGGATGAAGAATTGGATATGGTTGATACTATTGGTTTCTATATAGAAATTACTTTGGACCCCAACGTCCGATGGGGTTTCAAATAAAGTTATTTCGGCAATTTTTGCAGTAAAAAATTTGCTAATTGAAAGACATAGCAACAAAAATAATTCTGTTTACTTACTTTAATAGTATTATCTGTTAACACACACTTATTGAAAGTCACACATTAATACTAGGAATAAATATAAACTCACAGTACTCACTACTTGGCAAACTTGTCAATAAATAAATCCAAGAAATAATTTGCACGATACTTCAATACATAAGTAAAACGCAATTTATGTCTGAAGCATAACATTATTTAAAAAAAAATATAAACGATAGAAATGCTTGGGATTAAATCCCTCTAATCCACTTAGTTTTTAAGACAGTTGTTTGTAGCACCCGCACTAAACATATAAGTCATAGTGTTCGTGTACGAATCAGCATAAACTTAGCTATAAGACATTTAAAAATTATAACAGAGTATCCGACTTGAAAATATGACGAGCAGAATAAAAAATCACAGAGCTATACAGATATCCTCTTGCTAAAAAGATACAGACATTATGTTTCAAGTTACGTGTTGTTTACGGCCACATGACGGCCGCCCACCAATTACAAGAAGTAAGCGAAGTAAGCGAGTATGGAAGTAATCCAATTATCTAGGTCGCGGGTAACGCTGCTATAAAGCCTTTGCATAGTAGAGTACAGAAGTCACATTTTTGTAGGCAACGTATATAACAGAAAAAGAGGTGTCTCTTTTCCTTGTCTAATAATACTTGTGCACTAAAACATTGATATATTATTGACATATGTCGTGATAGCCCAGAGCGCAACGAACCTGTCTCAAATTTATAAGGCCATGGTTCGAATCCGGGCGTGTACCAATGAGTTTTTCTGACTTAAGTACACAATATCACTGACACCATGCTTCGGAGGGCACGTTAAGCAGTCGGTCCCGGACGCTGTCAATAGATGGCGGTCGTTACAGTTCCCAACCCGCAGTGGAGCAGCGTGGTGGACTTAAGCTCCAAACCCCCTCCTCACCCTGGGGGAGGCCTAAGCCCCTGCAGTGGGGTAAAAATGGGCTGATGATGATGATGATGATGACTAAAACATTCACATTCTTTGATTACGATAAACGATACGATGCACATGCGTTATCAAAAATGGAAAATAGAGTACACTTATTCTTTTCTAACCTTAGGCCCTCTATAAGCATTATCTCTATTAACGTATGTATCTATCTAGCATACAATGTCATTAAAAATTGGGCGAGAGCTTCGACCAGGCGGGGGAGCTTTCATACAATACGATGGCGCCTAAAGTTTTAATAGCTCGCTTTTGTTCATTAGGAACCCATTGAAAGTTTCGCTCTGAAAATAATTTTTACTCATTTGTTTTGTGTATTTACTGTTGAAAAGTGAGCCCTATACGACTTTTATAATGCGAAATTGCCAGTAATTAATTAAAATAAAATGACATTGTTTATTATGGGTGATTATGTTAGTCTTAATCAAGCGCCAGTGATCAAACCAATCTTTTAACTTGCATCTTTAGGAAAAAAAAATACAGAGACTGTCCCTAGTCTGTGATCTTAATATTTTCTGAATTATGATTTTAATGATGAATACCTTTGGTCAAATAATTTCTGGATAAACCCTCACAATACAATATCAACTTTTACTGCTATGTAAACTTGTTTGTTTGACTCTACATATCACGTACTCTCGCTACGCCATACTAACCATGTACAAGCCGTCTCTGGATACGTGAATTATAACCGAACAATTAGGTGATAGTTTATCAACATTTTTTGACGCCAACTCTCTATTGAGACATTATATTCATTATTAATTATACATATATTCCTAGGAGACTGAACGTAGGATCAGTCTCGCTGAGCCGGCTTAGCGTCTATTGTGTCTTGAAGCACAGCGGTAGTGTGTGAAATGAATTTAATATAATAGCGGACATTTTTTGTTGAACTGCCTGCGTAGAAAACCCAAACCTAGATCGATAAATCAACAGTAATAAAAAATGAATTGTGACATATTTTTTATTTAAATTATTTGGATGCTTCCAGTACGTCTTTTGAACACGTATTTTTCAAATACAGCCAGTGTTGATGTTGGACTGTAATTCGCAGTCAGTAATATGTTAGCATTATTGCCAATAACGACATTATATTAGGTCTGAACCTCTGAAGTTGCAGTTCTTCAGTACTGGCCATTTCAAACAAAAAAAAAACAGAAGTCCGACAATGTACAAAACTATCTGGTATATATTTCCTAAAATTTTGATTAAAAGGGGTTTTATTCACAGACCTGAGGAGAACTGGATTAAAAAAAAAACATGTTTCGACGCAATCGGTTCAATGGCTTGCATTCAGTGTTTTAAAGGTAAAGCAAAATGCACAGCTGTTTTCCTCTATGAAAAATGGAAATGAAACGATATTTTGTTTGTGGATTTTTTGCGATTCAGCGAGACTGAATTTTGCGAGAATTCGGCTGATAGATTCTATACTTCAAGCGTGACCCGTATGCTGTATAGATTTCTATATGTTTGGCGATGTTGATTCTGTAATCTGAGTGGTTAATATTTTGAACCATGATACTTGATCTCTTAAATATAAGTACTTAAAATCCTCAAGAGTGAAGACACGAACCAACCTAGCTAGCACACATATTAAGTTAATATCCCGAAACCCTACGTTATGTTATTTAAAAATATTATTAAATTTTATTCGCAGGTAATAATTCCTTCCTTAACGAACCCTTTTGGAAACGTACATTGACCCTTGCCCGCAGCTTCGCTCCGGCTGCGTAGAAGTTTCACTTTGACTGACTTAGTTTTCATTTTCTCCATCTAGCTACTATGTCATAGGAACCATCGAAGAGTATTAGCTTGTCAATGTGATGTCGTGATAGCCGAGTGGTGGCGAGCCCGCTTCTTGTTTAGAAAGTCGTGGTTCGAATCCCAGAAACCGGCATGTACCAATCAGTTTTTCTGACTTAAGTACATAATATATACGCTATATATACACTATACTCCGTGCCTCGGAGAGCGCTAAGCCGTCGGTCCCGGTTGCCGTTAGTCGTTAAAATCCAATCGCACCGGAGTAGCGTAGTGGTTTAAACTTCAAGCACCCTTATCCCGAGGGGAGGCCTAAGCCCCTGCAGTTGGGCATAATGGGCTGATATGGTATGTTAATCTCCGACCCATCAACTATCTCCATATAAAATTGCAACATGAAGAAAGAAACAACAGACAAATAAACGAACACAGTTTCGCGTTAATAATATTAGTTACTTATAAAATAGGAATGCTAGTGGGAAATTGGGCATCGCTAAACCTATGTTTAGCTTTATTGAAATCAATTTTGGAGGGTTGAATATCAGCTTTCAATAACATAAAGCACACAATATATCAAGTTCACAATAAGGGCAAATGAGGGTCGGTGGCGGGCACTGCCCTGCCCCGGTGTCCCCTTAATTAAACTCTCTGGCATCTCGTGTATACAAACGCGGTTCCTTGGCGTCATTAATAAATCCCGTTATGAGAGCTTTTCCGTCATTAAAAAGTAACAAAGGGAGAAATCACAATAAGAAAAACTACATATTTTGGACGCCGAATCCAGATTTTTAAAATGGAACTAGACAATATGCAAGGAATGCCGTCCTAGCATATTATACGAGGATCCATTGGCCTATTTTAGAGAGAGAGAGTTAATCAGAATTTTTAATAATTGTTCACAATGAGCATGCATCCTCACAAATTATGTATCAAAATAAGTAAATACTATGACGATTAAGAGAAGACTTGTTTGCTTATCCAACGCGACTTCAAAGATAGTTCGTCGCATAAAAAAATGTCATCCTAGCGCCCAAAAATGAGAACTTTAATAAAATTTCAGCTTGGACCTACTAGCGTGAATCCGGATACATTGAATAATTAAAAAAATTAAAAGAATATATCTATGTCCGCCATTTTAAGGACGTCACATCCGTCTTACTGGCCTGAAGCATTTTTAGAGGACTCACAATAATCGCGCCTAAACACTATGAATTATTCATTAAATGATTTAATTATAAACGATATTTAAGTATCGGTTGCCTGGTACCATAAAAGTTCGAATTGACTAGAAGCCGTCTTCTGCGTTTACGTCACTTCGTTACTGTGAAGTGACATTTTTGAAAATTAAAACCAAATGCTGCTCTCAAATTAATTTACTTTATGCCTGGTACCCATAATACAAACTTTGCATAGTTTGGAACTAGATGGCGCTGTGTGGAATGTCCTAGGTATTATTATTAAAATTTAGAGAATTAAAATCAAAAGCCTATTCAGAGAGATTCTCGCTGGTGAGGTGAAAAGTTGTATATGTCACACGAGAGCAAATTATTTTATTTCACGTGCTTTTAAATTCCTTACTCAGGATTGCAACTTAGAATCGAATCCTTTACTTGCACGGGATTCAAACTCCGCACTCACAACAAAAGCAAACTTTGTTCTCTTGTTGCACAAATAACTTTAATAATAATACCTGGGGTATCCCATACTACGTCATCTAGTCCCAAAGTATTATATTTATACTAGCTATGATACCCGGCTTCGCTCGGGTGTTGGTATGAGATTACGTGGTAGTTGATAGTTGAAATAAAAAAATAAACTATGACTAAAAAAGTGAAAAAAAAAATTATTGAAAACATTTTCTCATAATTTACACGACTTGTTTATAAACAATATTTTTCATTTTATTGTCCGGGGTATATATATATAAATTTTTCGAGTTTCCTACTCTTGAGCAAGCTACATATAGCTTACCGTGAGAGAAGCAGGATTCTTTAAGGTTGATGCCACAATATTTTAAAGTTTGCCCTTGCGCTTTATTAATTGTAAAACTAAAGGCTAATTTATTGGAAACTGCAATCTTTTAAATTGAACTGGTAATTCAGAAGAGATCAGTGGTATTCTAGGTATAAATACTGTGTGTCCTTTGTTCTTTCCAGAAATAAGTTCAGCTTCAATGATATTATTTGATAGCTGTTTTACGATCATCCTCGTTCCATTACATAGTTTTGGTGAGTTGATATTTCTGAGTAGTATGATTGGAGATCCAATTTTCAGACGAAGGCAGTGTAATGGCATTCCTGGTACTTGTAAAGAGTTTAAAAATTCCGTAGGGAAGTTGACACTTTCTTCAATGGATACCATCGTGTCGATCGATTTATATATTTTCTCTTCACCAGGTATTTTCTTTAAAATATTAAAATTAATATCGTCAACAATATTATTTTTAGTGGCCAAAATTGCTCTTTCAAATAACCACTCTACGTTGGTATAGTTTAGAATAATATTTGGATAAATTTTGTCGATTAGTTCATTTTCAGTAGTAACTATGTTACAGAAATCACTATTGAGTTCAATGAGGCCGGTCATTGAACTCAATAGGAAATTTTCTTTCTCACACCTTCTAGAATATAGCATACGTAGTGAAGGCGCGAAATTTAAAAACTTAAATTTTAAAATGTTTTCAGAACTAATTTGAATAACTAAAATTATGTCGCTTTAACCCCAAAATATAAGTTAGCTACTGCTGTATAAATACACAAAATTTAATAAGTTTATTATAGTAACAAATGTAATGAAAGAATTTATTGAAACTGGAATTTTACATTTCGCGCCATTACTACACATGCTACAATTGCTCGCAGCGCCTTGCGGAATGCAACCCAAATGATCGTTGTTCTGAATGAAGTTCGAATACTCGACAACAGATGGCGCCACTACACTTAATTTCTAAGTTGAAGGGTTGGAAAAGTCCTTATATCTTTAAAAACACGCCCTTTAGGTTAAAACGGGAACTTTCTTGTTCGAGGGGAGATAAAGGGCTATCACACTATATAAGTCCTTTTATCGTGCCGGGACTCCTTTTTAAGTTTTATCGGCACGCACATTTTATTAACTTAGTTTTATTATATATAATGATTATGGGGTACTAGACAACTGATATAGTTAATACATTCTTAAATATTCTTCATAATATAAATATATTTAGATACTTTTCACACCCAGACACGGAACTAATAGATGTGTTCATGCATACAAATATTTGTCCTGGGCGAGAATCGATTCCGGGAACTCCGCAGTTAGAGTCTCAAACCATTCAGCTAATCAGTAAGTCAATAGCTATTACTTCTCTTCACATTAACTTCGCCTAGTTCAAAAAATTTTGTCTAATTGAGACAAAGTTTTCGTGAAAAATGAAAAAAAAACAAATATAAATGTTTTTTTGATGGAATCCCATAAAAGCTAACGTTTTATCACAGTCACACGTACCAGAATTGACGATGCTCTATGTTCCAAGTTAAAATGTATTTTGTAATTATCCTACCGTGACGAAATCGTCAAACTGCAAGAGTTTATTGCGTTTAAATGAAAGCGTCAAGCCTTTGCGTGCAAATGGGAACGTGCAAGTTATGACAATTCGACGTGTTAATTTTACGCCACATTTCATGTCATTTTAATTAACTCACCTTCAGCGACGATCTACTTAATGACTTGCGTCTTCGTGAACTCGATTCGAACTGTCGTAAGTTCGTTTGAACTTTCTCGTCGTGTATGCGAAATGAAATTTTGTTTTAGTGTCTTGATACACTG
Source organism: Luffia ferchaultella (assembly GCA_949709985.1). Lineage (NCBI taxonomy): Eukaryota > Metazoa > Arthropoda > Insecta > Lepidoptera > Psychidae > Luffia > Luffia ferchaultella. Next base: position 643,081 of record OX453261.1, read on the forward strand.
TGCTGTGTCACTTGTGATATAAGACGTGTCGACCTGATCTGCTTCAACTGACTAAATTCTACTTCAAAACATTGCCACGGACATGAAAATTTATGTATATTCGCAGCGTTGAATAAGAAAACATCTCATATTTAATCCCTTAAAGGGAAATGTATATACTTTTACTATAAGATCCCAGTTGACATTCAAGATCTACCCATTAAGATGTTTAAAACTACAATAAAACGAAAGCTTCATGCAAAAGCTTATTAAAAAGTATCGGACTACATATATGATAAAAATCCATAGGTGTAAATCGCTCGCCTATCGGATGATTCAATAATATTAATCTTTAAGCACTTATTGTTAAAAAATTGTTTATTATTTCGTTAAAAAGAACGTCCCTCAGTTTCTTGCGTATTCTTTTGAGAGGAACCAGCATTTTTTGAATGCGCGTTTGTAGTGACATTCTTTCACAAAGTAATAAATCCACTCTTGTGACGAATTTAAAGATTATGTTACATAACTACGAAATAGAGATATTTTTTTGGTTGATTTATAATAAAATTCAATTGGCATAAAATATTGAGTCCCGTCACAAGTAACCTTAACACAAAAAGTAAAAAAGTGGTGATAGCAAGTTTAAGTTTGCTTTCTGTTTAACGTCGTATCTAATATAACTTCCAGCTACGAGCGTTTATTTCTATCTCCTGTCTTGTCTTAAAATGTCTTCACTTGCAGTCCAGAAAAAACTCTTTAGCCCAGCCAAGTGCGTGTCGGATCATCATATGATTTAGTAGCATACGTCATTATATCATCTATTTTTAACTCTTGCACTAATAGCTTTAATTGTTTTTTTTTTTTTGTGGATAGCTATCAATAGTCATTTATTTTTATAATTTAATTGTCGTTCATTTAAGACATTTTCCTGTAAAGTTTTATTAGAAGCAGTGGAAGAGTACCTAACGGAGATATACGCATAAGCCGCTCGTGAAAAACGGGTGGACGGATCAACAGACAGAGACGATGGATTTATAAGGGTTTTTGGCTATGAATCCCTAAAAGACTATTTCAGAAAAAAGTCCGGAATGTTTTTGCTATTCCGTGGTCTTAGCGACACTGTCAAAAGTATCCTTCGATAAGATTAATGGTTTGAACCTGTAAGCTTTGGTAGCAATATACTCCTTGAACAGTTTTGCCTTGCTAATTATGTATGACGCGTTTCAGAAGGTAAAACCTTAGCGACGTCGTACGAATGTAAGTTCATCGAGACCTCCGTGGGCATCAACCATAATGTGGACGAACTGCTGGTGGGGTTACTCACGCAGATACGGCTCAAGCAGCAACATGTTGACAAACGGTCAGTATATTATGTGTAAGACGTAATATAACTTGTCAATTTGTAACCTTGATCTTCGTTTCAACACAAAGTAGTTGAAATATTTCCGAAAAAGTGTTTTGGCAGTACAGGACGCTGTCGTATTTACTTTTCGTGGAAACGTCAATTGTGTCTGTACGCGATTCCCGAAACAGTACTACCTTCATATCTTTTGAGTCCAATTTAAAATTGTTGGGTATTTACTGCATAGATGAATCAACAATCAAAATTATTAGAAATAATGGCTAGATTGTAGTAGGTACTGTAGAGTTGTATGATGTGACATGGTATAATGCTATCGACATGTCACATCCTCACTACTGAACCGGAGTGAAAACAAGAATGGACTGAAAGAAAAATAATTGTCACCTATTGTGTGACACATTGGTGTGCATTGTATTCTCTATCTAAATAAATTTACAACCCAGCCACTATCTATTTGGAATCTCTTTTTTTAATTTTTTTTATTGATTTGACTATTTTAATTGGTACTGTGTATATATGTTTCCTCATAGAGAAAAATAAAATTATTTCTTTTTGTCTTGTTTCTATCGGAAATAATTATTCAGTATTGTTCAATTTATTTAACATATGGCATCACTTATGTAGGTATCTAACTCACATCCCTAAATTTCTAAAAGAATCTAATAATTTTTTTTGCTCACTGTACGTGACATAAACGTCATCTCAGCCAAGTGTCATGTTAATTCACACGAACAGTACCTGAGTCATATAGTTCCCCAATATTTAATACATACGTGTCTAAACTGTATGGTTCACTTTTTATAATGTATTTACCTATTTAAAACAATATAGGTATAAGTTCAACATAAAGGAGATGCTAATGATAAAACATTAAATGACAACAAGCTTTCTCGTTCAAGTGGCTTTTAATATTTTTTTATAATAATGATAATACATGGGACATCCCACACAGCGCCATCTAGTCCGAAAGTAAACAAGTATAATGCTGGTGTTATGGATAACTAAACGAAAGATGTACGAGTACGACCTACTTATATATTCTTTTTTTTTTTTTAATTATATATTACATATATGAATATTTTACACCCAGACACGGAACTAAATAAACATGTTTATGCACACAAATATTTGTCCCGGGTGGGAATCGAACCCGCTAGCTTTGGCTCCGCAGTTAGGGTCTCTAACCACTCGGCCATTCAGTCAGTCAAATCAGTTTTAATATTTTATTTCAATTTTACATTTCCTGTTGCACAGCAAACGCAGTGGATCACGCAAAACACGCAGTCGTGGCCGTTCCCCTTTGGGAGAGCGTGAAGAACAGCCTCAATCCGTTCCAGCAGCATCAGCCGCCAGTACTCCAAGGAAACGTACCAGATTATCCGCTAGTGTCAAGGTATATTTAAGATTATATCAGTTTGACCAACCACAAAAATCAGAATAGGTCATACAATTTCATGATATAGCAGTTCTATTGCTGAAAGTGAGTGCAGTAGCGCCGCTGAAATGTAATCAGATGCGTTTATTCGAATTTCAGCTGGAATGAGCTGGACCATATCATTGGCCAGATATATTTCTGCAATTAAAGGAACCGGCCAAATGCGTGTCGCATACGCAGCATTTTAGGGTTGCGTAACATAATGTTCACCTGCGTGTTCAGAAGGACGTTTAGACAGACATAGATATATCTAATGCTTTCAGATTTCTTTGTACAGATCCATCTCAATAGGTTAACCTATACCTGGTCTTCGGCTGAATCTAGTTCAAACTTATAGAGCGTGTAGAGGTTCCCGAACTTATCAAAAAGCAAAAAAAAATTACTAAAAAAGAAAAACTTCTCACTAACCGTTAATTTGAACCATCTGCTCACTTGAAACTTTTTTTAGTTCGGTAAGTTCTATATGATTTATAGGTTTGGACTACGATCAGCCGAATATCCATTTAAGTAATATGCATTCGGTTACATCAGAAATACGGAAACGGCCAAACGGCCAAACGGCAATCTAATAAGGAGGTAGTATTGTAATTTTATATTGCAACAGGTGCGTGGTCTTCTGGGACGCGTTTGGGCTCGTGACTCCAAGTCCAAGTCTTGCGAGAACCTCCACGTGCTGTAGCACCCACCAGCCGACCCCGTCGCCTGCTTCCCATTCTTCGATTGCGCTGCTCACTACGCTTAATTCAGGACCTTGGATCCCACGAAGCCTAGGACTCCTGCCACACTCTGGATCCCAAATTTTTGCTTTTAGTATTCGGGCAGGAGTTTCTGCCCCTTAGGGCGGTCCATACACAATAAGTTATGCATGACGAACATAACTGTAGGTATAGGCAGAACCGCCCAACAAGGCTGTTAAATGCAACCATGATCTTTCTTCGCATACACTTACAATCGAAAGAGGTGCACCGCAACTTCTACATACACTGCGCAGTTCGACTTCAACTACAGACAAAACTGTGCATGCATAACATAGTGTCTATGGCCGTCGCTAATCATTACAATAGTCCTTACTAGTCACGACGTATCTACCAGTTGCAAATATTGGAAAAGAAAGAAAAATTTGAATCCGCAATTTTTTTTCACAATGCTTAATCATGTGAATATTTTTTTAGCAGTTAAGTATAATATAAACTATTTCTAATGTCTATTGCATAACTTTTTAACTTCGATTTGCAAATCATATCAAAATGTAAAATGTTTTAAAATAATCATACAGAAGTTACGCCATTTATTATTATCAACTATTAATTGGCATGGAAAGCTCGGAAAAGTCATAAATGCTTACAACAGAGCTTTTGAAAAGACGGGGCGGCGTTAATACTTAGTACTCACACATTTATATGAAGAGTTGCGATTAATAGGAAAGTAATGTTTGTAAGAGGTGGTGGAATAATGCTGATGGCACACTGCTGCGAAAGCGAAACCGAATGCGCATTTCTGCAGAACAACGACGTATTTGTTCAACAATGACAATAAGAACTGGACATACAACGCGCGCTTCAAAAAGCTGTATGTGTCAAACGGACATTCCAGTGTTAGTGTCCGTTTGAAGTTATCGACATGGAATGTTGCAGAAATAACCAACAAAATCACAGAGTTTCTTACTCTCCGTTACAGTTCCAAACAAATTTTATGGCGGATGTGAACATAGGCACAAGTCGCGTCGCAGTAACCAGTTTTAGGTGTAGCGGGACGCAGTGGAACGAGGTGTAAATGACTTTACCTGCGTAAGCAAGCTTATAGCGTTATGTTCTGATCCGTCATAAAGTTTGAGGCGAACTATAATAAACTTTAATATAAGTTTGTTTAATGTGCTACCAATATCTACGTTGACAGAATTCTGTTCAAATTTTGTATTTGACTTTGTATCTAGTTCTTACGAGAGGTCAATACATTAAATAAAGATGTTAATTAAATAAATAAAAAAGTTCGTTATATGTTCACTTTGGCTTCGCTTCCGCAACGGTGTAAAATAAAATAGATATTTGTAGGAATTCTAGGTTTTGGATTTTGTAACAGTATTGATATTGATGGTCTATATAGAATGGTTTATATCGAATTAGAATAACATAAGGCCACAGGTCTTTGTAGTACATATTGAATGCGTGGTATAATCGCAGATATTTTGATAGACACGAAAGCGATTTGATATGTAGTTAAGTATTATACGTATACCTAGTAACGAAATATTGAATTTAAATATTGTGATCCCAGTGTGTCTCCGAAAACATTGTGTTATATTGAATGTACCCTAGTAAATATAATTAATGGCATGCGAGACTGCCTACAAGAAATTCATGGTATACTTAAATGTAAAACTTTACTGAACTGATTTATCAATATTTGCAGTTCAGTAAACAATTTTATCAATTAGTTTGATCGGTGGGGAAAATGTATAATATAATATTTCAGACACGATAGTGATTTTAAGCTGTAGGAGTATAGTTTACGAAGAGCGCTGGTTTGTGGGACAAAAAGTTTTAGATTTTTATATAAACGATATCCCGATGTATAATGTTAGAATGGAAGTTTAAAATGTACTTTTTGACCCATGAACCGTGAACCTAACCCTATCTAAATTAACTTAGCAGCTTCCTAAACGCTCCGAAGGCGATTGATTACTAACACCAATTTCTTCCAAATAATTATAGAAAACAATTGGGTCCACAGGTCAAAGTGAGCAAACTCCCTAGTCGTAGATATTAGTAATTAAATGGGCAAACACGGCAACAACAAATTACAAGGCAACAGGAATTGAAAACTGACAAATGCCCGCATCTTAAAATAGTAAAAATAAAAGGAAAAGAATTAAATATACAGATAAGTACAGGAAAAGTGAGAGCGCCTGTCGAGTCCATCCAAAACTCAGTTTGCCAAATGTAGTAGGTACACATGTAATATGCTATGTCGATAATAAGTAGGTACTGAGTTCGAAAGTTGGTTCCATACGTCATCGTAGCTCCTCGACCTGTAATACCTGTATCACAAGCCGCAGAAGCAAATTTAAATACCAAGCTCTCGTGAATAACTTTTAGTGCAGTGTCATTACACCAAACTAATCGATATTGACATTGTACCGATGTCATTGATCATCGTCGATCGTTTTGTGTATCAGCTCAGACGATCTAAATCATATGAACGCATCAAGCGCCAATCGATCGACAAAAGCCGAATTTCATGTCATTGGACCAATCGACTATTATTGCCCCATAACACGCACGCGTTCGACTCCTCGATCGAATAACTTTTAGTGCAGTGTCATTACACCAAACTAATCGATATTGACATTGTACCGATGTCATTGATCATCGTCGATCGTTTTGTGTATCAGCTCAGACGATCTAAATCATATGAACGCATCAAGCGCCAATCGATCGACAAAAGCCGAATTTCATGTCATTGGACCAATCGACTATTATTGCCCCATAACACGCACGCGTTCGACTCCTCGATCGATGGTCGATCAATCTTCGTCGGATCGACACTTGATGTTCGGTTTGGTGTAATATTATCTTCTATAACATACATCGAAAAACGTCGATCTCGTGGTCGTAATAACTAATTCAATAATCAATACATCTGATGACTAATTTTTGGAGAAAAAAAGGTAAATCAAATTTCCACTTTAATTTATATTTTTTCAAAGAATATCGATATGTATGGTGTGATCACTGTAAATACGAATACTGCAAGAATATTCGCTAGAAATTTGCTTTCGTTTCGCTTCTGCGGCGGTATGATAAATATGTAAGAATCTATTGAAACGAAATTATTTCAATTTGAGTGCCTGGAAATTCGGAAGTAATTATTTGATCCCTCCGTGAGAGCCCTTTGCCTTATTTTCTTAGAGATTGTTTTAGTAGCGACGCAACCAACGCGGATAGACGCTAGATCATTCGTGTAAGGGTTAATAATATGTCTGAATTAATAGTCAATCGTAAATAACACGTGGTTAACCGTAATATCGTTCACTCGAATAGTCCGGATCAGTATTATTGATAGTTCAGGATTGAACTTATTTTGGAGTCCGATAACGATAGAAATGATTCTTTCGATTTTGAGGTTTTGTTTTTTTTTTAGCAAGTACAAATACAAGAGCTCAACATCAATAAGTGAGGGTCAATAAAGTACGTCATTTTGACGCTAAGGCCTCTCGCGCCTTTGATTACCCTAGGGTCCAAAAACGAAACACCAAGTAGTGTCCTCGTAGGAGGTTTGTCCGTGAGGCGGCGACAATAAGGCTCACCATAGCAGGCGTACCTACTATCGACTGATAGTTTCCGCTTTCATAGTCGATCGTAGCTCTATATTTGTTAGTATCGTGAAAGACTCGAAAGCTCAGTGAAACCGAACCAAAGACGAAACTTGGACATCATTCCTATTCGTATTTGTTTCGGCTTTGTTTCGCTTTTGCGTCCTCTATAATGTTCATAAAAAAAGGTTTGTCCTAATCATTAAAACCCACCCTTTTGTTAATGCCATCCCTAGATTTAAATCCCATTGGACCACGTTAAGCAATATACCTATCCCTATATTAGTAGGTCCATAGATGTCATAGGTTTTAGCGAGCAAGCTTACTGTAGAATTTTATAAATAAATTATTATAAGTGTAATATTTATTATCGATGTCTATGTGGAGTTTTCGATGTGAATTGAAATGGACGTTGTGTTCCCAATTCCCAATCTTGTACAGCTGTGTAAACTTTTGTTCCAGGAATATGTAATGGAGATGTGCAAAAATATTGAATCAACTACAATGTTATTACACCCACACGATCAATGTTCATCGATGTCGTATCGATGGCATCTATCGACTTCGATCGTTTGGCGTAATAGTTCAAAACTATTTACACATTGAATGACAATCGATCTAACTGCACAATGTGCATAGATACGCTTAACGATTCATAACGATGATGTACCGAAGCCAAATTATTTTATCAATCGATGAACTATGATTATTATATCTATTGTTACATTCACAATATCGACGTCGTATCGATCTTATCGATTGTTTGACTTGATATATCAATTTTCTTTAAAAGATTAAATAGTAGTTAGGGTGTAATACACCTTTACTACTATTTAATAAATACAAATAAATTAAGCCAAACTAATGCGAAATGTAACGTTTGATATATTTTACTGAGCTGTCACTGAACAACACATATCAGGAACTTGGTCATATTACCTATGTCAGACCAAATTCCTGGGTGTGGAGGCTTTGTTGGAAACATCTGATGGTTACTCAAGCTTGGACACTATTTCCATCTAACCAAGCTCACACTCCAGTGCGTGCTAATACTGTATTGCCCTTTGTACCTCAAATAAAAAAATGCTACTTGTAAAATATAAATTATTATTAAGTTTTATTTATTCCAAATATTTGACTGTTCAGCGATTTACAATATCAAGTTAATTCAACATATCTACTTTACACTGTTTTGGATAATTTTTGCGCACAAACTTTTGTACTCTAGATCCTTTGCATCGACTCTTTGTCGGATATTTTTCTTTATCTTATAATTATTTTTTTTTTTACAAGATTTTTCGATATTGTGTATTCGTAGAGATTATTGGACATTTTATTTGTTGTTGGAAATATTTCAAAATATATTCCGATTTTCTTATATACAAAGATGGTTTTATTTACTCCACCATAAAATAAATTCAATCAAATGTTGTAATAATTGTTTCTTATATCAAACTGGAACAAAATACAAATAATATGTACACAGAATAAAATCGAAATTAAATTTAAAAAAAAAACATCAATTTTAGTGAAGAATGAATAATTGAAAAATAAGATAAAATCTAATTGATATTACAAAATGAAATTATTACATACTTTGTATGATATTTTCATATGTTAATTAACTTATTTATTTTTAATTAACTTAAATCACAAAATTTATTCCAACTACAACTTTAACATATATTAGTGTTTTATGGCAAATGGATTAACAAAGGTCAATCAATAATAGATTGTAAATAATCATAAGAAAAATCTTATTTACTTATTTCTATCACGAGATATAAAATATATATTTTGTACTTTTTCAAAATCATTCGCAACCCAACCAGCACTCAAACTGCACAGAAAATAAAGAATTTTAATTAAATGCCTTGTAAGGTGTTCAAAATGCCAACTGAGGCTTTCTTCCCAAATAAGTATCGCATATAATATTCTCTTATGACACTACATGTTGGACAAGATATACTTCATTGGATATTTTGACTACATATTTTGATTACATATAAGAGTTGTATGTACCTATGTATAGAACACAAAGGGCTTAAGAAGCTCATGTACCACGAGTTTGTCAGCTCGTTGGCTAGGTGGTAACTCATACAAAAAGGCGTAAACGACCGAAAGGCAATAATTATTTTACAGTAGGTATGCCTCTAGTAGAGGTTAACTTTAAACGCTAAACAATATTAATCTAAATATATAAAATCTGACTTTCAAGATTTTTTAAGTTCAATCCGAATAAGGGTAAAATAGGGGCTGAAAGTTTGAATGGAACTTCCGTTATTCTTAAATTTAAAACCATGTTTATTGTTTGAATTTGTGGTTAAAAATTAAAAAAACGTATTTCTGATTTTTGGAAAATTTAACCATTAAAAGGGGTAAAATAGAGGATTGAAGTTTGGACGGGGATTCGTTATTTTAAGGTTAAAACCATGAAAATTAGTGTTAACATTTTCGGTGTAAATTAAAAAGACGTTTCTAGAAATTTAACCATTTTGGAGTAAAATAGTTAAACTGGTATTTGACTTTTTACTTCGAAATTAAGAATTGCATGTTTCAGTGTTTTTTTCTTAATAAATGCTGATACGTGTGATCCACGCTAGTTCGCAATAAAATCAATTTTTTTAGATGTGCATCATAATTTAAAATATTTTCCTTATATTAAAAATTGTTTTTCGAATTAACTATTACAAGGAATTTATCCCTTTTCTTATCACCAACCCGTTTGAAAAGCAATACCAGGCAGCCTATGAAGAATAAACTTTGTCGAAGAACCTAATTTGGATTTAAAAAAATATGGTTATGCAGGATTTCATCAGTGCAAGTTGATTTTATTGCAAATTATTAATCTTTAGAATTTAAAGTGTATCCTCTTTAAAAGACATATTTACTGTAAATAAATGTACAGTTTTTTTCGTCACCACCGCAGCACCGCTCGGTCTAACATGTACGCCAAGATACAGCATTGTAACAACAAAAAGTTTTTTTTTTCCAGACCATTTCATCGTTTATTCTTTTTGTTTGAAATACGAATATATATTGAAAAAAATAGCAATGGCATATTTATGGTTTGTCAGTATATCTACTCCGATTTTCTTAATATGTAAGCGGTATCTTCATTGTTCTGTTATCTGTTTCAGTACACACCAAACATCACAATAACACATGGGAATTTTCCAACTATGATCTGTTTTCATCCAGTTTCTAGACAGTGATCAAATTTCCTTCAATTGAGTCTTTTTAACCTCAATTTAGTCAACTTCTGGACGTTCAGAAGGTCTCGTTATCGAACCACTGCCACATTTTCGGTTTTGTGTAATCCAGTTCGTACTCTTCGCATTTCTGACCCGTTATACTGTCAAAAAAAAGAAAAACTGTTAAGTGATAATTAATTAAGAACCATTTACAAGCAGAGGAGTGTGGCAGTGCGCCATTCATATATTGTTTTCGAATTGTAGAGCATGGGCGGAGACGATAGTGTCATGGCGGTATAACGTGCCCAGATCATCTCGCGTGACTTTTCATGATAACCGCAGCCGAGTTATTACTGCCGCAAGACGCAACCCCGTACCCTATCTCACCCCCGCAGTCTTGTCGAGTCCTACTGGTTACACAGGGCCGGCCAAAGCATTCCTGACGCGGTGGGCGAAAGGCTGAAACGGCGCTCTTTTAAGAAAATTCGTGACAGAATAAAATAATAATATAAACAGATCATAAAGTTAGGTGAGATTTATTGATTTATTTTTCATGCCTTAGTTTTGACAAAAGTGGAAACGATTTCCTTAAATAAATTTTATTGTTTCTGCAATTTTTTCTGGTTGCCGCCCCTCTAATACGAGCGCCCTAGGCGAGCGCCTAGTTCGCCGTAAACATATATAATAATATAAAATAAACAAGCCGGCCCTGTGAGTACATACTTAAAATAGACACCGCAGTTTCTATTGTATATATTAGAGATGAAGCGTCGTTGTTAAGATTTCACTCATATACCATAATTACACGAATTTTTAAAGTGTCCATTATGACGAAAAATTTTCAAATGTTTTCGCTAATCAACAAACAAAAACTGACTTTGTAAAAAGAATGTCATGTTTTAAAAACAAAATTAATTTGAATTCAGAATTCACAGCCAATCAAAAATCAAGAACGGCAACTCATAGGTTAAGACTTTAAGACCTAATATAAATTTAATGGCATATGATCCGTAATTCCTGAGTCTGTCTTTTTGCTAGGATTTTTCCGATTGTTTTGAAGTAAGTGTAGGTATATCCATTTTGATGATTTCATTCATTCATTGTGTCTGTCCAATGTTTTATAGTAAAGAATAGTCACCGTGTCCGCCTCACACAGCGCAGTATGGGGTGCGCTCTACGAAAGCACTGGGGGCCCAACACATTAAAGTAGGTCAGCCCGATCTGCGCCGATATTAGCGAGTTGGTTTGCCGCAAGCAATCACGGAAACGAACGTCACAGCTACAGTGGGATCTGAAAAGAATATAATTAATGGAATTATTATTACGTACATACATATTTTTTATGCTTCGTAGTTACTAGTAGATTAGTTAGTTTAATTAAAATTCTCCTTTCTATAAACAGAATGTTATTGTTTACACAAATGGGCAACGACTCGTTCATTTGCCGATTCTAATAACACTAATTGAAGACGAGCCAATCAACGTGATTCATTTTCTGCACTCTATCATACCTAAGTAGTTTTATATCACTGGATATGAACTCATAAAAAAGTCACTAACAGTCATAGAGAATGCAAGCCAGTCTGAAATGCGGGCCTCAATACAACGAGATAGAGAATAACTGTACCTCGAATTATAGAGAATGCAGTTTATACAGATTTTGATAATTCGCAGTTAATACCTCTTTGGCTGATAGCTGTGACCACTGCTGTGATTGTCGAATGAGTGTCCTAATGCAAATGCGGCTTAAAAGTGAAATAAGGATAGAAGTAGGTACAGTTATTTTCCATCCTTTTTTCTCCATGTACGAGGTTGCCTACTATAGTTAAGGATATACAGAGTTAGGAATATCTTTAGAAAATGCAAATTAAATTAATTAAATTAACTGTATTTAAGTGCTAACTTAATAAAATTCAGAAATTCAAAATCATTAAATCGAATTTGATATATTTACCGTTGACAAAAAACAGGGTGTTAATCATATATAAAGTTAGAGTCTTGACTTAAAGGAATATCAAAAGATGATATAGTAAAACCTTGCCGACTTGTTTTCTTTTGAAATTTAATATCACTTTTTCGTCAATTTTTTTGTCGCCACCAGATTTCTAAATTACATTCTCTGATCTCTGAACTAGTCGCTCTGTCTAACGTAAGGTCAACGTGAGATCGACTTAAGGTCGTGTTTTGAGATTGTTTGTGAGAAAATATTGGCTTTGAAACTGATTTACTGATTTTTAATTAGCGTATACAAAAGTTGGTTACATTTACGAACAATCGCTCGATTCTAGCAAAGGCTGCTGTCGACTTTGTCACTTATGTAATTGGAAATGGAAACTAACGTCTACATAGAGTTATATCGTGATTCACATTTACGACTATAATTTGGGTATAGCTTGTAAACGAGTAATTTAAATAAAAAAAATATTTCCAATAGCAGCTCAACCAACAACTAGGTATTAGATAACACACCTGTTTTGCACTTTCACGCAATGTCGCCGTGTTGCAAATTTTTGCAACATATAATAAAAAAGTCCCTAAATTTCACTATATTGTACTTCATGTTACAAAACGTTTTTTGAATATTTATAAATCGATTGAATGCATATAACCCTTTAATATTTCACAAATAAAAAACGTTTTCGACAAAATGTTATCATTAATGAAATTAAAAAAATGTGTTATAATGTTAAAGTTTGAATGCCTTCTATGAGTTTCATTTCATTTCATGTAAGAACATGTTGCCAATACTTTGCAACATAATAAAAAAGATTTATTTAAAGCATATTTGTTTTTCGAATAAAATAACAATAGTTATTACAAACACGCGAGCACTCGCAGATTTGATCTTTCAAGTGGCAACGTAACAGTTATGTAAGTGAATGTGCGTACGCGCAACCCACTGCACCGGTAGAAGCTAGATGGCTATCAACTAGTCAATAATTATACCTGTAGTGCCAACAATCTTAATTTTTCAGCTTCCTATACGACAAGTACTTATCAGACGACAGTGAGCTTAGACAATTTAAAAAAAAAAGTATAAAGTTCTGTAACGACCGCTAAAAATATTAATTTTTTCGTTTTGCGAATTTGCATATTTAAGAGAATTCCTCTGGCTTTAAATTTGTTCCTTTGACGTCATATGGACGGTTGAACCGATCCTTCTGCTTTACAACATTTCATTTCCATTCCGCCAGCCCATTATGCCCCACTGCAAGGGCTTAGGCTTCCCTCCAAGGTGAGGGGGACTTGGAGCTTAATCCACTACTCTGTTCCGGTGCGGGTCGGTGCATTTTTTTAACGATTGCCATTCGTTGATAGCACCCGGCTTAACGCGCCCTCCGAGGCACGGAATCAGTAATAGTTATGTATTTAAGTCAGAAAAAAACTCATTGGTACACGCCCAAATTCGAACTACGGCCGCACGGCCTTCTAAACTTCAAGCAGACATTTATTTACATTCCACGGCTTTCCACAGTAAAAACAAAAAGTAAAACATAATGATAAAATGGTTGGTCACTATATCAAATCAAACTGTAATACTCATGAATCAATAAAAATGATATCACCAGATACGACGAACAATATCCATCTGTCCAGGTGACGTCATAAGGATACTTAATGGATCAAATTTTAGAAAAAAATTACTAGATAATTGCAGAGTTCCGATTCTTTTATTTCAAGAGAAAGGTATATATGTACATTTTTCGGAATAAAGAACATAAGAATTATTTATTAAAAATTTGGTCCAAGCTAGTAAACTAGGTTTTTTACAGAACTTACGAAGTTCTAACTCAAATGAAACTATAACTCAAAATAAATCACAATTCAATGCTTATTAAAGTCGTAATCGTTTAAGAGGGTTTGTGTGAGTATTCATGCATCCAGCCCCTTCTTAAATTGTAGTCTTACTGCGATTATATTTCACACGTACAGCCTTCTTGCTGTGTTTTTTTTTTCACAAAATTACAGAAAAACTTCATGTAAAATTATGGTTCCATTGATGTCGGAACACAATAACGTAAAATCAGTAAAGTAGGTATCTGCCCACAACCACACGAAGGCTGCGTGGCCGCAACCTGCTGAATGTGCAGGTGAAACTAGGGTTCGCTCACTCTAACTGCCAGTTGCAAAATTATAATATTACTAGTCTTAAATTTTGTACAAAAACACGAACATTGTCATTATGTTCTTTATGATTTGTTCCTCTTCCGCTTCCTTTGACGTGCGTGACATGTACAAACAAAACAGTCGTTTAAAAACGCAATTGTCAATTAGGTGTGGTAATAAAAAATGGCCATATATTCGAATTAGAGGTGTGAGACGAGCTATGGTCTTTACATTGTATTTCTTTCATTATTGAATTTGGTCAAACTCACGGCAAGTCGTGTATTTTCGCCAATAATAATTTACAGCCGAACAATTCACTAATATTCACTTCCATAAAATCTACACGTCACTTTGATCACTTATTTATTCGCTCTCTTTACACTTGATCTTAGTTAGTTATCACGCTACTATCACTTCAAATTTTGCTTCAAACCTACATAATATCCCACAACGAATCCTCGTTTTTTATATTCGCAAAATACTCCCATCAAATTAATTTGTATTCTTTTGTTTTTCATCGAACTTTTTGCATAAAATTAGTTTTTAAAATTAATTAGAAATGGTAAATCGCTTTGGACGTATTGCAAATACAATCATAGCTGAATGTCAAATACATACCAAAAAAATCTGGTACTTTAAGCAACGTTCACTGACATTTCATTAAAAAGCTCAAAAGTTATACCGTTTTAGAATAATTGAATGGATGACACGACATCCTTTCGTTGCAACATCAAGAACACGAAGTCTGCCTACTTTACATTTTTAACTACACTGAGAAAAGTGTTCTTTAAATATTCCGATGGTTCACTATCAGTAGAGCAATGAATGATCGATACATCGTAAAATGTGAGGAATTTACCGTAATTTATGGTTACTGTTCTATCTTTGTAACGGTCCAGACGCGTTATTATTCCTCCTCTTATTCTCATCCGCGTCTTTTATGATGTATCGATCATCCATTGCTCTCATAGAGTAAATATAAGGTTTTAATAGAGCCATAAATGTCAGTTCACAGTATAAGTGACATTACGCAATTTTGCGGGGTTGGCGGGGATTTTTCGGGGGCGAAGAGGGGCACGCGGGGACCTTGTGCACTAAAACTCGGACTAAAACTCGCCATCTTATACCAGCTAGCTAGAGTATGAGTGGTTAGACGGTAAACGCAGAAGAGGGCTTCTAGTCAATTCGTACTTTAACGATTGCTGTACTGGTAGTGAACCATCATAAAGAACACTTTTCTCAATGTATTTCCTTTGTCCTATGTTAAAAACTATTTCCTCAAACAATAGTCATCTAAGTTTCGTGACTCGGCGGCGTCGACATCCATTTGGCGAAATGGCAAAATTCTTGTTTCCGCAAAATCAACTCGTCGGTCGCAAGAAATCGTCAGAACGTGCGTCGGTCGTTGCCGCAACCATTCATAAATACCACGTGTCGTTAAAGGTAATTAAATATCGTCAACTTTCGTATATTTTTAATGTAAGATGTCGCCTCGCGGTGAATTCGTCACAGCCGCCAGACGTCCATTGCAATATCTCCCCATCTTCACAACTCACGATTGTGAGTGACAACGCGGCCTGTGACCTTTTGGCGCGATTTGATGAACGTGTCCCAACTCAGACGACTGGTTATTTAGAGAAAATAGCGTCACGAGCTTGTCGCTTGTGAACTATAAAAGACATGGAAAGCATATTGTTTTAAAGGTCCATTGCATCCTCCGACTACCCATATTAGACCATACATTGTATCGTTAGCTATGATTTTTAACAAGAATGACGCACATTCATATTGAACGGCATTCGAGGATAAATCCGCAGACACATATATCGTAAGAATGTACTCACATGGAATATAAAACTGATTGTGAAATATGATACTTAACATATTAAATACGCTTTGTCAACGTATACTATTTTAGAAGGAAAGGCCGACAGACGACTAAGTCTTCATCACTTCATCAGCCAATTTTTACCCCACTGCAGGGGCTTACGCCTTCCTCGGAGTGAGGAGGTCTTGGAGTATAAATCCACCACGCTGCTCTACTGCGGGTTGGAAATTGTAACGACCGCCATCTATTGACAGCGCTCGGGACCGACTGCTTAACGTGCTCTCCGAGGCACGGACGACTAAGTCAAATCACACTAATTCAAGGAATTTCAGCTCCTAACTTTTTGCGCGCTAGTTCAAAATCTGCTTCTTTTAGTATATATGTAGTATCGTTGGTCTTGCGCTCTTTAAAAAAATATAGGCCTTAAAAAATCTTTTAAAAAATCGTTGAGTAAATCTTCAATTCTAGTAATCTTGATTGTCAAACGTAAACGAATGATCCGCTCGACCTTAAATTTGTTTATTTGTACCACCCCATGATTTGTCAGGTTGCCAATCCGATTCGTGATCATTACTCCGTGATGTGGCCTGCCCATTGCCACTTTCACTTGTGCTTCATTTTGCTAATTCAGCATGCTATGTGGTCACGTCCTTTTTTCTGCGGATGTTTCTGTTACCGAATCCATCTCGCAAAGAGATTGCAAGGATGAGGCAGACAAGGAAATCAAGATTGCGGATATCAATTCCTTATTTTTCGTTGTATTAATAAATTTATTAAAGGTTGTTAAAGCTTACAAAAGCTCAAACTGTTAATTAAAATACAGCACCAGAAATATAACCGTTTCGTTGCCAATTGTTTAGTTAAAACCGTTAGCTTAACGCTTACAAATGGTATTTAAAGAATGGACAAAGAAAGGTAGAAATAACGGTGTTAAAGTTTGTGTTGACTGTAATTCTGGATAAAAATTAAAGAAACCAAGCGAACTAAAAAACAAAAGAAATAATTAAAACAAAAAAAAACATTAGTATCGAAAGTTATTTTAATGTGGGTTTCCAACAAGCGATGTATTTAGATATTTAGACACACAAATTCATTGGACTGACCATTGGCCGAGTGGTTAGAGACCCTAAACTTCAGATTCAAGGGGCATGGGTTCGATTCCCGCCCGGGACAAACATTTGTGTTCATGAACATGTATATTTCTTCCGTGTATATCTGGGTGAAAATATCTATATCTTAACATATTTTAAAGAATATTTAAGTATATCTATCAGTTGTCTGCTATCCATAATACAAGCTTTGCTTAGTTTAGGACTAGATGGCGCTGTGTGAGATGTCTAAGGTATCATGATTATTAGCCAAATGTTTAAAATATGCTAGAAAATTCATTGAAATTACATATTGATAATTTATAATTTTTTCCTATACTTGTGGTATGAGACCTGCCCTTATGCCATACTTAACTTAAATAATAATAATAATAATCTTAAGATTCTAGTTCGATGGTAAAATTACTTAATGACGTTGTGAAAATAAGCTTTATTTTTCATAGCACTATGGTGTCAGACTAAGTATTTGATATTAGTTTCAACTTCATATCTCAACCCGTTCCTGAGGAAAAGGGTGTTGATAAACAGATAGACGGACAACAAAGTGATTCTGTAAGGGTTCTGCATTCTCAAGTTTTGAGGCCTAAGCCAAAAACGGTCGTAAATCAAGTAAAATTAGTCTAAATTAGGTCTCAAACAAAATGTCAGATTCATTTTCACCATTTTTCATCGTATTTACGAGTATAACTTGAAAAGTCCACAGGCCAACTCTACCACTCCTCTAGACAGAAATTATGACAAAAAAGCCCGTCGTCATGCAACAGGTGTTCCGTTATGACCGTTTCTTTACGGAACCGCACAAATTGGCGATTAACTTTAACCACGCACTCTCTAACTTTTAGTTCAACCATGTTTGTCCCATTTCACATAACTAATGGTTATCGTTTAGAATCACACCGAAAACGACTTACGTACTTACAACATAATATGACCGTACACGTTACCGCAGTTCCACATGATCCTATACGTTAGCAGAGCCACAGGTCGCGGGTTCGATTTCCGCCCGGGATAAATATTTGTCTATTTTGTTCTGAGTCTGGACATGAAATATCTATATATTATAAAGAGTTTTTAAGTATGTATATCAGTTGTCTAGTATCCATAATACAAGCACAATACTTGCTTACTCTGGAACTAGATGACGCTATGTTGGATGTCTCAGGCATTATTATCATTTAATCCATATAGGCTTCATATCCTATGAAATTTCTATACACAAAGAAATGTATATGTTTACATCTTATGACAATATGTTCATAAATAATTGTTTCTTGCAAGTATTATATTTGTTAACTATGTGTGACTCAAATATGATTATATTATAATATATTGTGCCTAGGTGGCCTACCTCCAGTGATGTACAGATACAACAGGTATGAAACATAAGTGCACGAGCCTAATTAACGTTACTTTAATAGACAAAAAAATTTGAAATTTTCCATTTGAAAAATTTTTATTTAGTCTAGTTTAATTAAAATATAATACTATGATGTCTCTTTCTTTCAACCTTAATTGTCAAATTTGAAAATAAGAAAAAACATATTAATTATCGCTATATTTATTACGGGTGATATTTAAAACAACAAGAGAAAAGCTAATGCTAAACTATATATCGTTTAACAAGATTTTGTGAAGGCTCAGCCCAAAGTTACAGAAATTTCGTGTTTCCGTCCCACTTCCCCGCAACGTTTACGCTTGGCGACGCATGCCAGATAGGGCGGCGCGCGCGGCGCTCGGCACGGCCGCTTCGTTCTAACCCATATACGGGCGTACGCCATCTCTTGAGTAGTCTGTAAATCATGTCCCAATAAATCCCAAATTATATTTTTATTGCTTTTAGTCTTTGTATGATATATGGTTGTTTCTATTTTATGATTATTTATATGAAAACGATTAATTAATAATAAAAAAAGGTAAAAAAGATAAACTTTTATCTTCGCCACTGGGAATAGAACCTAGGCCCCCACCATTCGCCCGTAACTGCGGTGCAACGATATCATCATACCTAAAACCAGGGCATATTGGCATTCGACTAGTAATAGTATATGCAAAATATTCAGCTAAATCTTCAAATAAACTGAATTCCGTTTTTTATGTAAAGGTGAAAAGGTACTCATATGGTGCGCAAAACGGAAAAAGAGGCATGCTTGACATTCAACATGTAATCTAATCTTACTAATGTAAGAAAGTTTGGATGGATGAATGGATGTTTGTTATTCAATCACGCCTGAACGGCTGAACGAATCTAGATGAAATTCAGCACAGATTGATTATAGTCTGGAATAGCGCATAGTCTACTTTTCTCGGGATTCGGGGGGAGAGGGAAGGGTTACTATGCGTGAAAGTACTCAATACTTTAGTTGTTTATGGCACTTGGAGCACTTAACAATGTCATTATTTACAATAATATATATTGTCTACATTTACATTTTAATGGTAAAAAGTCCGTCCGTCATCAAACGAAATAACGATTTTATAAGAGCCATTAAAATGAAAAAATGCCAGTCACGACGATGATGCAAGTTGGAAGTTAAAATTTTTTTGAGAATGAAGCTTTTCATGTTCATTTGTCTCAGATTTCATATATTAAATATACTGTTTTAGGTCCTGTAGTTTTTTTATGAAATAAAAAATATCTACAATCTGGGGGCACGGCCGTGCCCCCACCAAGTCGAGCGAAAAAGCGTCACGGCCGTACCATCCTTTTCTCGAAGCAATTCAGACCATTTTCGACCCCCTGTAACTTCGTTGTGGATAAAACTAGAAGACTGAAATTTTCAGTAACCATGCAGGCATATTATATAAGCATATTTTCAAATTTCATTCAATTGGAACCAGTATTTTTAAGAAATTATAACGGGTCAAATTTCTTCATTTTGTCACTCACTGACTCACCGATCATCAAAATTCTAAGGCACTTCTAGCAGACCTAGAAGCTTCAAATTTGAAATATAAGTAGTGTTTGGTGTATGAATCAAGGAAAAACTAAAAAATCTAGAAAAGACCGCAAAAAAAAAATTAAGCCCATACAGCCAAGTCTACAGTTAAATTTTTCAATATTGGCTTTATTCGTAACGATGTTTTATTACGGCAGTTATTATTATATTGCGTGCGAAGCCGCGGGTTTAAGCTAGTCCCATATAAATATAGGCGCATGGTAGTGCCCCTGCCAAATCGAGCAAAAAATGGGTATTCCCGTCATGAAAACACGTGTATTAAATTATTTATTAATGCAAAAAACGTACTTACGTGCGTATTCGTACTTATTACGAGTGCGTAAGGTAGTATAGTATATCTTAGAAAAACTATATACATATAGATATACATATATACAATAAGTAGAAGGTACCGAAAAGGAAAAAAATAGAACTGTCTACAAAATACAAAAAGAAATGAGATCCCATCAAAAACAATACTTGTCAAAAAAACCAAGTCTCGCAACTCAGTTGTTCTGCGGTAAAAAGTTGTGAGATCCATGTAATACCAAGTCGGTTATTAATTTATTCGGTTATAAATATATTGAGACTTGGCCATCGCACTAAATAATTGAATTTACATGTGTTTTCAGGCGATTGAATTTACACGTGTTTTCAGGCGATGGCCAAGTCTCAATATATTTATAACCGAATAAATTAATAACCGACTTGGTATTACATGGATCTCACAACTTTTTACCGCAGAACAACTGAGTTGCGAGACTTGGTTTTTTTGACAAGTATTGTTTTTGATGGGTTCTTCTTTCTTCTTCTCCTTCCACTGCTTCGTTTTGGGCGGCATCAGACCTAGACATAAAACGAATGAAATAACAGATTTATAACAAACTTCGGTTATGTTATCAAAACTTAGGTACTGCTTGGATACATTATTTTACTTTTTGTCTACTAAAATGTCTAATTGTGGATTTCATTTTTGTAGGCTGCTTAGAGAAATTTAATACCTTTACAGGGGATATAAAGATTCAAATAAAAACGTTCACGAAAGCTACTCCATAAAATGTGGATCCGTACCCAAAATTATTTAATATTACAAAATAGAACAAATAAGTTAAAATACTAAAGAGCAGGTACAATATAAGATCAAAAAATAAAGTGGCAAATCCCAAAACCATTCCGCACTAAAACTTACCATACATTATCTTTTTTCGGCTTTTGCTTCTTTTTTATATGTTTCTTTATAATTTTTTTCTTGTTTATGTACATACGTCTTGGTAAATTTACATCTAGTGCCCTGAAAAGTGTTTATTCTTATGTTCACACAGAATCAATTGACGACAACATTTACAGTTCTGCTCACTACGGTTCACAAGTAAATTTATAATAAATAAATAAATGAATCTTTCATTATTTACGTAAAAAAATTATGAATTTTAAATTTATAAATGTATATTTGAATATATAAGTATATTTATGAAAAATACCTTTGAGCACTATCCTCTTTCGAAGTAGATGGTAAAACATTTTGTAGTTCAGCAAAGATGAATCTGAAATAGGTTTCATATAATAAAACAGAATGTCGAGTTTGATAACCTCAACATATTTTAAGAGAATAAAAAATATATAATAACGACTAGATTTGTAAAATTATATTTTAAGATTTTAGTATATTTATGAAAAATACCTTTGAGCACTATCCTCTGTCGAAGTAGATGCTAAAACATTTTGTAGTTCAGCAAAGACGGGTCTGAAACAGATTTAATAAAATAAACCAAAATATCGAATTTGAACAAACCTATTTTAAAAAACTGACCAAATGCGAGTTGGACTCCGCACACTGTGGGTTCCGTGAATTAAAAACTATTTTTGTGTTGTTGATTATTATTTTTACAAATATTTTACGTACGTACGTAAAGCATTAGCCACCGGCAGCTGCAGATAATATATATTTTTAACTGATATTTTTATGATTTATTGAACGAACAGGGTTCGGAGAAATTAGCAATCACGCTAACCGTTGTGGTCGTTTCGCCACTGAGTCAAGCTAACACAATAGTACCTATTTGTTGCAAATGTACTAGTCAGCAAACAACGTTCGCTTTTTTGGATACATAGAATACATTTTGTTTTTGGTTTTTTTAGTAAAGTTCACTCTGATATTCAGTTCTCCGAAAACGCATTTCCTGTTTTCCGGTTTTTTTTTTGAAACCAGGCTATTGAAATTGTGAAGATTTATCTCAATTACCTACTTATACTGTACCTAGCTAACCGTAAGGCCTCCGACAGAGCTCCGCTAGCGATTAGCAGCGCGTTTCGTATGCAGTTCTCTACGACGCCGACGTACCTACCTACACGACAGACATCAGCGTCGCTCTGTTGTAAGTCTAAAAACAAAGTTGCGAACGCACGCCACATCGCATGATATCTACCCAGTAGGTACCTACCTAGTACTACAAACACTCGATTAGGAAGACACCGTTTGAATGATTTGTATGTGCTTTGCCTTATAACTAATTAGGTAGCTACCTATGTCTATTACTCACCTATCGACAATATTCATGATATTATTATTCTCTTGATGTAAGTTCGTGTCAGTGATCATCGTGATACACAGATCCGCTTCACCTGTAGATACTTTTCTAGATCTGAAAATGGTAGGTAGTTAGGTACTTGGTAAGACTTTTACTTAGCGACGTGCGATCGTTTGTTTTGTGGTAGCTCCTATAGGTACTACCTATTGCTTGTTTATAAGTAATTTGTAGCTAGGTATCTCGTTTCATTGGCTAAAATACTTTATTTATAAATATTAGGTATTTTCCAAAAGTAGGTAATATAAAAAAACAAAGCGAAATACGAATTTGTGAACCCTACATTATACGATTTATCTCGTTTCTCTGATTTTAGTTTATTTATAGATAGGTAGGTATATAGTTCAATAAAAATACAATAAAAATAAAACTAAATAAAACGCTAGGAATCGAACCTGCGTGCCTCACTGACATGATTTATCTCGTTTTACTGGCCTTCTTTATTCACATACTTCAACAGACATCAAACTTCATATTATATATCAATAAAAAAAAGCATGCGAGGGATCGAACCGGCCAACTTCAGAACGGTTTCTTGAATTTGTGTTACGCGCTATGGATACTAATTCCAGCAAGACGAAATTAGCAATACTATTGAAATCACAAACATGAAAAAAACATTGAATAAAATTTATAAAAATACACTTAGAAATTTTACTAGCTTACCTTATTACGTTCATCAACTGTTTTTGTCTATTTCAATTCATCTTAATTTTAAATTTTCTGAATAGAATTTTTTGTTCCCCATATTTCCGAAGCACAATATACCCCTATAACACAATCACAGCAATAAACGAAAACCAACTCTTGAAAAAAATAATGAAATTATTCGATGGTAATTTGTCTGCTCTCCAAAACAAGTAGTACGTGTACACGTTCTCACTTTGAGAGGCCGACTGAGGCTCGGGCCGCTTGAGCGGGGCAGGTAAATACGCTGCCCGTGGTGTAAGCAGATGAGAACTATAGCGAACTCGCACAGACTGAATTAAACGTAAGCGTCACGACCTCAAAAATATTTAAAAAAATTATTATAGACATAGTACAAACAATACAGCCTAAACGCTTCTATGAATGGATGAAGAAAAATACAGAAAATAATAGTGTAAAGTTTCACAGCACTAAGATGGATAAGAACTTACCCAGATGAAATTTTTGTTATTTTTGAGCGCTTACTTTGCGATTTTTTTTTATCGAGAAAATTTTATGTAATTATGTTTTGAAGTCTATGAATGGATGCTTTAAGCTTTTAAAATCATGTATGTATTTTCTTTTTATTGTAAAAACTGCTACCTTCCATAAAAACTCAACAAGAAAAGAGTGCTCCTCGGTGCTCCTACAAAAAGGCGCAGCCTGAAGGCAGTAACAGAAATAACACTCACATCCAACTAAAAAAATTAATAGTAATAATTTTAATTTTCTTCCTATCAAGCAGAAAAGACATTAAAAAAAGATATTATTCTTAATCCAAGCAAATTCCATGTGAGAGGCTAGGTCCGTACTATGAGGTCCGTATGACTCCATAACTTGTTCGGAATCAGCCCGCTGGTCGTGGTAGCGGCAACTGTACCACGTAGGTACTAACCCGATACGCACCATAAGACAATGCGCACCTAACAGCATCCAGTCGATCAATGTCCGTCATTCTGGTCGCAAGCAACCACGCAAATGCTGCGCTGGGAAAACTACACGTTTATAGAGACTTAGACACATTTCGATCGAAATCTAAAATATTAATTTCGACACGTAAAACATAACTTTAAACAAAAATTTAACCAGCTTTCAACAATTTATTGTGTAATGTTTATTAAAATAGATATCGAAAGAGATTGTAAATTTTTTGGAGACCAGGGTAATACGAATACGCAGAATCCCAGGACCCCAAATCTTTTATGTTTTTACGAGCTATAAAAGTTAAACGACATCCGCAATATATTCGACGACCGTCTTGCGAATGACGTGAGATGGGCCCGCTGGGTTGCTTTAGGTGGTCGTGGCGGCGATCGTCACATTGCGCTATAGCTGTATAGATTAAAAGGATTAGAGCTGACGACAGCCAGCCGTTAACACATAAAGGTCCCAAAACGCCGCCGTTACGCTGACGTCGTCGTTATCGTTATGGCCAAAGTATCAAGATCTAAATCTTAAATGTGTGTTCGCCACAAAACGCACGCATCATAACTTCGTATGAAGCAATAGGTACGCATCTCGTTTTATTTGAGCCGACTTCCTTACGCAACCTTTTACTACCATAGATCCAAGATAAATTTATAATGAACATATTTACCAAGGACTCATCCTATACGCAACTTCTGTTGTAGTATATCTGTCATGCAATAGGTTATATACTTACGGATATATAACTCGACTCATTTAATTGTTGCTTATTTCAAAATTTATAATTAAAATATTAAAATAACAGTTTGTGGGCATTCGCACCACCTATGTGCACTGAGAAAAGTGTTCTTCAAAAAATATGATGATTAGTATTAATTATTTTATAATATATAATTATCATATTATTAGTGTCGTGATAGCCCAGAGCGCAACGAGCCTGTCTCAAATTTATAAGGCCCCATCGGGCCATGGTTCGAATCCGGGCGTGTACCAATGAGTTTTTCTGACTTAAGTACACATTATCACTGACACCGTGCTTCGGAGGGCACGTTAAGCAGTCGGTCCCGGACGCTGTCAATAGATGGCGGTCGTTACAGTTCCCAACCCGCAGTGGAGCAGCATGGTGGACTTAAGCTCCAAGCCCCCCTCCTCACCCTGGGGGAGGACTAAGCCCCTGCAGTGGGGTAAAAATGGGCTGATGATGATGATGATGATATTATTAATTAATTAATATCAGTAGAGCAATTGACGATCGAGATCACCATAAATACGAGGAAACCGAGTTAAAAAAACTACGCGTCATCATAATTCCGTTACAGGAACCATAATTTCTACTGACGCATATTTTTTCCCTCTTCTTATTCCTCGTTTTTTAATATGGAAGTCATCCATTGTTCGACTGAACACTTTTCTCAGAGTGTAAACGAAAATCTTTGATGTGTATATCTTTACTACATAATACCTACATAAGACCAAACCCCATAGAACAAAGTGCAGTTTTTCACAAGTCTCATACATGTGCCTCTTTAGCCCAGAAATTATTTATTAGTTTGTATTGAATTTACTTTCTATATCCTTTTCACATATAAATAAAAATTAAATGTCTGTCTGCGATTTCGAAATAAAGACTCTTTTTATTCTCATATCTTTATTTGCACATAACCAAAACTCCATGCATTTTTTAAATTATTATCTGTTTGTTTATTTGTCCGGGGTTATCTCTGAAACAACTGAACCACTTCGGTTGGGATTTTCATCGACAAATAAAGAACCCTTCGAAGAGTGATGTAGGCTACTTTTATTCCAGAAATATTCATCTATTCTGTACATGTTAATAAATAGAAAAGTCAGTCTGTGATTTCTAAATAAAGGCTTATTTTAAATGTGATCTTATTTATGGCGGGATTCACACTTCAGTTTTGAAATTACAAGCGAGGAATAAAGTGATACAATAATTCACTAAAACACAACCCATTGGAATAATATTCTTTAATAAATATAAAAGTTTACGAAACTTTCAAGTTTATTAAAAAATATACTTTAAGAAGGTTAGTTCCTTACAAATATTTTTAAAAACAGCCCCTTTAAAGGGCTCAACAAGAATTTACTTACGTGCAAATTCACATGTAGGTATATGCTTATCGGGAATTTATTATTCGGAAATATCAGTAATATTCGGAAAAGACGCTAATTTCAGATAACTTTGTACTAAAAATCGGACATCAACATAGAGTAAATATGAATTTATCGGACATATTAATTTTCAAGAAATAATCGTATAAAGAATGTTTAGAATCACAATAATTTAACGCGTGTTAATTTGTCTGCAAATTGATTTTTGCTCGAAAGCGTCGGAATTCTCTTAAACTATTGTTGTTTTGCTAAATAAATCATTCTGTTAAAAGAATAAAGCTATATGATCAATTTATCTATCGGTTTTAATTATTGAAAAAAAGATTATAAGAATAAAACCGTACTGCTAATGGAATAGTTACCTAGTAAAAAGACCGGTGTTAGTAAGACCATGCTTGGTCTCTCCAGCACGGATGAACAACTTGCAGGCGTCATGCTGTCGGCAACAAGTGTCCGTGAAGAAGAACAGGCCCAGTTCACCAGACCTTGCCGTCCCCGAATGTCCATCACCACACCACACTGTACCTGAATCGAAGTGTGGACAAATTTCTCAAAGATGTCATTAGGTAGACTTTGTACAGTCTACCTAGCTTCAATTAAATACAAAACTATCAGCAGGGCGGTGAGGGGTACCAGGAAAGAGCAACGCAGAGACACAGGTTTGCGTATTTAAATTCAAAACATGCAAACCGTGTCTCTCTTCCTTTCCATTTCTCACCGCCCCACTGTGGCTTTAGTGGATATTCGCATTGTTACAGCCACAGAGAATAGAATAGGTTAGAGATGCCATGTGATGGTATTTGTTCAGAGACACATGTCCCAAAAATAATTACAAAACAAATATAAATAAAAATGTTACGCATACGTAAATAGTTTTTTTTTCACATTTATATCATTTTAGAAAGCAGTGAAAGTCGTTCTTCCCTTTCCCTTACATTATTGGAATGATATGATATCCCATTTTAGAGTTTAGGCTAAGAGATCTGTCTTAAGTATGCAATATATTGTATACTTGAAGGGGACAGCGTATCCTTCTCCTTGCCAACTCTAACGTACTCCTGTTACAACGTATTACTGTGTACAAATTTACTCCTGTTGAATATAAGGCGTTTGGAATCGGACAGAACAATTGCACTCAAAAAATATAACTCAACTAATATATTAAAAGGAGATTTTCTTTTCATCGATCAATACAAATCTCACTTATAGTTTATAAGTTATTTAAACTTTTTATACGTTTGCTTTAATAATTTTTATTACATTCCAGAAGCATGTAAACTTGGAATCCATTTTACAGGCTACGAGGTAGATACTTTTTCTCGTAATGTAGTTAAACTAGAACCCACCTACCTGGGTATATGGCCTGAACTCGATCCTTAAAAGTATCGACAACGGAAGTGGCCACGCTGCTGACTCCTGACGCCAAACTGCTCACGAAACTCCTATCGCTGTCCAGGGAACCATTGTCACGTGCGCCCATCAACTGTGACAAAGGTTTGCTTAAACCTGAAGAGATAGTTTTCAAAATCCCTCTGCCAAACTGGCCTGAAACAAAAAAAGTCACAAAATACACATAAATTAATTTAATATATTCATAAACACTGATACCATAAATATTTTTTAGATTACATGAAGAAAAATAATAATAATAACGTATAATAATAACATATACATCACAACGACGTCTAGGCCCCAAACTAAGCATTAGCTTGTATTTTGAGTACCAAGCGAAGACACCACATACATATAACAACCAAGATCCGGTACCAGTATCAATATTCATCATATAAATACTAACCCGACCTGGGATTCGAACCCGGGACCTCCAGCTTCGTAGGCAGGGTCGCTACCCACTAGGCTAAGCGGTCGTCAGTTAAATCCCGATAATCGGAGAGCAATTACGTTTTTACCCAATACATAAGCAATAACATAAATAAAAGAAAATATTGACAAATAAGTGTAGTTATAGCAAATACTTAAGTATTTTGATGTTTCTAATATTAATTTGTGGCATCTTTTTTTTTAATTTGCTGTGCCCTTTATGACAGGGTCCACAACACAAAATTAAAGATATTGCATGTCTATTTCCTATGTAAAGTAAACGAATGCTAAAATTGTGGAACGCAATGAAATTGAATTGAATATTTCAGCCCAGAGCTACTCGTATATAATGCAGTATTTCTAAAATATCCCTGTCGCACCTATACAACTTCAATATATTATAAACAGTAGGTAAATTTCCCGTGCCTATATCATGACTTTTACCGAAAATTTTTTTTATCTGTCAACACATTTCTCACTTATATAGTTTATAAGTTATTTACACCTTTTGTATGTTTGCTATAACAATTTTCTTTTTCATTCGACAGGTACTTAACCTTGGTCAAGATGGGGGTCAATTTCAGACTGCAATTACTGTTTCAATGTTTGATTTTATATAATGCAAAAGTGCCTAAATTGTAACAGAAAATAAACAATAAATTATTTGTTTTTAATTCCTACTTCTTGTTTTTTTTTTCCATCATTTCAGTGTGCATGTAGTTCATCATACCCATATCAGAATCGACCTATCTGATACCTATGTCATACAAGAAATCGAATAAAAATCTATTTAGGTATTTTAGAGAAACACATCTACTGCAGCACCCGCTGGTAGCCAAAACTTGAATAAATTTTCTGGTCTGATATCTGATAATCCGCTTTTACCGTAATACGGTAATAAGGTAATACCCGTCATACCCAAAAAACTCTCTGGTAGCCTGTAACCATTAAACTTCTCTAAATATCTGCTCTGAGGTGATACAAGACAAAAACCAAATCAGAATTGACTAAGTTGTTTCAAAGAAAACTTTTTACTGCAGCACCCTCTGTGGCTCATTACCGCAAAATTTGTCTAAGACCCTGTTTCGAGGTGACTTCTATGTAATGTAGAAAAGCACATCAAAAACTCAGCGCTTTGAAGAAACACATTTACAGTAGCGTCTCCTGGCGGCTTATAACGGTAAAATCTGTCTAAGAACCCGTTCTTAGGTAATACCTATGTGGTACAAAAAGTTTCATGGCCGTGGAACCGAATAATAAAAATTACATTTATTGTTAATTAATAATTATGTCCTTAAAGTGAACTATGTATATTATCCACAGTTTTTTATTATGTATTCTCGTTTTCATTCTCGGCGCTATATCTTGAGAACCAATGAGCACACAAAAAAATGTGTAAACTCATATTTATATAGAATTTTATGACTTGTAAGTTTTATAATAACTTCTAATGGTATTATATATTGACGACCGCTTAGCCTAGTGGGCAGCGACTCTGCCTGCGAAGCTGGAGGTCCCGGGTTCGAATCCCAGGTCGGGTCAGTATTTATATGATGAATATTAATACTGGCACCGGGTCTTGGTTGTTATATGTATGTGGTGTCTTCGCTTGGTACCCAAAATACAAGCTAATGCTTAGTTTGGGACCTAGACGTTGTTGTGATTGTGTGTGTTATTATTATTATTATTATTATTATAAAAGAAACGCGATTTTTGCGTAAAAATTGTTTTCGAGATCTATGACTATGCATACCATAGAAATAGCGAAAAGAGCCCACTCCTCCGCTCCCGTGTCCCACCACACAGATCGTTAGTCGGCAAAAGCCCATTAGCAAGTATTTCATCGCGAAAACGCCGAATTATGCAGTGAAATATTGTAAAAACACGTCCAAACACAAGAAACAACAAAGTTGAGCGGTGAATCTCTATATGTACGTATGAAATGGTGTGGACGCTTCCCCAATAAACGCCCCGCCCCTACACTCCCTGAATTGGAATTGAGATTTATGAGAGACCAAACCTTTAAAATATTAAATCAAAAGAACAAAATATATAGAATTGAAATTGTAGACGCTTTCTGATACAGTCCGACTAATGAATCATGTCCCTGATTGACTGTGTTTAGGGTTCCGTACACCTTATACCAAAAAAAGAACCCTTGTAGAATCACTTGGTTATCCGTCTGTCAAGACACTTTTTGTCAAGAACGCGTAGAGATATCAAGTTCAAATTAGTATCTAATACTTATATAAGTCCGCGGTCTTGAAGCTGTAAAAAAATTAAACTTCTAAGTCAGTGTAATTTACATAAAAACATTCATATTTAACCAAAAGGAAAAAAGGCACATTTATTTTTATTTGCATCAGATACAATCTTCAATAATCTTTTTCTTTTTTTTATTGTAATTACACTGTTTTTTTTATTGAATAGTAGTAGATGGTAACCGAGACATTACACCTTGCTTGTTCTTTTAGAAATTATCTGATAATCATATATTTGATTATGTATTTTTATAGAATTATATCTATTTTTATAACTATCTATTAAGCTCCCTAACATTATATTATAGGTAATTACATGATAAAACACACAAACATGGCAGAGCTTGTATAAAGTATTGATGGACTAAATTGCAAACGTGAGCTACGTTTCATAACTTGAGAAATTTCCCACAATGCTATCGGCACCTCGTAATAATCGAATGTTGTAAGATACGAGCGCTCCAATTTGTTCTCTCCCGATCTGTTATAGTACATTCAGTGAAGGATTGAGAAACGGTACACCTGCAGCGAAATAATATTCGAACATTTTAAATATTTATGAACTTTTCTTAAAAAGTTAGCAACTACCAGGAATTTATGAATTAAGTCATGTAACCAGTAGAATCCCGTTACCGATAATTATGACCTTAAGAAATTAAAAACATCTGCAAAATAACTAAATTAATACTTTTCACAAAATTACACAATTGAATTTTATCATCAGCTTATTAGCTATTGTTAATTAAAGAAAATAACCGCTACAATAATCAGGTGTGTATGCACACAAAAGGTGCTTTCTTGCGTATTTACCAATCAAAAAGCGCGAGACCACGTAACCTACATTTATTACCTTTGATTAAATTGACGTAATTGTCGTTCCACTTGGAGTAACACACAAAACTGTCTTGTCTTTTTAACAGAACTTATAACAAGATTGTCCAGGGCCATATTTTTTGTGTAAGCGAGATAAGAACTCACTGACCGCTTTTTAATAAGAGTGCGATTTTGTTTTAACCACAAAACGTGAGATTTAGTTACACATATGGCGTAATGAATGTATTTTACAGCATACAATGAAATATCAATTAGGACATGTAAGTTTATGTTGAAGAATGGTTGACCTTCACAACGGTTGCGATACGGTTTCGTCGTACTTAGAGGCCATTAGACTCATTAAACTTAAGCTTGTTAAATTTAAATAAATTAAGATATAATTTCATGGCACAATTCAATTTTACACAGAATTTAATAAAAACTTCGTCAAGTAGCTAGCGCGTACTATAATGGACACTAAAATAGGATGAGGTTAAACAATGTAGTGTGACGAAGATAGAGGGAAGTTCGTAGCCAATATCACATAGTGAAATAACTAAGTATGACATTTTTTTTATGATGTGAATGTGACATAGGGAGGTCAAGACCTCAAACGCAATATTGAGTGAGTTCTAGAGTTGTGTCAGTCTTTAGGTGGTTACCATAACTAGCCAAAAGTACGTTTTGACCAATCACGAATGCCCGCCAGCACAAGAACTGATAGCCTCACGTCAATGTAAACCTTGAATAAAGTAATTTGAAACAAAAGTATGAAACGTTTTAGATGATCTATTGTAAAATATGTGTGTTCTATAAGTCATTAAATATGTTTTTCTTGAAGAATATGTAAAAATATTGAAAATTACGATACTTTTTTTGTGTTAATAAATAGTAGTTACTACATTTAAATCAACTGAGATTTTTTTACAACAACGCAAAAGTTTTTTTTATAGCAGTTTCTTATCAGTATAATAGGCAACCGACCTTAAAATAACTCAAGAAAGATATAAAATGAGCTTACAATGAGTGAAATAAAATTTCTTACCCAAGCCACCATTTTCCTCTCTACTCCGCAATCTCTCAGCTTCCAGCGCTTCGCTCTGCCTTTGCATTCGTTTGAACAAGTCGTATAAGCCTTTAGGAACTACCCTCTCGGCAACACTCTCCACCATGCTTTCAACTACACTTCCAGCAAAACCAAATATGACGGACAAGGCATCAGTGTTTGGTACTTTAGTAGGTATCGCGTCCTTGGAATCATAATAATCTTCGGGAACATCGTCTGATGCTTCTATGTCCAAACCCGTAAATACTGGTACGTCGGTTTCTTCAGACATTTTTTCTATATCATCATTCAAAAGTGTTTTATCGTTTCTGTCTATTCTTACTTTGACCTTAGAAGAATTTGCATGAATGTCGTCAGTCAACGTAGCGGTGTTTGGTTTTGTATTACTTGTAGTGTTAATTAAGTCATCGGTTTTTTTATCGTTTTTTTTGACAATATGGTGGTCCGAGGTGGAATTATTAATATTTGTATTTATTGATTGTGAAAAATTCGTTTCTTTTGGTTCATTGTCATCAGTAGCTGTTGGTTCGGTGACCTCACCAAGCACCAAATCGGTGGTAGTCTCATCATTCGGTTCTGTAGATGTTGGTAAAGTAACCGTTTCGTCAATTTCAATATTAGGAATCGCTCTTCTTGTCGTACTCAAAGGTATTACAGTCAAATCTGGTTCCCCAGTTCTATCCAAAATACTCGCTACAGAATCTTCGGTCGTACTTAATAGTTCTAAAGGTATGACACTAACATCTGCCTCTGTGGTTTTCATCATGGGCAAGGTTGTAGAAAATTCCACTGTTATATTTTGTATATTGTCATTTGTGTTATTTTTCTGTGTTAATATCTCTGTAGTGATTTCCATTGGAAGTGGCATTTCGCTTGTTGTACTATTGTTAATCGTCAAAGTACTATCATGATTTTTAATTATTGTATATTTGTGCGCTTCTCTAGCAAATTCTTTACCATTCCAGACATCATAGTTTTTGCTAATTTTTTTATCATAATCGCTACCGAAATCTATAATATTATTATCTTCGTAGTCGTCTTTGTGTTTTTTATTTAAATTTATATTGTCAAGAGGTGTGTACGCTGCATGTGCGTGCTGCAGTATTAGTACAATAGATATTAATATAATGTCTTGGCTCGACATTTTTCGTCTCACCCGATTGTACATTTTAGCTGTACCTGAAACAGAGAACAGTGATTGAGTTTAATATAATGTCGCAGTTCATGGTTGACCGATTGCTCGAGTGGTTAAAGACCTCACTATAAACTGAAGACGGTAGGCTCGATTCCCGCCCGAGGCAAATATTTGTATGCATGAATATGTCTATTGTTCTATGATTGAGTGTAATACCTCTGCATAAGTATGTATAATTGAAAAAATTCAAATTGTATGTCATATCTAGTACCCATAATACCTGTTCTGCATACTTTTGGCATACACATGGAATAGATGGCCATGTGAGATCTCCCAGATATTATTATAATAATAGTTATTGTATATGATAATGGGTATTGTCGAATGACATTGAAACGATGTTTAATATTCACTGGTCAGTCACGTTTTACACAACTGGCGATCCGAGGTTGAACTTCTTATTAATATTTACTGCTTTTAATTGATTTTTCTGTAGAGATAACCGAAGTTGAAGGGCTAGAGAGTAGCTTAGGCAATAGTTACTAATAATACTAATGTTACTCTTCGTGTTCGTCACCAGGACCTACAGTTGCATCGAATAGTTGAAGGTTCCCATGGAATGTGAAACTGATCAGGATTAAAAATGATGAATGAGGAGCAAACCTCCAATTGTAAGATGGAATAGGTAATGGGAGTTGAAGTCAAAAATTAAAGTTAAAGCACAGTGAAGAGTTTCGTAGCCAGGACGAACGTTCGTGGTTAAAATTCATATACTTAATGAGTTTATAAATACTTATCTCAAAAACCATTCAACATATTTTATTCATACCAATTTTCGTATGCGGTATTATTATTTATATCATCATCAGCCCATTTTTACCCCACTGCAGGGGCTTAGGCCTCCCCCAGGGTGAGGAGGGGTGCTTGGAGCTTAAGTCCACCACGCTGCTCCACTGCGGGTTGGGAACTGTAACGACCGCCATCTATTGACAGCGTCCGGGACCGACTGCTTAACGTGCCCTCCGAAGCACGGTGTCAGTGATATTGTGTACTTAAGTCAGAAAAACTCATTGGTACACGCCCGGATTCGAACCATGGCCCTGTGGGGCCTTATAAATTTAAGACAGGTTCGTTGTGCTCTGGGCTATCACGACACTCATTATTATTTTTATATGCTGTGCTTTTATCGAAAAACTAGGTCTACTTAGCGACACAGGTAGAGTGTCGAATACCAAATAACAAAAATATTTACGAAATAATCTAGACCATGTGGATCGTTGACCTCGTTTGATCTAGATTATTATGCCAGTGATGGCCGCGGCCGACGAATATAGTCAATTTTGTTAAAAGACATGCAATTTTTTTATTTTATGTAATACGGGATTTGAGGGATTTTTTTATCGTAAGTCGTATTTACTTGTGATTAAGAATACATCAATGTTTAAAACTAAAGTGTAAGTTTAGTACAATAACACAAAAACTTAAATATTTAACAAAAAATAGGTCAGTACACTTTACCGCAAAAACTGACTAAATTCGTTCATGAAATTACAGTAACTGGAGCGAAACTACGATCATTATAATTGTCAGACAGCTATTTTACG
The DNA here is from genome assembly GCA_949709985.1 of Luffia ferchaultella. Lineage (NCBI taxonomy): Eukaryota > Metazoa > Arthropoda > Insecta > Lepidoptera > Psychidae > Luffia > Luffia ferchaultella. The sequence goes on from OX453261.1 coordinate 678,376, forward strand.
TCGGACAGTTTTTAAATTGAAAAATGAATATCTTCATAATTCAGTAAGCAAATAATTTGCGATTTTTGCCGTTAGTTTTATATTTTGGTTTCCTACATTACCTTATTAAATAAATGTCCAATCTCCCATTATACCCTTGTATATAAAACATGTTCCAAAAGTCAATGATATCCCAAGGAGAGCTGATAGGCCAGCTCATAACTAGACATAATAACTAAATCTAATATTAGTAAAAGTGTCTTAGTTTTCCTGATATTGGCACTTCTAGGAATTTCGGGGAAATCGACTACCTATTCACAAAGTTTTTCAGGGGCCACACAGCTACCAAAAATGCTATGCTAAGATTCTGATTTTCAAACACAATAATAAAATAACCCTTTTGTATTAATAGTTCTCCTTCTCTGGGAGGAAAAAATTTTTCCCCGATTCATGAGATATTATTATGTTATTGCCAATTTTGAATCATTATACTGTACAAAAAAAATGTACGGCATGTGTGATACCCGAAAAATGAATGTGAGTAGTTGATTTCCTCGAAATTCTTAAAAGTGCCAACATCTTAAAAATTAAGACACTTTAGCCATTAATTAAATTAATAATTATGACTCTTAACCCTCCATTGGATATCTTTGACTTTTGGGACATGTTGTATATCTTAATTTGTATGTAACCATTAGGATTTTGAAATTCACCGACTCAAGTGGATGCTTCATAGATGAAGTTTACTTAGCACCTCATAGTAGGCTCCAGTTCAAGGACGCGACACAGTCGTTCCATATACGCCTTTAACCTACAAAAGCAACGGAGCGCCCGCGCACCAATACGTAACCTCCACTAATAGGCAGGTACTTATTCATAGACTAATTTGTACACGTAAGCGAATTCGAGAAATTTATCTAAAAAATTGCTACAACCTAAAACTAGTAGGTAGGTAGCGTAGATAGCATAATAATCTGGATGGAGCATTTCATACTTCGAAACGCTCAAAAACGTGAGCAAAGTCTTTGTTTTAAATAAACATTTTGGTAAATTACACATGAAATGTTATTTCAGAGGTTTTTTTTCATTTTCTGTACGAATTTCATACGTGGGTCACACAAAATCGTACTTTACAGCAAATATTATAAAACATCAAGTGGTGTAGATTTGGTCTGGTTTATTTTTGCTTACATTTTTATTGTCTCAACTGAACGCGGTATCTTTATGAATAGGAGGTACAGTCGCGGTTTGGAAGTTATAACTTAATAGCTTAGTTTAACTTAATTTGTTTATGTTACATTACATCACGTCATATACATTTCATTTGTGCATAACACAAGAGGATATAGTTTTATGAAAGTACTACTATAAACTAGTCATTCACTCGACGATCGTAGTGACACTAACCGAAGGTGATTCAATCGACTCGTATTGGAATTTTTTACCGGTATAAGTAGATGTATTTACTTCCTTTGGTATAACATCATTGGTTTTACTGACAATGATCATATAACAAATATTATACGTACAACATGCATGCAACAAAATGGGTTTGGATCATAATTTTTAACACATAGTTATTTTTTACCTTTCTCATAAACCAAAAAAAATTAAGTCTGTTATTTTATTAGTTTCACAAAGAAAAAATAATTAAATCTCGGCAAATAAATTCCAAATTTTGATTAATAAAATATCAATAATATAACAATAAGTCGCAAAAAACCAATTTCCCGCTGATTGTCTATATATGTAATAATGAAATAAGCGTGTTTACAATATTAATATGACAATATATTAAACCGCCCAGAGTTCGTGATTCTATGCCGCACGCTCTTTGACAAAGGCATCATATCGATCGCTCGCTCAGTTCAATTTCATACATACTTCTTGTATACAGGCGGTGAACGATATACAATGTTGAAACAAGATTGCAGGGCAGAGCGGGGAGCTATTTCCGTGTTGTTTGGGCGTTGCAAAAACTGTACTCATACTCATTGAAGAGGTGCGTTGAGCTGTGTGATGGGATCTCAAGGGACAGGATACCTACTACCATATGAGCTACTCAAACGTACCTTACGTACCTTCTATACTCTGTACCTAAGCCACTGTTTGTAAGGTCCTTGCACGCCACACTATATAAAACGGGAGGTCTAAAAACGACAATGTATATTATAATTAAAAAAAATATCGTCGCAATTAACATAATTATACTTTTTAATGATTAGTTTTGTAACATTTAAGCAACAATAAGTGAAATAGGCGTCGAAAGAGTTTTTTCATCAATTAGCTTGACGCTTGAACGGAGTGTATGTAAATATGTGCAAAGTTTACCACATCATTGGCGAAGGATTTTTGTGAATTATCACCGAATTTCTATTCGGTGTGATGCAAATTCAAATGACGTCTCATATCGTGTGAATGGAGCGTCAACATGTAATTACATTATTATTATTCAGATATTGGGAATCGTTATTGAAATAAAATTATAATATGTATTTCTTTCGTCACGTTCTGAGGTCGCGTCGAAGAGAGAGCCGAAAATATTATGTTACAAAAGAAAGTTTTATGATTTCTCAAAATTATCATCCATTCCATTCCATCAGCCCTTATTTGTACCCCACTGCAGGGGCTTAAGCCTTCCCTCTTGATGAGGGGGCTTGGAGTTTAAATTCACCACGCTACTGCAATGCGAATTGGCGGATTGTAACGATCGCCATCAATTGACAGCAACCGGGACCGACTGCTTAACATGCTCTCTGAGGCACGGAGTCAGTGATAGTTAATGTACTTAAGTCAGAAAAAACTCATTGGTACACGCTCGGATTCGAACCACGACCACATGGCCTTATAGATTTGAAACAGGTTCGTTGCGTTCGAGCTATCACGACACAGACAAATTAACATCAGACAAACTTTATTAGAATCTCGCCAGCTAACCTAAACTATATAGAGTACTGTGGTTCCTGAAAGGAGCAATGATTGGCAAGCTGACATGCAAAAACTCTGCAAGAACTTCTACAAAGCCAGAGAGGCATTTAGGATAGGATAGGAAGCTTCTTCTGACGTTAAAGTTTTTATGAGTTTTGTAAAGCCAAGAAAAGGGTGGTGTAGACACTGATAAAGAAAGTAAGAGAAAAGGAAAAGAATGTAGAAAAGATCAACTTTATTAATATAATAGTAAGCAAGTATTATGTTTGTATTATGGGGTACTAGACAACCGATATACATACCTAAATATTCTTTATAATTTATACATATATAAGTACTTCTACACCCAAACACGGAACAAATAAATATGTTCATGCACACAAATATTTGTTCCGGGCGGGAATCGAACCCGTGACCTTAGCCTCCGTAGTTAGGGTCTCTAACCACTCGGTCAATCGATCAGTCATTATTTATCATCACTAATAATGATTAAAAAACTAGCTTGGGATGAAATAAGCATGCGCTAATTTGATTACTGTTAAGGCGAAATAATACAAACGTATGGACCAAGTGGGCGAAACTGTGGACGACAAATTGTACCTAGTAATTCATATTTGCCATTGAGAAAAAAAAATAGTACAATTTTAAAGCACAAGAATCCTTTAAGGAGTAGGATCTGACGATTATTTGGCATGATGCTAATTCCATATTCTTATGAAATCAAATATATTCAAAGTGAACATAAAAATTCGACAATACAATTTTTTTTTACAACGTAAAATAAAAAATAAAAAATGATAGACCAAGTAGACTCGTTCAAACTACAAAGACGACGACAAAAAATTAAATCTAAACAACAAACAATGTTATATTGCAAAATTGTCAAGATAGAGCGACTCATAATTCGTAACGATCAAAAACGTGAGCAATATCACAGACTCAGCGATTAGACAGATTATGAGTCATTATCATTGTTGTACGTTTTGTTAAATTACACATATGCAATGTAATTTCAAAATCATTATTTGTTTTTCCAGTACGTGCGTTCCACTAAATTCTCACAGTACTATGTCAAAAGATCTAACGGTGCATATTCAGTCTGTGGCGTATATTGTTTCCTAACATTTTCGTTTCTACGACGCGGTACGGTATCTCTATATACATAAATTATATTAAAATTATAGAAACCGAAAAAAATCAATGATATATTTCATCGAAATAACGACTATTTTGGATAATATTACATCTGTACGTCGTCGAGTAGATGTCAGCGGCACGGTAACTAGTAAAATGAATAATAAATTAAGACAGTGCGGTCGTTGACCTCGCTCGACCTAGACTATTGTGCTAATTCAAATATTTTGTTTATGACCTTTCGATTGAGAGAATGTTGTAGTTTACATTTATTGAAATATAAAAACAAAGTTATGTAATTGGCACCAGATTGGCGCAGTAAAACCTTAAAAGCTCCATTGACGCGTTTAACACAAGTATGTACCTATACCTACCGATTCTCTTAACCGTGAGGTTATAAACAAAATATTTGAAAATATTTATAATAATCATTTTTAAGGACATATAATGGCATGGCACGTTAATGTGGCCCCGACATAAAAATTAAATATTTTAAGTGAACCTGATTTTTATTCTGTGAAACTCTGCTCTTTAGAAAATTTTTTCATACTGCTAACAATAAGGTTATGACAAGTACGTACTCTATAAGTTGAACAATGGTATTATTAACAAGGAAATTTTTATCAACATTTGTTAAGTTATTTTCGAGTTCAAAGCGTTCAAACAAAAATACTAACAAATTAGGGAAAAATTGTGTATTATAGGTCTGGAGATGACAATTTTTCTAAAAATATATTTTATAATATTATGCTCAAATAATGTATAATTTTAATACAATTCGCCCAATTCTCAAAATATGAAATTCTATTTAGAAACAAATAACTAAACAAATTTAATTTGATATTAGTATGAGTAGAACACGAAAATCTAAACAAAAGGAATATCTCAGAATTTAGACAAATTTTCTGACACAACACAAAAGGCAGATTGTGGCATATCAAGTAACCTTTAACTCTTTCTTTCATCATAAACGACAATTGAAATTACTAATTATTTGCATTGAACTCCATTACATCATTTTGTTGCGGTAATCGCAAACCATGTCTACGTGTCTTCACTTCGATCATAATATAAAGCTTTAGTAAATCTATCTGTTCTGAAGTTAGGCACAGAAACGTCACAGGAGCATAATCCGGTAGAAGCTGTGGCGGGACCCGGGACGTATGTTGTTTGTACTGTACATGGAAGATGGCATGTAGTCTCTGAATACATTATAACTTTTTTTGTCTGTTTATTATAAACATAATAGAAGAACCGGTAATTTGTTTTTGATAAAATTTAAAAGGTTAATCATAATTCAACTAAGAGCACTAGGAGCAGTAAATTCAATGAAAAAATAAATGTAGAATATAAACGGAAGCTGTATCGTGGCGTGGTCACTGAAGAGAAAGTGCTCTAAAGATTAACGAGAGCTAATTTTTCTTAAAGAAAACTTTCTTTGATTTTCAAAGATAAGAAACTCTGGTTTATGAAATTCCAAAAAGTCACTTGTCTAAAACGGAAATCGAACGACCACAAAATAAATGAAAACGGCCTGTACCTATTTATATGGCACCATTTGATAAAATCAATTATAGGAATCAAATGTTTTGTGTCTAAAATCACAAGAAGAACATGAAATCTAACATTAATATAAAATAGTCAATTGGTGCCATAAAATAGAGGTTTTTTTATAGTTTGTGTCGATTTGATTCCCGGCTCAAACAAGTGACTTTTCAATATTTATTGATTATGTATACATTAACTAAAATTACGTACGGTACTTTCCCTAAACAGGGCCCGGTCGTGTGACTCGCTCAGTATATATTCTACTAACAAAGGATTTCTCGAAATTCAACCTCTACAGGGCTGAAATAAAAATCTACGGGTCATATTAATCAACTCAAACCGATACTTATTATTATAGCAAGTTACCACTTTTCCACCGTTAGCATCAATATACCGACACTCGTAATCTAACTATTCTGGGACTTAACCAGCACCAATAAGTTTTAACATTCATCTCAGTGGGAGGCAATTTACCAAGACCATGTGGATCTCAATGTAGGGTGCGTTTTGGTGAACCGTTAGCCGTTGTATAATACCTGATGTCTATGGTGGGTACTATATATTACACCTGAACCGATACCACGAAACACTCTTTAACCCATATTGACTATTTTAGAAAAGCAAAAGTTACATAATTTTTTACCTAAACTATGGAAAAGGAAGATTATGATTTTTATAGTAATCCATGTATGTACGTGGGTATGTTCATCTTTTGTGCCTTTATTCCTAAACTCGTTGAGATATATATGTGTAATATAGTAAAGTATTATTCGATGCGCTTTACATTGAGCGTGTCATAAGGTTCTTGAATTATCTTTAAATCTAAAATGACGAATTATAGGTATAATTTTTGAGTTGTGGAACGTTATGAGTAGGCGACAATATAAGGAACAATGGACATAAAAATTAATAAAGAAACAGTTGAACTATGAGATAAGCGTAGTGCCCTACGCCGGTGACTTATACGTCACTTGTCTATCCACAAGTAAACGCAGGTACGCCAGTTCAGTGGTAGTATTTTTTGTAGATTAAATAATACATAGAAAATCTGTCTTTTACTTGAGTTGTGGATTCAGTATTATAAACTGACGAAGTCTTCTCGAATCTAATGTAGCGAAGGCGTTTTATTACTTACGTAAATGTTAAGTTAGTGGTGAGATTTTAATTATTCCTGCCTCATGTATCATCATATAAGTGCCTTAGGCGCAGATCTGCCGAGATTGTTTAAATGATTAAAGTTTGTTATTCACAACTTTAAAAGTGTAGTAGCTATACGTAGCGTACAAAAACTTGTTTAGGCTTTACGGTTTAGAAATGCCGTAAGTTACGACGAGCGAGATTCAAACTCTTATAATTTTAGTTTGAAGTTCGGTGAGAAACAACTTAGATGTGAGTACGAAAACTAATGGACTGGAAAAAATCTGTGTCACCGTGCACGGAAGCAAAGTACATAGATAATGATAGATGAAGTTGGATAGAGAGATGATTTGCGTTGGATGGTCACCGATGTCAACAGAGCGAGTCGACTTCATTTTCTAATAATTTTTTTTGTACTGAGCAACAGAAATTCGTCTTTACTGATTTAAATCCGATTTCTATTGATGTCAACACTGCATTGAGCATCGCTAATCGCTATGCAGAACGACCAGCTAAAAAACGGCCATACTATTGTAACACCGTAAGTATTTTTGTAAAAACAAAAAGACCAGGTCCCCTCCAAAATGCACCATTTCGTAACCAGATTTCAGTAAAATAATTACCTAAAGAAGACAAAAAAGTTCTTTATCTAGCTAAATTTTTCGGTCGTTTGAAACTTGATTTATTTTACTTTATCTCATTGAATTATTTTCAAAGTTATAATAAAATAAAAAAAATGAATACATTAGTATTGACGAGGGTCCGCCGTTAAAGCTCCCATTGAAGGAATTTTTCGAGCTTATGTTGGGTGGTGTCCTGGAGGGTGATTCTCAGACCGTTTGACTTAATTTATCATGAGACAATGTTAGTGAAACACATTTTTTTAATGAAAACGTAATTCTGTATTCTGACAAGTCGCACGTTTTATATCATTCTCGAAAATCGTATTGTTTTGTATGACTTTCGAGAATACAGAATTACGTTTTCACTAGAAAAAATGTGTTTCACCTTAAATGAATGTTTCACTGATATTGTTCACATTCACCCCCCTGATCTTTTACAACTGCCAACCTTACCCGTCGAAAACTTTAGAACCTATATCAGTCTAAAGGTGATATTTTCTTCTTTGCAACCTAAGCATGACCAGGCTTTGTTAGAGCGCATTTTATGGCTACTCGTGCCACGCATGTCGTCTCATATACCCCTTGAATCTATTTATTTCTTTTTATTTATTTATTAAAGCACAACCATATCACACATATTTAAACAGTAATGAAATTAGTAATCTATAGTATCGTTCTACTATACATTACCCTTATGGTGTACATAACATATAATATAAAAGACGAGTTTCTCAATGTGCTCTTTAAAACACTAGCGGTTGTCCAGAGTCCAATTTTTAAAACGTAAACTAGTTGATATAATAATATGACATATTATCCAGCAACTTCAAGAAATTCGTGTTTTTTAAATATCGCGTACGCTAATTATCGTACATACTAACACAAACCATTCGTTATTTCAGCTGATCACCTGAAATATATACAAAATCGAATACTCAAAACTATCGAACGGTTTCTATGAATTTCAATACGATGACACGCATTTCACTCTTTTTTGGATTTTTATAATAATGCTCTTATCTATACTAATATTATAAAGCTGAAGAGTTTGTTTGTTTGTTTGAACGCGCAAATCTCAGGAACTACTGGTTCGAATTGAAAAATTCTTTTTGTGTTGGATAGTCTATTTATTGAGGAAGGCTATAGGCTATATGTATAAAATAATACTATCTGTCTGTCCATTTGAGCAAATCTCCAAAACGGCTTAACTGATTTTGATGAAATTTCACCGATATGGAAAGGAAATGGTCAAAAGTGACATACACTACTTTTTGTATGTCTGTATGTACGTCCATCTGTATATTCGAGCTAATCTCCAAAACGGTTAAACCGACTTCAATGAAATTTCACGGGTGTGAATAGGAGGTGGTCAAAAGTGACATACGCTACTTTTTGTCCGTCTGTTTGTCTGTACGTCTATGTGTCTATTCAAGCTAATCTTCAAAACGGCTCAACAGATTTTAATGAAACTTCGCAGACGTGAAAGAAGGTTGTCAAGAGTGACATCAGCTACTTTTTGTATCTTTCTGTCGTTTGTCTTCAATGATCTATCAACGTAGATAAAGCCGAAACTACTAAGTCTAGGAAGCCGAAATTTGGAACAGTGGTTTATTTTATAACGTATCAATTTTTTATGAAAGGAATATTTGGAAATTTAAAATTTAAGGAGGGAGGGACGGAAGGGCTTTGTATGAGTCTTTGTTCTTTAAGGTTAGAAACATAAAAATTTTGAAATAAATAAATAATGATGTCTTTCAGGGTTTTTGGATTTCCACATTTTAAGGGTGGGAAACGGGGGAGGTGAAAAGTATGGGAGTATCGGTTTTCCTAAAGGAGTGGGGAGAATGAAGATTGAAAGTTTGAATGGGTGTACCCAATATTAGTTTCAGCAAAAAGTATGTATAAACCATTTCGAAAGTTAATACTACCTAAAACAGGAATGTGTAGTCTACGCAAGCGAAGCTGCGGGCGGTCGCTAGTAATAAATACAATTTTAATATTCACTTTGATTATATAATGTCAGGATGGACCCTCGCAATATAATGACAGGCCAACTTTTACATACTTGTGTGTGTGACTTAACAGATAACATACACTCGCTACGCCATACTAACCATGTACAAACTGTCTCTAAGTGGATAATGACCTAACAATTAGATGATATTTTTATCTACTTTTTTGATATCAACTCTCTATCCAGTCATTATATAATCAAATATTATGCATGATTCCCATTCTCACAAGAAAGGCAAGTGCGCAGTCAGAACCTCATAACAGGTACTTCTGTCGTCTAACGTAACACCTATATAACAAAATGTGAAATTACGTAATTGTCGCCATGGCAACCTGCGCAAGCGTCGACTGTCATATAATCATTTATCCGCATTTACTGACAATTGAATTTATACACTTTAGGTCTTGCTTACTAGGTTCTCTACTACCGCCTCAGTAGTAAATAAATATATCTACGTAAAGTTCACCTCAAACTTTATGGCGGATCGGAATAAAACGCTTTAAGCGTGCTTGCGCAGGTACAGTCATATACCCCTCGCTACACTGCGTCCTGCTACACCTAAAACTAGTTACTGCGATGCAACTTATGCCTATGTTCACATCCGCCATAAAGTTTGATTGGAACTGTACGTACACACAAAAAAATATTTTAGTATGAAGATTGCGCGTATGATGTGAGTCCTTTATCATGTAATCGTTTATTTTGGAAAGATCATCGCTGTACCTAATACGTACGATAGAGCGTATCACAACCGTAAAAACTTGAGAATGGACACTGACCAAAACTTTTGACTTTTATATATTTAAAATTTTATGTAGTAGAGACGTCATATCAATTTTTCAATCTCTTTTTACACAAGAGTGTAATAAGAATTAGGCGTCTAAAAATTTTGTGTTTTTTCTGATGTATTTTATATTCCTACTGATACAACTTTTTTTGGACCATGTTGGAAAATTTTAAACAAAACCCATTCCCTCAATGAAACTGTAACGAGGCCGTGTGTCTACATTGAACATTATTTGAAAATTGCCATTGTAGTTTAAACAGTTATCGACTTAGATATCAAAACACCAATTTTTCGAAGTTTCGTTAGTTTAATAACATAACTGACCAGGTGAGAGTCGAACTCGCTCATAAAGGGTTCCGTACCATCGTACAATATATAAAAAAAAAACACGTTTCTTGTATATGAACCTCCTTTAATTTTTAACTTTATTTCATTCAAGTCTCTACCTATTACATTTCAGACGATACAGACCTGTGATAGACGGACGGACGGACAGTGGAGGCTTAGTAATAGGGTTCCCGTCGGTACCCTTCGGGTACGGAGCCCTAAAAATCAAGTTCATAGATATTTATATCGGTTGGGTTAAAACTATTCAAAATTATCATGTCACCTTTTTTTTCACGTCCTGGTATCTATAACACAGGCTGTCCTAATTTAGGTGCCAGTAGCATTTCTCTGTAGCATTACGTTTATTGCATGTTCCTTTGATTTTTGTTTTTGAATATAACTGTAACTTTGATTGGCAATAAAGATTACTATTATTAACCTCTTTCCTTCTATACGCCTTTTTTTACTTTGATGTATAAGTTATGTAAATAGTGACAAATTAAGTTTAATCAGTCTATAACAGACAGATAAAAAATCAATTCTACTCTAAGCTTTGAAGTAGGCAAACCTAAAAAACGTTGACCGAAAAGTGTGGGAAGGTTGTAGGATAGAATTAAGGAGCGCAGGCAACGCAACAACGGTTACATGTTTGCGTTTAATTGTTTATAACGTTACACTATAATTACCTACATATAAACGTACTCTTTTATTCTAACGGCATGGCATAATGGCGGCCGTTTTGACGTTCATCTACTCATGTAGTTCTATAAAAATTGACAACTACGTTTGTAGAAAAAATTGCGGTACTTTATTTTCAACAGTGACTTATTACAGAGTCCGTCGTAAAACGATAATTTAATGAATTTCTAATTCTAGGACACAAACTTATTTTGGTATTTGTTTCTTTGTTTTTATCAGTGATAGTCATGTATTTAAACAAAACCATTGTTATATGCCTGTTTCTGGAATTCGAACAACGACCTTCTATACAGGGCCTTTCCGTTCATATAGATACACTAGGCGATGGCCTAAGGCGCTTGTATCAGGGAACGGCATTTGTGGTCAGTGGTGAGCGTAGTTTTTCTGAATTGAAACGCTATTTATGATCTATTTGGTGTTTGTTTTTTTCTTTTACTCTTTCATACAGCAAAAAATTCTTCTATTCGATGACCGGTTGACCGAGTGGTTAGAGACCCTAACTGAAGAACCAAGGATCGCGGGTTCGATTCCCACCCGGGACAAATATTTGTGTAGGTACATGAACATGTCTATTTTTTCCGTGTCTAGGTGTAAGAAAAAATATGTCTATATATGTAATTACTATAAAGATTATTTAAGTATTTATATGAGTTGTCTGGTGTCCATAGTACAAGCTTTGCTAATTTTGGAACTAGATGGCGCTGTGTAGGATGTCCGAGGTATTATTATTTATGTAATAAATAAGTACACAACTTTTTTATTAAAAATTAGACACTCTTACATCGTTTTATTTTGTCACAAATGTTCATGAAAAGGCGCTTTCGCAGTGTTTTGCCTAGGGCGTCAGGAATGCTCGGGCTGGCGCTGCACTGCTTGTAAATAAGAAGCAGCCTCGCCACCACTCAACTATCCGACATGGTATATATTATATAATAATATAAAAAGATGTCAAGTGTGAATTAGATTTGCCCCTTGAGGGTTTCGTACCGTTTCTTTAGTTATGTAGTTAATTACGTAGACGTAAACGTTTCTGTTACGATATCATCCCACTAGAATTATAAATTATTGATTCCAATCAGCAAATTAAAATTTCTAATTCGTGTAATAGTGTACGGCCTTTCAAAGCGCATTTTGATATTGACTTCCGGTTTAGCTAGAATAAAATCATAAAAACATTCATTTCTACGTGGAACGGACTTATTACGTGACAAGTTTAATTTTGTAATAAATATACTGTTTTAAAATTAACACAGCATCTTACAACCACTATATAAGTAATAAAAATAAGAAGGAACTCACAACGCATTTATTATATTCGCACTTCACCGTTTTTTCATTGACCGAGGTTCTCATCTAGATCAAGCTCGTATATAGCATTGAAGCAAGGCCAGATAGCAATCTGAGAGATGGACTCCTACGGATTTCAATTCTAGTTGTGGCCATGATACTCTACAAGAATTTAATACTGTAACAGATTAAAAAACATGTTTGAAGCTAAGTGATGAAAGAGAAGAGTTTTACCTTTTATGACGTATTATTTTATCTAGTAAGTAAATGAATTAATTATTATTTATTTATATTACCCGTTGCAAGTGGCACGAACAAAGTCATAACCATCGAGTATCAACCCATAGATTCACTAACTGTACAATTCTAAAATAGCTAAAATTGTGCAGCCGTTGTTATTATAACAGCTGTAGAGAAGAGGTAGAGTAAGTTCACTCACTCTTTTTAACATTTAACTGACCGAACGGCCGAGTGGTTAGACACCTTAATTGTAGAATCAAAGGTGGTTAGAGTAGAGACCGCCCGGGATAAATATTTGTGTGCGTGAACATGTCTATTTCTTCTACGTCGTCGAATGGAAAATATCAATTATCTAGTACCCGTGATACAAGCTCTGCATAATTTGAGACTAGATGACTGTGTATGCATGTTCCTTGTATTATTATTATTATTATTATTATTATTATTATTATTATTATTATTATTATTATTATTATTATTATTATTATTATTATTCTACAGTAAAGCTTTCCGTTGTTTGTAGACTTTGTGCTGTTAGTTGGGCGTAAAATGTTATAAAATGTTGTTGTTATAAAAATAGGTAAAGAGGTCTGAAAGGTTTTGTTTAGAGAAAGGATTTGCGGGTACTGGAAAGCGAGTAAAATGTAACAAAGGGCCATAGACCACAGCACAGGTAAGGCCGAGGGCGATGTTGCGCAAGCAGAGCGCGACGAGTGAATGGACATACTGAATTCCGACACCGGCAGCCACCACCGGCCCTGCGGTCGGCACAACCTCGAAAATATTTACAACCTTTTAAATATCAAGACACTATCTCAATAATAGAGCCGGTTCCCGAGGTCTCTGGTTGTATTGGAGAACCTTTGACAAATAGTGGTCAAATGGAAAAAGATATGTTGAGATCGTCCATGTAAAGGGTCGGTTAAAGGCGCCCTAAGACATTTGGGACATCTAACAAAAGAGACAAATGTAAAATAACCTTGCTCAAAACGATTGAAGATATCTAAAGATGTCTATTGATATTTCCTGGATGAGTCGATACCCATCTAGGAAATAGGGGTGAGCTCATGTGTGGATGTTGATTACCATACCATCAGCCCATTAATGCCCCACTGTAGGAGCTTAAGCCTCCCCTGGGGATGAGGGGGCTTGGAGTTTAATGCACTACGCTGCGTTCCTTCAGTACGGATTTGTAGATTTTAACGACTGCCATCTATCAATGGCAACCGGAACCGACGGCGTAACGTGCTTTCATAATGGATGTAGATTAATAGAGGGGAAAATATTTTAAATACCTAAGATAGAGACCAGACCAAGTGTAGTAGCTATAGATATAGATAGTATTCTAGTTACACCTAGCTAGACGAACAAAACCCAGGAAGATATATAAAAAGTGATGCGTGCGTGTTTTGTTAATACATTTGGTGCTCACCATTTTATCGATAATAATTTGTCAAGCTCTATGCCTAACTAACATACTTTCACGTACAAATATCCTTTTCATCTATTAAAACTTCAGAATATAAATAAAGTACAATACATACCATAACAAAATTTTACGTTTTAGTGAAACAGGTTATAAGAAAGTACGAGCCTGAAAAGCAATTGATGTAATTCTTGATACTGACATGAAAAACTTATATTTCGATTATTCCGATGGCTTGCATTGTAATCACTTACTGCACACGACACCTACCAGTACAAGATACACCAACTATTTATTAAAAGAATTGAAAACATAATTTGAAAATGTAAAAAACATCCGAATAGAGCATACGCTGGGGCCTTGCGGGGTCTTTTAATTATAAAACAGAATTGTCGTATAAATTTCTTTTTCGCACGGATTTCAGTTAAATCCTACGATACTCCATCTCACACTATGTTGGTCTATGTACGCAAGTGCGATGCTATGTCTATGAAAGTTACAAAATCAAGATGAAAGAGTGAAAATTTGCAACCCAATAAAACAAATACTTTGGTGTACCAAAGTATGTAATATAGTTGTCATAAAATTAAAATTTTGTTTATTATTATATGAAATTATTAGGACCTTTACAAAATCAAACACTTCACCATAATTCATACTTAAAACAAACTACTTAAGAAAATAATTAACCGGTTCACCATACCTTAGTATTTAAAAATCATAATAAATTATTCCACTTGACTGTTAAAGTCCATACAATTACGTGCTAATTGCACAAACAATGTACTCGTGGTTATGCCAATCACACGCGAAACGTCTTTGTGATTTTTATGAGAATCTATAACCACACCGTTTATTTGTAATTTGTGTTGCGGCAATTTTCTGTGTGCGTTATGAAACAAGCCTTGAACTTTTGCGTTCGCATTGAAAACCTTTATTTATCTATTTCATTATAACACGGATTCATTCAAATAATACGAATGCGTGCGTGACTTGCAGACAATAAGATGATATTAATTTACCTTCAAAATCTTTAAGCACTGTAGGCCTAACAAGGCACTTTTTCATTGACATAAAATACTAAACTAAGTCTTGAACATTTCTAAGGTCATACCCAAAGGGTGCCAGTGGGACCCTATTACTAAGCCTACTCTGTCTGTTCGTCTTTTTACTAACATCTCTTTGCTGCTATCGGCAGGTTATAAAAAATTACATGCCAACAAATATCTGTTATAAAGGAGACTTTGCTACACCTTTTGCCTGGGTGGAAACTATTCCATTGTCTCCATAAACTATTTGACAACTCGGAATATAATTCAACTAAAATTGTATATTAGTCATATATATATTTTCAAAATGGTAATGTCTTACTTTGCCTGAAACACCTGACTACATTTATTATTACTGAAATGATGGACCAATAACCTATCTCGGCCGAATTTCAAATTGATCGTTAATATGAATCAGGCAGATTTGGAAAGCGGACCGTAATAAACGCTTGATGAATGATAAAACCTGGAAAAATGTGCCTATCTATTTACTGATTAGTTTTTACCCAATACTCTTGTTAATCCCTAAATCGAGCATATCTACTAATAACGAATTGTACCAAGTATGAAGTGTTTTAAAACCTATTTAATGATTGGCTCTAACTAAAGCCGACAAACATGCTCATAGAATTTAAAGATTCTATATTTAATAGAAACGTAAATTAATGTTAAGCAAATAAATTCAACTTCTGTATTTTTATAAAATAAGTTCCTTCTTAAAAAAAAACTAAGTTGTATTTGCTAACAATCGATCACTAACCCACCACCATACTTGCACATGGTGGGTTAATTTTTGTGACGAATCGTCACATTACCCTAGTTCTTTGTTATTATTTGAATGAAATTTAGCTCATTAAACCTAGTTATTGTGACATCCGATCTATAAGTATAGATATGTATATTTATAAACTAACCCAAATCATCTTGAGAAACTATATGCACCATGAACTACTATGTAGAATAATTTTTATTGATTTTTATAATAGCGACGAAATTTGCGACGACAACTGTGACAGTTAAATATCAATCTTAAGTTTTTTAGGCCAGTACTAATATTAAATCCAACCTTTGCAACATTTTAAATAAAATATCACTGTTAAAGATCGAGGACGATAGGATTCAAACCTTGAAAAAAAACTATGTTAAAACAATAATTATATTATTACCTATTAGCTATAAGCGCTTTCTTTGTAAATGCTTTCACGTATATACAAACAAGATGTCATATTATTCTGTAATTACAACTGTTATAACACTATTTTAAAAATAAAATACTCGTACATCATACCAAAGTACCCAATAAAGTATTACATGGTGAAACGGGTCCAACTTGAATGTTAAAGTCACATTTGAAAATGTTTAATGCGCCATCCATGTGCCACTGTTATTTTCTCTCACAAGTTTTACGTGATTGAAATTTTATGCTCATGAAGTAAAACGGAACGCGGCCAGCGGTTGCGCGGCAAATTGTCAAACTGCGCGAATGGCGGATGCAAGCAAATTGGCGGGAAAGAGAGCGGGGACTTAATTTAGCCGAAAAGTTTTATTAAAACTGGTTTTATTACATACGCAATAATTTTTTTTTATTACGATCATTTCGCATAAGCTGTGCACATGTGTGATCGTCAATTGTTGAGCCGAGTTATTGTAAGTTAAGTTTTCAAAATGTACGTGAGTATTCGCTAACTGCTGCTAACTGCTTACTAACTGCTTAAGGGCTAAATAAATAATAATAGGTAAAGGTAACTAAAACATGAGCAAAATGATTGGCAAAATGTTACATTCAGTGACTAGACGGGATTAGACCACATATTATGTCATTATTTCACTTTTTGTCAAATTACACATGAAATATAAATTCAGAATATCATGTTCCAGAAAGAATTTCAACACAAAATTCTACTTTACAGTGAATATTCCTTCGTCAACTTTCTTAACATTTGGTCTACGGGCGACGTGTATTTTTTTGCTTACAATTAATGTTTCCTGCAATCCTGCATCTGGAATGGATGTATTATTTTGAATTGACGACATTACAAAACTAAAAAATACCCCAACCTTTTAAACTCGTTGCCATCGTTACATAATCCAGTTTTTGTGCCTACGAATTTAATATTAAGTTTGTGAAAGAACTGTGGCATGTAAATCAGTTTTGTTTTGGTTCAGCTGCAATTTTTTTTAAATATTTACATGTCTTAGCCCCACGGTATACTGACAACAAAAATACTTAACAAGGCAGCGTGTACACACTTGTGTGTACGACTGTTATGTTCTACACATGGGTTCTACATTTCTATGGTTCTGTGTAGAACCATAAAAATTTAGAACCCATGTAGAGCACGTGACTGGAGTGTTCCAGTCACGTGCGTCGTTGTTCTATTCCTTAAGATTCTAAATGGGCCTTTGCTATGTTTGACTGTTGTGGACCACTAGCCGATTTTGATGCAGTTTTTGGATTACACAAGTATCACTTCATAATTATTTAAATACAAATCGATTGAGCACTTATAAAGCGAGATTACGTTTTTTGACGCAAAATGTCTATCTAGGCAGGTAAATAATAAAAATAAAATAATAATCATAATGATTTATTTGTAATTGTTTTACAATTAGTAAACTGCAGCTGAACCTCCTATACAGTGTTAAAATTAAACTTGTAGCAGAAGGCTCCGCTTCTCATAACAAAAACATACATAGATAAATAATCAAAGGTTGCAGTTCAAGGCACTTTTTATAAATTCAGTACGGTCCTTTATTGTCAAAGTATAAAAAAGGTTTTCATTACGTTCATAATCCTTTATGTATACGTCCGTAATTGTGTCACCTACAAGAATTCTGTTTAAGTACCGAATTTCAACTTTTCACGTCTAGTAGATTCGGAGATTATCAAAAATCTTTTATTTCGTAGTTATGTAACATAATCTTGAAATACGTTACAAGAACGAATTTATTACTTTGTGGAAAAACGTCCCCACAAAGGCGCATTCAAAAAAGTGATGGACAAATTGAAGGACCTTCTATTTGTTAAAGAAATTATAAACAATTGTTTTAACTAGTTTTAACAATAAGTGCCTAAATATCTATATTACTGAAACAAGCTGACAGGCGAGCGGTTTACACCCATGGATTTTTATCATTTAAGTAGTCCGATATTTTATAATAAGCTTTTGCATAAATCATTCCTTTTATTGTAGTTTTAAACTTGTTAAGGGGTAGATCTTAAATGTCAACTGGGATATTGCGGTACTGTAAAAGCATATACATTGCCCCTTGAAAGATTTTGAGATTTTACTAAGGCGGCTAACATGGTCAACAAGTTTATCTCTGTTTCTTGTATTAACATTATAGCGATCACTGTAATTTTTTTTTAAAATAATACGATAAGTATCTTTTTTACATACAATACATTTTCAAATATATAGGTATAAAGACAACAATATTAGCATGTGAATTTCCTCTATCTTGTTTCTAAGTGATTATTTAAGGTCCTAGTTTATAAATTGTCGAACAGCTCGCTTCTACAGCACGAAGATAGTGTCTACATTAGCAGCGTGTCTCCACAGCAGAATGCCAAAAGGCATCAAGTATGGAACCCGTCAAATTACACTAATCTCGCGGTTTGTATGTTTGAAAAAAAGCGATTAAGGAATCGCTTTTTAAGGACCGAACCTTTTCGCCAAGTTAGTAAAATGAGGGTTCCATTGCAATTTTGCGTCTAGGGTAATTCTTAAGAATGCAGTAGACTTAAGATTCAATTTCCACCTTTTAATAACAATATGTGTAGGTATCCATTTTTAAAATTCGGCAGCGCGAGAATCTTATGTGCAATTGTTTTTTTTTTCCATTTAATAATAATTTATTAGCGTGAACTATCATGATAAGTAAATTGCTTTCTGTTAACTTTGAATACTAAGGAAGTATCGTTAACTTACAACACATCTGGTGATTATTTTAGACAACTTAAGGCAAGTTCTTAACATAAACTAAAAACAAAAATTTACCAAGATTTCAACCCTGCGGGCGGCCTATTGACATCGCGGATCGTCGTTTAATCAACGTCGAATATATTTATTAATAATATCTGTTTTCTCAGGAACGGGTAGAGGTATCAAATTGAAAGAAATCTCAAATACGGCGGGTAATTAAAATCTATGTGTTATATTAACGTATCAGAAATGTTATTGGCCTGGTATACCAGTTCAAGAACAAAATATTAGAAATATCTTTTCACAAAGTGTCCGATGTCACGTTAAAATATTGTAACGGCAGGCATGTCAATATTATTCGCCATTATTCGTGTTGCGCTCGGTTAAAAGTCGAAAACGTAAACATAATGGATTTTGTGCGCTAATGTCGCAACCGACCGGAGGTCGGCCAATCGTTCCGGGCCGGCGCCTTCCGCTCGCCGAAAGCCGCGGCTACACCGACTTAATGAATAAACCATCATTAGCATGTTGAAGTGGCAATGAGCAGGCCACATCGCTCGATTACGAACCGGATATTATCAAGTAGGTACACACGACGGTGCAACACATTAAAATGAACCCACTAGCAGCTATACCCTCGTTGTATGCCTCTATGATACGATGTTCGAACACAAACTGTGATCCGTGTTACGCCTTCGTTGCGTTCGTAACGATTTAGTAAATTTTTAGTGCAAACATAAAAGCGGTCGTAGTATCTAGTCACACTCGATACGGTTAAACCTAGGGCTTATTTGGAGCTGCAGCACGATACAGCCCCCCACTAAGCAGACAGCTGACTTTGCAAATAAAAAAATAGCGAGCCGCCGTTGGTTATTAAGTATTTAGCTGGAGAAATTATATATATGTACCTAAAGCCTTTTTAGTACAGTTAATAATAAGAGGCTCTGAGCGGCACAGAACAGCACAAAGCAGTAAGAAGAAAAGTAATGACATACGAATATTATTCATTTTATTTTCCTAATGCCAATCGCACTGATAAATGAACACAGTTTAATGAAAAAAACTTCACCGTACCAGCGAACCATAAAAGTACGAATTGACTAGAAGCCCTCTTCTACGTTTACCGTCTAACCACTCATACTCTAGCTAGCTGGTATAAGATGGCCAGTTTTAGTCCGAGTTTTAGTACGCAAGGTCCGGCGCGCCGCTCTTCACCCCCGAGAAATACCCGCCAAATCCGCGAAATTGCGTATTGTCACTTCGATACTGTAAATTGACATTTATGACTCTATTGAATTCTCACAGAGCTATTCCAGGTATCACAATTAATGCTTAGCAAATTTTTGTTGTAGTTCTTCTTTAGATCCAGAGATACAAAGTGAATGGACAAAAACCGTTAAGAATAAACTAGACGCCATTGGACATTAAAATTTGCAATTTAAGGGATGATTTAGGTTTTGCTTGTGCCAATACGAGGAGCGAAGTAGACCGAAGAAACAAGCCACCCAGAAGGCTCAATATATTGTGATTTACCTATAACACATGATTTATAAAATAATTTGTTGTAAACAGCCATATACTAAACCTTTCAACTATGTATTAGTTGAAAGGTTTAGTAGGTATATGGCTATTAGGAAACTAGTAAAATTTTAAACTAAGTATGGTAATTTTTTTTGACACATTACATTGTATGGTCTAAAAGTTGTATATATTTATATTTCCCATAACGTATTCTTTCATTTGATGTATCACATAATGAATTTGATTTTTTTCTAATTTGATTTTCCTGTTATCATTAAAACTATGCATTTTCCATAACAAGTTATTTTCATTTATTATGTCACATGATGAATGCACTTACATACGTTTTTTTTTTTAATTTGCCATTTAAAATTGATCCCCGATAGCAAAATACTTTATTAATTTTATATGTTCCTAATTGAAAACTTTCTATTTGACCAAAAATCAAGTTCTTCTTGTCTAATAGATTCACAGAAAATAGGCTGTGATCGACGGATAAGTATAGACACCAGAAGAGTGATCCTTTATGGGTTCCGTTTTTCAAATCGGATGCACGGAATCCTAAAAATTGTAATTTACATTGCCTCAATTTTTTGGCTTAATAAATTGTTCCTTTATAATTTATTCATCACTTGTTTGTTTTGTTTCGTAAATCTTGACTGTTCAGTTATTAATAACTCTAACTTAGGTTCTGGTTTCGAACCCCAGTCTGTCATGTATTTTTTGAATATTTGTGCCGGGTCATAATCAATCAGTGTTTGTGTTCTCGTTGTTTGTATCCATAATACTTATTACTAATATACCGTACCATGATCTTTATTGGAAACAAAAATTAAAGTACATGTTTAAAAAAATAAACGTACCTAGATATTTTATTACTACAATCAATAGAAATATTTAACTTTAAATATATCGATAACGTTGTTTAAATAAGTTGAAATGAATTTGGGGGCTGCGTCCTGATCCTATGCAGCAATGATTTTGTATCAGATATCTTTTTTTTCTAATGCTTTATTCTACATGTTAGAACAAGTTAAACATATGTAAACTTTACATTCCTTCTATATAAGTTAAGTAATTGTTCTGAGATTGAAACCAAACACTGCTGTTAAATTAATTTACTCTATGGTTCTAACACACATACACGTTTGCATGTGTGTAAATAAAACAAAAGATAAAGTTTACATGTAAATGCATGTGTTAGTTAATCGCTTTTGCTAGCTTTTCTTGACGTAAAAGATAAACAAGGAAACAATTTCAAGGACATTATTAGAAGAATGTGAGAGGAGTGTATGAATATATACCTATAACTAGAAGAGGATTCAACAAGGATTTTTTGATTACATAGGGGATAAGATAAAAAATGTGATTTAGATCTCCATCGTCGAAGCCACATTGGCAGAGAGATGAATTACCAATGTGAAGCTGGCTAAGTGCACTGGAGTGCAACAGTGACACAATCTCATCTTAAATATAGTTGAAATGGAGCGTTTGCTAAGTCTCAGTTTGAAAAACCAAGGCTTGGCGGGGATATCGGGTTGAAATTCATAGTGATGGCTAGAACAATAGATACGCTTCGATGCTTTAGTCACAAACCATTGACGCTACCGCATACCGTGACTTGATCAGATATATTTATGGTAGCATGAGTAGATCGTGAGGGTCATACGAGTACCAAAGTAGGTTAAGATTCTACAAGTAGAACATCTTCGCGATAAATAGGCGACACAAGAGGGGAGAAGCGATGCAGTGGTGCAGAGGACGTTTCCCGACGATCACTGCCGCGAGCTCCGGAATAACAAACAAATATAACAATGTCACAGCAGTTTACCTGTGTGTAATAGATTTGATATTTATATGCGAAGCTACAAACAAAAAAGATATTTGTTCGTAGCTACGCTATGTCGACATCCCTATACCTGTGTCTTGTTCTAATATTGGTAAACCAGCGCTAGTACCGAAGATGACTTACTCGAGGCCGCGCGTTTCAAGTACTTGCGAGTACTAAGGTCACTTTAAAAGGACCTTATTTATATCTTATGTATGTATACATGACAAATTTATTTAAATATGAAATGTACAACACTTTACAACACTTAAATTTACAACACTTAAAAAACAATAATTCTTTGGTATTTATTCTGTCATCACTACCTGCCTCTTCATTTGCTACGATCCAGCTCAAGTGAGAACATTTGTGTGCAATGATCTATTATGATTTTAAAAGTCAGTCACTTCTACTTTATGCGAATCTGCTGCTTCTCAGGCGACGATTTTTAAATGGTTTAACTAATTTGGAAGAAGCAAAACTTACCTTGAAGATGACGATAGAAGTGAACATTCGCCAACAGCAGTCCCTGTAGATAATGTATAAACTAAGGAAATGCTGGTGTTAAAAGACCCACGAATCACATAGTCTAATACGTTAAGTATTCCATCCATAGATGATGAAATCTTCGGCATTAGTTCGGTTAGTGTTTGTACCATCTAATAGGTATCGGCGTAAGAACCGTTGTTATCGTTAGATACCAATAGTGCGGTGCAGAGAAGCTGAAGAAGAAGCCCGCGACTAGTTATAGAAAATTTGACATCATGGCGTGTTTCTGAAATAATTTCTGCCTGGAATATATCAATATGAGCATTCATCTGTATAGATGTTTCGCATCGCGAAAAATATGGTGAAGACTTAGTTTCTCAACTGTATCTATCATTTGTATATATATATATATGTATGTGTATAATTATGTATTAACTTATATCATTTATCATTAAATTGTAATACGTTTATTTGATAATATAACTTATGATCATTTTATTTATTAAAGCATATATGCTTTATGTGTCGGTATAGCCGAGTGGAAACGATCCCCCTTCTTGTTTAGAAGGCCGTGGTTCGAATCCCAGGGAATGTACCAATAAGTTTTTTCTGACTTGTGTACATAACTATCACTGACTCTGTGCTTCGGAGAGCACTTTCATCCGTCCGTCCCGGTTGTTGTCAATAGATGGCATTCGTTACAATCCAACAACAGGCATTGAAGCAGCGTGGTGGATTAAGCTCCAAGCCCCTCTACCCCGAGAGGAGGCCCAAATCCCTGCAGTGGGGCATTAAGGAGCTGATGGTATGAATCTTTCTGCCGTGCATGTATGTATTCTCTTTAGTGCACGCACGCAGTTATGATTATGCTACGTCCTACGTCCTGCTACAACTGCTACGTCCATTAGCAAACAGGTAGCAGGAATTAAAAACAATATTTGAATCATTGTACGTTTACTATAATGAATATGCAAGCTAAATGTACTTCTGTTCCATGTACGCTTATCGGTCATCATGTATGCTTACCAAAAAGTGTGTATAGCAGTTTAGATGTAATAACTATACGACAGAAGTAGCTTACATTTTGAAATTAAAGAGCTTTTGACGATTGGATGCATTGGATGCAACTCGTTGTTTATGTTATATGTTCATACCGAATTCTCATGAATGGCATTACTAGACTTTGACTCTATTTATTTATATGGATTATGTATTTCAAAAAATGCACTTATGACCAACTTCCCTTAAACGAAAACTTTTACAAAAAATATACTAAATGGTATGTCATTATACAAAAATGTGGTTGCATATCGCTAACAAAACAAAAATTTACTAAATCTTCAAAGTTAATCAAAAATGTTTTGTTGTAAATCTACGACTCTACAATTTGTGCAACAATATACGTGAAGCACAAAAAAATATTCAGTAGTTTCGACAAAAAAAAAATATATAAATATATTTTAATTATTATCTCAGAAATCATGAGCATGAAAGATTTAAAATTTTGTACAATGCCACCTGGTGCTAATACCGATCACATGAAAAGGTAATTATAATCCCTTTCGAAGGCACTTTCAGTATGTTTACTTTTTTTCTCTCCAAGTATTTCCATTTTCATCCAGGCTCGTAGGTTTCAGACGCTTAATGTTTGGCCCTTCTGTAAGACACCCATTTATCACGCCAGGTGGCGTTAATGTAAGTGGAGGTTACAGTTGACATTTGCCATACTATTTTAGAGAGTTTAATTTCTTATTTTTATGAAGTTTTACATATATTTAGTTAACAACCGTTAGAAAATGACCGAAAAATATGGATCGTTCACAGTACAAAAGTTAAGTGAGGAATTGAAAAAAGGAAAGGCTAAAACTACTAGAAAAAAAGAAGATTTGATTCAATGATTAGTTTGAGATTCCAGTGTTTTACTCTTTTTTTTAAAATATTTTGGCCATTTAAAATATTGATTTGACCACGGTTCGACTTCAGATGACAGTTTATGTCGACCCCCACTTACAGTAGCGACATCGACAAAAGCTTTCCAGATTAGGTGGTATTAGGTCGACATAAGTTTTTCTAAGCCACTGCATAATCTTCCATATATAATCATTACACAAACGAATAGTTAAAACCATGCAGGAATCGCCTACAAAATATTACTCGCCACTTTGCTTAGTAGATGCCACCGGCGGATTTAGTCCAGTGTAGACAAAGCTTTATTTGTGCGAACATTTCTGGGCTAGCCGACACCGCCCGAGGCAAAGACCCGAGGTGACAATTCGTAATCAAAGAAATTGAGTTTCAAACTTAGAAAGTCAGTGTGATAGAGTAAACTTGTAAAGCCTATACGTTCCAAATAGGTACACTACGCAATTTATAGAGAAACCGTGAAGCATTGGTTTACCGTGCGTTGACTTTGACTATAACGCAGAAAAAGCCAACCATAAAAGGTTTATAATAAAGTGTTATTTCTGAAAATTTGATGTATTATAGTTTTCAGAGTTTTTTCATTATATTGAAAATATCAGATAAATTTCATAAAACTAGAAATCACCCTCTTACCCTAAAAAACCCACGGCTAAATCACGGACACTTTTCAGGATCTGATTATTATATTAAAATAAAGGAGTCTCGAAAATGCAACTTCTTTTAAAATTACGCTCTTCCTAATCTAATTCTATTGGATTATTATTTATTTTATTTTATATATTTATAGTCTAATTTTATTGGATTATTATTTTGTAGCCTTAAAGTTTGATGGCGTACATACATTAGTTTGATATTTCACTACAATTATGCAGAATCGAACAGTAAATTGTACATGCCACACTATCCAAATGCAACCGACCGCATTCTAATTTCATGGAATAGACAGATTTTTTATCAGACAAGGAAGCGAAAAAACGTTTCGTTTGAAACCACAAGTTGTGTTTGCATATAATGTAACTTTCACTTCGTTCCATGTCAAGCCGGAAAAACATGACATTCACTATTTAATATTTACTACATGAAGTTATGTATAATGCATACCTATAGTCTATAGATACTGAACTATCGTGTAAAATATCACTACATATTACAAAATAAAGTCTCCTGCCGCGTCTGTTTGTCTGTCTGTCTGAACGCGATAAACTCAAAAACTGCCAAACGGATTGACATATAGTTGACTTCGATGGACAGTGATTCAAGAGGAAGGTTTATGTGTATAATTTATCAATGTTTTGTGCAAATTAATTGAAATATGACGATTATAATCGAAGAAGTCGGAAAAAATCAAGATGGATATTCAATGTTACTAGAGCGACTCGCATTCCAGTAAGATTTGCAAATGTTTTGCGTCACTGTCTAATTATCCGTGTTTTCGCAATACACCTAGGGTTTTCACAAAAATTAGAATTATCAAATCATCTTACGACATATGCACTGCTACCCGTGCGAAGCCGGGGCAGGTCGCTAGTTTTGTATATTTTTTTTTTTAATATTAATGACTTCACATCTAAAAACTACTATTTCTGATTTGTATGGTTTTAGCAAGACGGGTGGTCGTCGGTGCGACGGTATCTAATCGGCGTCATAATCTAGGTCAAACTACCGTTTTTGTTATTACGCATATCAAAAGTAATATTTCCTGAAAATAATTGCTCGTGATATGTCATACGTTCCTCCCTTGTGATCTATCGTGCATGATGCTATTCAAAGCCATCCCCTATTTGAACCTTACTTAATTAATGGACGACCCTTATTGACAGAGGAAATGGATACGGGACTGTTAACGTTTTCTAGCTTGGTAGCTTGGCAAACAATTAATACAATAAGGCACTACTCAATAATACATGTATGCCCTTTGACCTCGCAAATCCAGTGGGTTGGTTTGTCCGCTTGAGTTAAAAAAATAAAGGAATCAACGCGGAAGAGTGGAAGCCGAAATACGCGTCAGGCCTGGCAGCGGCGCCGGCGGCGGCGCACGCGGTCCTGGCCTGTCTCCGTGCATAAAGTAACGTCGTCCTCGTTTCGATTCTCCGTTACGACGTGGCATACAAAAAATAACAATTTCATATTCCACGCAAACCTTCGACCGTGATAAGAAACAGCCTCTTTTCATATTACCCATTAAAATCATCGATGTTTATTGAAATCGATTTAGCAATTTAGCTGTGAAAAGTAACATAAAGAATGTCGCATTCAATACTGTCAAATGTCAAAGAAAAAAAAAACAGAGATATACAAACTTCCGCATTCATATTATGTCTTAGGATTTGGATATAGTCAATAACGTTTAATATATTTATTTTTTTAATTCAAAGTGAATTCTTCTAACTTTAATACTTTCAATAAAAAATCGAAAATGTTTTTACTGTTCAGACTTTCAAAGGTAAATTCAAAAACTTAAATTCTAATCAATTTATAAAACGAGTTAAAGTCAAACTCATAATGAAAGATCTTACTATTGTATTACCGAATATTTAAATGATAAGCGCGTATGGACATCATGTAATAGTTGTAGGCGTTTTAGATTTAAAAAAAGAATTAAGAAAAACATATATATTTAAATAAAATAAACAAGGAGTTTCTGGTCAGTTCTTCTCCTTCTAGTTTTCCGAATCGGTACCTAATCACTTCATTTGACTCTCAATAATTGTGTGTAAACATCTTCTATTGAGTTAGAAATAGCAATTAACTAAAAAATCTCACAAAATACTAACAAATATTCCACTCATAAAATGTTAAAAACTTTGCAGTGGCTAAGAATAAGGACAATTAGTTTAAAACACCTTGAATTAATTCGAGCTCCTTTCATTTTTTTTTTTTTTATTAATAAACGGATTGTTTGCTGTCTGAGGCCACTCATCGCGAGGTCTCTTTGGAGGTCATTACAATAACACCTAATCAGTTTTATATTTGACTAGCGACCCCTCGCGGCTTCGGTCGTGTGGATTACACGTGTGTTTCCGCAAAGAAAGAGATTCCCGTAAAAACTTTCATCACCTAATTACTACCTTAAAGGTTATCTATACTAATATTATAAAGCTGAAGAGTTTGTTTGTTTGTTTGAACGCGCAAATCTCAGGAACTACTGGCTCGAATTAAAAAATTATTTTTTTGTTGGATAGTCCATTTATCGAGGAAGGCTATAGGCTATACTACATCACGCTACAACCAATAGGAGTGGAGCATCAATGAAAAATGTTGCAAAAACGGGAAAAATTATTCCTTTTGAGAGCTTCCATCGCGCGCGCTGCGTAAACGGTTGATGTTAAGCAAAAATCATGTATGACGGAATTGTACCCCTTTAAAAGTTCTAACCAAAAGTCCGCAACAGCATATGTGTATCTTTTAAGGTTAACTTACTATAACCTTTTTTATGACAATCAAATTTGTTCAACATAATGTACTAATTGCGAAGATGTTTTTTAAACGTGATATTAATCCTTATGAAATTAAATACGTTAGTTTTCTTAAGCATTTCATGCGTATTATAATTATCCTTTACATCATACAATTTAAATTAATATCTTAACAGTTTTTATTGAAATTTAAAAACTATAGCGGGAGAAAATAAATTCGCTGTTTGCCTCTGTTCGTTAACTTTTTACTTCCAAACCAATAGACTTTGATACGGTTTTTAGTAATATCTTATTTTCTTTTTATCATATAATCTATTAATCTATATAATAGAAATACTTATTATAAAGCTGAAGAGTTTGTTTGTTTGTTTGATAGATTGATTGTTTGATTGATTGTTTGTTTGTTTGTTTGTTAGTTGGTTGGTTGGTTGGTTCGTTCGTTTGTTTGTTTAAAAGCGCAAATCTCAGGAACTACTGGTTCAAACTGAAAAATTATTTTTGTGTTGGATAGTCCATTTATCGAGGAAGGCTATAAATTATACTACATCACGCTACGACCAATAGGAGTGGAGCATCAATGAAAAATGTTGCAAAACGGGAAAAATTATTCCTTTTGAGAGCTTCCGTCGCGCGTTCGTCGTTGATTTGATGATCGATTGATTGAATGATTGATTGATTGATTGATTGTTGTTTCTTTGTTTGTTTGTTTGTTTGTTGGTTGGTTGGTTGGTTGGTTTGTTCGTTTGTTTGTTTGTTTGAATTTGTTAATCTCTGAAACTATCAGTCGGATTTGAAAAATTCTTTTTGCCTTTGAT
This sequence comes from Luffia ferchaultella, assembly GCA_949709985.1. Classification (NCBI taxonomy): domain Eukaryota; kingdom Metazoa; phylum Arthropoda; class Insecta; order Lepidoptera; family Psychidae; genus Luffia; species Luffia ferchaultella. The sequence goes on from OX453261.1 coordinate 707,472, forward strand.
AGCCTGATTCTAGCAGAGAGTTATAGGCTTTATACATGAAAACGAACTGTCGGTCTATTCGAGCAAATCGGCTTCGGCCAAAACGGCTTAACCGATTTTGATGAAACTTTACACATATAACAGGATGTAATCTTTTGACTACAACCTTTCCATATGTGACATACAGAACTTTTTGTATGTCTGTCTGTAAGTCCATATGTCTAAACCTATTTAAATGAAACATCAATGAATATGAAAAGAAGGTTGTTAAAACTAACAAATGTTCCTTTTTGTCCGTCTGTCTGTCTGTACGTGTATCTGTCTATTTAAGCTAATCTCCAAAACGGCTAAACAGATTTTAAGGAAACTTTGCAGACGGGAAAGAAGGTTGTCAAGATATTTGACATTAGCTACTCTTTGTCCGTCTGTTTGTCTGTACGTCTATTCAATTCAATTTTATCTATTCGAGCTAATTTCCAATACGACTGAACAGATTTTAATGAAACTTTGCAGACGTGAAAGAAGGTTGTCAAGAGTGTCATAAGCTACTTTTTGTGTTTGTCTGTCTGTCTATCTGTCTGTCGTTTGTCCTCACTGATCTAGCAACGTACAGCCGAAAGTACTAAGTCTAGGAAGCTTAAATTTGGAACATAAGTTTATTTTATAACGTGAGCATTATAAAGTTAAGAAAGGCTTTTTTAGAAATTTCAAACTTAAGGATGGGAATGGAGGGACTTAAATAATGACGTGTTTCAGGGTTTTTAGATTTTCACGTTTTAAGAGTGGGAAACGGGAGATGAAAAATTGTATCGGTTTTTTAAAGGGTGGAAAGGGAATGAAGATTGAAAGTTTGAATGGGTGTGACCAAAATTGGTTCCAGCAAAAACTACGTATAAACCATCTCGAACGTTGATAGTACCTATAACAGGAATTTGTAGTCTACGCAAGCGAAGCTGCGGGCGGTCGCTAGTATTTCCATAAAACGTGAAACGTCTTTTTTAATTTCTAACCATACAGTCAAAAATAAACATTAGGGGTTAGAAAAGGGCCCAAATATTGGACTAGTTTCACTTCGCCGCGGTCCGTAACTGTCTTGTTATGTATAATAATGTCAATGAATATTTATGATACAGTTAAAAAAATACAGTTAACAATTTTTGAAGAATAATGTTTGAGTCATAAGTGTGACTCCGATATTAATTACCTAGTCGCTAGATAAAGATACATTTAAAGAGAAATTTCATCGCGGAGAGGATGTCAAAACACGCACAGATCCGAAGTTAAGTAGTCTTTAAAAGTATACAGAAAGTTAAAATAAAGTGCAATAATAGAGAATAATTATTTCACAAAATAACAAATAAAAGCAGTTTCGGGAATACACAAAAAAAAGGTATTATTAGAAATTTCGATTTCAAATTGGATCTGGCAAGAGACTTGCAAGATTTTTTCAATTATTTTAATTATGATCATTATACAACTTTTAAGCGATCATGCGACATGAAATTAAAAAAAAAAACTTCAATCTAGTACAGTCAATGAAGGCAAAAATCAGCTACAATCCGATTCCATTGAACCTCTATAGATTTGGATGAAAATTTGGGATTGAATATGTTTTACCCTCTACTTCAAAAGTGGCATATGCTCGTCTTGCGATTTTTGCATTTTAGGGGTGAAATCCACCCCTTTTGTTAAGAATGGGAAAAAATGCTGATTTAACCATTCTGGCTTAAGTAACTGTGTTTAATTAGATAAAATAATGCATGATTTATGATTTTAAATAATTTTTCAACCCTTTTAGCAACCACTCCTTAAATCGAAAATCATATTTTGTATTTCTGAGTTTTAAAATCGGATATTAACATTACATAAACAGTTTGTTTCATACTTATGATATAATTTTTGGTTGACAGTGAAATTTCAACCCTTAAAAACTACCCCCTTATTGCAGAATCACTGTAAAAATTGGTTTAAAAAACTTTAACCTATTGAATAGTACATTACTGAAGTGAAATCTTATTTACTGAGTATTATAATATTTATTTATTTATTGCGAAATTTTTCACCCTTAAAAACTACCCGTTGTTATAATAATAATGGAATAATTTTTTTATCAGCTTTAATTAGTTAGAATCTTTTTTAATAGTTAAGATAAAATTTATTAATATATTTCAAATTTTATTAATGATATTCAATTCACATTTTTCAAACTACGACTTCAAACTACCCTTTGTGCAAAAAGTGATGAAAAGCATACTTTAAATTTGGAAATAATTTTTTAATATTTTTTGACATGAATATTTAATTTATTAATTAAGAGAAAAATGTATTAAAATATATGAAACGTTTATTCATCTTTTATTTAAAAACATTTTTAATATTGCTCATCACAGCTCTTTTCACCAACTTTTTCATTTGTTGGAGGGCTATTTTGGCAATTATCACCGCTGCATTTTCCGCAGATTGAATTACAAAATAGCCCTACCCTACGACACCCACAAGAAGCACCGTAACCTTTTTTGCAACTGCAAAAAATAATTTTTAATAGCTCTTCTGGAGCAGGTGGATGAGGGTTTTTGTTTGGAAACAAAGACTCTCCAGTTTGACACCATCCCCAGTCAACTGGACGAATGTCTTTGTTTCCAAGCCATATCTGCATTTGCAAAAACACTTTTTTGATGTGTTCGTCTAATGCAACAACTGTTGGAACAAGAGAAGACAATTTTACCGCACTATTTTTAATTGTAGCCTTCATAAACGACTCATAACTCATCCGTGCCAAATGAGCTGATAGGCTTTCGATGCGTTGCAGTTTACTTATATTAACATCTTTCGCACTTCCGTACAATAATATTACCTGCCAGCTTCTAAAATGGCATCGTTCCTTTCACTTTCTCTATCTTCAAAAAACACATACACACACCCATACATGTGTATTTAGTAAGCATGTACCTATTGACACGTTTTCTGCTCCAAAATTTTTTCCAAAAAAATATAATTTGTTTTTTTACAATAACTCCGTTAATTTTTAAGATATCAGGTTCATCCAAAAACTATTTGAAAGGAAAGTTCAAGAGCTATAAGATTGTTTTAAATAATATTTTTAAAGCCGTTATTTTTTTAAAAATAAAGGGTTAAAGGCTCCCGGTTACATGGTTCTACCAGTAAAAGTCAGGCTTTACATGTCTTCATCTCGGTTATTTTTCATCGTAAAAAAATAAAAAAAAAAAAACAAAATCTTTATTAAAAAAGAACTCAAATTTTGTTCTTTATAATTTTTTACGAATATAGAATAATTTTGAAGTTATTTTCAAAAGAAAATGGAATTTACGACAATTTGAAAAATTTCGCTTTAATTAAATCATACTTTTTTTTTCAAAAATAACCATTATAAACCGGGTTATATTTTTTGAGGTCATCACTTATGCTAAAAAAAAGATAGTTCTTTAGGGATAACCGTAAATTTGAATGTTTGTGGAAATGGTGTAGGTTTTATTTTTCGTTTTTTCCAAAAAAAATCGAAAGTGTCATCTTATTTTTATCATAACTTGCTCACTTTTAATGCTATTAACTTTTTACAATGCTCATTAGAAAGGTATTTTAAAGTACTTTAAAAAGTGTTTGGAAAGTATATGTCATAAAATCCATCGGTTTCCCGTTATTTAAGTTTGAATACTTAGATTTAAGTACTTGCTGAAAAGAAATATACATACAATTACCTATAACTCACTTTCAATTAATATTAGAAGGTTTTTCAAATAACAGATTTGTTTGTTTTTTTATTAGCTTCAATTTTGATAATTACACATTTTTTGTAAAAACTCATAATTTTTGAGCTATTTATGAAAAACCGTTTTAAAATATGTATTTTTGTCACGAAAAATCACAATATTTGATCTTTAATAACTTAAAAAATATTGATTTATTCCAATAAACTTTATATAACAAATTTTACTTGGAATTTGTCTCTCTATCGATTCCTGTGGTTATTTTTACTAAAATAATTTTCACCCCCTAGAAGGGGTGGCATCCACCCCCAGGGCAAAAACGCAAGTTGACACTACGTCACTTTTGGTTCTTAAGGTATCCTCCACCTACTCACCAATTTTCATGAAAATCGATGGAGATTCAACGAAATGGAAGGTGAAAACCTTCATTGACTGGACTAATCAGCCCACCCTAATGCACATACTACATTTATGGTCTTACACCTCAGTATTCATACAGCGAGGTCAAAAACAGGACTTTTTTGTTTATATTTATAAAGCCGGGAGAAAGGCCGTTTTCCAATTTTATGAGAAACCCTAAAAAGGAGAAAAAAGTTATCTAAGTCCAGTAGAAATTGTTTAGCAAGTACTTTTTACAAGCATTGTTAGCAGAGTTTGAAAAAAGCAAAATGTCACCGAAATAGTAAACGTTGCTCTATGTAGTTTTTTTTCTGTATTTTTGTAAAAATATAATATAATAATATAGATAGCCATTTCATATAGGGTAGATATAGTACACTTATGGTATTATCGAACACCTTGTCACGGTTCACCACCACCTTGCCACACTCAGCCCATAGAAAGATGTGTAAAACTCGTAACCGTAGCTTCTCTGCATGTCATTGGCGAGAGTTCAAGGGATATCTTATCAGAAATGCTTTGAACTCGCGATAAGGAATCGACTTTTAACAATAAACGCCCCAGTTTAACTTGCCCAAATTTGACCTACAGTACCTAATGTGAATTTTTAAATAAACCTTGTGATGATAATAATAATACATTGTTTCATTTATACCCTGAGATAAAAAAGACATGTGTTGTATGCGTAGAACATCAGAAATCAATAACCAAAAAGTGATGGGAAATTATTTCAATGCTAAAAATGTGAAAGCTGGTAGATCGCTTAAAATAATTATAAATTTTAAAACTATACATATTAACCTATATATATAACCTATACATATTCAGAATCTAAGTACTTTTGCAGCTTTTGACGTCTATTGTGTTATAAAATTCCAAAAAAAATTTTGCTATACATTGTCGGCCCACCCTATTGTACATTCATAATTTTTTGAGATATTTTTTTGTAGTACAAGTTTGTCTCAAAATAAAGTTTCAGATAAACTTTGAAGTTAACTATCAAAATTTTACTCAACGTTGGCACAACTCTTTCAACTTGAATAAACTAGGTATAAACGATATTCAATTTTTGCTACTCCGAATACCTGTAAATACATTTTTTGTTATCATAATTTTTTTACGTTTATTTAAAAATTATTATGCAACTACCGTTTTGCCATTTTAATAAACACTTAGGGTAATTTTTGTAGTAGCTTTTTATTAGGCGTTGTCACTGTCACTATCTGCTAATTTTATTACTCTAACATGATCGTAACATTTTTATCTATAAATGAGTAAACCAATTCGCTATGATTTCTTTTTATAACTTACAGTATTTGTGTTTTCTTTTGAAATTTATTTCTTTAATTCAAATCTTTATTTCGTAGTTATGTAACATAATCTTGAAATACCTCATAAGAATGAATTTATTACTTTGTGGGAAAACTTTCCACTAAGTCAAATTTATAGAAGTGCCTGGTTCCTCTCAGGAGAATACAACTGAGGGACCTTCTTAAAAAAAAAGCTTTAAACAATTGCTTTTAACAAACTTTTAACATTAGGAGCTTAAATATTACCATTCATCATTATCATTATCATAGAAATTATAGAAACAATCTGATAAGCAAGCGATCTACACCCATGAATTTTCATTTTCTAAATAGTCCTATACTTTATAATAAGCTTTTGCATAAAGCGTTCTTTTTATTGTAGTTTTAAACTTGTTAAGGGGTGGATCTTGAATGACAACTGGGATCTTACGGTACTTTAAAAGCGTTTTATTAAGACAGTTAACATGGTCAATAAGTTTATCTTTGCTTCGTGTATTAAACATTATGCCGATCACAATTTTCTTTAAATAAACAATATTTTTTTACAGACATTATGTTTTCAAATGTATATTGAGACCGCCATATCATTATTTAATTTCCTTAAACTTCTCTCTAGATGGTACTTTAGGCCTTAAATAACTCGAACAGCCCGCTTCTGCAGCACGAAAATTGCATTCACGTTGGCAGCCAGCATATCCCCGCAGCAAAGTTCCATAAGTCATCAAACTATGGAGTCTACTGAAATACACGAATCTCGCGGTTTCTACTTATATATGTTTGAAAGGATATGATCCTTTTATACTAACTTCAAAAAAGGAAGTTATCAATTGGATCCGGACGTATGTAATATACTCAAAATTGCACAGATTTGTATAGGTTAGCCTATACCAGCTTCTAAACACGTGTACCAAAACTATAAGTTGAATTGCAAAAACTCTTGAAAACAGTGGATATTCATCAAAATCGGTTTAGTAATTTTTGAGGTAAAGAGTTCAGTATGTATCAGTGACTAGGGAATATCGTGGGCTCAACAGCGTAGGTAGTCCTAAAACATGTCATAATGCATGTTGTTTTAATGTTTGCATGCAATTAATAGGCTCTAGTTAAAAATGGTAACGTAGTTTGACCACCGCTTACCCTAGTGGGTAGCGACCCTGTCTACGAAGCTGGAGGTCCGGGTTCGAATCCCAGGTCGGGTCAGTATTTAAATGATGAATATTGATACGGGTACCGGGTCTTGGTTTGTTGTATGTATGTGGTGTTGTCGCTTCATACCCAAAATACAAGCTAATGCTTAGAGTTTGGGGCCTAGACGTTGTTGTGATGTATACTCACTTGTAAGTTATAACAAAAAACCTTCTCGACGGAAATTTCATAAAATGGCTTAGCAATTTAAAAAGTAATCGTGTAATCGTTAGATGGCCACATAATAAAAGTTCATTTAATGGTTCATTATCATCACATCATGTAGATAACGATGAAGGGATTAGTACTTGTACTTTTATTATAAATTATGATTTTTACTTGTTCAGGTAAATATTTACGTCCGGAAGTCATTATCTCATGCTACTAAGCTGATGATGGAAGCTTCACTACTTCTTAACAGTTAGGAGTTACGGGATAATACTGTGAATTGTCGAAAGTTTCCTCCAAACGGCGTATCATTTAAGCAGCGCGTTTAGAAGCTCTATTCACACTAAAGACACATAAATTACAGTTACTTGTAGATACAGAATTGAAAAATAAAACATAGTAATATAAAAAGCCGGCCAAATGCGAATCGGACTCGCATACGAAAGGTTCCGTACCACCATACAATGTAAAAAAACGAGCCCGACGTTAATCAAACTTAAGCATTAATCGTTATTATTACGGAATTTAAGAATTATTGTATATATTTAATTTTTATTTCGTTGGTTATTTAGAAGGCGCTTAATCCTCTCTGGCTAATCCGAAAATTAATAACAATAATAGCACTGATAGCTAGAGACAATTTTTATTACTTATTTTATTACAGTGAACCTTTGACTTTTAGTATCGATTGTGAAGAGAATAAGCACTGCAAAAGAAAGCATAAATTTATAGTACATAGTAATACAATGTAGTGTTCAACATAAAATGTTTTTTCTTTTTAAATTATCTTTTACAATAACATCACAAAGATAAAATGCATCTAGTTTTCGCTTATTGGCTAAACGCTGTCATTTTTTATGGAATTTTTACAAAATTTTATAAAAATACATTTTATAAGTTAATCTATTACTCGTTAAATAATACAGTCTAGTTAGCTGTGATAGTTTTCCTTTTAACTACGTTATAACAATAACATCACAAAGATAAAATGCATCTAGTTTTCGCTTATTGGCTAAACGCTGTCATTTTTTATGGAATTTTTACAAAATTTTATAAAAATACATTTTATAAGTTAATCTATTACTCGTTAAATAATACAGTCTAGTTAGCTGTGATAGTTTTCCTTTTAACTACGTTATAACAATAACATCACAAAGATAAAATGCATCTAGTTTTCGCTTATTGGCTAAACGCTGTCATTTTTTATGGAATTTTTACAAAATTTTATAAAAATACATTTTATAAGTTAATCTATTACTCGTTAAATAATACAGTCTAGTTAGCTGTGATAGTTTTCCTTTTAACTACGTTATAACAATAACATCACAAAGATAAAATGCATCTAGTTTTCGCTTATTGGCTAAACGCTGTCATTTTTTATGGAATTTTTACAAAATTTTATAAAAATACATTTTATAAGTTAATCTATTACTCGTTAAATAATACAGTCTAGTTAGCTGTGATAGTTTTCCTTTTAACTACGTTATAACAATAACATCACAAAGATAAAATGCATCTAGTTTTCGCTTATTGGCTAAACGCTGTCATTTTTTATGGAATTTTTACAAAATTTTATAAAAATACATTTTATAAGTTAATCTATTACTCGTTAAATAATACAGTCTAGTTAGCTGTGATAGTTTTCCTTTTAACTACGTTATATACACTCCTGTCGTAAATTTTTTCCACATATCCAAAAACAACGGTTTAGCTGGTAGAAAGGGGGAAATACATGACTCTAACAAAAATTACGACTTTAGGAGTGCATATCTCAACAACTGTTGATTTAAATAAAAAAAATTGTGGGATACCTTGATATTATTTTTAAGACCTATCGTTTGGTACCTCCCGCGTTAATATACGATGAATTTTTTTCAGTACTTCAGTTCCATCACACATGTATGGCGACCTACCCCAAAAAAAATTTCTTAATTTCACTATATCGTTGTGCAGCGGTTCATAGATTACACTTACCTTCCAAATTTCATCTATGTATTGCCAATAGTTTCTGAGAAAAACCACAGACAAACAGACAGACATACGGACGGACATGGCGAAACTATAAGGGTTCCTTTTTTACCATTTGGCTACGGAACCCTGAAAACCGAATTCAAAAGCATAAACAAACAAAAAGTTAAAAATAATAATTTGAAGTACCTGAAAAAAGAGGATTAATGGGCGGATTAATTAGTTTATGAAGTCGGTGCCAACTCAGACACTTTACGAGTAAATGGGTGCTTACCAGTTAATAACAATTAAAACAATGATATATTTACAACTATAACAAGATATAGAACACAATATAAAGTGAATGACTTGGCATCGTTATTTCGTAAACTATATGCCGCACATTAATAATATTTTTAACTTTTTGTTAGTTTATCACAGCGTAAGCTGCACAACTGAGTCTTCTAGCCAAGTTTGTAATATGAGGATCCCGTTGCAATTTCGCGTCCAATGTGTTTTCCAAGAATACCGTAGGATTCACAAGGTCCAATGTCTCGCTATGTACCTGTTTGACGTTTGGCGAGAATCTTTTAAGCATTTGGTTTTTTCGTATAAGGTGTTTGAGTCGTATATATACTTTTGGCACTAGACCTGTTACAACAGACCCTCTGACCCTCACTTGCTTCACCACCAAAATTCTTTAGCATACTAATCAATAAAAGACATATTAAAAACGTCGTAGTATTATAATTTTATAAAAAATATGCTCAAGTCTATCAAAAACGGCACATACGCACCTACAATAAAATTTTCTTTTACAATTATACATCAATAATTAAGCACTGCATTAACTATATTTTGCATTATTAACCAATTATTGTTCGAACATAACCACAAAAATCTAATTAAATACGTATAAATAGTTATTTATTTAATATTTAATTTGAATAAATACGGGTTGGAAATAATAATAATTTTACACCCAGAAACGGAACAAATAAACATGATCATGCACACAAATATTTGTCCCGAGCGGGAATCGAACCCCGCTACCCTTGGTTCCGCAGTCAGTGTCTATAACCAATCGACCAATCGATCGGTCGAGAAATGATAATAAATCTGGAATATGGAATGTTTCGTTTAAGACTGAATTCATTGAAATAAATACTCTAATATTTATTTCAATGACCTGTTTATTTAGGTTTCTGTAGTTATAATTTTGGCACCTAATAGAATAAGTTTTCTGAATACAACTTATAGAAATATTTGTCATGGAAACTACACACATCTTGATTATCTTGGTATTGTTCTGCCAGACTTCTGATTTTGGGCCATACATTTATCATTTCATCTGGACCCAAACTGTGTATTGATGCCATCGACCAATAAATACAGCTAAATGGTAGTAAAGGTTTGAAAGGATTCAGTCTCCGATCGTGTGTTAGTGTGAGGCCTAAAGCATTTTTAGCCACCAGATATGTGAGGTAGACGTCTTCCAAGTTGATTAGCGGCACTTCTGTCGCACTTTGGTACAACCTGTCGAGGTATTTGCCTGAAAGATTGAATTGAAAACAAAATAAAACACCAGAATATACGTACGAGTACACAACAGCAAATACGTTGCTTTTTCATGACGTTAAAAAAATACTGGACGGTTTCCTACTCTGATCTCTTCTAGAAGATTGAAAAACTTATTATTATAAAGTCAATAAAAAAATTATGAGAAGTTTATTGTTACTGTCACTTATATTTTTTGTCTTTTCGTTTATAAGCACATCACGCAAAAATGATGGGACTCAATGAAAAATAGCATCTACAATAAGGTAAATATTTTGATCATCCGTAGTCAGTGCAGCTAAAAACATATCAAATATACCTGGAGCATTTTTTTGGTTTTTAAAGTTTTATTCTGGTTAACTCAGAAAGTAATGTAGGTATTGAAATTATTAGAAACAATTCTAATTGGACGTGCTCGTACTATTCAATATCTATTGTCTACTTAAAAGATTTTTACATAGTTGATAAATTAGATTATGTCTGTTTATTTCTGTTATTTATAAACATATCAAGTAATTGGATAAATAATTTAAAAAGATTTAAGGAACGATTCTACAAAGGAGATCACTGTAGATGATTATTTAAATGACCGAGATGTTTGGACCTCATGTCATCTCGAGCAATATTTGTTCTTAATTTGTTGAAGTGTCAAAGTCTTGCTATTTGTATATTTCAAAAGAGTAACTGCTGAGTGTCTTGTCCGTTTTTCTCACCAGAAACTATATTCTGAACCGATAGTTGCTTCTAACGGGCAAATACGCATGAGTCGCCGGTTCTAATGGCACTAACAGAAGACGAGTCAATCGATTCGTATTGCCTGGCCCGTTTTCTGGACATTAAAGATATATCGTGGTTTAAGCAACGTACTTGGAGCGCGGGGCCCCGAGTAAGACATCTTCCCCACTAGCGCCATTTCTTTATTTAGCGAGACGCGTATTAGAATGTCGACATCGCACAGCTACGAACAAATATCTCTCTATTGCGGGCCATGAGCCCATGAGCCGCATGACGTGCTAACCATAGTGCTAACTCTGTCTGCTCATGATGTTCTGATGTCTAATGTTCTACTTATAGAATCTAAACCTACTTTGGTTTAGGTACACAAGGTAGAAATCGCACCATTAATAAGATATCCTGTGCCGGAAAGGTACTGTGGTATCACGTCTGGATAATATAGCCAGCGTGGTAAGTGCCATTTGCTGTACACGTCGCGATGTGGCGCTGTACCGTTCTTGACATATCCTAAAACAAAACAAGTTTGAACATTATGAGGTATACTTATAGTAAATAATTTAACTTTCATAAGAACTTATAAATAATCGTCACTTTTGACGGTGGAGGTTAACAACCCCTTATCCGCACCAGCCCAACGTGGTGGGCTTATAGTCTATATAAACTCCTTAACTCAAAGCTGAGGAGGAACTGCATTCCAGCAGAAGCCTGATGATGATGACTTGTAGTAGTCATTATGAATTTAGCATATTAGCGACAAAAACGTTTTCGAGTTAGTAATAGAAAAACGCAGTTTTTGAGATTAATCGTGCCCATTGTACTAAATGACTTAAATGCTTAAAAAATATTAGTTTATTTACTAATAAAGTAAAGGCGGGCAAGCACAAAGTGAAGTCGTGTAACTTTTCACGTAACGTGTCTTTGTTATCAATAAACTAGGTATATTTTTTTAAGTACGCCGCACTCGGTGCCTGCCCTACTTGGGTTAGATAAATCGAGATAAATACGTTTTTCGATAGATACGATCTGTAAATAAGGAAATATTCATGTATAAAGTATTAAAATCTATTAAAATCTCGGAGTAATTAAAATAGTTACATAGCAATAGAAAACGCTGTATCTGTTTTAAATATGGAGCCGGCACGCCTCGACAATCATTCGCGCCGGTATAGGTTCTCATCTCCCGACAGTAATAACTCGGCTGGTGGGTTCTCATATAATTTTTTGAGTGTTACAAGACGGTCTATATAGTGTAGTTATAATATAACATAAAAATTTTGCTCAATAAGCCAAAGGTAGATAAACGTTGAATTTCTGCAACTGACTAATACAATTTTTCATAATATTTTTACACTATTTATATTTTCGAAACAATTTTTTTCTGTAGTTAAACTGTTATAATGATCTCATCTGTGCATCTGCTCATGAAAATAAGTTTTACTAATAGAACATCACTTTAAATAAAGCCTGTTTACATTTTTTTAGTAATGGGCATTGACGAAAAAATATGAATACCTTTTTATGAAAATGTAGACAATCTGAAATATTTCAGTTTTTTATTTTATTTTATTGTATTGTATTGAACTTCTTTGTATGGCCGTCAAGCGCTGCATGTAGTAGTGGTGTAGTGACATCATATTAATGTTTTACGTATTCATTGCGTTTCCAAAAATTTCATAATTGTTTTGCTGAATACGATACACCTATAAATACAAAATGTATTGAACCATGTTGCAAAATTTTGAACAATGATCATTTTTGACGCAATCCGGCATTTCGTTAAGTAACAATAAGTCTGTTTCTTTAAACTTTTTTATGATCTTATACTACAATCGATCATGACGCGCTTAATTGTAATTCAAATACGACATATACGGCCGTGTAAGGCGGACTGGCCATTTTAAGTGTAAAATTTCAGCTTGCTGCATTAAACTTTCGTCAGAAGGGTGCGCAAACAGGAACTCCTCGAACTGATACTATAATAGTATTCGCCCTAACCATTGCTCCTTTCCGGGACAGAAGTATCCTTCCACTTTTTCTTCTTGCATTTCTATCTAAACCTTTATGAGTCCCCAGAAGAAGGAAAATATCGAAAACAGACATGCCCGGGGCGACCAAGAGCCATATGTTAGACGGCGGTGACTAGGCTTGCCAACCATCACGTCTAGTCTTCTGGAGTAGAGGGGTGAGAAACGTACAAGAAATCTATACTGGTGGCTATCCTTAATTATGGGAAACAGCCGCGAGCTTATCCATATATCTACGTTCGTTTTATTATTTAATTATTAATAAAAATTTTAACAATACCAGACCTATTAATGCGGCTTCTTGGTTTTCTCTCAAAACCGTTTCCATAGTCCACGGATTGACAAGCACATCGTCATCGGTTTTAAGCAAAAACTTTGCTCGATGGCACCTACGACTTGCCCATTGTATCATGAACATGGTCTTCAAAGTCAGATTGTGATACGCATCCACGAAATTGCCAACTACCAGATCTCTATGTTGTTTTGCTTCCACATACATATCTACCTGGAACAAATTGTCCTGAAGATGTACTTGTAATATAACAAACTAGTATAGACCACGACTTTCTCCGCGTATGCATATAATAATGGTGTAATTTTCTTATCATGGTTGCGTTATCAAAGATTATTATATACTACATGTCCTGTGATTATAGGGACAAATCATTTTGTGAGGCTATACAGCAGCTCAAAGGCCAATTCTCTTCTAAAGAACTTTGAACGGTTTGTGTTACCGTATTTCGCGAAGTGTTCTATAAAAAGTGAAAGTGATTAAGATGCAGTTACTTTTTAACGTAACTTAATTTATTTTTCATTGTAATCAGCTTTGAATTAATCACTTGAAGTATATTTTTATAGATTTAAAATTTCTTCACCAAAACACTTTTCATACCGAGTCTAAAAAAAATCGTGTACTGCAGCGACCACTGCCTCATCGTTTTAAAATTTTTGACCTGTGAGGTGCTCTTTCACCTCAATGACATGGAAAGTATAGAACAAAGTCCAGTAAATATGAAGAATGTTCCATCAATTCAAAACTACTATCTTCAATAGCAACCTTCGCAATTCTGTACTTGTGCGCGGGTCACGCAACCACGCAATTTTTTAATTCGTGTATAACAAATGTCTAGTCTATAACTGTCAGTATCTATTTTTTCTTATCAAGGAGTATCTATCTCATTCTCACTTTTCGTTATTTTTAACACCCCTCGTATAAGTTAAAAAGTAACGTGTAAAATCTGTATATTTGTATTCTAGTACGTAGATAAACTAACAGGTATACCGTGTAAGGTTGGCCCTTGCCACTGTAGCAGCGCGGCGCTAGAGGGGCTCCCTATCTAGTGGAATTCTCCTACCGCACCGTATAGCTGTGGTATAGCTACTGCAGAGAAAGCCAACGTTACGTCACAGTTACAAAATGCGTCGAGTGTACACAAAAATTCAGGACGGACGAAAAATTGTAGATCCAGATAAAAACCTCACCAGTTGGTCGTCAATTTCATTAGCTGGTAGTCCAAGGAAAAAGTAAGTGGGTATGTGCTGACCCCAAGTGGCGCGTACTGCAGCTCTATGTAAAACACGTTGGGGGGCACTAGTCACCAAAGCCACCAAAGATACTCCCTCTGATCCTTCTTCCACTTCGCAGACTGGAGTGGAAGGTTCGATCAACGGTTCCGACCTGAAATTTCAAATAGGATAGTTATTATTACATGTAAGAGTACATATCGTTTATTAACATTCATTTTCCCGTCACTTGTCAGAATGTTTCGTAAAAACCAAATGACCATGAATGGGACTTTTCTAGAAATTGGTGGAACGGCCAAACCTTGGTTATAATATATCATAACACACTTGATAGTCGTCGGTTGTGTCAGTGATAAAAAAACTATTATGACTATTACAAAACTTAAGACAAGTGAAATGGATGGAAGTGACAACAGCAAGAGTAAAAAAGAAGAATAAAATGGTTTCGGGATGTCAAACTGACGAAATGATTTAGTATCATTATCCGTGGATTACTTCGCTGTAAATTGTTGTGCTGTGCTAATATACTCTCGGTCCATCGATGTCCTGGTCGTAACATCACTATGACGGCTCAACGTCGACTATTTACACTGGTGACTGGTGAAATAACTTTGATTTCATGGAAGTTTTTTGGATAGCACTAGAACGTGACTAGAACGTTTGAATCTTTGAACATAATTATAAAACGTGTTTGACAAGGTAAGAATACAAAGAATGCAAGCTTCCTTACAATGCAAGCTTTTTCCTTATAGTGTTGAAGTTATTGATACTCACCCATGTTCGATATACGAAAGCAAGTTTCTGTTTCTTCTTAAATACACAAGGTCTGTGGAGGCAATGGCATCGGGTGGGCGTAAAATTTCTCCGGTATCTGAAGCCAGCCGTCGCCAGTCGAAAAATGCAGTAAAAGCTAATGCAGACAAGGATATAGGCAACACCCTGTATCGTTTCACACCTGGAAATAGAGTTTTGTGATATAATACGAATACCTAATCAATTCATTTTGACTTTCAATAAGTGTGTGTAAACATTTTATATTGAATAAATATTTTTGATTTGGTTTTGATTTGACTGAGTAGGAACTCGATTTAGTTCCAAATCAGAAAGAAGTACCTACGCTAGAAATCAGAAAAAGTTGGAACCGTCATGTGGGTGTGACATGCGTGCGCTCAATGTTTTCTTGCGCCAATCGCATAAAGCGGCCAGGCTTTTATGCATAGAGTAAACTTTGATAGCAGCGTTTGGTTTTAATAGAGTCAGAAATGTAACTTCACAGTATCGAAACTGTCAAACGCAATTTCGGGGGGGTTAGGCAGGCGCGCGGGGACCTCGCGGTCTTAAATCGGACTGAAACTCGCCATCTCATACACCAGCTAGCTAGAGTAGGAGTGGTTAGACGGTAAGCGTCGAAGAAGGCTTCTAGTCGATTCGTACTTTTAAATGCTTATGTATAAAGTTTAGATTTGTAAGCAAACCAATACTTTATTAAGAACATAACGTCGGACTAGCTGGCGAATGAAATGTAATCTTTTTGCTCTCTTACTGTCACTGTTTTCTTTTCAAATGTTTAGATAGTTATTATAAATACTATTACGTGCGCATCCTCAATCAACACTTCCCCTTATTAGTTTTGTTCTACGGGCTGTGGTAAAAAACAAGCGACAGCCTATTTAATTTGACAGGATTTTTCATAAATGCGCTAAAATGTTTGAACCGTTTGAACGAGTAAGTATAAACCAATGAGAAGTCGATGGTCAGTCAGTGTTTATAATAAAATCAAAATCAAGAGAACCAAAAAAAATAATTGGTGGAATTTTCAGTATCAAGGTGTTGGTGTCGTGGAGAGTTGATTTAGAGCGTAATAAACTTAGAAAGAACTCGCTTTTTATTTAACCTATGCGCTATGGTTTAACTGAGCAGCAACACAGAACTCGGTACTGCAACAATATTTATCCAATGATACAAAGTCACATAGGTTCTCACATAAATACATAAGTTCACACCTGTTTTGGAAAGGGGTACGTAGATACTATAAATACACTTGGATACGGCCTCACATATCGCTTTCGCAACATTCATTATCATTAAGACGGTTTCGGGATTAAAATGTCGTTGATCTGGTCGAAGTTTGATAAGTTTTCCAATGTGCTCGCTTTTACACACATTCTTCCATCAGACAGATCCGCTCTGTATTTCTTTTGTGATGCACTCTGAATGTCGGGGCTGAACGAACGCATCGTTTCGAACACATCGCGCTTGCGCACTGACCAAAAGTGTTCACGCTGGGATCGGATCACAAGTCGCTTGTGTATGTTTTCGGCCATCAATTAGGTAGATATGTCCTGTGAAACGCAGTGCGATTATATGCGCGTCCTTATTACAACGCCTTCAGGGGTCTCTTGGGACTGCCTTGGCGCTGCAGTGCCTCAGGGGTGTTACGCGTGTGGCTTCTCTATGGGAGCGGATGCTGGGTAGTATCAACACTCTTCTGAGGGTGATTGCAGATAGGGTGGACAGATAGTCATATCCTCGCACATTGGATGTCCTTTAATGTCAAATCCGATGAGCATTTTCAATTCTACTAACACAGCTATTAAATCTTTGTATATAAATATAAAATAAATATTAAACTAACAAGTATTGTGACAGTAGATAGGTAATATGATATATGAACGACGTGTTGAAAAAAAAATGCCTATTTTATTTTCAATTTACTCGCAAGTGCTACGAGTATAAAATTGAAATGCATGGCCAGGTACACAAAGATTTAACGCCCACAAAATTACGAAATAAAATATTTAGAAACCTAGGAATATAATCCCAGCAATCCATTGTTTTCTAAAATAAGAATGACGTATATCTAATCAGGTCAACAGGCGTAATGCATGGCCAATTCATTACATATACTCTACAAGGAAGTACAAATTCTGTAGTCATACTAACACAAAAAACACATCTTAAAACAAAATCATAAGTTCCAGAACTTTCAGAATTTAAACTACCCATCGCAACATTAAAAGCGACAATTTAATAATCTCGATGACATTCCTATTCCGTACCCAAAAAATACCAACGCGAATCCTATACTAAGGCTCCGCTGTCCGGCCGTCCGTCCGTCTGTCACAGGGCTGTATCATCTAAACCGTAATAGACTGAACTGAACTTGTAATTTTCACAGAGTGTGTATATTATTATAGTCTAGGAGGTCAAGACAAATTTGATCACGATCTCCAAAGTGGCCTACTCTGGGTTGACATGATAAAGAGCAAATGACTGATGCCAAATATGTCAAAAATAAAATAAAGCTAAAAATTAAAGGAGGCCCCACACAAGAAACGTGTTTTTTATATTGTACGGTGGTACGGGAATGTCGTGACAGTCCGAGCACAGCGAACCGATTCGAATTTAGAAGGTCGTGCGGCCGTGGTTCGAATCCGGGCGTGTAACTAATGACTTATTCTGACTAAGTACATAACTATCACTGACTCCGTGCCTCGGAGAGCACGTTAAGCTGTCGGTTTCGGATGTCATCAACAGATGGCAGTCGTCTCAAAATCCACCAATCCGCACTGAAGCAGCGTGGTGGATTAAGTTCCAATCTTAAATCTGAATGCATTGTGATATATGTATATCCTAGAGATTTTGTAATAACAAAATCTGAACGTTCAGTATAAATAAAGATAGAGAGAGCGACAGTTTCAACAGTTTTATTTAAGTTTAGTTAGAAACGTCGAAGCAAGTAGATAATTTGAAGCACAAGGCATTTCTATTATATTATTTACTTATATTATAATGAAAGCGGTACTATTTGTTTCTTAGCCTACTAACGGTAAATTTCGTTCCGATTTCACAAACTTGCTGACCGGTCGTATTGATTATCGCTTCACCGTATCACTACGAGTATGTAAATACCTACAAAATTTGGTGATAAGATAAATTTATCGGCTACGAGTAATATCGGTTTTTTGTACTATCGAATGTGACTCACATATCTTTACATATAATAAACGGGAGACGTAAAATTAAGTAATAGAACGTAAAAAACATTTTTTGTAATTTTTACCTGTTTTTCGGTTTGTTTGTTCGTTTCTACATACCCCAACTATTTAATGTTCACATCGCGGCGCAACCTCGTGTCCAGCGTTTGCGGGGCGGCGTGTCGCATGCGCGGGGGAACGGGCCTAATATAGTATAGATACTGTGATACACCTGAACGAGCTTACGTCAAGTGTATAATCTGGCCAATTAACAAACACTAATCAATCATGTAAATTGTTTAATCATACTAACGAACGGACAGACAGGTCGAGTCCACATTGCGTTTCATAACTTATATAGATATAAGTCTAAGCAGATGAAGTCGTGAACACAGCTAGGGTTTTAGTATATTTGGTTACGATAAGTAATTTTCACTCCCGCAACGCATCTAAAATTTATGTCAATGCGGCTTTTTTGGGACTAACTTCAGAGCCGCACATGTTATTGTAATAACTGGATTGTTATTTAAAGCTTTTCAACGGAATCTAAGAAACAGATTGTCACCCATTTCTGATTGTTGTATCATCATGGAAGTTGGCTATTGTGTTCTTATAATTTTGTCTTGAAATACTAGCCCCGAACAGTTTTCAGGGTCTAATGATGGCACCAGAAGGTAGGCACTGGGATTCTTTAACGGAACAACGTATCCTAATGAAACTGATCCGAAATGACAATATTTTATAGAAATCTTTATCTTGTGATGGGGGTGGGCGTGGAGAAAAACCCTATATAGGGTATTTCCAACCGACCCGTGCTCTATCAGGACAAATAGCGTTAAGACCACTATTTAAAAGTTATAACATTCAGCTATTTTGTGTACATCCATGGTCACAAAAACCATTGGGATTGTCAATAAAGGATTGGGCACAAAAACGATAAAAAGAAAAGCAAAAGGAAGGAAAATAAAAGCTTTAAAGTTAATAGCTAAATAGGACCAGCTTTTAAGTGTAATGCAAAAAACCGCATCAAAATCGATCTAGCTGTGTTCGAGAGTAAAATGTATTGCAGAGCGCCCTGGTGGGCTATAACTGTTAAACATAGTATGTAGCCTATAATCACTTCTAGATTCATAAGGAAATTTTTAAAAAGTTTCATTAAAAGCCATCGAAACACAGTGCGTCCGTTCAAATGGTTTCCACGCTTTATAATGCCGCCAGCGGCTCGCGCTGAAAATGGCTACGCGGCGACTTCAAAGAATTGGCCTGCACTGTACACCTGCACTTTATATTGGTGCGTCGCGCTTTTATATAATAAACACGGAAAGTGATTTGGAGGATTCGGCGACTAATATTTAAATACTAGCTGACCCGCCAAACTTTGTTTTGCCGTATAAATTATTTCTAGAGATTATTTTAGTAGCAAAAAATGGTGTACTAAACCATTTGAGCGGACGCACTGTAAGTAGTGTTTTTATTAAATTGTCATAAACTCACAAATAAAAATAATTTTATATAACCGTGCTTGTAGTTGTCCCATGGTTACAGGGTCAAACTGCTTATAACAATTTTCAAATAATTTTACCGATATAAATATAACATTGTTTAAATTATTAGTGTTTTTTAATGATAGGTTATTAATGCGTAATGGAAAGTAGGTGCAGGAACTCAGCTTCAATAATTGCTACAGTTCCAATCAAACTTTATGGCGGATCCAATAAGACACAAGTCGCGTCGCAGTAACCAGTTTTAGGTGTAGCGAGACGCAGTGGAGCGCTGGGTATATGACTGTACCTGCACAAGTACGCTTATACTCTTACGATATTAGGTTCTGGTGGAAATATCGCAGACCTAAAAGCGTACCAATGACCCCGATGACATCATCACGCGCCAAATAGCCGCGCGAAACCCCCTGAGGATCCCTCCTCTTCGCCCTCAGCGAACTCACTGCCTCGTATAGGAGCCGACCCAGTCGTAGACGCAACTAGGCGCGCGCGTTCTGCCATCTCTTCCATCACCTGCCGTCCAAGGCAGTTAATTTGCTCGGCGTTTTTCGACGCAATTCAGAGATTTTACACCCCCTTCGACTTCGCTGGACCCATCTGGTTCGAGTCTAATTTTCCAATTTTGGCATGGCTCGAGCTTTTCGCCCGCCCCAAAGCGCCCGTTTACGCTGTGAAAGCCCCATGGCTGACAGTAAGAAGTCAGGGAGAGGAGTTTAGGTGGTTTCAGCCCCCCACTACCCGCAGATCGTCTGCGGGTGTTGCCTGGGAAAAGATTTTCCTCTTCCGAGAAAAAAAAAAGCACGCTTATAGCATTGTATTCCGATCCGCCATAAAGTTTAACGTGAACTATACCAAACATATCGAGTTCTGGCTCGTTCATTGTTCTGATGGACTTTTTTATCACAGACGGAAACAGAACCCGGTGCGGTGACACAAGAGTATTATGAAACTTTTATGTTACGGTTAATAGACATGTAGGTACTCGCAGGTAAAGGTAACCATGTAGCGATAGCACATAACATAACGATGGCAGTCATAAACTATTATAATATAGACATGTAATCCTAATACGCAACCACAGATAAAGTCATTCCTCGTGATCTTCTTACCCATAGTATGGTGGCTTGTATTGTAATTCTAAGATCGTAAATGTCGTAGGTAACGGTGAAGAAATTCGACTCCATCGCCGAATCTTCTTCTTCTTCTCAATCACATCGTAAATTGTCAGAAATTACGTCGAAATGCGTCTTTGAAATCAGTTGTTTTCCTTCGTTCTCGTTTTAATGCTACATGAAGCCATCAGTTTGCCTGCATTTATGCACTAATTAGACCGTTGAAAATGTGGTTTTCAAAAATGGCAGGAAAGTTGGACTTTCGCTTGTACTTGATTGATCATCTAGTTACTTCCGTGAGTTTTTAATCAATAATCTTTTAATCAATAAGTACATCAATGTTTGTACGGTTTTGGGTTAGTTAGTGACGACACTCACAACCTATTTATGCTTTGACTCCGAGCTAATTAACACTTACCTAAAACAAAGTTCTTTTGTCTGTGCTCATAATGGAATGAGTTCATTTTTTATGTGTTATTCTTTGTACTTGTATAGCTTGGGCCGTGTTATATTGAGCTTCTTTGTTACTCAGCCGGAAATGGAATACGACAAACAGATAGGTATATACCAACAACATTTTTATGCATTGTGGTTTTAAGTTTATCCCAATCCGAAGTTAGGTGCGGACAACCAGTTCAAAATACTGAACTATATAAAGTAATATAAACTACAGAAATATTGTAAAACGTTTCACCTCCCTGGGCCGCTGGGGTAGCAGAACGATGCGGAAGGGGTGAATCCGCGCAGTCTATTAGACCAAATAAACGTTAAAATATGACCAATGGAAAGCGCAGAATCATCACTACCGCGGGCGCCGCGTGGTTACCGGAGGGAAGGTCAACATTAAGCGGCATACCTTGAACTACACGTTGTAAGCAGTGTAGTGAGTAGGTATTTGCAGATTCAAAATAAAACCAGGCGGTTGATACTTTCAGATACTCTTTAATATTGTGTGTGCATGTCCTTAACCATAGAGGGTTTGTAATTTTGTCTTCTCAGTCGCTAGTTCTATACATAGAAACAAATAAGCGGATGTAGAAGTTGCTGCGAGTGGTGCTGCCACACACAAAACCCGCAGCAACATTATTTTCTTCGTCAAATAGGCCAATGCAGCTATTCATACAGCTGATTTTAGCGCAGTACACCACCCACGCCGCCATCCAGCGTGTTGAGCACCACTTTTGGGCGGGAAGAGTTGCGTGCGAGGTGGGGTTTTTTTACTTCAGTTTTAAGTATGAAAATACGAATCGACTAAAGCCCTCTTCAGCGTTTACCGTCGAACCATTCATACTCTAGCTAGCTGGTACAAGGATGGCGAGTTTAGTCGTGAAGTCCCCGCGCGCCGGTGTTCACCCCGTGAAATTGTGTTTGACATTTTCGATACTGTGAAGTGAAATTTCTGACTCTATCAAAACCAAACGCTGTTGTCAAATTTATTTACTCTATGGTTTTAAGTATCTACCTACCTATCGAAACGGCTCTAAGGATTCGAATGAAACTTTGTATTTCGATAGAAATTATCTCAAAACTGGTTTCTAATAGTACATTATGACGCAAGTACGATAAGATGGATACTGTAAAAAGGCCTAGGACTGTAAAATACGACATTGCAGTAGGTATAGACAAGTTTCATATCATAAAGACCGTATTAATAGCAAATGTATTGAAAATAAGTTTTATCTTATACTATAATATGAGCAATTCTTGTATCTATATATGTATATATATATTTCGGCTATCTCGGAAACGGCTCTAACGTTTTGGATGAAATTTTGTATTTAGATAGGTAAGTATCATCTCAAAACTGATTTCTAAATAGTTTTATGATTATTATCCACCAGGGGGCGCTGCAGTAGACGTGTATTTCAAAACGCCTGGACTGATTTTGATACGGTTTTTTACATTACATAGCTTTCACCTACGAGTAGATAATCAAATAAGTTGTGCAGTTATGGGCCACCAGAAGGCGCTGCAATAAAGACGTGTCTCTAAAAGGGTTAGAAGGATATTGCTGAATAGCAGGTTTTTAGATACATTTTGCGGTTATGGGTTACCAAGGGGCGTTGTAAAGGATATGTTTCTCTTAAACGGCTGGGAGGATCTTGAAGCGATTTTTTGCGTTACATAAGTATCACCTAAAAATAAGAGCAAATTTAATTGTGCAAACATCATTATATAAAAAAACACCGCGCAAGGCTTGGTCGCCCGATTTTATATTTAATATTTGTTATTTTTTTTATATATGGTTAGGTGTTTTTAGTTTTTTTGTTTTTAGTATGTGTCGTGATAGCCCGAGCGCGAAAAACCTAGTTCTGGTTTATAAGGCCGTGCGGCCGTGGTTCGAATCCTGGCGTGTACCAACTACCAATGAGTTTTATCCGACTTAAGTACATAACTATCACTGACTCCGTGCCTCGGAGGGCACGTTAAACTTCGGTCCCGGTTGCCATCAACAAATGGCAGTCGTTATATTTCACCAAACCGCGCTGGAACAGCGTGGTGGAATAAGCTCCAATTCTCCTCACCCTGTGGGGAGGCCTAAGCCTTTGCCGTGGGGCATAATGGGCTGGTGGAAGTGGAAGGGGAAATTTTAGTTTTAAATAATTATAATACCTAGGACACCCATCCCACACAATGCCATCTAGTCCCAAAGTAAGCAAGTACTACGCTTGTATTATGGGTACTAGACAAGTAATATACATATTTAAATATTCTTTATACATAGTTTCACACTCAGCCACGGAACAAATAGTTCATGCACACAAATATTTGTCCCGGGCGGGAACCGAACCCGAAATCTTTGGTTCTGCAGTTAGAGTCTCTAACCACTCGGTCAATCGATCAGTTAAATCAAGTAAAAATTTACGTTAACGAATTGTATTAGGTACATATATCACCAGCTGAGCACTGTCCACCACAAAAGTCCACTACGCTACTGATCCGATGTAGGCTAATAATCTTCATCGTCAGAATTTAAGCGGCGATATCAGCGGCGCTTGCATTTATTGTGTCAAAGGTCGTGAGTTCGATTCCCGCAATAAATGCAAGCTTGCTGACATTGCCACTTCTGACGGTGAAGATTTTAACAGTTAATTAAGAACCGACATAGGACCAGCATGATGGACTTGTAGTCCAAACTCCTTCAATCGATGTTAAGGAAGTGCTTACTGACGCAGGGGAGGCATAAAAAACCTAGTGCCCAATTGGTGATATTATATCATATAACATATATTTGTATCTTGTATACTATTTATGTTTTTGATTTATAATGAAACAAATAGAATAACATTTACAAAGTGTTCCGCTATACAAATTGTGTACTAATAGGTATTTTTTGTGTTCATTCAGACACTGATAAAAATTCAGACATCCTTTAGTTTTCATTCCATTTATATACTATGATTTGATGAAATGGACATGTAATTTATTAATCTTACACAAAAAAAAATTTTAAAAATACTCACTAATTCTCCACGACAGGAATTTTCTACGTAAATTCATTTTATTTTTTAGTACTGTTTATGAATGTTCATGTGCTTCTACGTAATTAAATTTTAGTGTGTATATATTAGGTAACTTTTAGAGGCACTACACTTAGGCACGTTCCATCACTCACTGTAAAGATTTAGCGAAGCGACGGACCGAACCGGACATGGATGTGTATTGATGTAGATACGTTTAGTCCGTTATCTGTAGATAGATGACTATTTTGGTACCATGACTTTTGTTACAAAAAGCGATCGTCTTTCATGTAAAGGTGATACAGCGAACTTTATGCTAGAAATAAAAAAGTTGAGCAAACGCTGTATTCCCAGTAAGGGATGAAGACATGAAACGCCTCTTCACAACACAGTCACATCACTTGAGCTGTATCTACTTCGGAGAATTTGTCCTCATTAATATTTTATAATATAATAATATTGTGTGCATAAACTAAAATATACACCAAAATTCCTAAATCGCGTAATTTATTAAATATAATTTTTCTCTTTGGACGCACCCACCACCACCACACCAAATCGCCTGTGACGTCATGTCTTCAAACCACCGAAAGCCGGATCACGAGGCGCAATCAATCCAATCCACCAACCCCCACTGGAGCAGAATGGCGTATTAAACTCCAAACACCCTTACCCTGAGGGGAGACCTAAGCCCCTGCAGTGAGGTATAATGGGCTGATATGGATGGATGAATCAAACCGCATCACCAGCATCAACAATCTTGGATGCCATCATATTTTTTATAGAATGAAAATAAAATAAAATGTGATAGTAATAATAACAGCCTGGTACATATTTTTTAATTAAAAATAAAAACACAAAACTAGTTATTGTGGGTCTACCGTAGAAAGTAAACAGGTGTTACCTATTACTTTCTGTCTTCCAACCGCAGCTTAGATTTACTATAAACTTCGGGCGGGAAGCTTGTCTATACTTGAGTAAAACTGTAGCGGAGTGACGTTTGTCCATGGAAGATATTTTTGAAGAAAACTATTGGTATTGACTAACAAGACAACATTTTAATTTTCATCTCTCTTTATTCTTTGTAGTATTTCCAAAATTTAAGAACCACCAAACCGATTTTGATAAAACTTCAATCATTAAATAGATGAAATTGTGGTTCAACATACACTATGTTTATTGCACTGTTATTTTCAGGAGCAGAGCAATATATTTATTAGCGAGTATTTAAATGATAAGTACGCATGGATATCATTGTAATAGTTGTAAAGACTTTAAATTAAAAAAAAACAATAAAGAAAAACATATATTTACATTAAATAAACAGGGAGGAGTTTCTTGCCGGTTCTTCTCCTTCTAGTTTTTGAACCAGTAGGTACCTAATCAATTTAGTTTGACTTTCAATAAGTGTGTGTAAACATCCTATATTGAATAAAAACTTTTTGAATGTGAATTTGATTTTTTTTTTAATTTATCATTTTAGGGAAGGAAAAATTACGTTTTAAAACACGATAGTTGTGACGGGTACATTTTATAAATGAACTTAGAACAATGAAATAACAAAATAAAGAAAAAAGACGTAAGTGCAAGTCAAACTTGCACGGAGAAGTTTCCATACTATAAATAATCGCATTACCTACCTACTGTTTATTTTTTCAAATCGGAACCTTTTTGCTAGATTTTGAACCAGACTCTTTCGTATAATTTTAGGCTACAAAAGTAAACCCTAGACCAATTGAACGCGGGATCCCAAAGATTTAGGACTTTTGTTTAGGTTTTCCTGTAAACTATGAGGAAAACCTTATATATTGTGTTTCTTTATTTTTCACTTATGCTCAATAGTAGTTTCAGAGATAAGGAGGGCTCGATTTCGTACGTTCTCTGTAATATCTAATTGTAAAATAAATATATATTACTATCTCTATCTCACTGCATTTAATCACAAGAGCGGAGCCGTGAGCAGAAGCTAATATAAGAGACATAGATTTAGTATTACGGTCCTTACTGTGTAGTCGATTTCATGAATCGTTACACGCTGGCGCCTCGTCGGTTTCCAGTGCTTTTAATTTAGCTCTTTTTAAGCATCTATTGTCCAATGTAACACGCCTCCTCGAGTGGGTTCGCGCTGAATACCTAGCTATTTTTAATCAAATTGTGCTTTGAGGGCAATGACATAGAGGATTATTAAAAATTAAGTCCTAGTGACGAAATATCCGCTCCAGTCGCCCTTTTGCGGGAGTTGCAGATCCTGAAAACTCTGTTCCGGAAAATCTGAGAAAATCTGTAATATTGGAACTTGTAACTATGAAATTGAATATAATTATGTCATATTACTATGAGATTTCCGATTGACTCAGGAAAAAAATTTACTAGTAATTTAAGGTCAACAAAAAATTATTAAGAAAAAAATTATTTATTATTATTTATTTCATCAAAATAAGTACCCATATTATCTACGCATTGCTGTCATCTATTAGAGAGACTATCAATGCCTTTGCGATAGAACTGTGTGCAAGATAAAAGTCCCTAAAACGGCTTTTACTGTTTCTTAAAACAAGAATAACTGTCCAAATTGCGGAAGAAATGGTAGTGAAGTCGGTAAGGAATCAAGTCCTGAGAGTAGGCACGGAGTACGCGGGCGGAGGGTTTCCAAGTGTAACTAGTGTAGCATTAAAACGGTTTCTTATGATGTGCCGTATGAGGTTTTGAAACGTGAGACAATAATGGTGAAGATCGGTTAAGCAATCGGTCCAGTACATAAAGTTCGAAATGGGGGGTCCCTTTTTAAATTTTGACCACAGATTCGTCATTGGAGTCCACGCGGACCCTTAGACATCGATTTTGAAAGCAATCGGTCCAGTAATTAAAAAGTTCAAAATGGGGGTCAGTCTTTTCAATTTTGACCACAGATTTTTCACTGGAGTGAACGCGGACCCTTAGATATCGATTTTGAAAGCAATCGGTGCGCGAGTCCGACTTGCACTTGGCCGCTTTTAAAATATTTTCTGAGCTACATTCATTATCTTACCTGACACCAATATCTAAAATTTACAAACAGAGCGCAGCCGCCATTTTGAATTCTAAAAATAACATCAAAATCGTACTAAGCACACTTAAAAACCTCAGACGTGACACCAATATCTAAGAATTACAAACAAGGCGCGGCCGCCATTTTGTTGCGTCGTCCATCACGAAAATATTCGAATTAGAAATAACATTAAAAATATAAAAATATTAGACATCTTGCCGTTCTTCCGACCCTGGAAATTGGTGAAACTTCAATTCCTTACGTACCATTTTTAATATTTATAATCGTCCGAACGCGTAAACACTATCAGATTAGTACCGAACCACTAACTTCGTCACAGTCAGTAGGTATCCCGTTCGGTAAATACGTCCCCCCACCGCAGCGCACGATTGCTCTGTTTAGACGCCTCCGATGACTGACTGTATAGGGGTTACTAGACTGTGGTATTACTATGGCCGCTATAACACCAAATATTAAAAATAAAATAAAGTTAAAAATTAAAAGGAGTCCTCCTTTCAAATGGCTGGTTTTTTTTAATTTTGCCAATTAAGACACATAGGAGTTGATATTGTGAGGATGCTGACGCATCGAAACGCATGCTGGTAATTTTGCACTAGATTTATATAGTGTAGATCAGCTTCCACCGTAGCTCGCACTTTTCCATTATTGACTAGCCCACCTACTTCTTGGTCCATTTTGCAAAGTCAAAATCTACCGCAAAATGATTGGACCAAAATCGCAATTGGTGCGTGCATTAGTCAAGTTTCTTCCAACACAGCATTGATGTCACGAGCTGTAGGTATCTGCTGTGTTGGTGCCACGACGCTATCCGTATTCTTAAATTACATAATATAGAGTGAGCTTGCTTACATATATAGTTAATAGTGAAAGTTTCATCCAAATGAAAATACCTACTGGTTCTTAAATTGTGATTCGATCATAAGTAGGACGAGTACCTACAAACAGAGAAGAGAAAAATTAAAAAAATTGATTTTGAGTTTAGTCAGGGATGTCTATTTAACTTTCACATATGATAATTAATTAATATATTGTCCACGACTTTGAAATTAGTCACAAAAACGTCGAAGTAACATAGTTTCTTAAAAGAGTTGCGCCGGGAAGTATGGCGGACTTGCACAATATTCAGAACCCTACATTTATTGTTTGTCAAGTTCTGTAACAGTCAGTAGTTTTATAGATTATTCAAGAATAAGTTCGCGTGATGCTTCCATCCCCATGAGAACTGTCAGTGCGGCGTCTTGTTGATTTTACGGACACGTTCATGTTGATCTGATTAATTAATTAAATATTAGACTTTCTATGTAACCATGAATGAAGGTATATATAATGTATACGGTCCTGGGTTTCTGTGTGATGGCCACAAGTTCTTTGCACTTCATTTTAGCTTTACCACTGTTTACAACGAAATAAGTCCAATTATTCTGGATGTAAATAAAATCCACAAGACCTGACAACGAATGTATTTTTTCATAACCTTATTAATGAACATAGACTCGGATGTAGCATTGCGAACTAACTATCGATCTCTATACCATAATATATACCACAATAAGCCTACCGACCGCCAGTAAGTACATTGCTAAGTTCTACTCACACATACACGGCCGCCATTGCGGTGCTTCATTGATTGTTCAGTGTCAAGGACTGTATTTTTTATTGTGTCTATCCTTAACTTTCACTCTGTTGTTTGTTTGTTGTGTATTATCTAGAAGGTTCAGATGTTCTAATTCTTTGCAAAAAAAATTCCGACAAATTTAAATAACTCGTCCCATTTTTCACTGTAGTTTCATGTAGGACTAGAAACGTAGGAATGGCGATAATCGCTATAGAAGCAACACTGTACATTCCATTTAAATACCTCATACATTTGGTGTCTGTATGGCTTAGTTATTTTTGTGTTCAATGGAGCAAATACGAGAATGTGAGTAAAAAAGCTCAGAATAAATGTACCTACCTTCGTCGCTGACGTTTCAACATAACATTGTGAACTTGGACATAATGTGGCTTGCATGCAATGAAAATGAAATATACCTAATAACAATATTACGGAGAACATGCTTAAAGTTTCTGAAACTGGCCACTTACAATAAAAAAAAATAGAAAGCTATTTATTAAATTTGAAAATAGAACTCTCTGGGAGCACGTTACTTTTTAAATTACGAGATAGTCATTTGTTTCTTGATTTCAGCGTCGTTTTGAAAATTGTGTGTCGGAATCACTATGAACTTAACTACAGAAAATTTTCGCGCTACGATTTTTTATGATTTTCGCTGCGACTTAAGTCAGTTAGAGAGTTGCCAGAGACTTCAATCGGCATTTGGTGATAAAGCTACACCTAGTAGCTCGTGTATACGTGGTTCAGTGATTTCAGACGTGGACGTAATTATCTCGATGACGATGCACTTGAAGGTCAACCAGCGACTGCGGTTACTGAATTTAATATTGATACCGTACGTCAATTAATTGAGACTGATAAAAAAATTACATGTCAACAAATTCGTACTGTATTAGGCATTGGAATGAGTCAAGTGCAAAAGGTTTTATATGTGCATCTGAAGATACGGAAGCTTTACACTCTATGGATGCCGCATGATTTGACGGAAGCCCAGAAACGACTGCGCGTACCTATATAGAGTGGTGTCGCAAAATGATAGCAAAGTTTAATTGGAGAGCAATCATTGGCTGTCCATAATATCGTGACAGGTGACGAAACCTGGATATACTGCTTTGAACCGGAAAAAAAGTCAATCGGCAGACTGGATCTTTCCTTCTGAAGATTTGCCAACGAAAGTTAAGAAAAGTCGAACCGTTGGTAAGAAAATGGTTGCTTCTTTTTTAGGCATATCGGGACATTACACAACAGTGTCACTTGAAGAAAAGAACAATAACACTTGCTTGCGCACAGTCTTAGAAAAAGTTCGGGAAAAGCGTCCTCGAAGCAAGTCGTCCTTGATCATGATAAGGCGTCCTCATATACCGCTAAGGTAACAGCAGCGTATTTGAAAGGTTCAAATGTAAAACTGATGACGCATTCGCCATACAGTCCTAACCTTGCACCACGCGACTTCTTTTTGTTCCCGACAATTAAAGATAAACTTAGAGGCATACTACGTTTTACAAGCCCTGAATCGGCGGAGAGTGCATTCCATAAAGTTATTGCAGAGGTCCCTAAAGAAGAAGATTGGTTAAACTGCTTTTTACAACAGTTCCACCGAATGCAAAAATGTATCAATTAAAGCGGTATATACTTTGAAAGACAAAAAATGTATCATAAGTAAAATATCAGGTCTTATTTATAGGAATCCAGAAAGTTTCAGTATGGCCCGCGTATATGTATCTACTCATACCATCGATGACTCATACTAAGAAAGCAGATGTTGCACTAGCGCAGCGCTCGAAAACTGAAGAGCTGAAAAAACATTATATACCTACATAAGTAGAAAAATAGTGTGATTTGACTTAGTCGTCTGTCGACCTTTCCTTCTAATATAGTAGGTATACCTATGTGTTGACTAAGCGTATTTCAAGCTATAATTCATTATACATAACTATCCCTTTCTGTATTTATGTTAAGTATATTTCACACTCAGTTTTATATTCTATGTAGGTACATGCTTATGATGTACTATGTATGTCATTGCGGATAAATTTTTAAAAGCCGCGTCGCCCCATGCTGTATGAAGGTGCGTCATCCTTGTTAAAACATCATAGCCTAATAATCATATTCTTTGCATAGGAACCTATATTATTTTTAAATGCAATCCGACTAGGTATGTATTGACTGTTCAAACATTAGGTACCTACCTACCACAGACCAGTCAACCTATAGACCACGCTTTGATAGGGAGTAGCGTTCACCAAGGCTATGGTAGTGACACTACATAACTACGTCTCTTGTGAGCGGTCAGTTGGAAGCACGTCGGAAGCCATTAAATTGTCAATTTTGAACGAGCCAATGAAAACATTGTCAATTTTGAACGAGCCAATGAAAACTAGCCGACTTCTCCCCGCACCCCGCCACTTTTTGGCGATTTCGTTTTCATACTAACGTTTATTAAAGCGTGGTCTATAGGTTGACTGGTCTGTGCTACCTACCTATAGATCTATTTCTAAAATGCAACATTTCTTGATATTAACATGACTATAGTCATGTTAATATCAAGAAATGTTAGGATATTATAATATCCTAACATTTTATTCTAAAAAACTTGACTGTGTTGACACTGTAGGTAAGCTGAAATCCTTTACAAAATAGTTAAAGAGTTTGTGGATGCTGAAAAGTAGGTTCTTTCGTGATCCTCGCCTATGAGAGAAGTTGCCGTTGAAAAGCTTTATTTTCAATCCCATATTGAAGAACACAGTACGCTCATTGATATATTATTACCAATATTACATGAATGCGGCATCACCATAGTAACACATGCCCCGCAAATTGTGACGACTTGTCATATATTATCGACTTCTGAGCTATCGACATGTCTTTTTCATAGCTTTTCTTTGATATTCACATGGAATCAAAATACATGTCTTACGTGGACTTTGCATAACATAGTGCCGCGCACAAACTCAAACTCGACCACCGTAACAAAACGTGTTCCGCGAGAACACTTAGGGCTCGTTAATTGCACGCTCGAATGTCGCGTATATTTTGATCGAAAGGAAGGTGGCATAATTGTTATAACAGCGGACCACTCTTAGTAAGTACAGTGTAGCAGTAAGTAAGTAGCAAGTAATCAGTGGCGGTAGGCACGGGTATCTAAAGTTAAGCATTCTTTGGCGAAATTCTATTATTTACGAAATTTTGTTAAAACCTAGATATAAGAGAAAGTACCTACGTGCTACCAACACAATTTAAATAAATATCTTTGGAAAGAGCATAAAATATACTATCCACTGGTGCATAAATTAAGAATTTCGGATTGCAAGTCTTCTATCAGCAGTTGATTGAATATAAAATTTTGACTATACCGTGCATAAAATGTTAAAATAAATCTCCAAAACAGATTCAAAACCGAAAACAGCCATTACCTATTACAGGAACATGTAAGAAGTATGTATAGGTACCTAAATTATTAATATTTATGAACCTAGATTAAAAACTGGATAATCCGCATGATGAAAACTATGCGAGCGAAACAAAAGAGTGCACTACTTACATGCTACTCACCAGTGAAAATAGCTCTAATTTATTTAACCAGTTAGATGCCTCACTCCCTCAGTGCTAAGTGGCTAGGTACCGTTATTTGACGACACTATAACCTGGTATAACTGTATATGGATTCCTCAGAGGTATGGAGATGAAAAAGTAAGGAAATCATATTTTTTATTAAATTTAATATAAAAATAAATTTTATTATTAGTCTTTGGTTTTTAACAATATTATAAAATAGCGCTATCTGTTAGTTGTGTAAGCGAAACTAAACATACCAAATCAAATTCTTACTTAAACATAATTTGAGTGTGGAAGCTATACAAAAAGTATAGGTAAGCAAATATAATGAAATGGGTATATACACGCTCAGTGAGCATTCCCTAGCCAAGTGAGTATAATATCCACTCACTGTGCATTCAATGAACTAGGAAATACATAGGTACCTACTTACACTTTCTATTTTTCATACAACCTTGCTCTTTTGTCGCCTATAATGGGTCCAAACCCTCAAACTAGATATACTAAATTCTAACTATAATTTTAACACTCTTGAAAACTTTTGGCAACCTATTGGTCATCTGAAGGTTGCTTAACCCAGAAACCCCAAGGCGCGTGACCATCTTTATTAGTGGGGCCACGGTACACCTTGATCTGGACACGGGCTATGTCATCTGTAATGAAAAAAGAAGTATTATTAAACTGAAATTAATAAAATGACTTTATATTGATTCTTGCGTGAACAATGCTACTCGATTTAGTAAGGCCAATTATCCACAAGCACATTCGTCAGCATTCCATACTTTTACTTATTTACAAAATTAATAATCTCACCATTTCTATCAGCAGCTTGTGGCTCCTCTTCATCTTCGAACTCCTGAGGACGCGCAGACACCAACACCAGGAGAGATAGTGCCACCAGCATCACACACCATTTACACTATATTTCGGTTATTAAGAATAATTTTATTAGATAAATATGAACTTATTAGAAAATAGAAAACTTTGGGCGGGTCGTTATCATGTCATGAAATCCATTTATACATACGAACGAGATCGTGACCAGGTGCTAGTACTTGTCATTGATTATTTGTATATATTTTAGAGTTTTTTTATATCTACTAAATTAACATTTTATGTATATTTTTTTTTTATTGTAAATAGGTATTAAATTCATCTTCCTTTGCTTCCGAATAATCACAAATAATGATTGCTCGCTTGTATTGAACTGGTAAGTTCCTTAGGACAAATCGATAGGTTACATATAAATCTTATTGCTGCATGAGATATTTCTTAGATAACAATGTACAAGATCATAATCAAACAATGCTTTATTTCAATATTATGATTATTCCATGATTAAACATTCTCTGAACTAGACTTTCTGGTGAAAAGATTTAACATTATAGCAAATCACCCAAAAATTATGAAATTATTAATAAGCTTATTGGTCTGCCCAAATTTTAATACAATTTACCCATAAATGTTTCTTCTTAAATAAACTTAGTGTGCAGATTATTTTTTGTTTCATTAAAGAGATATTGTTTCATTATTTTGAAATACTAGCAATTTAATTAAAATGTCATAAATCAACAAGTACGCAATGTCCAAATAAAAACCAAACAAGTGCTCATACTATGTTATAATACTGGTTTTTAGATTAACCTGACATGCACCAATCTATTATCAAAAACAGCAAGGGGCATAAAACATATTTTACTATTATCTATTATAATTTTTGAGCCATTGCATTTACCGATTAATATTCTAAGTAAAATTAAATATTTACATTACCGCATCAAATTTTAAAAAGTGGTCTTAATTCAGTATAAGTTTGTGGTCTTAATTCGGGATAGGTTTGATAAGAGACAGCCACAATACTACCAAATGCTACTGAGCTTAATTAAGAGCAACTAAAATATACAAAACAAATAGCTTCATGTCACTAATACAAGTTTATGTTGAATTATAGGACAATATAATTAAATTACGTCTTTTTCACATTTTAATAAATAAGGAATCATAGATATAAATACTTTAGATAGCAATTATATTAATTTAATTCTATGTATTCATTAATTATACAGAAAATCACCACAAATGTATATATATATCCATTTCTTACAATTCCATTTAATATGTGGTGATTAAAATAAAATTAAACAAATCATCTCAAATCCACTGAACTATTATCTTCAAACTTTACTGCTTGCTGACTTCAGAAGCTCGATCCGACTCGTTTCCACTGTCAGTTGAAACTGCAGGCCCTGGCCTCGATTTCACATCAATATTCTCATTGTCCTCATTTTCACTTATAGAAGAACAATCAGACAATTCTGCATCTATCCACAATTTCTTCTTTTTATTCTTGCATTTAACTTCTTTTGCCTTACAATTACCTATGTCGCTGGTCCCTGCTGCTTGCCACCCTGCATCGATGGCAGCACTCACACGTTCTGGTAGTTTGTGACGTTCTTTCTCATAGCTAGTGTTACTCAAATCCACATCAACCTTTGGCTCAGCTAATAACTTCTCTAACTTCCTTTTCTTACGCACGACAGCTTCGCGTTCCCTGTCCGGTTGTCCGTCCAGCCATTTTCGCAGACGCTTCTCTTCATTTATGTCTCTTAGACGTCTACCTGACAAGTCTCTGCAAGCTTCCCTGTTAGTGGTTTTTTCGATTTGAGCACCTATAGCTCTCAGCATAGAACCGAAACCACCTTTGCCGCCGACCAGTCGGGAATGAAACCGAATCACATCTTGATAGTGAGGGTAATACGCATCGGCAATTATTTTACCATTTACAGTTGCGTAAATATCACTTGGAGATGCGCACAATGTTGAGGAAAGTTCTCGGGCAATTTCACTTAATTTTTTGGTATTTTCGAAGACCCCAAAGAAATCATTATCGAAATATACTTGAAATGCCATTTTACTCACAATTTCTAACCAAACACACGCAATTCAATTTTAAATATTTATTAATGTACACAAATTCAATTCAATTAGTGAAAACAATGGAGAGGAAAGAATGAATTTTGTGGAAATCTGAGGTAGTAGAGTAATACAAAATATACTCTGTGGGTGGAAATGTGGTGGAAATGCACGAACACGAATATTCTCATTCAATCTGTACCAATCAATTCAAGCACATCACAAAGCGAATCAATTGGACTCAATGCAACATTTGTCCTCTTATGTCAAAACTATGCGTCAAATTAATTGGTGTTTTTTTTTTCAATAATGGTCACTAGAATCTAGATATACAGCCACATTGTACAGCCATTATTCTTATAATTTTGAATTATGACAGAAAAAAGAAAGTAATACCTATGGTAGCATGCATATAAATATTTCAATTTAATTATTTAATAACTTCTAAATAAAAGTCAAAAATATAGAATATTTGATACTTACATTAAAATTAAAAGCCATTTTTAAAAATGTTTCAGTAATTATGAGCCTATTTCTTTAGTTGTAATCGACACTATATATTACTATCGACTGTCGAACTTTTAAATATACTGCGGAGTTTTCTTCTTTTTTACCATTGACCGCATCAATGCGGTCCAATTTTACGCTTTGATGCACAACAAATTGTCAAGAAAAGTGAAAGTTACTTTTTCTTATTACATAACTTTATCTAAGTAAATTGAGAAATTAATGCGCACCTAAGCAATAAATACTATGCATTTCAATTAGTTTAATATTTTTTAATATTATTGTCAGGTAAGTAGTTCAATCGTACGCTACAAACGGAATTATGTACCTACTGAAAAATCTAGATTTGTAATTCGATTTGGTGGATTTTAACGAAACGAGTCATATCTCCCCAGGAAAGAGTAGGGTGCAGATGTAAAGTCCTTCCTACACCTGGACATCTCGAATTCTCGACACGGCCCCGATGATCGATGCACGTCGCCCGTACAAAGTATACAGACAGACGTTGCGTTCGTTGCGACAACGACGAAGTCCCTTAGACCGGCACTGTCTGGCTCTTTCCCCTTCTTACGAAAATTATTTCTCGGGTCCAGTGCATAGACCAGGTCCAGTGTCTCCATAATTGCACGAGTGGTATTACCGTGTTAAAGGGTAAAAGATACCGTGTTTCCGAAAAATAACCTTGTAAATGATGAATAAAAAACGGTGTAAAATACCGTATTCAATTATTCATTAAAAACATATTAGACAGTAATTAATTATTTTAATGAGACATTTTACTTTATTCAATTGAAGAATTCCTTCTGTATATTATATAGTGGAAGAATTAAGTCTTCTTAACATCTTTTCCTTACACAGCGTCATCTAGTCCCATTAAAGTAACCTAAGTATTATACTTGTGTTATTGGGTACCTACTGTACAAGACAACTGGTATACATACCTACTTAATTTTTTTTTATATGTATACGGATAGACGAATACCTTTAACCCAGAGACAGAACGAATAGACATGTTCATGCATTTATATATTTGTCCCGGGCGAGAATCGAGCCCGTGATCCTTGGCTCGTCAGTTGGAGTCTCTAACCGCATTTAATAGCATACATTTCTTCGCTGGATTAGTTTATTTCTTTTAGCCATCTTTAAGTCTTGAACATAAATGAAAATTCATTCGTATTCTGGGTTGGAATTAGTAAGTATCGAAAAAAGTAGCATGAATTCGCTTCAAAATATCATGCCTATCTCTTTCACACCTAACGTAAAAGAGCATAACTCGACAATAACTTTGTTCGGAACAGGTTTGGAGTAGGTTTTCAGTCTAACTGATATTGTTCTGTGACTGAAACCATTGAAATATTTCATAAATACCCGATCAGATCAATTCAGTATATTGTCAGACTATCCTGGTTAAATGCTGCCAGGTATTTAAATTTATTCTACCTACGATTGATGTGAAGTCCTTTTTTTATATATATTTTTAATATGATTTTTTTATGTAGTTATAAAGTTTGTGGCGGATCGGAATACACCCTTTATGCGTGCTTGCGCAGGTAGTCATTATGCCCCTCGCTCCACTGCGTCCCGCGGTATCTAAAACTGGTTACTACGACGCGACTTGTGCCTATGTTCAGATCCGCCATAAAGTCTGATTAGAACTGCACCCAACTGTACCTTAGATCTTTTTTACCATGACTTTCCAGTTTTAGTGAACAGATGGCGTTAGTGAAGTTTTATTGTTGGTTGACGTTGACGCCATTATGTCCCGCTGTCAATACTAGCAATTTGATTGGAGATTTTTGAAATCAGCAGGAAGTCGCTACTTAACGAATAAAAAATTTGGTGGCAAACGATTTTAATTTTCCTAACGAATATATTATGGCCCAAAACATCAATCCTCACTACGCATCCAGCTCGAACCCCTCGAAACAAAATGAAGACACTATCAAATTGAAAGATAACCACGCTGTCAGCAAACGGTAAGTTATAGCAATGTATTTAGTTAAAGCATGCCTAAAGCAAAATGCAAGATAATGTTTGGATTTTACGGCATTGTCTAATCGTCAATTGCGGTGCCATACTAAAATATTTGTTTATTGTCTAGCAAACCTAGGGACTGGGGTTAATTTTAAGAGTGGTAGGTATTTTTCTGGAAATAAGAACAATGAGTGGTAGTGCTTTCCAATGTAACCTGCTGAAAAGTAACAAAATATTTAATCAGGCTTATGGGGTAGGGGTGTAGGAACTTCACACAGTAAATATTTTTTTAAGGAAATGAAAAAAAATTAGGCTTAATCAGTGGCATGTCGCTCTGCTTCGCTTCTCGCATTATCACAAGCTAACCATAATCTAACCAATTTTTTTGTAATCATGGACCATCAAAATATCTTAGCCAGATTTCAAATTGATCATTTTTATGAGTGCATTTTTCATCAAGCAACAATGGAAAGCCGACCCCAATGAGTCACTTGTGCTCAGCAGCAGCGGCGTTCTTTAGGTAGTGCGCCCATTTCGGGAGCCGTCGCAGGATGGGTGCTAAAATTCGAAATTCTAGCAGATAGTTTTCCCCAGCTAGAATATTTGTCACCCTTACTACTAATTTTTTAAGATGCCAAATGTTACCTTATCTATCTGACTGATGATGCTTAGTCACTATTAATCACATTTTTTGATATTAGGCAGATTTTACACCACCTAAAAATAACTAGGGCTACCTTTGTTCAAATCAAATTAATTAATATTATATTTTATTTTAGGCTACAAAAAGAACTGATGGAACTGATGCGATGTGCAGACAAAGGCATCTCTGCATTTCCTGAAAGTGAAAACTTATTCAAATGGGTTGGAACAATAAATGGACCTTTAGAGACAGTGTATGCGGGTCATAAATACAAGCTGTCACTTGAGTTCCCCAATTCGTACCCTTACGCTCCACCCGTGGTCAAATTCCTGACTCCATGCTTCCATCCCAATGTGGACACTTGCGGCCTTATTTGTCTGGACATCCTTAAAGACAAGTGGACGGCCCTATATGATGTCCGCACGGTGCTTCTTTCCATACAAAGTCTTCTAGCCGAGCCCAACACCCAAAGTCCTCTCAACCAGCAAGCCTCTTACCTTTGGCCCAATCAACCAGCCTACAAAAAACACTTAGATGAATTTTACAATAAGCACAAAGATTCATAGTCACTTTAAATTATATTTGGTTGGT
Organism: Luffia ferchaultella; assembly: GCA_949709985.1. Lineage (NCBI taxonomy): Eukaryota > Metazoa > Arthropoda > Insecta > Lepidoptera > Psychidae > Luffia > Luffia ferchaultella. The sequence continues at coordinate 746,924 of OX453261.1, forward strand.
GTTGTGTTTATTTTTATTTTATTTTGTGTTCACGATGGAAGATTGACTGGCGGTGTGGAAATACAGATTGTCATTTTATATTGGTTTAGTATACTACATTTCTCATTTCAATTAGTCAATTGCATACATATGTATATTAAATTATATTTAAGATGTTTTTTGTATATTTTGTGTAAATCTAAGATCCTTTCATTTAAAATTATGTTTTCGAGTATGGCTCAAATTATGTTTGAAGTGTGTTTTGCATGAACGGGATAATCTGTTGTTTCTCACATGTGGTGTTGTATCTACAGAAAATATGAGATGACGAAATATAACACTTTAGTGCAATTCAATTGTTGTCTTTTTGTCTACTTGCAACCTGAACTGTCACAGTTATCAATTGATAAATGATTCAATACCATGGTTGAGCATGTACTTGTTTGGTTTTTATAATTGTAAAGGAAGTTTGTGGGCTTGTGTAAATTAATTAATAATGAAGTCGGGTAAATAAAATAAAATCTACAGATAAAAGGGAAAAAATAATTCTATCTTTCGTTTTAGCAATAAAAAAAAACATATTTTATATTTTTCATGTTTTCAAAGAATGATTGGTTGGTGATCCTGACTTTAAAAACTCGTGGGTTTGGTACCCACCTGAGACAAATATTTGTGTGCATGAACATCTGTGTGAGACATCCCAGATATAAGTAAACTCATGCATTTTGTTGCATAGCAAGATTCAATTAGATACATAGATTAATATATACCCTTAGATATATCCAAATGTCTAATTTCTTTCAATGACTTGTGTATAAGGGGTACCCACCCCTCCCAACATCACATTCTTCAATGCCACTATTATTATCAAAATCAAAATAATAGTACCTTTTTTTAATATTATGACTGACTGATTAAAGATTAAACAGGGTTAAAGACCCTGACTGAGCCAAATATTTGTGTGCATAAACATGCATATTTACTCTGTGTTGGGGTTATTATCTATGGTTGGGGGCAAAATATGTATTTATGTGAAAAACGTTTACTTATGTATATCAGTTGTCTGGTACACATAGGCCATCTGGTACCCATCTGGCCTCTGCCTAGTTTGGGACTAGATAGCCATGTATAAAATGTCCTAGATGTTATTTTAACCCTCAAACAGCTGTTTCACTTCCATCATTATAAACACCAAGATTCTGATATCCCTTTATAAAGTCAGACAGGGTATATGTTACATGTATAAAAAATAATATATTTCAAAGTCCTACAATCAAAAGTCTATATGAACCACCGCAATACAATCTCAACAAAAATGACAGGCTCACTTTTACATACGTGTGTGTGTGACTCAACAGGCCGCATACTCTTGCTACGCCATTCTAGCTATGTACAAACCGTCTGTGTGCGTGAATTATAACCAAACAGGTGATATTTTTATATACGTTTTTGACGCCTAGATACTATCCAGACATAATATAAACAAAGGTTGTATAATATAGTGATTAAATTAACAAAGTTCTATTATATGGGTTATTTTTAGACTTACAGAAATTAATCAAACGACATACTAGAATGACAATTATGAAGAATTTATTTTTTGGCGGTTTCATCAATGAAGAATTAAATGAAAAATATATTTGTATGCAATAATTTCTTTTCAATATAATCTTATTCTATAACATACAATTAAATTATTCATATTTACACGAACAAATTTATTCGTTTATAAATAAGTATCGGGATCAACATTTTATACATAAAGCATTATGATAGAAATTAATTTCCCACAAATAAATACACTTTAAGGTCTTTAAAAATACACTTAAAAGTAAAGTTGATTATGTGTAAATTGATCACCTTTATCACAATATAAGAGTAAGATCAGAGTCAAGTAGGTCGGTTCAATGATATTTTGTAAATAGGTACTAGTATACATTATTGTAATATTTTGTAAGTACTAACTATATAACAGCAGCGGAATAAGAAAACCCTGTGACTACAAGGAAATAGATATTAGTATGTTTAAAGTTATATGCCATTAACAACCAACCGCTAAATGATACATAAACAATAGGTAGGGCACAATTTCCTTACTTTTTTGTTGAACGCGGGTAATGTATCTAATATACTGTATTAGATATTCCGCCATTTTGAATCTGTACTTAGCCTTACATCTTAATAATACCAAATACACAATAAATAAATTCACTTACTTGTTAATCTCACTTTAAAAATTGTCTTTTTTGAATATCCATATACTAAGCTTAATCTTTCTCAAACGAATCGTACACAAAAACCATAGACAAATAAAAAAAAAGACGCCGAGCGCGCAATAATGAAAACTCCGAAATCTTGCTGATTTGCTTGGGAACACACGAAATACCCACACATATCCGAAACCTTTCCGGCCGCGTTCAAAATCTACGAAACCGTTAGCCTGAAAAAAATTAAATGCTTTCGCGTGTCGTGGAATGGTGTAAAAATAATTCTACGATACAAAAAAAAATATGGAATTAATTTTAAACAATAACTCATACCCAAGGTGTCTTACACATCGTAGTGTGAGGCTTCAATGCATTGTTTCTCGGTACTCAGTCTTTCCTTTTTTGGAGAGGGATCAAAACATACTATTTTATTTATAACAATAGTGGTTATCATTAATATTATGAAGTTCCATTTTACTAATACATTCAAATGTTAGCACTTGGCACATGCATGCATTTAAATAACTAAATACATTTGATTTATACAAAATATACACTGAGAATGTAAGACTAGATTAGTGAAAAGTAATTTTAAAGGAAAATAGTAAACTAATATTAAATAAATAACTAGAATGGAGAACGAACCTTCACATTACTAGAGGGTTAACACAGACAATTTTTATATGTCCATCGACTTGAGACTGACCGATTGGCAGAGTGGTTAATGAACCTAACTATAGAGCCAAAGGATGCGGGTTCGATTCACGTCCGGGACAAATATTTGTGTACATGAACATGTCTGAGTGTAAAATATCTATAAGTATTTGTATTCATTATAAAGAATATTTAAGTTATGTATATCAGTTGTTTAGTACCCATAATAAAAGCATAATACTTGCTTACTTTGGGACTAGATGGCACTGTATGGGATGTCTTAAAAAAAACTTTATTCACCAATTGGCTTAGTGACATCAATTAACTGATATTGATTTCTATACAGATTAGATTGATAAAAAAAAAATTTTTTAGTGTTTACTCAATGTAATAAGAACTGACTAACCTGTGCGAATATTTCGCAGTGTCGTGATAATGAAATCGCAAAATCGTTAATCTTTGTTTTTTTATATATATAGGCTCATGTAGGGCCATGGTTCGGATCCGAGCGTGTACCAATGAGTTTTTCTGACTTAAGTACATAACTATCACTGACTCAGTGCTTCGGAGGGCACGTTAAGCAGTCGGTCCTGGACGCTGTCAATAGATGGCGGTCGTTACGGTCCCCAACCCGCAGTGGAGCAGCGTGGTGGATTTAAGCTCCAATTCCCCCTCCTCACCCTGGGGGAGGCCTAAGCCCCTGCAGTGGGGTAAAAATGGGCTGATGATGATGAGTGAATCACATTATGCCACGTAAGTTGATCACACTATGTTACGTGATTTGATTGGTTGTGATTCATGGTAAATCTCTGAGCTAAATGGCCGCAACTGTACTGATAAAGGCGCGTCATTTAAATATTTCAATTGAAGTTCCTATAATTTGACACGTTTGAAGTTGTGATTAAAATAGTATCCATATGGGAAGACTACGTCTGACAATAATTGTTACATCACATGGTCTGACATGAATAGTATAGTTTAGTTTAAAGGTGTTACTGCACACGATAGATATATATTGCGCTTGGTTTGTAATACATCAGAGGTGGGATTTTTAATAATAATGTGACAGAGATATAGAGATGTAAAGAGAAATAGATAACATGTTAGTACAGAAATTTAAGGAGTTTCTTGCCAGCTCTTCTTTTATTTCCGAACGATATATTCAATATTTTTTTTATTGTGGTTTACATTTAGAAGACAGTTTATAAAATCTGTCTAGAACCTTTTACAATGCAAAACAAAAAAATAATAATCCAACAATGAGCGCGTCCTCTTCAACAAAATTATGTATCATACGCTATTTGACACGCTAGTGTTAACATACCGATGACATACTTTTTGTATTTTGGGAAAATACTGATTATTGATGGAGATATAACAAATCAAAATTTGTGTTTTTATGACCCGCTTGTGACGTCACTCGGTGCCTCTACGTACAAAATATCCACGTGAACCTGTCATGTTAACCCATAGTAATGTAACCGAGTGACGTCATTGCACGATTTATTTTAAAAATTTGTTTCTGAGGCATTTTTGTAGATATCAATAAAATTCTTTCACTCATCAGTTTTTCTTAATAAATATAACATATTTCTATACAATGCAAAAATGAAATGACTCGCTCATTATGAACAATAATAATGAACATTATAACTCTTAACTAAATTCATTTGGTTTTTAGTTCCTTTGTTAATTTTTATATGACCATTTTTCATAACTTCCATAAGGCATTTTGTATTCCTACCCCTTAAGAATAATCAACAGTATCACTAAAATAATAATTGTCGACCCTAGACACAATATACAATACATTTTCCTATTTTTCTTCTGATACTGTTCAGCTTTTTTCAATTGCTTGTACCCTTCATGAACTTGCACATTCGTCTGTTCTATATTGTAATCTATCCTATCTAATACAGTCCCTTGTTCATGAACCATGTCCGCTAGATCCTTGAATATATCATTTAAGTCCATGATTGAACGCACTATTTTGTTAACTTCTTGTTCACGTTCAGCCACCATTCTCGTATTTTCCTCTTGCATGAGCAGTAGCTGCTTCTGTGACTGAGCTTGTTTTTGGAACATATCAATATTTCCATCATCATCACCGAAAGAACTGGTTTGCATACCTGATGTACTAGGTCCTAGGGTAAAGAGTAAATCAGTTTGATTGTTCGTTAACCCTGGCAGAAGTTCTGAATCATTCAGACTTAGCTCTTCGAAGTTAGGTAATTCGAAATAAGCATTTGATCTCTCTTCTCTGGATGTAATAGATTTTAAATAATTGGATTGAGCCATTCGGAATGTAAGACTCAAGTCTTGTAATGTTGTTACTAATGCTAATATAACATTCAATGCCAATTTCTGTTCTATTTTAGTACCTGGGGAAATACAAAGCAATTTAGCATTCCTTGTTTTAAATACAGGTCTACCTAATTCTTTATAAGCATTTAGGCTACAGCAATGTACATTCTAGGTATCAAGAAAAGTGCCTACTGAGAAGAAGCGTCGCAAGAACATCAACAGTCTTCTTTGTTCATTAATTTTATTTACCAAATCTATCAATCAGTATCTTTAAAGCAGATTGCACCTGTGTGTGCTTAACAAGTCTATGACGTGACGATACATCTTTACCAGGTAGATAATATTTAATACTATGATAGGTATATATTTCATTTAATTTTAACATTTATGGGTTATTTTACTTACAAATGTTAAAATTCATATTCTTTTAAATCGCGCCGCCTCTAAAATTAATTTTCATTACTAATTTAATATAAATATAAATGCAAATCAATTTTAGGGGAGCTGCGACTCAAAAGAATTCGCGATGCTCACAATTATACTTTTGAGACGGCGTCAAAGATGTAGCGCCGGGACGCTGGGCATCACCACGATAAAGTGTAATTAAAATTTAAAAAATCTAATGTTCAATGACAGTAATTTCTTGGAAAGTCAAGGGCAAACACTGTTCGCATTTGACTTTCTAATAATTTGACTTGATTGAAATTGTAGATAATTTAATTAATAATAACTTGGCATTTGTATTAAAATATTTTTCGTCAAGGTGCACTACACTTGTTAAAAAGTACACTAAACTTGTCAAAAAGTACCTACACTTGATACTCTTCTATACAAGAACTGGGAAATAATATTTATTAAATAATATACACAAAACGTACCATGTCTTGCCTGAGCTTTAATAGCAGTAAGATGTCTATGTGCATGATTAAACTGTCTACCCACATCTGCAGTCAACCTCTCAATGTGGTTTTCCTCAACGGCCTCATCTAAGGCTGGACGCTGTACATGGCGTGATTGGCACGCTTGCAGCTCTGATATTTTAGTTCTTAGCCTGAAAAAATGAAAAACATAGTAATTTTATTGAGGGCTTATATTGATACTACAGATACACAAAATACGCTCTTCTCCTCCCTCTCTAGATATTTCATATTCAAACAAAAGAAGCATGTTTCGGAATTGTCTATGGTGGAACTTAAAAAAGAAATTATCATGAGCAAATAAATGACAAGAAAAAGATTGTTTTTATGTAACAGTCATAATCTTCTAAAAGGTCCCAATAAAAATACAGCCTATTCAACGATCATGTATGTACATAGAGATCTGGCATCGTGATCACAAAAATGGGAGCAATCTATATACAGCCCAAAGATATGGCATTTGATGTTTTGCCATAGGTACTTTTTACTGTGAAGTTGAATTTAGTGTGACCTGCATATAAAATACATACTGGAAGAGAAAATAAAGATTATGAAATTACATTTCATGTGTAATGACTTGGCACTGACTTCATAAATTATATGCTGCCCATTAATAAAAAAAATATGGAAAGTAACAAATTTGAGTAAAATAGATACGAAAAAATATACAGTTGAATTAAGACCTCCTCCTTTTTTTGAAGTAGGTCAAAAAATGGACTTAACTAATGTAAAGTACAAAATTTGTATTTCCTATCCTTTTATTTGAATTGAATCCTATATGGATGCAAATAAGTGTTTTAGAAATAGTTAGTACCTTGCAAACTTCAATTTTATAAGCAAAAAATACAATAATTTTCTTTTGAGCATATTATGACATATTAAATGCTATTGTGTTTCTAACATATTTCAGTACCTTGTAATGATATACTGAGCTTCTTCTAAAGTATCTGCCCAAGGAGGTGGTGGGTTTTCTTGTCTTTCAAAAAGACCAGCCTCTGCATCATGGTCACCAGTATGCATAAGTCCTATACGTTCCGAATCTCCACCCTTTAACAAATTAGAAAATATTAATTCTAGCAGTATTTTGGCTATACCTGAAGCAGTGCTTACAGGGACAAAAGTAAGCCCCATTTTTATAATCCACCTAAATATTAAATTCTAGAATCCAGTGCAAGGGTTTCCAAACCTTTTGCAGTAAAAATTCTACTTGCATAACTTGTGAAAATTCAGTTCAGACGATTGAACCAGAAGTCACATTTATATAATTTTTTTATAGCGTTTCTTTATTTATATCTTTTTACCCCATGATTATCCAAACTACACAAAAATCTACTGATGTCTACTAGATGTTACTAATTCAAAAGGTTTGGAAATCTGGTCCTACTGCCTGCAATTTACTTCTAAATACTGCAATTTGATCAATAATAATATGTAAATACCTGTTCCGAAAATATATGTCTACTATGGATAGCATTATTTCGCATGAGCACGAAAACTTCTGTTAGATTACGAGAGACCATTCTAAATACTTATGTTGGAAACGAAGTAATTTAGCAAATCGATTTATTTTATTTCGATTTCTTACTTCCTTTGTAATTCAAGTATTTCAGCGTAGTGAGTGACGTACGTGACGTATTTTTTGGTTTCTACTTGTCAATGTCTATCAATCACATTAAGTCATATCTAGGGATGCAACGATATATCGAAATATCGATGTTTTCCTGTTCTCGATACTTATATATCGATATTAAATACGTCTTGTATCCCTGAATGGTATCTGGGGGCACGGCCGTGCCCCCACCAAGTCGAGCAAAAAAGCGTCACGGCCGTACCATCCTTTTCTCGAAGCAATTCAGACCATTTTCGACCCCCTGTAACTTCGTTGTGGATAAAACTAGAAGACTGAAATTTTCAGTAACCATGCAGGCATATTATATAAGCATATTTTCAAATTTCATTCAATCCGAACCAGTATTTTTAAGAAATTATAACGGGTCAAATTTCTTCATTTTGTCACTCACTCACTCACCGATCATCAAAATTCTAAGGCACTTCTAGCAGACCTAGAAGCTTCAAATTTGGAATATAAGTAGTGTTTGGTGTATGAATCAAGGAAAAACTAAAAAATCTAGAAAAGACCGCAAAAAAAAAATTAATACATACAGCCAAGTCTTCAGTTAAATTTTTCAATATTGGCTTTATTCGTAACGATGTTTTATTACGGCAGTTATTATTATATTGCGTGCGAAGCCGCGAATTTAAGCTAGTCCCATATAAATATAGGCGCATGGTAGTGCCCCTGCCAAATCGAGCAAAAAATGGGTATTCCCGTCATGAAAACACGTGTATTAAATTATTTATTAATGCAAAAAACGTACCTACGTGCGTACTTATTCGTACTTATTACGAGTGCGTAAGGTTGTATAATATATCTTAGAAAAACTATATACATATAGATATACATATATACAATAAGTAGAAGGTACCGAAAAGGAAAAAAATAGAACTGTCTACAAAATACAAAAAGAAATGAGATCCCATCAAAAACAATACTTGTCAAAAAAACCAAGTCTCGCAACTCAGTTGTTCTGCGGTAAAAAGTTGTGAGATCCATGTAATACCAAGTCGGTTATTAATTTATTCGGTTATAAATATATTGAGACTTGGCCATCGCACTAAATAATTGAATTTACATGTGTTTTCAGGCGATTGAATTTACACGTGTTTTCAGGCGATGGCCAAGTCTCAATATATTTATAACCGAATAAATTAATAACCGACTTGGTATTACATGGATCTCACAACTTTTTACCGCAGAACAACTGAGTTGCGAGACTTGGTTTTTTTGACAAGTATTGTTTTTGATGGGATCTGATATTGAGAAACCACTAAAAAAGTCTATTAAATTTAAAAAAAAATGAGAGGCTCTTTTGTCAATATGGTTCAATGATTTGTGAGGGAGATGGAGCAACTGATACATATGAAATACTTGGCACTTATAAAGAAATAATCTAATTTTATTATAATAACGATAACTATACAGAGTGAAGTTTTAATGGCCAGCCAGATTTTAATATAATGACCTTTGATAAAACTGTTGGCTGTCTCGTTCCTTTTTAGTATCGTTCAATACGAAAATATTCAGTTAAGACTACGTAAACCTTTCCCAAAATTACCAACATACTAGTCACCATTCACGAGGGCACCAGTGCACGTGCACGTGCCCTCCTCCCCACATGCCCCATGCCTCGCCCTTTCGTATGTAAATAGAAGGTAGCCAAATTTTGTTAAAAAAATATTTAGGATATAAGTATTGATTATGAATATTTGACCTATATTTTTATTTACGTAATGAGGTCTATTGGTGATACCTAACATCTAAAAAAATTTTAGGTGGTTACTAAAATCTCACCCTGAATAATGTGGGGTTTTATAGATATTTAAAAAAAAAACAAATAAAATGTATTTTTTTATAATTCTGCATATAGTAAAAAGGAAAAAAATTAGATGTAAATTGATTACGAAAGTGTTAGTTACGTCAAAGTATACTGATTTATACCATACTGTGTCATACTGGTTTTTCTTGTTTTGCTGTATTTGTTATTAACTTTTTATTAGAATTTATTTGCTTTTACTACTTTTTAGCTAGCGTTGTTCAATGTTATTGTATGACATTCATAGTTAATGATGATTGACGAGATCACTATTATAATTAGTGACCAATGTGTCACTATCATCCACAGAATCCGAATACATAGCCTTAAGTGTGGCTATATCTGAGACATGTTCGATTAAGAATTTACTATGTGACTTCGGAATTGTCATTAATGAAGGGATTTTTACCCCACCTAAAGTGGGGTAAAAATGGGCTGATCATGAATATTTGTTCGAATTAATATTTCATTACTGTAAAACTTATATGTCGTTTAAGGTTCTCGTGCAAAATTTAATGAAACTTGTATAACTGAAAGTTATAAATACATTGTGTGAAAAGTGATTAAGTAGCGAGGTACATTTTAAGGAATAATTCAAAATTACGTTGAAGCTATTTTAATATCAGTTAATGGCTTGTGAGATTTTAATAAAGTGTTTGTTGAGGGGGTGTGTTAAAAATAAAACAACAAATATTTTATCTAGGATTTTATCTTTTATTAGTCGGTGCTTTTCGAACATATATTCTGTGATAATGGCGTCCTAAAATATGTTTGATTGTAAGATTGTAATTCATAAAAGGTGTTATTATAATTCATAGTTCATGTAGTCTTGAGTTTCATTTTCATCAATACAAACTGCACCCTTTTTTTATCTGTTTCTGATGCGGAACCGTGTTTATACGAGTCGGACTTGCCCTTGACCGGTTTTTTATTATGAGAAAATTATTACGCCGAATTGGTACATTAATAAAATGTCGATATAAAATATCAATGAAACAAACATATGGTGTCAATCTCTATTACAAACGTAAATACAAAATTAAATTATTTTTTACTTCTTTTAAGCTGTTTTATCACAGTTTAGTAATTTTAATATTTTCAGTGTAATGTAGGCTGTTGTTTAAAAAAACGTAATAATAAAATCGTTCTTTTCTTAGTGTTTAAAAGCAAAATAAAGCCATTTGGTGCTTACAGATAGAACGAAATTCTTTCATTTCCTTTTGATTTTGAGGAACTGTGATTGTGTCAATTTATTGCAATTTATGCCATTTTTGTGGTAAATTTATTTCGTACCAATTTAATTAATAATTTATTCTTATATTATCATTTAAGGATGCAAGACGCATTTACTATAATATGTATATCGAAACCAGGTAAATATCGATGTTCGATATATCAAACTTTATATAAATATCGATATATCGTCCATCCCTAGTTGTGATTCTGATATTTCTGATTGGAAAAAAAAAAGCGCGGGAAGCTTTACCGAAAAGGCGGATTTTTTTTTGTGAAATTGAAAAAATATAGTTAACTAAGTTTAAATTGCTTTTTTGTGTTTAAAATATAATAAAAATGGGGAAGAATGGTAGAAGTAGGAAAAAAAGGAAGAAAACATATGAAGAAAATACTGAAAATGTTGAAACGGATAATTCTGTGGATAGTTCGGACGCTGAGTCTATTGAGTTAAATGCTGACAAATATACACCGTTCTTAGTTCCTGATTACCACAGAGTTTATAATGAAGATTCAACAGCTACCGAATTCATTGTATTTATAGAAAATAGCTCTCAAGAAAAACCGATTGGAGACAGAGACATGATGACTTTGGCAAATATTTTACAACATAGCGTACAAGGTATAATCCAACTTAAAAGAATTAACAGACAGAAAATTGGGATTATATTTAATAAACCTAACTTGGCTAATGCCTTATTGCTTAATAAGACCTTCCTTAATCTAAATAAATTTAAGGCATCTATTCCTGCATCATTCTGTGAAGTCACTGGAATAATTTTTGGAGTTCCGGTTGAGCTATCCAACCACAAAATATATTCCACCATCACTTCTACTAAAAAGATCATTGCCATAAGACGTTTAATGAGACGTATAAGAACCGACGAGGGTTTTATTCTTCAGCCAACTCAGAATGTGACCGTTACCTTTGCTGCAACCTCTCTACCAGATAGTGTGAGCCTGAACTTGTGGAGGTTCAGAGTTTCAGTATACATTCCACCTGTAAAGCAATGCTACAAATGTTTGAGGTATGGACATTTAGCTAAATTTTGTAAAAACGCATTTAGATGCTCTATATGCTCCGGTAACCATAACTACAAGGATTGCCAAGTAGAAGTCTCGAAAGCTGTGTGTTTCCACTGCAAAGGAAATCATATTGCAATATCGTCTATTTGTTCAATAAAGAAAAATAAAATCGAGGAAAATAAGAGGAAAATAAAACCCCCATCTTTTGCTGATATTTTTGATGAAAAATTTTTTCCAGGTCTTACTTCACAATCTAAAAATAAAACACAAGAATCACAACAAAAAGATTTATTAAATTTCCTACACTCTGATAAAGTAATGAATTTATTGGTACAATCCTTAGTTAAAATCATGTCTTTAAATAAAGATAATACAAATGTTAGTACACAAAATATTAAAACAATTTTATCAGAAACTTTCAGTAATAATAATTTAAGTAATATATCAGTACGGCCCAGTTAAACATAATGCAATGGAACGCACAGAGTCTGTTGAGTAATCGACATACATTTATAAAGTATTTATATGATAATGACATACATGTAGCTCTCATTTGTGAAACGTGGCTTAAGTCAGAGCAGCGTTTCAACATAAAGGGCTATATTACAGAGCGTCTTGATTCAGGTAATGATCATAATGGTGTAGCAATCATAATTAGAGATAGTTTGTCATATCAAATTATTAATACTTTTTGTGATAACTCCATACAGAATTTAGCAATCAAGTTACACTACAATAATGAATATGTTCATTTAGTTACTTTTTATAGCCCCAATAATAGTCTGCCACAGTTTAATAAAGCTAAATTTGAAACTTTAATTAAAAATATTCCTGAACCGATGATATTTGCAGGTGATTTTAATGCTCATCACACTGTATGGGGTTGTGGTTCAATTGATATTAGAGGCAGAGATATTCTGGAAATTATAAATGATAATGGTTTTGTACTGCTGAACAATGGTCAGACTACTACCGTGGGTAGTCATATATGGGCGCCTAATGCGTTGGATTTAACCATAGTATCTCCTCAGTTGGCGTTGTTGTGTGCATGGGAAGTGCACGATGACCCACTGGGTAGTTATCATCTTCCTATACTGACAAAACTTGTAATTGGTCAGCCTATTCCTTTGGGTGATGAGAAGTCTTGCAATGATACAGTTCGGCCTAATTTCCGCTTGGTAGACTGGAAGATATATTCTGAAACAGTTAGTGATTTGCTGGTTAACTTTCAGTATAGATCATCTGATCCAGGAGGCTCTTACAATAGCCTTTGTGATATTTTGAATGGTGCTTTAGTAAAATCTATCCCTTTTAAAACTAAAAGGTCTTGTTTAAATAAAAAAGATTTTGTTAAAAAACCAACTCTTCCTTGGTGGAACTCGAATTGCACTACAGCTGTGTCAAACTCTAGAGAAGCCTATGCGCTTTTTAAAGCTAGTTCTACATTAGACAATTATTTAAAATTTAAACGTTTGCAAGCTCTGAAAAAGTTGATTCTTAAACAAGAAAGAGACAAAAGTTGGTTAGATTTTTGTAATTCATTAAACAGGCTTTCTCCAATTAGCAAGGTATGGAAGACTATGAAAAAGTTTAATAAAACATTTGTTCCTAATAATAGCCATAATACTAATATTGCATGGATTGAATAATTTCTTAATAAATATACATCAGATACTGTTCAAAATATAACAGATCCTTCTTTCACAGACGCTTTACTGTTAAGAAAAGAAAATGATTATTTAATTAAAAAATTTACTTTGGCAGAATTAAAATCAGCATTAAATAGTAGAAAAGACACAACTTGTGGATTAGACAACATCTCTTATAAAATGCTCTCTAGTCTTGATATACCCTCTTTGAAAATAGTTTTAGACATAATAAACCTATTATGGGACAGTTCTTATATCCCTATAGAGTGGAAAACTGATTGCTTAGTTCCGATTCTTAAGTCAGGAAAACAAAAAGAGTGTCCAGATTCTTATCGTCCTATCGCATTGACCTCATGTTTTGGCAAAGTTGTCGATCAATTAATTAAACAACGGCTTGAATTTTACATTGAAAGCAACAACATATTACCAAGTAATCAATTTGGTTTTCGACGTGGACGCTCAGCCCGGGAAAGTGTGTCTCAATTGCATTTGGATATACAGGAATCTTTTTCTAAAAACAATAAATTGATATGCGTACTTTTCGATGTAGTTGGAGCATTTAATAATGTGAATCACACTACCCTTGTTTCCATTTTGAAATCTCTTGGCATCCCTGAAAAAATTATGAAATGGATATATAACTTTTTAAATGAAAGAAAAGTATTTGTTAAATATAATAATCAATTGATTGGCCCTCAATTATCTTATAAGGGTGTCTGTCAAGTAGGGATCCTTAGCCCTTTACTTTTCATATTGTATGTACACAAACTTAATTTGGTGTTGGGATCTAATGTACTTAATTTGCAATTTGCAGATGATTTAGCTGTATATTGTATGGGTAACAATGTTGTTGAATTGGAGAGGGACCTCAACAAAGCTTTGAAAAATTTAAATGAATATTATAATTATTTAGGATTAGATATATCCACTGAGAAGAGTAAAGTGATTGTTTTTAGTAAACGAAAATTGAATCATAAATTTGATATTTCATATAATAACAATTGTTTGACATTGGTTGACAGTGTTAAATTTTTGGGTGTAATATTTACTTCCAAGTTATCATGGAGGAGTTATGTCGATTGCTTAACAGACAGAGCCAACAGAGCATTTAATATTTTAAAGTCAGTAGCTAAAATTAGTTGGGGAGCTGACCCCAAAATTCTACTCATACTCTATAAGGCTTTGGTAAGAAGTCATTTCGAATATGCTTTTTTTTGTTATGCATCTGAGCCGAAGTTAATAGATAAAATAGAAAAAATTCAAAATAATAACTTGCGCCTCATTACAGGGGCAATGAAAACTACCCCAATCAATTCATTACAAGTCGAGTGTAATACACCTCCTATTCTTCTTCGTTTTAAATACCTAAAAATTAAATTTATTACTAGATTATACTCTATGTCTAACAATTTCTTATTTTCTAAACTTTGTAGACTTTCAATTTTACAAAATCATCCTTTTATTATTGAAGACTTTTCTGAAATTCATAATTTTATAAGTCTTAGTAACGTACATAAAAGTTCTTTCCATTGTTATAAAGGGGTTTTTGATAGTAAATTTCCTCAAATGAATATTGTAATAGACAAACAGCTGAAAACAAAACAAGAAGTTTATGAGAAATTGAACAAGTGGCAGGATTATCATCATTTATATACTGATGGAGCGAAAAATAAGGATGGTGTTTCTGCAGTATTTTATGATAAGAATATAAAAACCGGACATGGAGTTAAGTTACCAAACACAGTGAGCATCTATACGGCTGAAGCTTATGCAATATTGATGGCTTTACAATATGTGGAATCTGAAGTAGATGCAAATTGGTTAATTGCCAGTGACAGTATGAGCGTTTTACTAGCTATAAAGAATTCGAAGTTGGACGCTAACACTAATTATATATTACATGAAATAAGAGAGAAATGGTTACAACTACAAAGAATGATGAAAAACATAATATTCTTTTGGACACCTGCACATGTTGGAGTCTGGGGCAATGAAAATGCTGACCACCTTGCAAAAGCTATAGTTGAAACAAATTTACATGAAACTACTCACAACCTAGATATTCCTCCTTCCGATTTTCTTGCTCAAGTTCGAAATCGTCTGAACATGGAATGGTACATGGACTGGTACGCCTCGCTACATGCTAAAGGTCGATGGTATGAGGAAATCAACAACATCATAGGAATTCCGTGGTTTGTTAAAAATAAAGTCCATTATCGAGGCAGAAGATTCTTTACAACTATTTGTCGTCTGAGATTCGGCCACTGCAAATTTAGAGCCCATCTAAAAAGAATGAAAATAGTCGAAAGCGACATTTGTGAAAATTGTCATCAATCATCAGAGACACTTCAGCATATTTTTTTCGACTGTAGTAAATTTGCCATTGAAAGACTGATTTTGATTGATAAATTATTAAACATCTTTAAAAGTGCTGAAAAAATCCCGCGCTCTATTCAGCAAATACTTTCTAATCCGGCAACATATACTTCTGTTTATGACTATGTAAAAAATACAATTTTAGATATTTAAATTACTATAAAATTTTGATTGTAGAAATGTTTACCTAAGACTTGGCAGTTTTTGCCTAATTTAATGTTAAATAATTGAAAATTGTAAAATTCTGACCAGGCTGTATGGTCTTGTACCTTTGCCTTCCTTAAGGAAAATAAATTAAAAAAAAAAAAATATTTCTGATTGATTCTGATCATCTGATTTCTGTTAGGGCTATTTCGGCTAGTTTTAGCTAATTTGAATTATATCTAATTTGCCACGTTTATATCTCGAATCAAAAATATCAAACATTCTTTCAATACTAAAGATAATTTCGTTACATCGTCACTAGTCTTCGTTCCAATGAATATGCCGGTTCAAGAGCCGGGACCGGAGCAATTCCAGCAATTTCCTTCTCATCGAATTATAGTGATTCACCCTGGATCTCTATTTGTGAGAATAGGGAGAGCCTCAGACCTTCTACCAGTCAAGCAACTCCACTGTGTCGCTAGGTGTCGACAACCCGGAGGAAAAATTTATCGCGACCCATTCATACCGCCTAGTGTACCAAAAACTAAAGAATTGATTGAAGAGTTAGAAGAGTGCAGACTCCAAATATCTCATACTTTACAATCGTGTATGCAATCAAACGGAGCTCGACGGTACGCCACACCACCACAACAAATAGCCGCTTTCAATAGACGCTCTGCTCCAGAATGTGTCGGAGATGGTGAACCTTGGCCTCAAGTTCATTGTGATGTAATTGGGGACTTAGTCCTTGATATTGATCCAGAACTGCCATATAACATTCACTTTCCTTTCAGGAGAGGTGACTTTAATTTACACTCTGAAGTTGGTGGGTCTTTATCATCAGTTCTAAATGATATGTATACTATCTGGAGTTCAATAATAGAGCATAAGTTGGGCATACCTTTGATGGAACTTGTCAAGTATCGTTGTGTGCTGTTAATACCAGATATATACAATAGAAGTCATCTAAAATATTTGATGTCCTTGCTACTCAAAGACTTGGGATTCGGACACTGTTTTTTGGTGCAAGAAAGTGTTGGTGCCACTTTTGGTGCTGGAATAGGTTCAGCATGTGTTGTTGATGTAGGTGATCAAAAAACTGCCATATCATGTGTTGAGGATGGTATATCACATAAGACCACTAGACTGCGAATGGACTATGGAGCAGGTGATGTTTGTCAGACTTTATCTTGGTTATTTCACAAAAGTGCCTTTCCATACAAGCTGTGGAATGAGAATATTCCACGGGATGTTATGTTAATGAGAAATCTCTATCAGGACTTCTGTCATGTCAATCTAGACATCTGTGGAGCACTAGAGAAAACTTTCCTCGTAGACCATCCTGGAGATGTTGTTAACAAGTACACTTTACAAGTAGGCGATGAATGTGTTATATCACCACTTGCAATGTTTTATACAGATTTATTGACTATCACTGGTCCTAAAAGTACTAAAATGCAAAACCGGCAAACCAGTGACCCCGAGGATCCCTTTGATGCTGAATTTCTTAGAGAAACAGGTAGAAAGAGGGAAACAGCTGATCCTGGCATGAACGATAGTCAGCAGTTTGAGACTGTTATAGAAAGCCAGCATTCTGGTAACCCTGATGAAGATATAGTAGTAGACAGTTTAGAAGTTGGACCAGGGGAAGCATCTTTGGCCCCTGGTCAGGTTTTAGGTTTAGATGCAGCTATCCTTCAAAGCATTGATCGTTGTCCAAATGAGGAATTAAAAAGGAAAATGTATAGCAGTATTTTAATTGTTGGTGGGGGTGTTAAGGTCCAAGGTTTGGCAGCATGGCTACAGAATAGACTAGCTCTTCAGATCCCATATGCATACAGAACTGAACAGTTAGAAATAGTAACAAGTCCTAAAGACATTGATCCTGCTAGTACAGCTTGGAAGGGAGCTGCTGTTATGTCTTGTTTAGAGTCAGCGATTGAATTATGGATCAACCAACGGGAATGGATCAGTCATGGACTTAGGATATTAAGAGAGCGAGCACCTTTTATTTGGTGAATAAAATTTATGAATCTATTAGCATTTTTTCTTCCTCATTTACAGTAATTGTTCCAATAAAATATTTTTTAAATAAAGAATAATACCATTTTCTAATGTTTATATTTTATGAAAATTACAAAATACTATGTTAATGCTATGAGATTCTTTGCTTCTAATTTAAAATAATTCAGTCTTGTATTATTACAAAACAATCATTAGGAAAATTCCATAGTTGTGAAGTACAAACTGCAACATTATTATTAAATACAAAAATATGATTTTCTGTTTTAATAAAACTTAAGCACTTAGTGATACCTAAAGCTGGCCCTGCGACATATAAGAAGAAACAATGTATAGGAATGCATAGAATTGTACTGTAGGCACTGGCAAACAGAAAAAGCATAGAAGGTTCACACATACAAAGTGTCACACAAAACATAGTTTTTGAGATCCACAAACTGCAGCTCACTTTTTGTTTTTATCTAATTGTAACCTTATTATGTTAGAAATAATGAAGATTTTCACCCGTTGGAATAATTTTGAAAGTTAGTTGTAATTCTATGCTTTTTTGATTTGCCAGATGCATATACTTTTAAAAATTTATATTAGAATTGAGTTTCCAAGGAAATAAAATTTTCTGAGATCTCCATAAAACCCTATTTTTAATTAATTAAATGTTATTTAATAGAATATTATGAAGCTATTTCTAAACAAGCAACTAATAATATTTGGTGATCTCTAATTGACTGCGATTTATAGTAACATTAGCAGTGCAGTCAGCCATTTGCACGCCATTTGTTTCCCTGTTGGTTAGTACTTAGTGATATCCTGTTCCTTCTTAGATCATAATTCTCTAAAGACAGTTACAGTTCTTTTAAAATTTGTGCTTACAAAAACAATACTTTTTGAATACTATAGACAAAAAAGTAGTAGCAATGCTGCTGCTAATAATAATTAAATTATCAGTGGACTAATAAGCTATTATCAGACTACCTACTACCAGCCTTCACTTTGCTTTACTGATTCTTGCATATTTTTATTTGGTCAAAATAACTTTTTCTTTTCCTTTACGCTCATCTTCAATGACATTTTGGCACTTATGTATAATGTTCCACTTCATCATAGTATAATTCAAATGCAAGAATAAATAACTAAACAACAAAACATTTAACTAGTGAT
Source organism: Luffia ferchaultella (assembly GCA_949709985.1). Classification (NCBI taxonomy): domain Eukaryota; kingdom Metazoa; phylum Arthropoda; class Insecta; order Lepidoptera; family Psychidae; genus Luffia; species Luffia ferchaultella. The sequence goes on from OX453261.1 coordinate 766,027, forward strand.
TTTTCTCACTATTTGAAATCAGCTTCCGTACATTACATACTGTCTGCATTTTTCACATGAAAAACAGGTCGTAGTAGTAGTAGTACAAGATCCCCTATTTTGTGAACCCCTCATTCTTTTCCCAGGTGAAAGATTGTTCATATACTATAAAATATATTAATAAACATCACTAAGAAGAGTTGGCACCATAATTTCTGGCCAGGCTATTTTTAAAGTCAAATTGTTAATATTTTTTTAACCAAAACAACTCTCAAACTCCCGGCACCAACAAAAGTATTAATTATTATTGTTCTAATTGGATAAATCTTTTGATTTTTACTTTATTTCATTTTCAATTTTATTTTATAATTTTGTGAAACTGATTTTTTTTATTTCTAACATAATTACTTTAATATGTTAAATTTAATTTAATAATTTTCAACAAAAAATAGCTTGGATTGAATTCAGGGTGCCAACCATCCTAAGTAATGTTTATTAATATATTTTATAGTATATGAACAATATTTCATCTAGGAAAAGAATGACGGGTTCACAAGATGAATCGGGATCTTAGACTATGGCAAGTAAAAAAAATCGTAAAGTTTATAATAAAACATTGCAATTATTTTTTCCTCCGTACTAACATCATGAAGTTTCAGCAATAGAAAATTAAATTATTTAAGTTTATACAACTTAAATAAACAACATGATAACAATACAAATAAGTGTATTTCAAATCACTGGGTCCTTTTGATGTGGTTCACCAAAACTGCATATTTCCTAATTCATACAGTCACAATAAAAATAGATAACATCTATAAAAAATTGTACCATGGTATAATTTGATACAGCTTTTACAACTTTGCAAGCTGTATAGTATAGTTGTATTTCAAAATATTGTATTGTCTATTTTGGTAAAGCTGAGTCAAACTTTAGGTCTGCTCTGAACACAACGCTATGTTCGACTCGACCATAAAGTTTGACTAGATCTGTGATATGTAAAAATTACAATTTTTATTAAATATTACATTTGTACGTAATAGAGATGGATATGTTTATTATTAACTTCTTCATTAAATTATAACATTATCATATAGACAACACATAACATAGTGAAATAAATTAATTGTTAGTTAATAGTGAATAAAAACGTTTTATAAAAAATAAATATTTGAGTATTTACATAATTTCAGAAAATACATTAGTATCCGATTTAAATAAATTTTAAAAAATACTAGAAACAAACGTTAAATAGCCAATACTATGAAACATTTTCATTTGTTCAATTTACTGAATATTTCAATATCTTAAGACAAAATATAGACAATAAGATATTTAAAATGTAAAAAATCAATAACTCAATTCAGGCAATTCCATGCTGTTTTTAAAAGAATTACTGATGTCATTAGAGCCTTTTGCCAATTTCGGGTGAAAGTAGTAATAATATACAATCATGAATATTATTCCTAGTACGAAAGGAGCTACACTTAACACTAAAATTGGTATAAAAGCCATTGATAATCTAACAGTGTCATCAACAAAGAAAAAACACAATAGTGCACAAGTCATATTTTCTAAAAAACACAAAGTATAATATATAGCATATCTGTATCTAGTTCTTCCTTCAATAGGCAAAACATAAGTGAAGAGATACACAGCTCCCATGACCAGCGAAAAAGCCAATTCAGCTATTTTGTTGTGAGAGCAAAACGGTGATCTATCAAAGATTTGTAGCCAAGTTGTCATTACCACAATGTGAATGCCACATGCTAGAATCGTCCAGTATGGGTACATGTAGGCCAATATTGACAGCGCTGTCACTCGTGATACTGGAAAGATATATCATATTATTAATTAATATTATTATTCCCTTATTCAAAGGCATTGGCACAACCACCGACTCTTAATTAAGTTGGGGAGAAAGTCTTTTCGTATTTTACCTATATACTAGGTTTTATATGAAGTTGCCGTTTTGTATGAAATAAGTTTTTTTTTTCAAACTTCTTTATTTCTATTATTCAAAGTAATACCCGTGCAATCGATGCATCTTTGCCGACGCAGTGGCAGTATATTGATGCCCTTCTTGTAAAAATCAACTGGACGGGAGGCAACAAACTCTTCAAAGTAGGGGGTTCCTAGCCGCTCACACGTCACACCCTTTATTAATAGAGCAAAATGGCTCAAAATGGATGCTCGCCAAGAACTTCATTACTCGGTGCTACTCTTTAACGTCGTTAAAAATAAACGTCCTAGATATCTGTTCGAAAAAATGATTTGGAAAAGCAACAGTCGTTTTTCTCTTAGAGGCTCATCGCGTCTTTTGATGATGCCCAGACATGGGTCAGCAGCGTTTCGGGGCAGCTTTAGATACATGGCAACTAGATGCTGGAACAACCTGCCCTCTCCTCTTAGGGAAAATTTGTTAATATATACTTTTAAAAATAAACTTAAGGTGCTCTTACTCAAATCCCAGCTCTCGTTGCCGTGATACGAGGTTGCTGATAGCGGTGCAGTCTCCATTTGTGGAGACATGAATGTCAGGGTGTGCATGGCGTGGGTTGCGACATTGCAGTCTAGGTGGTGGGAGTGTTCGGTGTATTGAGCGCGGATGGACATACGTGCGCTGCGGGGCGGGGTTCTGGGACACAACTGAAAATCAGCGCTGCGACGTGAGTCGCAGTATTGGGCTGAGTAGTGGCCCCATTAGTGGGTGCGGCACAGACCTATACAAAGTGTATACATATGTGTGTTTTAGTTGTTAATTTTTTTTTTGTTCTGTTGGGTCTGCTGGTGTTTCCTATGAATAAATATATTTTCTTTCTTTTCAAGCTTTTTGTACTGTCTCTCGGGAATTGAATTTTTTTCCCGTTAAAAAGTTGTCCGAATATTTGAAAAAAAGTAATAGTCGGTAGGTGCAAGGTCTGGTGAGTATGGATGTGGGAGAACTTCTAACCCCAACTGTAGCAGCTTGGAGATTGTTTGTTGTGCAGTATGGGGTCGCGCGTTATCGTGAAGGAGCAGCGGGGACGACCAATTGACCAAAGCTGGTCGCAGACGTGCGAGCTTCTCCATAATTGTCTTCAGTTCTTCACAGTACACATCTGCAGTAATGCTCATCCCATTTTTAAAAAACTGTGATGAATCACACCGGCACTAGACCACCAAACAGTGACCATCGCCTTTTGGGGGTTATTTTTCGTTTAACACATTCCTTTGGTGCTGAACCAGGATCTAACCAACTTGCTGAGCGCTTTCGATTGTCGAACAGAATCCATTTTTCATCACAGGTAACAATCCGGTTCAAAATTCCTTCATTTCTGTGCCTGTTGAGCAACGCGAGGCAGGTCTCGACGCGTACGTTGCGCTGGAGATCGTTAAGTTCGTGGAGTACCCATCTATCAAGCTTTTTACTTTTCCAATTTGTCGCAAATGGTCCATTATTGTTTTTATCCTAACATCAATAGCTGCTACTAGTTCAGCTCTAGTTAGAGTATCATCAGCTTCCACAATCGCCTTCAATTCATCATTGTTGACCAAAGTGTCCGGACGACCACGAGGGTCATTATTCAAGTCATAATTTCCAGAATGGAAGCGGGCAAACCAATAACGGGTTGTGCGTTCATTTGTTATGTTCTCTCCGTAAACGTTGTCGATGTTACGTGCCGCTTGTGACGCATTAGTGCCACGACTCACGACGGAACTCATATTCCATAATTACAAGAATTTTTAAAGTGTCCATTATGACGAAAAATGTGCAAATGTAAAGAAAACATAACGCTAATCAATAAAAAAAAAGACTTTGTAAAAAGAATGTCATGTTTTTAAAACAAAATTAATTTTAATTTACAATTCACAGCCAAACACATTTTTTTTTTGTTTGAAATGGCTAGTACTGAAGAACGGCAACTTCATAGGTTAAAATCTAATACAAAGTCAAGACTTTTTCGGAATTTTGGGGTTAGTGGTTAAAAAACCTTCGAAGTAGTTTTGAGTCTTCACGCAGAAAGACTGTTAAATAATTGAATATAGGTGGGAAACAGATTTTCATTTGTTTCGTTTTTTTAAGGACACCTTTGTAATGCAAGCAAGTTTGTTCAGCATAAAAAAATCTATACACGGTGGCTTTTTAATACTCATCCATACCACACTTATATGCAAAGAACATGTTGATGTTGTGAGGCTCTGTCGAACGGACAATTTAAATAGCCCGTATAGAGCTTGAGCCGTTTATTGTAATAAGCATACCTACACCCTTAACCTCATGATATGATTTATTTGAAATTAAAATGGATGAGACACTTTTTAAAATAAGTAATAAAGACAAAGATATTGTAGTCTGTGCAGATTTCAATTTAGATCTATTAAATTTCAATTCTGTACTGAGTAGTGCTTAAATTGCTATTACGATTGGTGAATCTTTTTCTAAGCCTATAAGAGTTGCCTCCACCACTGCAACATGATGATTTTGTTTGGCAAAGTAAATAAATCATCTGTTAATATCAACAATAGGAGCTAATTTTCATTATTTTAAATGTTATCCTGAAAAGCCCTCATTGAAAGGGTAAAGTCCAGTTGACAGTAAACTGACAAGGTAACATGTAAAGTAAAAAAAAGGATGGTACAACGTTCAAAGTCTATTGAAAAACATGTCGTAAAACTTCCTAAAAAATCACAGCAATTCAATATAATAATAAAATAATACTTTCACAATTAATGTCTAAAACAATTTAGTATACAGAATATTACTGTAGTCAACAGAAAACATTTTGAATTTTATTGAAATGAGATTGAATACCACTAGTTAAAGCATATTTAAATAATTTTTATTCGTGAATTTGTTCAGGGTATTTTACCACCAAATATTTTTAATTGAGTTTTCAATCGGTATAGATTAGATTAGAACGTATTGAAGAGGCAATCGAACGAAACAAAGGTTCGAAAATGTTCGTTTGGCAACTTGGTAGAAGCCGATTGGCGAAGCTCAGGACTAGCGAAAACAAAATCGTCTCCTCAAAACCAGAGATTCTCGCTGAGATTGAGACATTTTATAAAGAACTATGCCGTACATGTACCTCCCCCTGCAGCCCGCGACAGCAGCGATCGGAGAGCTCCGTTGACCCGACACTACACAGATGGCATTCCCGACGTCACCCTGGGCAAGGTCAGATTAGCTCTCAGGCAGCTAAAAAAAGGCAAAGCACCCGGCGCCGATGGCATCACGACAGAGCTTCTGAAAGCAGGCGGGACACCAGTCCTGAAAGAGCTTCAGAAGCTATTCAACTCTGTCTTACACAGCGGTGTTACGCCGAGTGCATGGAGTGAGAGTACGGTCATCCTATTCTTCAAAAAAGCAGGCAAAACGCTTCTTAAGAATTACAGACCGATCTCACTCCTCAGCCACATGTACAAGATGTTTTCGAGAGTCATCACGAATCATCTCGCCCAAAGATTTGATGAATTACAGCCCCCTGAACAGGCCAGGTTTCGAAAAGGCTACAGTACCGCAGACCACATATAGACATACGCTGAGGCAGATTATTCAGAAAACAGAAGAATATAATCAACCTCTGTGCCTAGCCTTTGTTGACTACGAGAAAGCCTTCGACTCCGTCGAGACTTGGGCTGTTCTGGAATCCTTGCAGCGATGCCGAATCGACAGTCGTTACATTGAGGTATTGAGATGTCTGTACGAACCGCGACAATGACTGTCCAGGTCCAGGACCAGCGGACGGAACCTATCCGATTGCGAGTGCGGCAGGGGGATGTGATATCCCCGAAACTGTTCACCAACGCATTGGAAGATGTTTTTAAGACGCTGGACTGGAAATACCGTGGCATCAATGTCAATGGCGAATCGAATACATCTCTCACCTCTGCTTTGCTGACGACATAGTCATCATGGCAGAATCGCTAGAGGAGTTCAGCGGAATGGTAAACAGCCTCAATATCGCCCCTCGGCGGGTGGAACTCGAGATGAATTTGGACAAGACGAAACTCATGTTCAACGAACATATTCTCCCGAGACCGGTGACCGTAGAGGGTGCGACTCTTGAAGCTGTTCAAGACTACTTAGGACAGTAGTACAATGTCTACTTAGGACAGACTGTCCAGTTAGACAAACACAATTTCAATAAAGAGGCCGACTGAAGGATTCAGCTGGGCTGGGCTGCTTTTGGGAAGCTTCGTCATCTGTTCTCGTCGCCACTACCACAATGTCTGAAGACCAAGGTCTTCAACAGCGTCCTACCTACAATGACGTACGGTGCCGAAACATGGACTCTCACGGCAGTACTGATCCACAAATTTAAACTCGCTCAGCGTGCTATGGAGCGGGCTATGCTTGGTATTTCTTTGATGGATAAAATCAGAAACACTGAAATCCGTCGAAAAACCAAAGTTGTCGACATAGCTGAAGCAATCAGCAAACTGAAGTGGCAAGGGACCGGTCTCATTTGTCGTAGAACCGATAACTGATGGGGTAGACGAGTTCTCGAGTGGAGGCCACGTACCGGGAAGCGAAGCGTTGGACGCCCCCCGGCCAGGTATACAGATGACCTGAAGCACCATACCGGAGGTAGTTGGATGCGAAAGGCGGAGGGCCGTGTGTGGTGGCGAGCCATGGGAGAGGCCTATATCCTGTAGTGGAGAGACACGGGCTGATGATGATAGATTAGATTCATCTTGTATGGATTTGGGGAGTTTTTTATGTATTTTAACATGGCATATGTACCAGAGTGGGTTATTTTCATTTTGCTCAGGCAAAGTAAGTTTATTAATAAATTAACATCCAAGATGTACATACAAGTTACAGTCAAGATTCTTTGTTTAATGAAATAAAATATTTAAAATAAACTAACATGTTACAAGCAAATGCCACATAATCTGCAGGAATGTGCCAACCCAACTCATGTTGACTTTGTCCTCTTGAACAAACCTAATAGCACGTTGGTAAGCGGCCAGACACCAGGCCATGCCGATGAGGGAGGATGCTATTGATAGGCTCTGATGGACTAGAACAAAAGAGAGACATCAAAATTTTTATTCATGCTTAAAAATATTTCAGCACAGTACAGGTCGATGCCATCGGGCATCTGCGTACTTTGAGACAAAAAGTCGAACGACGCCGAACTATTATGAGACAATAAACGTTTGAAGTTTATAACAGTTACAATAGAATGTCAGCCTTACGCCTCAAGGACAAAGATTAGACTATATGTACGAAATCATACGTCGCGACGTCGCATAATTTGGTACAAACTATTCTAATCTTTGTTCTTGAGACGTAAGGCTGACATTCTATTGTGACTGTTATAAACTTCAAACGTTTAACGTCGCATCGTTCGTATAATTTCATACAAGCTATTATAATTTTTGTCCTTGAAACGTAAGGCTAACATTGTATTGTGACTGTTATAAACTTCAAACGTTTATCGTCTCACAATAGTTCGGCGTCGTCCGACTTTTTGTCTCAAATTACTAAGATGCCCGATGGCGTTTTAAGTTGTGCCGACCTGTAACATCATTGATCTTTTTTTAAATATCAGCATAGTATGACCAAAACTGCTGTACCGCGCCTTAGGTATGTGCGCGGCGCGGAGGGAGGCAGATCTGCTCTGACAGTCCGTCGTCAACGCTTAGGAGCTACCTTCCCTCCTCGCCGCGCATATACCTAAGGCACGGCACAGCGGTTTCGATCAAACTATAATTATTTTTAATAGCCAATACATGTTGTAAGTAAATATTATTTTTAGTGTTTACTCAATGTAATAAGAACTGACTGACCTGTGCGAATATTTCGCAGTGTCGTGAAAATGAAATCGCAAAATCGTTAATCTTTGTTTTTTTTTTATATATAATATATATACATATATATATATATATATATATATATATATATATAGGCTCATGTAGGGCCATGGTTCGAATCCGAGCATGTACCAATGAGTTTTTCTGACTTAAGTACATAACTGTCACTGACTCCGTGCTTCGGAGGGCACGTTAAGCAGTCGGTCCCGGACGCTGTCAATAGATGGCGGTCGTTACAGTTCCCAACCCGCAGTGGAGCAGCGTGGTGGATTTAAGCTCCAAGCCCCCTCCTCACCCTGGGGGAGGTCTGGGCCCCTGCAGTGGGGTAAAAATGGGCTGATGAAGTAAAGTGATGAAGATATATAATATATATATATATATAGGCTACAAAAATATAGGGTTGATGTTAAATATAACATTGATCATGTCACACCTGCTACACGAATCATCCTGTATGCATGAATCTACACTATAATATTATAAAGAGGAAACATTTGTATTTTTGTGTGTATGTTTGTAATGAATAAACTCAAAAACTACTGTGCCGAATTAAAAAATTCTTTCACCATTAGAAAACTACATTCACCCTGAGTAACATAGGCTATATTTATTGCTATAAAAGATTAGGGATCCTTACTAAAATTTTAGTAACATAACTCAAATTGTAAAAAATGCCATAAAACATTTTTCGTCGCATGCGCTGCTGAAACTATTGATGATAGAACAAAAGTATATTCTACAATATTAAAGAACATCAATCACTAGCGACCCGCCCTGGCCTCGCATGGGTAGCAGAGCAATAGTATGTCGTAGTGTTTTTTCTTCAGTTTATAAGCTGAAGAGTGACATAGGCTAATTTTTATTCTGGATAAAGGGGTCACGGTACAACTGTGTAGTACACGCGAGCGGAGCCGCTAACGGAAAGCTATATTATTATAAAAATGTAAAAGTATGTTTGTTTGCTTCCGGGCTAATCTCCGGAATGGCTGAACCAATTTTGATAAGACTTTCATTGGCATAAAAAGAACTTTTTAGTGAGTATAGAGGGAGGGTTGATAGGGGAAAGGTGGGGTAAGGAAGGGCAGGGGAGAGTAAGTGGCTAGAATGGAGGAAGGGTGGTGGAGGGAATAGGAAGTGGAACGTTTCTGCAGTCTACCCGGGCGGAGCCGGGTACGACTGCTAGTAATATATAAAAACATGTACAAAGAAAAAAAAATTGACAGGTTTGAGCATTTTTCACAAAAGATATCCTTTGAATTAATTACAAATTTATTCCTTAAAACAACTTCGCTATACTACGCAAAAAGTCGTAATTGTTTTATAACTATACGGAAAAACTTCATAATAGATCAATATGAAATAGTGAAGTGGGAAATGATCTGATGCATCATAATGGAACAAGCCAAAAACAAATTATAGCATACAGCTTACCAGAGAATTCTTCTTCTCGGCGAAAAAGCAGACTAAGCTGCAGAACATGCTGTGGAGCTGCTTCTAAGAAACATTCGAATATTCTCAGCAAAGCAGCATCAGAATCTTCTTTCAGCATCAGTCGATAATACAGACGTTGAGATGCTGGATCTTTTCTTTTGGCTGCTTGTCTTGATCTCACTGCATAGCTGTGGAGATTGCAATGTATAGAATGTATTTTTTAAATGTATTAATATTTGATTAAAAAACGCGGCATCTGTTAAATGAAGTACAAGGTGTAATTATACACAAAAAATGGACATCCTCGTTTTTGGCCATAAACCAACGGTTATTAAAATTATAAATGCAAGAGTAAAACCCCTAAGTGCCTATTTTTTTGCCGGTAATCGGAACAAAAATGTAATCTAAAAAATACTATATGTTTCGAAGATTTTATATAAACATTAGATAAGAGCTATAACAGCACATCCACAGAAACATTTTGAGAGTGTCTAATATGTAAGGAAATGTAATTATTAATATTTTCTGAATTTATTACTTTATTTTTTCTTTGGAGTTCTGCTATTAGTGTCGGATTTTTATACTTATTGAGAACCCACTTTTATTTAATATTTTGCATTAATGGTTATTTATTATATTTAAATAAATCAGCAGATAATAAACACTTGTTTTGATTAAATTAAACATCTGCAAATATCCTCACGCAAAGCAGATGCTGAATTGGATTCAATAACTGACTGACTCTGGACCAGCTATCTTCTACATGTTCTTTTCTACTTTAACATATAAACATCATTTATTGTCTTGTACATTTTAGTATTAGCGCATTGTCCTTCAAGGTTATCAGATGTTGATTTATTCAAAATTGTTTGTTGTGATAAGCATTGATGTTCACAGAGATACCGCATATCGTTGCCGCATTATCTTATACTATAATATTCTTGTATTATTATATCTATATATTTCGGCTGTCTCGGAAACGCCTCTAACAATTTGGATGAAATTTTGTATTTAGATAGGTATCATCTCAAAACTGGCTTCTAAATAAGTTTTATGGTATTACCGTATGACCATCGTACAGTAATAGTTAGCTTCTATTACTGTACGACGGTCATACGGTAATACCAATGCAATGCAAAAAACCGTATCAAAATCAATTTACTTTGCAAGATACATATTTGCTCAGCGCCTGCAGCGCCGCCTGGTGGTTAATAACCATAAATCTTATTTAGAAGCCAATTTTGCGATGACACCGGACTCTGATCTTTGATCGGACTTTGATCGAACTTGCACACGAAGGGTTCCGTACCACCATACAATTACGTTATCTGTCATTTTGTATGAAATTTTTACTTATAAAAGTACATTTTATAAGTTACTTTATTACTCGTTAAGTAATACGATCTAGTTAGCTGTGATATTGTTCCTTTTAACTACGTTATATATACTCCTGTCATAAATTTTTCCACATATCCAAAAACAATGGTTTAACTGGTAGAGGGGGGGACACATGACTCTAAAAATTTTTTTCTTAAGTTCACTACATCATTATGTAGCGGTTCATAGATTACACCCACCTTCTAAATTTCATCTATATATATTGCCAATAGTTTCCAACAAAAACCCCAGACAGACAGACATGGCGAAACTATAGGGTTCCTTTTTTGCCATTTGGTTACGAAACCCTAAAAACGAACTTTGTAAAAAGAATGCCATGTTTTTAAAACAAAATTCATTTTAATTTAGAATTCGCAGCCAATCAATTTTTTTTTGTTTGAAATGGCCAGTACTGAAGAACAGCAACTTCATAGGCTAAGACCTAATAATTAAATAAGTTGTGCAATTATAGACCACTAGGGGGCGCTGCAATAGATATGTGTCTCTAAAACGGCTAAGAGTATCATTACGCGGTTGTTTTGCGTTATAATAGATATTACCTAAGAGCATTATCTTAGATAAGGTTTGCAGTCATGGGCCACCAGGGGGCGCTGCAATAGATACGTTTCTCCGAAACGGCTGGGAGGATCTTGATGTGGTTATTTGCATTATATAGATATAATCTAAGAGCATATTCTTAGATAAGGTTTGCGGTTCCGGACCACAAGGGGGCGCTGCAATAGATGTGTTTCTTTGAAACGGCTCGACGCAGTTTTTGCGTCACATAAGTATTAGTTAAAAGTAAAAGGAAGTTTAACTGTGCAAACACGTACGATTATATTTTAAAAAACCAAGCAAAGCTCGGTCACCCGACTTTGACAATAAAAAAATTAGTAAATAAATAAGGTCTTATATCAAATATACACCATTTGATGTTTTGAAATATTTGCTGTAAAGTTGAATTTTTTGTGACCCACATGTAAAATTCTTACTGGAAAGAAAAATAAAGATTTGAAATTACATTTCATGTGTAATTTGACAAAATGTTTGTATAAAGCAATGATAATGATATGGTTTATCCAATTACTGTCTGCTTGCGATGAATGCTCCAGTTTTTTGGGCACATAGCCAGGAAAAGTAGCGATAACCTGGAGAAGCTGGTTGTGACCGGAAGAATGGAGGGGAAAATACCGAGGGGGCGCAGTCCGAAACGTTGGTGACCGAACATCTGGATGTTCCGATCAGCACAGCCCTCCACTATGCGGTAGACCGAAACAAGTGGAAGAGGATTGTAGACAGAATGCATCGGCGAAGTCACGAAGCAACCAAGAAGAAGAAGAGATCCAATCACTGAGTGACTTTTGCTCACGTTTTCGATCGTTTCGAAGTATGAGACGCTTTATCCTGATTATTTTGCTAAGCTAGCATGGTTAGGATAAATATGACAGAAAAATTAAATAAATGACAAAGATAGTTTGAATGTAATGTTTGTGTAGTTTTTCAGAATAACCTACAAAGTACTGAGCCAATTTTTTTTTTTTGTAGTGGTTACCTTTCAACTTACCTCACCTTGAGTGTAATATCTGAAGGAAAATGAATACCTATATATAAAACTAGCAACTCGCCCAGGTTTCACACGGGTAACAGAGAATAATATGGCTACATTTTTTTCCTGTCGTAGTGTCGTATCAGCTTGTTGTGTCCAGCAAGCTTAAATTTATTTTGTCGCGCGGTAGTTTTGATTTTGCGATAACTCCTAAAATATTAATTTAAATTGTATGGTGTAAAGGGCAATAATGTGCATGAAATGCTGAAGGTAATTAACGTATTTAATTTGATTAGGATTAATATTGTATTCATGTAAATAGTTATCCAAGTACCAAATTATAATTGACCATTTTTTAAACATAAAAATAGGTAGGTGCAGTAAGCTATCCTTAAAAGATAGACATATGTCATTGCGGACTTTTCTTTAGAGCTATACAAGAGGAACAATTGTTACATACAACATAATTGTTTTGTTTTATCTCAAAGCGATTAGGCAGCGTTTTCGATAAAAATTCCCAGTCAGTTTGATTTTGTCCGATAACTTCAACAAGCATCGTCATATTTCAACCAGTTTACCCAAAATATAAATGTACCTACTATACACATAAACTTTTTTTTTTTAATTACTCCGTCTATTGGTGACAAATGTATGAAAATCCATTTGGTAGTTTTTGAGTTTATCGCGTTCAGACAGACGCGGTGAGGAGACTTTGTTTTATAACATGTAGTGATATGTCACGAAGCCACCTAATTATAAATATGGCTACAAACTTCTGATGTCCGAAACAAAACAATACTATTCCATAATTCAATAGTCCAGGTACTAGACCAGCTAAAAAAATATTTTTCTGTCAAGAAGAAACTAATTCATGCTTCTTAACTTACACAAGAGCATCAGCAAAACGTAGTATTGGAGCCATTTGAAATACCAAAGTGAAAATTCTTAGTATCCTGTGTTTTGAGAACTGGTTCGACATTGTGTCTTCGTGCGATTTGTCTTGTGCATACCTGAAACAGATTATTATATGTATATACTTTCATACTTCACTAATGAAAAATAAAACGTTTCACGCATACAAGATGGCATTTTGCTTTTAAATGTTATTACACTTGTGATGTGTATGATGTATAACTATGCACTTGTTCATTCAATGATCCTAGTAACACTATGCGCAGATGAGTCAACTAACTTGAATTCCATAGCCGTTTTATGGGATTTAGACATATTTCTTAATATAGCATTGTCTGAAACAAATGATTTTGACAAACATAATAAATGTTTGCATATCTTGTATAGACTTAGAAAGAATACGATCGCGTTACAGTTATAATCAAACACAAAACATAAAAAATGTTAATTAAAATTTATTTTATTGTTTGTTTCCCCTCTAAAATTCATTTCGTATATTAAGGTGGCCCTATACGGACGCCACAACTCCAGCGCGCACGTGATCTGCACGCATGCGAGCTCTTTTGTACGATCGTGCAAAAGAGCTAGGCTGCGGAAAGAAAGGAGACGGAAGCGGCCCGTTCAACGATGCGCGCCAAGCTATCCCTCCTCTCGCGCCGTCTCCGCACCGTAGCAACTTTTCGTAGGTTACGACAGAGCGAGATTCAGACGGAAAAACGGGCGGCGACAATGCTCGCGACTTGTACTCTTTATCTAACAGGGCATTTTAAACATTCATAACTTTGTTAATAATGATTTATTTTTTAAACTTATTTCACTGTTATGATATATTTAGAAAATATTTTCAAATAAAATAATTTTAAAAAAATAGTCAACTAGCATATTGTGATATCTAAAATATTAGACTAGATAGTTGGTGTGAAAACAAATATTTTTATTCTTGTAAGACGAAAAGCAAATAAGATAACAACTATAGACTTCTAAGTTGCACAATTAGTTTTTAATTATACAACTCATCAGTATTAGAGAAATGAAAAAAAAACTTTAATTGGTACATAAATAAAAAAAAGCTCATAAAAACTCATAAAAAACCGCTGATTCAAGTTTATTATTATATTTTAACATGAAACTGAGCATGTATGTTTTTTTATAATTATAAATTAAAAAGAAATTACTTAATAAATACTGATATTTAATAATTTTTTTTCATATAGCAAACTAATCTATATTAATGAAATTGTAGTGTCTGTCTGTCTATTCCGGCTAATCTCCAAAACAACTGAACCAATTTCAATGAAACTTTGCAGATGTGCAGAGGGCATTATCGGAGGTGAAATAGGCTACTTTTTGTCTGTCTGTTCGAGCGAATCTCCGACACGGCTGAACCGATTTTAATGAAACTTCACAGATGATTGATGACAAACGATTGTCAAGAGTGACATACAATACTTTTTGTTTGTCTGTCAGTCCGTCTGTTTGAACTGATGTCAGAAAGGGATGTTCTGACTTCAATGAAACTTCACAAATGTGATTAAAAGATTGTTAGGATTGACATACAATACTTTGTATTTGTCTGTCCGTTCGTCTCTGTCTGTTCGAGTTGAACTCTAAAACAGCTAAACTGATTATAATGAAACTTCGCAGACGTGAAAAGAAGAGTGTGAAGAGTGACATACACTACTTTTTGTTGGTCTAGTTGTCTATCTGTATGTTTGAGCTAAACTTTTAAAGATTCTAATGAAACAATGCAGACATTAAAAATTTTGTCCGTGTGGTTGTCTGTCTTTTTGCTAATCTCCAAAACGACTAAACCATTTCAATGAATCTTCGCAAACATAAAACAGAGGTTATCAGGAGTGACGTGAGTTGGTTTTGTCTGTGTGTTTGTCTGTTCGGGCTAGTCGCAGAAACGACTGATCTGACTTTACCGAAATTTTGCAAACATAAAGAGGGCATTGCCAGGAGTGAAAAGTATTTTTTGTCTATATTAATAAAATTGTAGTGTCTGTCCGTCTGCTTCGGTTGTACTCCAAAAAAGCTCACCGATTTTGGGACCGACTTGTAGCATAGCTATTCTACATGCTAAAATGACTAAATGGATAAATAGTCATTTTGGGTAGGTATAGAGATTTCTTAGGTAGTTAAGTTGCAGAATTTTCTAGAAAGTGTGACAATATTGTGGAGCGTCGCGTCGATTTAGCTGTGCCAGTACATCTGTAGTTCACGTGGCCGAAGCCACAGGGGAAGAGCTAGTTAGTAATAAAAATTTAATTCTTCAATATCAAAGTGTGATATCACGTTTTAGTTCAGTCATTAAAATAAAGTGATATTATTTTGAAACAAAAATACAGAAAAGAACATTTCTTAACCAATTTTTATTTGTTTTTAGGTTTTGTTATATCAAGACTATTTTATGTTTTTTTAAGAAACATATTTTCAATACCAATCATTATTACAATGTAACTTAAATTAAAGATACCATTCAAATATATTTATTTTTGAACATAATAATCTAAGTGTAAAGCCCTTGTGAAATAAAAAATGTAAATGTGAAGTTCAGACATCTGGAGAGGGGTAGAAAGAATTTATCACAAATACCTAACAAAAAAGATAATTACATACCAATTAAAGCACATTGTAAGTTATTATCTAAAACACATTTAGTTAATTAAATTTCACTTATCAGAAAGTACAGGAAAGTGGATAACTGTTTTTATCTTCTGAAAATATGTTCAGATAGCATAGGCATAAAAAAAACTTAAAAATTATTATACCAGGACAATCCTCTTTATGTTTGATATATATTATTGCATATAGATCAGTTTTCATCATCATTATTATATTATTACATGTATGTGGCATCACCATAGTTACACATGGTCTGCTAATTTTTGGACTTATGTGATATATTGTTCCATGATTCCATATTTTCTAGTTACGATGACAACAACCAACATATATGTACCTATGGTACTAGACTCAAAAATCCCTTGCAATGTACGGTGTATGGAAGGTAAACGAGAATGGCCGAACAGGTCTGAAAATAGTCAATTGCAATGTTGTTGTTGTTCACCAGAGCCGTATTGTGACAGTTATGTAAATTAATGTTTCTTTTTTCTTGTTGAGGAGTAAAAAGGTATATTATTGCAATATCAAATACTTATTTATGTTACAAGAAAAGTCCAATCACTATCAGCTTAAAATTATTTATTGATATAATCAAATGACAAATTACATGTACACTTAAATATTTTGTTGTTTTTTTTTAAATATTTTTGTTATTTATTATAATTGCATATCAATAGTAATTATTCAAAATTTGACAAATAGTTTATAAAAACTAAACTTACATTGCAGTAGAAGGTGGCAATCTATAATAGTCAAACAACTAGACTACTGTATCATTGCGGGAACAAGGGGGTTATTCTTAGCCAATCTTAACATTTTAACTTATATACTACACATTAACCCAATTCGGTCAGATTGAAAGTCACGGGCCATTTAATTAACAGAGACAATTGATTGATAATGATTAATGACAAGTTAAAAGGCTAAATTAGCCATATGTTAATAGAAAACACGATGATTGGTCGTTAATAACCCTCTTGGTCTTCGTAACAACATAGGACCTGCCAGCTTCAATTTGTCAGACTATAAAGTATTTCTTATTATTTATGGCAATTTTTATTATTAGAATAATAAAAACTGCTAGTGTGTGTACATTTGGATACACGTTGGAAGTTATCTTCTTTGATATGATTGTATAAATAATAACAGGAATAAATTTATACAAGTAGAACGATAAGAAGGTAAGTGAAGATGGTAAATGATGTTAGTTTTGAAATTAGCATTTCCGAAAACCTAGAAAATGAGTACCTACTATGGCAATTTTATAAGTTTATTGCATACCATTTGTACATGTTTCGCGCCATTTTCTACTGTGTTTACAATTTCTACTAATAACAAGAATTTCCTACCATTGTTTTCAATAGCCCATTTTAACCCCACTGCAGGGCCTTAGGCC
Source organism: Luffia ferchaultella (assembly GCA_949709985.1). Lineage (NCBI taxonomy): Eukaryota > Metazoa > Arthropoda > Insecta > Lepidoptera > Psychidae > Luffia > Luffia ferchaultella. The sequence goes on from OX453261.1 coordinate 783,102, forward strand.
TCCGTCAGGGTGAGGGGGCTTGGAGCTTAACTCCACCACGCTGCTCCACTGCGGGTTGAGGAGTGTAACGACCGCCATCTATTGACAGCGCCCAGGATCGACTGCTTAACGTGCTTTCCGAGGCACGAAGTCATTGGTACACGCCCGGATTTGAACCATGGCCCTATGGCCTTATAAATTTGAGACAGGTTCGTTGCACTTTGAGCTATCACCATTGTTGTTTACCATTTCTATATTTTTTTTTTTTGTAAATTTTAGACTTACAAAATTTACAAAATTTCTATCATTGCCATCATATCCTGCCATTTCCACCATGTTTTTATCCATTCTTGCCATTTCCTACCATTCCATTTTTTAACCTTAGCTTTCGTAACTAACTTACAATGCTCTTGTTACGTTCCCATTTCGTAGATATTGCGTTCCCAAATGTTGTAACATTTGAGTTACCTATATACTGCTTACCCGAAGGTTGTTTAGGTCGTAACCTCTTTCATAACACTATTTCATATCCTCATTAATTTTTATGGTAAATTGTTTCGAATGCGGCCCTGGTTTCTGATCTTTCAAAATTTGTGTCTGAACCGTTGAACAAAATTGCAAAAGAGGAAGGTGATGAGAAAGTGTATAGCTATGTAATAGATTGAAAAGAGATGAAAAGACTATTATTGTTGAGCTTACAAAATGATTCAATTTATGTGCAACTGTCAAATTGTAATTGCCAAAAATTTAATTATTAAAAACGAAATTGATAAAATATTATGAGCTTACGTGTGATAAGTAATCCCACCTGCCATTTTGGAGTTCCGGATATGGTTTGTGCACTATTTGAAAGCATAGCACGGCATTTTCTTTACATATTTTTTCAAGATACGTGCAACATAAAAATTAATTTCAATCGAGTAAATTGACTGACACAAGGTCTACAAGCGACTATTTTGACTTTAGTCCCCGTACCGCGATTGGACTAAGTTTCATGGGGAGTTTCATTCTGTGACACTTACAGTCTAGTACCTTGGTACATGTATCGCTGATGACATGACAACCAATGGACTATGGAGTTAAGCGACGATCAGTCATAAAAAATAGCGGACCATGTGCAACTATGATGATGCCGCACTTATGTAATATATCAATGATTTTTACTGTTTCCGTGACGTTTGAACGACCTGTTAGTTAGGCTTTACTTTACAAAGGTGAACTTACATTCTGATAGACACAGCAGTATTCACAAATGCCGGTACCAATATGAAAGCTAAAGTCCAGCCGAATTCCATCATACGTCGAGCTAACCAATAACGCATTGCAATATTTATATCTAAACCTAAATCAACAAAATGACCAACAATAGCGACACCATACATAATTATATCGAATAAAGAAACGACAACATTGTCAGGGGTTTTATCTGTTTCGTCTAGGGAGCCCCCATTTTGAAGCCGTTCTTTTACTGCTTGCGGCATTTTAATTTTATGATTTCCTACATTCTATAAGAATAAACAAATCAAAAGTAAATTAAAATAAAGATACACATGAAAAGAAAAAGCACTGAAAAAACAAACTTTGATTTTGAGTTTGATTGACAGTTGGTCCAGTATTGCCACCAGCGTGAGCACATTTAAATTGATCAATCTACTTCTCCACTTTACAAAAAATAATCAAAATCTACAACCGCCTTGGTCTAAAACTATCACAAATCCACCTTCCTAACACAATATATTCGGTTCGTAAAGTAAAAAATTGGTTAGGCCGATTTCAAAACCGTTTCGAGATAAATTAAATGGGTCGTGACCTTCAATCTGACCAAATATGGTTAATGTGTAGTGAACAGGTTAAATAATAATAATAATAGTAATATTATGTGTAGTCTGTCATCTTCATATATGAAACCCATGGACGTAATACTAGATTCAGGACAGTGTACTTGGCTTTGCAAAACAAGGAGATGAAATAGCGAGGTCCAAGATAGGTCCAAGTCCCTTTGTCTCTTTTCTTTTAGGGTGACAATAATTTATTTATATATTTTTTTTCTGTCATATTGACTTTTGTTGCGAGTGCTCTATAATAACAAGTTTACTTAAAAAGAACGAATAAACGAGAAAATATGACAGTTTTCTAAATAGCGGATGTGCGTGATGAAAAAGTTGGCAGGTATTTAAAATTAAATCGAATTGGCGACACCTTAAAAAACCGCCAAATAACAACAATTGCTTGTTGAATCACGTGGTTTAGTAGCCATACCAAGAACAAAAATTTATCACAAAGTCATCAAAAAGTGCATTAAGTCAAGTCAAGTGCGTAATCCAGAAAAGAATAAGAAATCAATAACTATTAACAAACTTATGATTTTGGTTCGTCATAAGTTTTTGTTTGTAGTATCTGCGCTATCTTCTATTATTATTAGGAAAGTTTTTTATATTTTTGTCAAAACATATTTTAAGAAAGCTAGTCACTAAAAGCGGCAACCCGTATAAAAATATGATCCTTCGGCGGAGGATTATTACCTCCAAAATAAATTGTGAAACAGTTAGAACTCTTAAAAATTAAAGCTTCAAAGATAGATACCTTAATCACCTTAATGAATTAGCGACAGGCTCCCTTTATATATAATACCGCTTTGAAAACAAATCTCCGATTCGATCACAGAAATAAAAGTACCTAGATTGTGATTTATAAGTAGATGGCTGACCGCCCCTATTTACAAGTAGTTAAATCCCACATGAGTAAGAAGCCAAGCACGACAATTTACTTATTTTTGCACGCCTGGGTTCCCAGGACTCATCTCTTAGGAAATACCTTGTTAAAAGGATTCTGCCTAAACACGCTCCACAGAAGATTGGGAATTTTCTGAATATCAGTGTTTAAAATATATTTCTCATAAATTTTATCACGCTTTACTGCCTTATGCGAACGTGGGAACCTAAAAATATAACTTTGTATAGGTGACCAGCTCCTTTCCTTTCCAAAAAAAAACCCAACAATACCAAAAAATCCCCATTGATTCGGCGGATAAAAACTAATTTAAATTACTCAAGCTTCCGAAACAGTATTTCTAGGGCAAAAATGTCTTTCTTATACTTGAGTGCTGGTGCGGGAGTCAGAGATAAGAAATATTGGTTAGGTGGCAATAGTAGTTTAGTGATGAAAAATAGCCTATGTCACTTTAGACAACGCCCTATTCATGTCTGCAAAGTTTCATTTAATTCGGATCAACCGTTTCGTAGATTAACGGGAACAGGCAGGTAGACAGACACTACGATTTTATTTATATGGAAGATGGATTTACTACTTATCTTGCATTTAACTAAGGGAGAATACAATTTCCGTAATGACGTTAACCTTTTTATTTTATAAATTACAAGCAAATCGCAATTAGTTATCAGAAACCTGTCAAAAACTTGTTCTTGGATCTCTCCTCGGGACTGCTTTAAATTCCACAATGTAAGATTTCTTACTGACCAGTTTCTTTATACTATATTTGCAGTTACCTGTGAAAAAAATTGCCACAACAACCCACTGATTCTCTTCCACAGTATCTTATACTTTTTAACCATTTTTTAATAGAGATATGAAGAATATGTTAAAAACCTAAACCAAAAAACCAATGCAGCAGAAATTTTCACAAACCCAGTAATTTCAATTGACAAGTTGATTTTAGCTTACTAACTAATAAAACCAAAAGTATAACTCTTTTTAATGCTAGTACTAACGTGATAACGTTTTAGGTCATATTTGGGACGCTGAACGTTTTGATACATCGTCATCATACGATACCAATAATAAGACGAATCGCATACTATATATGTAACAACCGTAATCAATTTCGTGATGGGAAACAAATCGTACTTCATGCCGCGATCGGTCGAATGATCATCGTCCTGTTTACGGTGGGTCATCTATCTATATAATGAATGTTGCTTTGTATTTTTTTTTTATCTATGTGTTTCTATATCATCCTACGCTGAAACATTTGCCTACGCTGGACTAATTCCTGTTGCTGACTCGTTTTCGCACTCATGTAGTTAGACATTTTAGATTTTTCGTCTGATGCTCCATTGGTATTTTTGTTCGCAAATATTATGCTAATCTATAAATTAAAACATATTTTTTACTATATCAGAATATTTTTGTTTTTAACATAGTATTTTAAATTTGCACTGCAATAAAAGTGGATATTTTGAACCCATTATCACTTTTGTTTTAATTTTCATAAAAAATTCCATCTAACTTAAGAAAATATTATGGTCACCTTAGTAATATGACGTCAAAAACTACAACTTTGACAATACACAAGTCAAAATTCCCTAAATTCTGTGACATATGACAGGCGACAGATGGCACTGACTTATGACATCCCTGACAGATTAGTTTCGAAAGTCAAAAATTACATGAAGATAGTGACATCTATATTTTTTTGATGGTTAACTCTGTGACTTTTGTTGAAATTAATTTCCGGAACAAGAGAAGAGTGGCGCTTATTTTATAAAACCAGCGAGAAGTTAGTTGTGACGGCCACCGCTTATACGGCAGGGCGCTAGAGTCGAAAAACGTAATCGAGGTCACCGATCACTCGGTTTCACCGTTTTTACGCTCCATATTTTTCTCACACAGGGCCTCTATATGCAAATCGATTCTTAAGAAGGTAAACTCTAAAAGTAGGTATGTTAGGTAAAATAGTCCTACCGCACTATAATAATATGTACCTAAAGTATGTAGATTACAATGGATGCAGATCAAAGACATACATACATCATCCATACGTTTATACATCCTCAATATGAGCCGAGAACCAACATAATTCATGCCGTCTCCGTTTCCGGTGTTCTAATAATTTTGTGATCTTGAAAGTACATCACAAATTATTGACAATTATATTACACAATTTACAATTACACCCTCACCACCCTGATAATAAAGCTGTTAAATTCGTATGTCATCACAACGGCGCGCCGTGCCGCCGTGCGCCGGGCATTGAAATAAAATGCATTCAATATTTTGTATACCTATATATTTAAATCACTTTATTATTATTATGCATTGTCTAAATAATGTTCATATTACATCATATCATCGAACAAGTAAAATACACCAAGAAATGAAATAATTGACATAAATTTTGTTCTTTCAGTTGGTATTTTATCATATAAATTTATTGTCTATGAACTGTTATTTAATTATCTTTGTTCTTACTCTTTAAAGTAACTAAAATAAATTATGCAAAATGATACTGTCATTGAAATACCCGAATACATCAGAAAATTTCAGGAAGAAATATTATACTGAAGCTATTGAACATAGCTATTGAATGAGCATTTTGCACTTAATAAAAGTAAGACCAGAAAAATTTACATTGAGTTAAAGTTTTAATTAAAGTTAGTAAATTCTGGATTATATTACATTTCATAATCTTGAAAACAGTAAAACTTATGATTAAGATTAAATATTGAGTGCATATGTTTGAGAAGTGTTATTTATGAAATAGTGATGTATAAAGAACACAACACTTGAGCTCTTTCTGTACCTGAAACAGAACAAAATGTATATTATAATTACCAGTATAAAACATTAAATTAATACAAAATTATTAGTTTGTCCGCCTGTATGTTTACTTAATGCCTTTATAATGAAAAAATGGGAAAGGGAGGAGGCTCAGCAATGATCATAAATATAAATACATGCCAAATAAAAATATTGCAATGCCATTCAGTAATGTTAAATATGGTTATTTAGATCAGTAAAAATGTACCATTAAAAAAATAACTTTAAAACTAAAACCTGACTATGGAAAAAACAAACTGAAAAGCATAAAACAAGATATTCCTGTCTGAAATCAAAGTGAGAGATTCGGTGATACTCGGGGTACGGCCCGTGGTCAGATGACCTTATTTACCTACATAAATAAGTATCGATGTTATGCATACATTCTACAGCATGTGACCACGGCTGTACTCTAGGGTGTTGCCGAATATCAGGCTTTGATTTCAGACAGGAACACATTGCGTCATGCTTTTCAATTTGCCCCTAGTCGGATTTTAAACTTTTTAGGGTTCTGTAGCTAAATGGCAAAAAAAGAACCTTTATAGTTTCGCCATGTCCGTCCGTCCGTCTGTCTGTCTGTCTGTGGTTTTTTTCGGAAACTATTGGTAATATATAAATGAAATTTGGAAGATAGGTGTAATCTATGAACCGTTACACAATGACATAGTGAAATTAAGAAAGTTTTTTTTTTTGAGATAGGTCGCCATACAACTGAAGTACGAAAAAAAATTCATCGTATATTAACGCGAGAAGTACCAAACGATAGGTCTTAAAAAATAATATTAAGGTTTCAAACAATTTTTTTTATTTAAATCAACAGTTGTTGAGATATGCACTCCTAAAGAAGTAATTTTTGTTAGAGTCATGTATTTCCCCCTTTCTACCAGCTAAACCGTTGTTTTTGGATATGTGGAAAAAATTTACGACAGGAGTGTATATAACGTAGTTAAAAGGAAAACTATCACAGCTAACTAGACTGTATTATTTAACGAGTAATAGATTAACTTACAAAATGCACTTTTATAAGTAAAAATTTTTCTAAAAATTCCATAGAAAATGACAGCGTTTAGCCAATAAGCGAAAACTAAATGCATTTTATCTTTGTGATGTTATTGTAAAAGATAATTTAAAAAAAAAAAAATTTATGTTGAAAACTACAACTTTACGCTTTCTTTTGCAGAGCTTATTCTTTTCACAATCAATACTAAAAGTCGAAGGTTCACTGTAATAAAATAAGTAATAAAAATTGTCTCTAGCTATCAGTGCACTTATGTTATTACTTTTCGGATTAGCCAGAGAGGATCGAGCGGCTTCTAAGTAACTAACGAAATAAAAGTGAAATATGTATATTTATACAATAACTCTTAAATTACATAATAATAACGATTAATGGTTAAGTTCGATTAACGTCGCGCTTGTTTTTTTTATATTGTATGGTGGTGCGGAATCCTTCGTGTGCGAGTCAGATTCGCACTTGGCCGGTTTTTTTTATTTAAAATATTTTGGGGTTTATTTCCGCGATAAAGTGTGTGCAATGCCGCTGTATAATTTATTTTACTTTTTGGCTTACTTTTTTTTTCTCTGTGATAATATTCATATTACAATGCAATTCAAAGTATCGAGCACACAACCAACACAAAGCAAAGTGAAATAAAAGACAGTATATCATATATGGGGTGTTCAGCTGAACGTAGTTCAACTATAAACATGTTTTCTCGGTAACCGTTAATTTGCGCCATCTGCTCACTTGAAACGTTTTGTTTAGTTTTGTAAGCTCTACATGCTCTATAAGTTTGGACTACGTTCTGCCGAACACCCGGTCTTAATTAGAACCGCGTGAACGATATTTGTGAGCTACTGAAGTGTGTTGTCAAATAGTGTAAAAACTATGGTTCCAAACATAGAGTAAATTAATTTGACAGCAGCATGGTTTTAATAGAGTCATAAATGTCAGTTCACAGTATCATTACATATTAGTAGACATTACGCAATTTTGCGGGGTTGGGGGAGACTTCTCGTGGGTGAAGAGCGGCGCGCGGGGAACTTGCGCACTGAAACTCGGACTAAAACTTGCCATCTTACACCAGCTAGCTATAGTATGAGTGGTTAGACGATAAACCCAAAAGAGGATTCCTAGTCAATTCGTACTTTTATGGTTCCAAAACATTGAAAAAGACATTCTACACAACCAGAGAAAGCAATGTGTAGTAAAATGGGAATGTAAAAAACGTACCATGTTGCCACAAAAGGCTACCACCATGTCATGAAATAGCAGAAAATGGTAGTAAACAACAGAAAATTGTAGAAATTGTATAAAATGCTAAAATCAAAGTAGCAATTTAGTTGTAGAAAGGTCTTAAATAAGTTATATAACCTTTCTACAGAATTTTTCAAAAATAAATATTATATCAAAATATCCTCATAATAAACTCCGCATAAATTCATCATGGCTAAAAGGGCCCGTTGTAATAATCTCCGCTAAGCCTACTTTATAACGTAGAACAGACTAGACAAATAACCTAAAGGCATAATTGTAAACCTAAATGTACCCGTAAATTAACAATTTTATAACTCGGCAATAAAACGGTAATTTTATAACAGTTTTACCTAATTAGAACCTTCACGAAGTCTATATTTAGTCATGAACTAGTCACAATCAGTATTTACCGCAAATTCTTATTCCAGAATTGGGTTATCGTCAAGGAACAGTTGAAACTTGTTAGTAAATTTTCAAATTATCTTTTAGAAATATGGTTATAAATTAGTTAAAACTTGTTTTATTACCAACAGTGGCTCCCGTTTTGTATCACTATATCATTTTAATATGGTATATTACATGTACGACGGGAAAACGTGAATGAAATTCCCACGCGTGTGTAAATTCTATTGCAACTACCAGTTTACTGCAAAAATATGGAATAATAAGCCTATAAAATACACGGGCCCTCATTAAGAGGCATATTTAATTTATTTTACGCTCATACGGATCTAAAAAAAAATACAAGAAAGATGAACTGTCATATAATCATTTATAAAAGTGCAACTGCGCTTTGAATTACAGTTTCACCAGTGAAAACTACACAATTAGCGTAAATAATGTAATGTTTTCGTGAAATTCTGTCACAATAAACAACTAGAAATGGCGACCTTAGATCAAAGGCTTACAATCTTTACAAATAACTCATAGATAACCTGCAGCATTACCAACGCAAGAAGTTTAACTAAAAATCACCTGTAAGGAATTTTTATTTTAACTCCTGAAGATGGCAAAAAACGGAAAGAACTAGTAAAAATAGCCGGAAATGGCATAAAATGAAAGAAAATTGTATGAAACAATAAAAAATGGTACAAATAACAGAAATGATAGGTACCAGCGATGGTACTAAATGGTTTGTTTGAATAAATATTTAAGGAATTTAAGATGATATAATTCAGTTTTTTTTTAGTACAGTTACCTACTCATTTTCTTAGGCGCAAAACAGTTATTTTAGATATTTGGTAATAGTTGGACATTTTTGATTTTGATATTTTTATAACCAAGCATTTTGTTATATTTAGTAGATCAATATGTATATTATGGGTTAAACTCAATGTCCTTTCTGAAGTACATGTGCAGTATCTCTATTTTTATGGTGGAGAGGCAGGCTTGGGTGCATGTGAAAGTGCGTAATAAAACATTATGCTAAAAAGTCTTTCACTTGCACATAAAGTCCACCTGCTCACTTCATATTATTCTTAAGTTTGCCCCAAAATGTAGTTTCAATTTTTTTTATACATATATTTATTTAAGCACAACCACATCCCATATATTCATAGAATAACCAAATAAATATAATATAAATTGAATACAAAAATGTTTCATATATGATGATCGCTTAGCCTAGCGGGCAGCGACCCTGCCTGCGAAGCTGGAGGTCCCGGGTTCGAATCCCAGGTCGGAACAGTATTTATATTTATGATGAATATTAATACTGGCACCGGGTCTTGGTTGTTATATGTATGTGGTGTCTTCGCTTGGTACCCAAAATACAAGCTAATGCTTAGTTTGGGACTTAGGCGTTGTTGTGATTATGTGTGTTATTATTATTATAATATAGGTATACTCTAATGCAAACATAATAGGTATGTGAGGATCTAAGCTAGAGCTGTTGTCCATTTGTAACTAGGCAACCATGACTTTAGCTTGATATAGATGGATGGTACTGATGCAAATATATGCTATATTGTACATACATTAGCATCTAATTATGTAGCAGTTTGTTGAAGGCGCCGTATGAGCTGTCCAGGTCAAAAAGTAGTTGCCGGACCTGGACATCAGAAAGTTCGTCTGACGCAGACATAGCGCCCAAGGTGTCAAGCCATTCTTGTACCTGTGTAACAAACCAAAAGAAAAAATGAAATGACTTTATTCTATATCGAAATTATTACTTGTGTGTGTAGGGGGAGGGGTGGAGGGTATTTAAATTTCGCTAAATATCGAAAATTAAAATTAAAACGCACAGCTTATATTTCTCGGAATTACGTAGTTATAACTGTCTAGCAGTGGTGGCGACTGGCGCGCGTTACAGAAAAATAATCTTTTGGTTGGAAATTGAAATTTACATCCATGCAGCCTTCAGTTAAATATAGTTTTTGTTGTCTACAGACCCAAATAAATATGATTTGGAGATCATTTTTATATCAATTTAGTTTAAAGGATTCATAGGTTTAGCATCAGTTAGTTACGTGATTGACAAATAGAGCTTTGTTGTTTCGTTGAATTTTTCATTTTCCAAAAAGTTATTCAAAATTATCTTAACACATACATTACACATTTTTTTTATAATTATTTTAACCATCCGCTGTGTCTAATGCAAGAATGCATTCTTTTCAAAAGTCACATGAAATTACTATTTATGGTGAATGACAAATATTGTATATAATGACATTTAAATCTACCAAGGGCGTTGCCTTGATGAAAGCCTATTTGGCTTTGTACAGGGGTACACAAATGAGCGAACCCCAGAGTCTTCGAGCTACCATCTAAGTAACCATTGCGCCTTTCCAAGACAGTATAGCATTCTTTTTTCCTTTCACATTTCTATCTCCACCAACTCACACTAGAGCAGCGTGGTAGGTTAATCCCCAAGCCCCGCTCATCACGAGGGGAGGCCTAAGATCCCCTGCCGGCCTGCAATGGGGCATTAATGGGCTGATGGTATGGTATTTCTATTTCATTGCCTTTTCTAAATTTCTTGGAGAAACAAATGTAACACAGGTCTGCAAAGACAATGAAGCTGTAGGGATGATTGTGAACAAAGCTCACCGCTTGTCATACCTAGCCCTCATAGAGCAAAGGGGTTAAAAGTAATGGAGATTGAAATGGGGAATGGAGAGGTCTACTTGGTACCTTACCTATTGGTTCCAAGATCTGTAGTCTCTGTCTAACCCTCGTGACAACTAAGCGTGAATTTACTACACAATGAAATACTTATAGCAAACAATTTGATATTAAAACTAATGAACCTTGAGTTTCCCTTCAAAGTCATCAGGTACCATGTCCAGACGGTCCATTGTGTCCCGCAGATCACGAAGCTCAAGCTGAATCATGTCCATGGCTTTCATCTCCAGCCGGAGTTTGTCCATAATTGTAATGAACAACTGTGTAAGATGTTATTATTGACATTATGAAGTTTTATGGATATTGTATATATATGATAATTATATAACCACTGAATGAATATTTTTGAAAAAAGAAAAACAAACAACTTTCAGTGGAACATTTCTTATTAAATTATAATGTGTGACAATCATTTAAATAGTGCTTTGCAGATACATACACACATGTACTAAAACATTAAAATTGAATGACTGAGACCAAATTCGTTATTAGTGGTAAGATATCATTAAAAGTTTACACAAAATAACAAACAATTTGTCATTATACAAGGTGAAAGTTTAATAACCAACAAAAATTTTCTAGATGTTAGGTATCACCCATAGTACGTATATAAAAAATGTACATTTCATTTTCATAATAAATTACTTATCTACAGTGTTATTTTTAAACGACTTCAAAAAAGGAGGAGGTTACTCAATTCGACTGTCTCAATTATAACGTTTGGTTGCCTTCTTTGTGACGACACGCCTGAGACCTTAAAACTGAGATAACGCAAACTGCGAAACTAAGGGCTAGCGTGCACTAGTAATTTTATAGTTGGCCGGTGGTTTGATTGTTCAGGGAATCAATATGGAGCTATAATATGGCAGTGCGCGCATTAGAAGATTAAAAATTGAACGCTCGAACTATCAAAAATCACTGCCGATCCCTATTCAATCAAACTAACGAACAACTAATCGCTCCCTAAAATACGCAAAGTATCCTGGGTATTAAATTATCAATCCGCCGCGCGGGCGGTCCGGTGAGGCTGTGGCGCGTAAGATAGTAGCTGTGATCAGCGATGTGAAAATCAGCTACTTTCAGAAAACGCTTTTCGGACTATAAACTATTATTTTAGCATGTTATTTTATATCCTATGCTATAGCATAACGAGCGAGGCAGCGCGTGGTGCGTTTAGCGCAACAAATGAAACACGTCCTACAAGGAGGCGTCATCGCGCGTGACTGATTAGTTAGCCTGCTGCTGTGCTGTCGCGTGCGATCGCGTTCGCGTCTCGTTGAGTCGTTGCGTTGTACGTGTTTCATTGGCGGCGTTAGCGCTAATCAAGTCAGTCAGCGCGCGATCGCGCTCGTTGTAGGACGTGTTTTGTTGTGCTGAACGTATCGCTCTATTGGTATTGGATCGCGTGGCGCTATTTAATAGCGCCAAGAAACAACCAATATAATATGCGAAATTCGTTGGGCTTAAATAACGCGTTTAAAATTGACTGAGCCATAAAATACTTATGCACATGAGTACCATATTAACGCACACACACTCCTCATATATCACACCTACAGTGCACACGAACATACACCACTGGTGTGGCACCACACGCGGTTGCCTCATTTTCTCTTTCTTTATTTTCTTTTGATATTTTTACTTTTAAACTTAATCTTAAATAAACTATGTATATTTTAACTATGTAGTGTTGTTGAGCACTGTGCGTGCTGTTCTGTTCTGTCACCATACACGTATAAAAATCAAACCTATTTAGAAAACAAAGCCATATTTTTAAGTACTTATTTTGTTACTAAATTATTTACTGTAAGCTGTTTTGTTTTTCAATAATAAATAAAATAAAAAACTAAATAATGCTGAATGCTATATTATCAACCACTGGTTGTGGTGACCAGTGAATCAAAACGTCTCGCCGCGTGCGCACACTCGTTCTGTATCAACTCAATTCGCGAACTGAAAGCGGTGCCCGTGAAGTTCATAAGTTCGCTATAAAAATAAAACTTTAGTGAAATACATAAGGATCTCGACTCGCTCGCTCGATTAGCTCAGAACATTAAAAATAATCTTTAAACAGTGTGAAGTGGTGCTAATACGATGTAACTTCTAATACGTTAAAATAGCTACGTGGCTCACCCTGGGGCGGAGCGGAGAATGGCGAATACACATATTGGTTTTTTCAGGAAAGGTTTGTGAAGTCATATCTCAATATTTTTCTATTGAACAATATTAAAAGGAAACAAGACGGCCATCGGTTTTTTACCAAACATCATTACATTAAAATTTGGATGGTTGTTAAATTTCACCCAGTATGTATTATGTTACATGAAACTACTTACTGAAACAACTTCAGCTATGTATTTATTAGTACCCTTGTCATCCTTGACAAGATTTGGTTTGTTTTCACGTATTCTGTCTAAAGCTGCAGGGCAATCCAGCTGTAATTTTAAAAATAAATACTTAAATGCACATAATTACAATGCATCAAGATGGAATCTGACTTTATGTATGGAACTAGCTTTCTGCCCGCGGCTCCGCCTGCGTGGATTATACACTATTGGGATCGCTATAATTTTCTGCATGTGGTTTATAAGCTGAAGAATGACATAGGCTACTTTTTATTCCAGAAAAGGGGGTTCCAGTAGATCTGTACTGTATAGTCCACGCCAGCGGAAATATAGTAAAAAGTATAATTCAAATTACAACCTACTCGGTATTCAATCATATTTACTTTACAAAAAACTTAATGTGTAATTAATAGACTATGCGTAAAACTGTTCGCTCACATCATGACATTGTTTTTACTTCTAGCATTTTTGTACCCGTCGTAAGTTCTAAAGTCAAAGTAAAATATCTTTATTTCATAGTTATGTAATATAATCTTGAAATACATCACAGTAGTGAATTTATTACTTTGTGGATGAACATCATCACAAAGGCGCATTCAAAAAGTGCTAGTTCCTCTCAAAGAAAGATATGTATTTGAATAATTTAAAGAGAAATTTACATGTACATAATCAAACCACATTATAAAACTATTTATTTGGATAAGGATTATTAATATTATGATATGATACGAATATCATCTTTCAATTCTACCTGTGTTTTGATGGACTAATTTGAACAAAAAACGGTTATTGTGACTTAACTATAATAGTTAGATATAACCTCACGGATTTATTTGTTGGTAAAGATAAGTACTATAAACAAGTATATTATTTTATGTATCATCAATAGTTTTCACACCACACTTCAAATAAACATATCTGTTACAAACATACAAAATATCAAACCTTTTCTTTTTATAATAGGTATTAATTCAGGTAGATCATATAAGTGATTAGTTTACCCATACAGGTTGGGTTTCCACACCTAGCCTTACTTACACATTGATGTAATGTTTTTATTTCCATGTTAATAGGTAAGTACACTTGTTAAAATGATGTAGTAGGTACCTATTTAAATAATAGATTTAAAATTATTTTATTCAACAATACAAAAGTTATGACTCTGTGGCCAATATGCCTGTGTACAATGATATAATTTTATTCCATTTATCAAACTGCATGGCCATTTCGTCTGCCACATGCAGAACAATTTTAAAAGCTTGGCCGTTATAGTTTTAATAATTATTTTGTACTCGTTTACTTATTAATTCGACCAGCTGTTATCCTCTTTAGCTCTTATCACTTTCTTTTCTTCTCCAGAGGTTAGAAGGATTTTTTGTCAATGTGGAAACACTGCCATCAACATTTTTTCATAACATTTGATACGATTTCAGTTTTTCATTTCGAAAGATAATGTAGTTATATTAAGTCTTAACCTATGAAGTTGTCGTTTTGTATGAAATAAGTTAAAAGTACTTTTTTTTCAAACATCTTTATTTCTGTTATTCAAAGTAATCACCCATGCAATTGATGAATCTTTGCCAACGCAAAGGGAGTTTATTGATGCGCTTTTGTAAAAATCAACTGGTCGGGAGGCAACAAACTCTTCAAAAGCATTTTGTAATGTCTCTCTGGAATTGAATTTTTTTCCCATCAAAAAGTTGTCAAAATTTCGGAAAAAGTAATAGTCGGTAGGCGTAAGGTCTGGTGAGTATGACGGAAGAGGGAGAATTTCCAACCCCAACTCTAGCAGCTTGGAGACTGTTTGTTGTGCAGTATGGGGTCGCGCGTTGTCGTGAAGGAGCAGTGGGGACGACCAAATCACCAAAGCTGGTCGCAGACGTGCGAGCTTCTCCATCATTGTCTTCAGTTCTACACAGTACACGTATGCAGTAATGATTATGCCATTTTGCAAAAAGCTGTGATGAATCACACCGACACTAGACCACCAAACAGTGATCATCACCTTTTTAGAGGTTATTTGTCGTTTAACACATTGCTTTGGTGCTGAACCAGGATCTAACCAAGTTGCTGAGCGCTTTCGAGTGTCGAACAGAATCCATTTTTCATCACAGGTAACAATCCGGTTCAAAATTCCTTCATTTCTGTGCCTGTTGAGCAACGCGAGGCAGGTCTCGATGCGTATGTTGCGTTGACAATCGTTAAGTTCGGGAGGTACCCATCTATCAAGCTTTTTTCATTTTCCAATTTGTCGCAAATGGTCCAATATTGTTTTGGTAGTAACATCAAAAGTTGCTGCTAGTTCAGCTGTAGTTTGAGTACCATCAGCTTTCACAATCGCCTTCAATTCATCATTGTTGACCAAAGTGTCTGGACTGGACGACCACGAGGTTTATTATTCAAGTCATAATTTCCAGAACGGAAGCGAGCAAACCAATAACGGGTTGTGCGTTCGTTTGTTAAGTTCTCTCCGTAAATGTTGTTGATGTTACGTGACGTTTGTGCCGCATTAGTTTCACGACGGAACTCATATTCCATAATTACACGAATTTTTAACGTGTCCATTATGACGAAAAATGTCCAAATGTAATGAAAACACAACGCTAATCTATAAACAAAAGACTGACTTTGTAAAAAGAATGTCATATTTTTAAAACAAAATTAATTTTAATTTATAATTCACAGCCAATCGAATTTTTTTTTGTTTGAAATGGCCAGTACTGAAGAACGGCAACTTCATAAGACTTATTATTAAATTTAAAAATCTTATAGCATGACGTCACCTGGTGAAATTATAAGTTTAGCCATTGCCGTTGCGTATTTATAAAAACAATGTCGGTCTCAGAACTGTCAGTAGTAATAGCGTCACTGTTTTTATAAATATGCAACAGCAATGGCTAAACTTATGATTCCACCCAGTGACGTCACGTTATAAGAATTTTCAATATTATATCTACGTAAATACCGATCCAAAAAGAAAAAAATCAAATTAGATTCTCAAAATTGCCTATTTTTTTTAAATAAAATATAATGAACTTTAGTTCGAAAATTTGGGAATGGTCAATTGTTTAAATACTTTTGATTTAATCATCGTGAATTGTGAAATTTGTCTTGGTCGCAGTATTAGCAATGAGTTAGTAAGACCTTATACGCACTAGCGGTTTGCGGAGCGGTTGGCGATGCGGATATCCGCCAGTGATGATTGTTTGTATGAAACAGCGGTTTTATTAGTTTTATTACGCCTTACAACAATAGCCGAGCGGTTGCCGCGGTGGGCGAAGTGGAGCGGCGGGTGGACGGCTGTGTCCGCCGCCATTCCCGCTGATCTGCTCCGCCTGTTCCGTTCTGCGCTCAGCGGCGGACGCATAGGATCATTTGGAGTGCTATCGCAGCTTTCTATGTATATGTAGATATTACATGCTACGTCTATGATGTCCACTTTAAACCGACAAAACATCTGCTCAAACCGCGGGAAGACCAGCGGTTGGCGGGACGGTTTCCGCCGCGGAGACCGTCCTGTCGCCCGCCGTCTCCAGCGTTTTGCGCTCCGCCACCCGTCCCGCTAGTGCATATGAAACCTAATGAATAACACTTATTAGATACTAGCGACCGCCCGCAGCTTCGCTTGCGTAGACGACACATTAATGTTATAGGTAGGTACTATTAACGTTCGATATGGTTTATACGTAGGTACTTTTTGCTGAAACTATCATAATATTGGTTACACCCATTCAAACTATCAATCTTCATTCCCCTCACTCCTTTAAGATGACCGATACTCCCATACTTTTCACCTCCTGTTTTCCACTCTTAAAATATGGAAATCCAAAAACCCTGAAACACATTATTATTTACTTATGCTAAAATGTTGATGTTTCTAACTTTAAAGCACAAATACTCATACAAAGCCCCTTCATCCTTCCCCCCTAAAATTTAAAATTTCTAAAAAATCCTTTCTTAAAAATTAATACTCATGTTATAAAATAAACCTCTGTTTTAAATTTCAGCTTCCTAGATTTAGTAGTTTCGGCTTTATCTACGTTGACAGATCCGCGAGGACAAACGACAGACAGACAAAAAGTAGCTCATGTCACTCTTAACAATCTTGTTTCACGTCTTAAAAATTTCATTAAAATCTGTTTAACCGTTATAGAAATAAGCTCGAATAGACACATAGACGTACAGACAGACAAATGAGCAAAATGTTGCTTATGTCACTCTTGTCAACATTCTTTCACGTCTGCAAAGTTTCATTAAGGACGTATGTACAAAAAGTGACAGCTCGAAAATAGGTTTTACTTGACAGCTTGCTTACTACTACACGCGCATCTGCACCAGAGGCAACACATACTTGGCTCTATACCAGAACTAATTAGTCTTGATCATTATTATTTTTATTTATTTAAAAATTAGTTTTCTTTTATGTCAGGTTTTTAATGTTGCTTTATTTTATATAATAACTAGCGATCCGCCCCGGTTTCGCACGGGTAGCAGAGCCATAATGTTTTTACGGTCGTAGTGTCGTATCAGCTTGTTGTGTCGAACATGTGGACTGGATTTCATTAGATTTAAATGTAAAGCAAGTTCGTCCAACTTGGATTATTTTTAATGTATTTTATTTCGAATTCTATAAATATATGAAAAAGTAAAGAATAAATACCTAAAAACAAACTAAAATATTTCTTTGTATACAACATTGATAACTTCAGCCTAACCACGTGTGTCGCGTCGTCCGGTATGGCTCCTAAGATATTGATTTAAATTGTAGAATACAAACGGCGATCATAATGTTAATGAAATGCTGAAGGTAAATATCGTATTTAATTTGATAAGGATTAATACCATATCCGTATAAATTGTTTTCCAATCACCTCATCATATTACATCATAAAAATAGTATAGTAAGCTATCCATAAAATATAGACATATGCTATCGCGGACTTTTCTTTAGTCCTATAAAAGAGACACAATTCCTCCATACATTATTTTGTTATATCTCAAAAGGATTAGGCCGCATTTTCGATGAAAGTTCCCAACCAGCTTGATTTTTTTCCGACTTCTTCAACAATAATCGTCATATTTCAACAAATTTTCTCTTGAATCACTCTGTCCATTGATGTCAATAATATGCCAATCCGTTCGGTACTTTTTGAGTTTGTCGCGTTCAGACAGACAGACAGACGCGGCGGGGGACTTTATTTTATAATATGTAGTGATAACAATAATACCTGGGACATCCCACACAGCGCTATCTAGTCCCAAACTAAGCAAAGCTTGTGTTATGGGTGTGGGTTACGATGTCTTTTAAAGTTCCATAAAAAAAAATTATTAGACAATACTATACTGTGCCACAGTTATCGTATGAGGAGTTTTGCAATACGAGTGCATTTTGTTTGTGATACGTGGCGATGGCGAAACCGAGGTCCCATTGAATGAGGTGACCTTTTCATTTCCCATTTCGTCAAATTCTACTATTTTTGATTCTGGACCGATTGTTTTCAAAATCAATGTGTAAGAGTCTGTATGGTCTTCGATTACGAATCTGTGCTCAGAACTAAAAAAAATTACTGCCTTAGAATCTGTTATAGTTTTTGAACTGCTTGCTTTCAAAATCGATATCTATGGGTCCATGTGGTCTCCCTTCACAAATCTGCGGTCAAAACTGAAAATAGTGTCTGCCATTTTGAACTTCTTTCTTTCTGGGCCTAACACTACTAAAATAAAGTCTGTTTCGTATAGATTAAAATTTTATTATTATTTGGTCCACATTACAAAAAAAAACAAGTCTGTATGCGTTATTACAACAACGATTAATACTTTTGTCAATACAGTTACTATTAATACGTTCTTTATGACATCGAAACTTGTACCGCAATGTTGTATTTTACAGTACTAAATCTTTTTACTTTACACCAATCACAAGCGAGCATTCTGTTTGCACCGCATGCGTAAACCGCGAAAAGCAACCCGCTCGCGCCCTTAGCTCTTACCATTATTTATTTCTATAAATTGAGGAACCGTGCGAACACCCCTGTTTTGACTAACTTGCCCTTCTTTCACGATCATTCAGACCGCCTTCTACAAACATTATCCCATCAAAAACAATACTTGTCAAAAAAACCAAGTCTCGCAACTCAGTTGTTCTGCAGTAAAAAGTTGTGAGATCCATGTAATACCAAGTCGGTTATTAATTTATTCAGTCTCTACTTGTAAGTCTCTACTTGTAAGTATGTAATGTTTTATATAAATATATTGAGACTTGGCCATCGCACTAAATAATTGAATTTACATGTGTTTTCAGGCGATTGAATTTACACGTGTTTTCAGGCGATGGCCAAGTCTCAATATATTTATATAAAACATTACATACTTACAAGTAGAGACTGAATAAATTAATAACCGACTTGGTATTACATGGATCTCACAACTTTTTACCGCAGAGCAACTGAGTTGCGAGACTTGGTTTTTTTGACAAGTATTGTTTTTGATGGGATCTCATTTCTTTTTGTATTTTGTAGACAGTTCTACTTTTTTCCTTTTCGGTACCTTCTACTTATTGTATATATGTATATCTACCAGCAACGAATTTTCTTAAAGCCCTTTCTCTGACTTATGAACTTTTCTTATTTTTGTAGGTAGCCTTCCGTTTTCTCTTTTCCGGTACTACTTCTTGAGCTTCAGCTACAGTTTAATATAATAATAACTGCCGTAATAAAACATCGTTACGAATAAAGCCAATATTGAAAAATTTAACTGAAGACTTGGCTGTATGTGCTTAATTTTCTTTGCGGTCTTTTCTAGATTTTTTAGTTTTTCCTTGATTCATACACCAAACACTACTTATATTCCAAATTTGAAGCTTCTAGGTCTGCTAGAAGTGCCTTAAAATTTTGATGATCGTTGAGTCAGTGAGTGACAAAATTAAGAAATTTGACCCGTTATAATTTCTTAAAAATACTGGTTCAAATTGAATTAAAACGTGTAATATGCTTATATAATATGCCTGCATGGTTACTGAAAATTTCAGTCTTCTAGTTTTATCCACAACGAAGTTACAGGGGGTCGAAAATAATCTGAATTGCTTCGAGAAAAGGATGGTACGGCCGTGACGCTTTTTTGCTCGACTTGGTGGGGGCACGGCCGTGCCCCCAGATAGTTTAAAAAAACTAAGAAACTTGCGCTTTGATACCAAATCGATCTAAAAAGGAGAAAATAACTTTTAGAATAAGAATAAAGTGTTTAATGAGGAAAAATAATGTTATTGTGACAAAACGTGGGGTGCCCGATATCAGTTGTTTTAAATATTTCATTGCACTCCACGATTTTTCACAATAACAATAATTTTCAATTTTTTTTCTACTTATTTTCTTTTTTAAAGTTCGATTGTCTATCAAAGTCGTATCAAAGTGTAATTTATAAATTTTTTTTAATATATTATTTTTTATCTTTTTTTAGTTTTAATATTTTTTAAACTACATTCCATTAAAATTTACAAACATAAAGGTGGAACTCACAATTACCTATAAAACGATGAAATGATACAAACCGACACAAAGCTTCATGTCGGTGCTAATCTAACCACTGAGGAGTTCCCTTGTAAACAAATTATCGTGGTGCATCATCAGTTTATAGTGAAAATCATGGATAACTATCTAAATCCAACCTACATACAAAGTTTTGTGTTCGTGCTATTAACCGGTGAAGAGTATCCTTATGAGGAAACAATCCTGGCTGCAACATCAAGTTATGTTTATCATTTTAGTGTATTGTCATCGAAGTTACATATGTATTCTGAATTTCAGCCCAATATCTTCAGTGGAAGTGGGTGACAACCGCGTTTAAAGATTCCATTAGATACAAAAAAACATACAGGTGGAACTTATAAAAGCGTATTAAAATTAAAATAATTACACCATTCCAAGAGGTCACCACTTTTTACATATGTTTTAATTTAATTTTTTTATCATAAAAAAATTATTAGTTGGTCAACTCGGTAATGTATATACTATGTACATTGTATATATAGTGTAAGATTTTTATTTTAAGTTTAATAGCTTTCCGCCTTGGTAAAAAAAATAATTCAAATTATTCAATTCATAAAATATTATAAAAGACAATGGGCGGTTTCGTACCCAGTGGTGTATCAAGTTGTGACATATGTCATTTTAAAGGTCTTAATAATAGCTTCATTTTATTGTATGACACCAACTTATTATTTAATTACTGCCTTTGAAATTTAAATTTAAAATTATTTAATTTTTATTTAAATAATCATTATTTCTAGCTTATAAAGTTCTTTTTAAGCGACTTCAAAAAAGAAGGAGGTTACTCAATTCGACCGTATATATGTTTTTTTTTTAATGTGTGTTCAGGGATAACTTCGTTGTTTATGAACCGAATTGGATGATTTTTTTTTTGTGAAAGGGAGATATCTCCGAAATGGTACCATGAAAAGGAAACCAGGATCTGATGATGGCATCCCAGAGAAATCGAGGGCAACCTTCGAAAATCGTATTTTAAAGTATCGTATTTTAAATATTTTGATAAAGTACTACAACTAGTACTATTTAATGAAGGTCGGGAGTCGATCTGATGATGGAGCTGAAAGACAGTCGAGGGAACTCCTCAACGACTGGCAGCAATTACCTGGTGTTTGGACTAGATTCATTTCTATTGATGAGATCTTTGCACCCATATGGATTATAAGTGCCATTACAGGTCTGATGATGGAGACCATACACAATCGAGGGAACTTCTCAACGATTTACAGCAATTACCTTTTGTTGAGCTTCCGTCATACGGTTGAATATGCCAAAATGTTCAGTTCGCACAAAAATAATAATTAAGATTGAAGTTTTACATAGGAATACCACTGCTTACTAGGCATGCTGATTCGTCAATTTGACACTGAATTTACGTTGCGTAATCGCGGTGCTGTCTCATTAGAGTAGCGCGTTTAGTAGCCTCATTTATACTAAATAGAAATAAGTTACAGATGCGTTCAACTAAAAATTGAAAAATAAAATAATTTAAAAATAAAATAAAAACCGACTTCAAAAACATAAACTAAAAAGTTAAAAATAAAATTTTCACTTTAAAGAAAGGAGCATTAACAGGCGGCATATAGTTAATGAAGTCGGTGCCAACTCAGACATTTTAAATGGGTACTTACCAGGTAATAACAGTTACAACAATTATATATTTATAACTATAACAAATATGGAACACAATTTAAAGTGTCTGAGTGAGTAGGCACCGACTTCATTAACTATATGCCGCCTGTTAATGCTCCTTTCTTTAAAGTGAAAATTTTATTTTTAACTTTTTAGTTTATGTTTTTGAAGTCGGTTTTTATTTTCTACTTATATTATTTTATTTACCATGTTATATAGCATTCTGTGCGTTGCGGCTACCTGTCAGTATAACTCTTACACCGCCTTGCCCACACACATACATACTACTAGAGGTTGGATTCAGTCCTGTCATGTGTCGAATCGGATATATTACTCCTATATTGTAATAACTACAATAACGACGGGAAGGGAGTCGATAATTACTGTTCGTGCCTAATAGGGCGAAGAACAGTCGGCACATGTTCACATATAATAAGCATTATATGGTATTTGGGGTGGGCGAGGCATCAAAATTATATATTGTTGCCAGCAACTTTTTTAGATGATATAATTGTTGATCTAGATTATTAGTTCAATGATAATTTTTTTTAAATTATTTCGACTGACGCAATACTAGCCTTTAATTATATTTTTTAATAAGAAATCCAAGAACAACATGCCTACACAAGATACAGCATGGAGACAAAGCCTATGCAAAACCTGCAATTTTTTTGGCCAGTCTTAAGAGTATGTAGGTGTGCAAGCGGCGGTGGAATAGCGATTGGTAACCGTATAGTAGGTATGCTTAGTAATAAAGTAATATTGTACAATAAGTAACATTTACACTAAAAATAACATTTCATTATATGAGATATAAAATAACTCATAGTTATTTCCTTGCACGTGTTTCATGGTTGGTGCCATACTATAAAATAAAGCTATTGATACGACCTTTAAAATGACATATACCACAACTTGATACAACCTGGGTACGCAGCCCATACAAAGATGCCCATTCACTTTTACTTTCACCCACGTCTCAAGATTGATTGAGTTCAACTTTACCATACGTACAGCATTTGATCGGAGAAAAACAAAGACGTACACCCGACCTTTCAATAGCGCTCCTCGGAGCGGTCTGAAGCACAATGCCGTGTGCGCTTGGTTTTATGCTGTCAGTGTGCTGTCAGTTCATACAAAATAGTATGGCGAAATTTCGGTGAAATTGCATATTATTGATAATTTTTTTCTGCTACTTTTCCGTTTATTATCAAAATTTCCTCTAACAGAAAGAAAGGATGAAGTATTAACTATACTTAAATGATTTTTTAATCTCAAAAAACCTTGTGATGATGGTGTAATATGTACCGAAAAATGTTAATTTTCCGCGATTTCGGCAAAAGTGGGTTACAAAATAATATTTTTTCAGTGTGAAAGAGTGTAAAATATGCAAATGTTTTCTAACACAATTGTAAATTAAGAACTGATCTTTATTTTAGAATTAGGTTTATGACCATATACCTTTCCAAACTTCCTAAAAATGTACCTAAACATGCCGTTTTTTTGTAATTGCCCCCTTAAAATCTGTTCAGCCGTTGGAAATTAGCTAGAATAGACATGTAGACATACAGACAGACAGATGGGCAAAAAGTAGCTTATGTCACTCATGACAACGTCACGTTACAAAAAGTAACTCATGTCACTCTTGACAACCTTCTTTCACGTCTGCAAAGTTTCATCAAAATCTGTTCAGACGTTTTGGAGATTAGCTCGAATGGACCCATAGAAGTACAGACATACAAACGGACAAAATGTAGCGTATGCCACTTTTGACCACCTCCTTTTCCTACCTGTGAAATTTCATTAAAATTGATTTAGCCGTTTAAGAGATTAGCTTGAATAGACAGATGGACGTACATACAGAAATACAAAAAGTAGTGTGTCACTTTTGATCACTTCCTTTTCATATCTGTGAAAATTTATTTAAATCAGTTTAGCAGTTTTGGAGATTTGCTCGAATAGACAGACAGATAGTATGATTTTATATATATATAGCCTATAGCCTTCTTTGATAAGTGGACTATCCAACACAGAAAAAGAAATTAAATTAGAACCAGTAGTTCAAACAAACAAATAAACTCTTCAGCTTTATAATATTAGTATAGATAAACACGGTGTGAGAGCTGCACAGCGCAACAACCAAGCTCTATTACGTATGTTCATTGAGACTGTTGTATGTGTTGCATGCCTCATTTCGTACATACACAACACTAACTATACTCAGTTATTAATGACTAAGTATGGTGGGTGTTCAATAGACGAATGATATTATTTTCTGTTTTTTTTTTAAATTATGTTTTATAATTAGCAATCAGTCGCAAGACTATAAGCGGATTTGGTGAATGGGCTACTGTCGTGAATGGGAAGAGGCCAGCGCCTCAACAGTCATTTCCAATTTTTAAATATTTTGTACAAAGTTACACTTAAGAAAAATAAACAACAACTTGTTTAATCTTGTTTATGTTACAATATAATGACCTAGTTTTTTCAACTCTAGACTTCCTATATAGTTTTCTTAATATGATCAAGGTTTCATTTCTTGTGAAAAGAACATGATGCCAGGGGTCCATATTTTTGGTTGCATCATACCATAATCCTGAGAAATCTAGGACAAGAAACCAAAATAAGCTAATATCTTTATATTTATGAACTAAACCATCATTACTACTAACTCTGAATTTGGTGACAAATGCATCAATCGTAGGAAATTCATCCCCCTGCACTTGTTTGAATGCCACTTTGTACTGCTGTAGAAGTCTTGAACATGCTGCCGTGTATTCTTGTGCACGAACACAATCTCTCATATACGCTTTTTCTAAATGTTGGAGAGTGCATACTACAGCGTACAACTCTGCCATGTTATCATGCCTGTGAAGGAAGATAATTACAGATAAATTTAAACCTAGGAACTACATTATTTCAACGATTTCATAGTTTCTTTAACTTAAGGATTAATTGATTGATATTGATGAATTAATTAAATTTCAATCATCTTAATTAATTAAATGATGAATGATTACATTTATACTTACTTTTCTCGCTCCCTAGCATTTCTGTAAAGCCTGACTTCCTCGTTTAATTCAGGTCTTGTTTCTGAAAGCAAATGATCATTAAGTACCTAGGTGTTCATAGAATAGTTTGTTAAATATTACTTTATATAAGTGATCAACACACCTTGCATTTTAAAATCAACGTGAATGTACAATTAGATTACTGCAATCTGCTGCAATCGACTATGATCCACTGCAACACACTACAATCTGCTGCCTGTGTCTGCTGCAATCTGCAATGCAATGTTGTGCTGCAATGCAATCTGCCAACAATCTGCTGCAATCACACACAGAACACTCTTGATTACCTACCACAGACTATTTACCTACACTACAAAATAAATTGAAATTCAACCAGGATCCATCCATTGAATTCAGCGAATTTGTGGGTGATCTGTGATAACATTTGACAAAATGACAAATCTACTGCTTGTGAGGGTTAAAAGATGGTTAAAAGTTAAAACCATAGACATACATATACTAGCGTAGGAGACCAACTGACATATAAAAATCGCATGACCCACTGCCTTCTATAGTTACAAGCCATGCTATTACATTTGGCAACGTCGCATTAACTGTCACTTGTAGTCTGATTTATTTCGTCAGCTGACAAGATGTCATGATTTAATAATTGAAAATATGGGATTTAAATAACTAAATATGAAATTATCGAAAGTATTTAACAGAAAATAGAAATAGGAGTATCTATTAAATTATATTAGCACCCGCCCGCGACTTCGTTTGCGTGTCATAAGTGGATTTTACGAATAGAATAGAGTCATCAATAGAATAAAAAGAATGGTTATTATATCTCATTTCTGTTAGTGTTACTATGATTTTGTGCGTTTATCACCGGCTATATCTTAAAAACTAGTTTTATTGTATAATGTTCTACGGGAATGTACCGTTCCCTTGCAGTTTATTCCTCTTCCTGGGTTCTACGTAATCAATCTCGCCGGACCTGCTGGTGGCTAGCATGCGGTTAAAGTGACCATGAAAGGTATAAGTATAGTTCCCCGAGATCATCCAAATTCCATATCCTCGAACCTATTCGAAAAATGATAAAAATTTACTGTAATTTCCACCCAAACGTGACGTGAAACGTAAGACGATTATGGTGAAAATAACAACTTACCTTACTAATTACGAATAAACACGATGCAAAACGTAATTTTTAACACTGATTTATTATTTTAAATCAATATCTCTGTTTACATAACGTTTAAATGGAAGAAAACGCGAATTAATGACCTGATTGATAGTAAGGCTCGGATTACACGCAACGTTGCCAGATTGCAGTAGCATGGCTTGTAAACTATAGATGGCAGTGCATGACCGAAACGGAAATGAGTATGTGTGCAAAATTCACATGTGGTTGAGATAGTTTTAGTGATGTGCATGGGTGTTTTTTATATTATCGATAGCAGGTAGTACTTTCATGATAATGTGTCGTTGAAATTACCGCGTTATTATAAGTCGAAATCGGCAATCCTATTTATTATTTTGAATCTGCTATACTACAAAATTTTTGTTTTCAGTTACTTTTCCTAACTTTTAGTTTTTTAAAATGACAAATCATCAATCAATCAATTCAAATGCCATTTCCTTTACTCCAATAAATATTTTTTTTTTGTTAACAGTTGATAATAAAAAATTTGCAGAAAGAAGTTAAGAAAGCGTTAATATCATTATGGAAATTTTTATATTTAGTTGAATACAAGCCAAGTATTAAATAAAACAATATAAATAAACCATATTTATTTTTAATGACAATACGTCGTGTTGCAACGCATAACAACAAACTTTTTAACACTCTTTGTAAACAAAAAAATGAGAATGTACAAAACAAAAACATTTACAATTTAGAAGTTTCATGATGAATATCATATTTAACTCGAAAGAATTGAAAGATAAACCAAAACTAATAAAAGAGTGAAAGTTTTTTTTTTTAATTCGTCAATAAATGACTAAGAAATAAATTATTGATATTGATGTATTTTCGTGCGGTTTGACTGGTGGCTTCTTACTGCCCGTGACGTCACATTGCCTACTCGATTGAGTGTCGCGTCGTCTCACTGCACCACAAATTATGTCTTGGATGAAATTCCTATATTTCATCGAAGTCTATAATATCTTTTGTTTCTTTAAGTAATAGGTTGTTAAGTTTTATTTGATTATAAAGGAACAAGTTTTTGTAAAAGACAAAGTGATAATTTGCCTAAAATTGATATTTTCACTGTGATGGACTTTTTTTTCAAATCCGTTTTATATTAGTGCTGAAATAAAGGTTTAGGCTCTAAAGTTGAAGGTTCTGGTGACATATGCCGGTAAACGTACGCTGACACCGATCGCTTGGTCTTCAGATTGACCTGTACAGAAATTACAGTTGGCATAAATGCTCTAACTATACATATTAAGTATATACTGTGGCGTTAGTATTTTACTTAATATACTAAGTAAGCACATATGAAAAAGAAAGAAACCCCTATCGGCACAAATTCAGTAGGTATATATAGATACTTTCTTCAAAAGTCGTCAGTGATTTAGTTAGACAAAACAGTTTTCCATAAAATGTCTACTGCAAACCAAAGAATGTTTTCGAGGACTCCCATCTGCTCTATTTAACATTCTTTTCCATTGTTCTCTACTAACCGCGTTTACAGGAAACCTGGTTATTATGAAATAGTCATCATTATCAGGAAGCATTTTTTAACGCCGAAGTTTCCTGGAGGAAAATGAGGTTAAACTATTGTATACAGTAACTTCGTCATAAAATTAAATTATTTACAACGTTCTTAATCAGAGAGCAGATAAAACGTCAGATTTTAAATCATAAATAAATAACGTTTAAAATTATTTGTGTATATATCTTATATTTTCATATGAGCAATTCTTGTATTTATATATATCCTACGTATAGTATATATGTATAGATGTCATACTTTCTCTTACAATGTGCTGCCAGGCTAAATAAACCTTCTAATATGTTTAAAAACAGTTAACGACATCCTTCCCGTGGAACAATTGCAATTAGGTAATATTAAATACACAAAATATTTATATTTGAAAATATCGACGAATCGATACATTTTGTGCGATCCCTATGCTAAATTGTTTGATTTTAATTTTACACAATATTTTTGTATCTTACACATAATTGTTTAAAATAACAAATTATTTACAAAATAGAGTATTTACCGTATACTATTGACGTATAACCACGTAAATTTAGGATTGCTTTTTATAAAAATAAGCATTAAGATAACAGTATGTTATTGGCAGTACTTACATGTGAAATCACTCTTTATTTGGATTATTATCATATGTTACAGTGCAATCTAAAACAGAACACGACACCATTGTATTTAACAAGATTTAATTTAAATAGTTCAGAATGATTAAAGCACAAAATAGAAAACAAAACTGGACCTTATTTTGAAAAGTCGCTAATGGAGACTAAATGTGTTCAAAGAGGTTTTATGACAGATTTTGTTGCATTTCTTTCTCGCATGTAGGATTTCCGCAAAGAGCTGATTGTCATTCGCACACTGTGTTCCTCTCTTACGCTAGTATATATACCTTTATGGTTCAAACCTTAGCGACCATATCGGGACGCTTGGCTTTCCGGGGGTTAATGTTATTATGGTTTTGTGGATTTATCACAGGCTGCCTATATCTTACAAGCTAGTTTTATTTTATAATGTTCTACGGGGATATAGGTTACCTTGTAGTTTCTTCCTCTCCCTGGGTTCTAGGTAATCAATCTCGCCAGACCCCCTGGTGGCTAGCATGCGGTTAAAAGGACCGTGACCGGTATGCATATAGTTACCCGGGATCCTCCAGACTCCATATCCTCAAACCTACTCGTAAAATGATCAAAATTTACTGTAATTTCCACCCAAACGTGTCAAGATTGTGACGTGAAACGAAAAACGATTAAATGGTGAAAATATCAATTCACTTTGCTAATTACGAATAAATACGATGCAACAAGTAGTTTTTAACATTGACTTATTATTTTTATTTAATATCTCTGTTTACTTATCGTTTATATAGAAGAAAACGCCAAC
The DNA here is from genome assembly GCA_949709985.1 of Luffia ferchaultella. Taxonomy (NCBI): domain Eukaryota; kingdom Metazoa; phylum Arthropoda; class Insecta; order Lepidoptera; family Psychidae; genus Luffia; species Luffia ferchaultella. Next base: position 812,655 of record OX453261.1, read on the forward strand.
TAATAGCCTGACTCACTGCCTTCCCGTAGGGAAGTAGGTATATATTGTTCTGTGCTCACTGCCTTCTATAGTTACAAGCCATGCTATTAAAATTTGGCAACGTTGCGTGTAGTCGAGCCTCAGTACAGTCAGGGTATTAGTTGGCATTTTCTTCCATTTAAACGTTATGTATTCAGAGATACGCATCATGTTTATTCGTAATTAGCAAAGTAAGTTGATATTTTCACCATATAATCTGTTTTTTTTAAATTAGATTCAAATGGATTAATTTATATTCTTTTTTTTTTCAACGAAAGAAAATTATTGTTACCTACGTATAAAGGGACAAACGGACTCTGACCCCGCCAACTCATCTCCTCGTTTTACAGAGCCAAGTGCACTGTCCTGTACCTAGTAATACGTCTATGGACTATGGATATTGTTCTGTGGCTATGGCTACAACATGGCGGCAAACGACGCGAGTCGGAGTCACCGTCAATTTAACGTTGAGGTTTATTATTTCTTTTTTCCGCTAGTCTTGTTTTAGCAGCGAAGGTGGTGGTATAGTGCGATAGACGCTTCTGAATAACGAACGAAAATTTATATACTTTAAATAAGTGAAGTGCTAAGGTGGATTCGTGGTCTGTGTATCGATGCAACCAGTTCTGCCTTTATAAACGACTGTTAATGTAACGGATTTCACCAAAAACATCCTGGTTACGCTGTTCTGTTTCATGGGCTCCTGGTAATTGACAGGTGCGTCTTTACTTAAACTTTTAAACTCGGCTTGCAAACAAAATTGGGTACATCTTCATCCGGTTTAATTTTGCGCGAGAAATTTTGCGGATAGGAACACGACTAGGGTAGCCAGGTCAGGCGTGGCTAACTGAACAATTTTACTAAATTATTTGAATGTTATTATATTATATTATTTGACGAAAAACCCTAGATAATTGCGATCGGCATATCTAGTATAGTCTAATCAGCGGAAAGATACGATAATAGTAAGATTTAAAAATTCTCTCGTTTCTTTTGTACGTGGTAGAAATTGAGTTAATCCACACATTAATAAATTTTAGTTAATCGGTAATTACAAAGTTTTATACAAAATTAAATGAAATTTTTGGGTATGTTGTGGAATGCGGCTACCGGGCGGAGCGGTGCGCGGGGACTATAGGGCGCGGCGCCGGCACACATTTTTTGATAAATATGAAATGAACATGTAAATACAGTCAGAGCTTTTAGAATTATGCTTACTTTAAAAAAATGTCTCGATGTTATTAAACTTATAGAGGTCTGGTTCAATTTGCGTCTATGTCTGTACAGACTGAAAGGAAAGTAGACAATTTTCCGATTTAATCCATGGCATAAAAATATTCTATATGGTTAATCATACCATTGATAAAAAAAAATGACATAGTAAGGACTATCAACTAGTTTGCTAAGACACTATTTTGATATGTAATTAATTTGAAATAAAGTTTTGATTATTTAGCATTTGAGTGTATATAAATCAATATGATTTATTATGACATTCAACAGTATCTTATTAAACTATCATTTGTTGTATATTTACTTCATAATTAAGTTGTTAAAGTAACAGAGTTTAGAACAGTGTGTTAATCACATTTTCATCTATTATGAAGTTGGCTATAATGCTAACTAGTAGGTAGGCATACAACATAACTTTTGGTTTGGCCTTTGTTGTTATAGATTCTAATTAGATTATTTAATAATAATTCTAAAGCCTAGTTGTTTTTTGTTAGAAATTTACTGCAAAAATTAATATTTCTGGAAAAGACAAATTAACTAAAATAAGAATTATTTATAAGAAGATTGCCTTGCTTACAAATAAAATAAACCTTTATAACAATTTTAGCATCAAGATCCTTTAAGGATTTATAATAGCTACCTACTTTTCTTGTTTTTATTTCTTGTCACAAGGAAGGGAAAGAAAGGATTCCAAGGACCCAATATTGATGAAATGTTTAATACATGACCAATGAAGTGAAAAAAATAGGTATATATGAGCCATACCAAGCCTGCCTATCCTTCTCATGTAATACATCCTGGTTTTACTGTGGTCCATTATAACCTGTCAGCTGTTTTCTGCAATAACATGTCAAACCCTCTAATTGCCCAATAATTGTTCATAGCGACTGTCACCAATAGAAATTTTATATTTTATTTAGGTCTACATCTGAAATAATAACCTACAAATCTAACTTGTTCAATTGGATTTAATGCATGTGGCAATTGACTGGGACCTCACAGCCTTCACCTCTATTCATAACCAAGGTTGCGGCTCCACATTTCGCAATGACATCATTTTAGATAACGACAACATTCAAACTTAGCAATTCACTAGTCAGATATGGTCAATTTAGACTCCTTCCTGGCTTACATCAGTGTTGCACAGGGTCGCTATGTTTTTGGGGCCATATTAGCATCTAGGTCATTGTTTAGGGTACTAAATTGTTGTAGCGTAGAATTAGGATGGGGTGGTGTAACATTTATTAACTGCTTCTTTATGTCCTTGATGTTACCTGCTAAGCTTAATAAAGTTTATATTAGCACTGAGATTATCACAGAGGAAGCACCTTTATAATTTTGAATTTTATTCATACAACATATGAAACATATAGTTGCTTTATATCTGGAGGGCACAACCAAGTCAACATTTTATTATTTACCAAAAAAGTTCTTAGCCTCCCTAGTTTGTACACCTTAGATACTAAAATGTTTTTCCGTTTCTGTTTCTGTCCAGTTCATCTTTTCAAGTTTGTCCATGTTACATTGTTCCTAAAATTAAAGCTGGTTCCATCTTGTCGCTATGCCCTCTCTCAAATTGTTATATGGTTAGGGTGCCTTAGATTTTCTTGATGACAATGTGTAAAATATTTGTGTTGGCTAAGTAATTTTAAGAATATTCACAAGGTCATATAACTTTGTATTCTGACTGGGCTTATAGGCAATTGCCAATGCCTTACAAAATAAAACAAAATTGTTTTATGTCAGTGATTCACGGAGTGCTCAAAATTTAATGTTATATTTATTTACTCAAGTTGTAATTTCAAACTCATATCGCAAAAGCGTAAGTAAAGCAAGAAACATAGGTTCAAAACAAGATGTATCTTTCCTTACTTTGAGAGAGAGAGATAGAAATAGATATAGAGAGAAAGATAGTCAAAGAGAGTCAAAACAATGCATTACACTTTTATATCTGACAGAAACAGTATACAATATATACATTTAAACATTCCAGCACTAGCTTCTCTATGTTGTTATCAACTGTCAGCATTATCACTGTTACTCATGTCTACAAGTTATTTTTAAATGTCACATAATCGATAACTGGTATCTGAAAACAAAGAAGTGATAAATATGAGTTCACTTTATAGATGATAGTTCAGAAGTGTAATTCACAATTTTATACATGTTTTGTTCCCATATTGATCCATTGCTGGGTGACCTAGTAGGTACCATAATCTGATAAAATAAATATATTTCTAAGATTTTAAAAAACAATATTTTTATAATGTGATATATTTTTTTTTTTCATTCAGAAAACATTTTAAAGTACCAAGTAATATAACCAAAAAAAAATTCAAAAAAGGTTAATATTTCCATTAAAACCAAAGTTTTTTTTAAATTGTTTTCCTCGACGTCTACAAACTTAGGCCTGTTTGAGATCTCACAATCACTGTGCGAGGTTGATAATATGTGTAGTGCCCCTGCTGAATAAGTAGCTGGAAATTCTTGACTGATGATTGTCTAATTTTGGTGATGTTTCCATCATCAGAAAAATAAGATTTAAATCTTAGATAAACAACAAAAAGAACAAGATATGACGTCATAACTACGAAAATGTGAACAAAAAAAGTATGATAAGTATGCCAATGTACATTTTACAGTTAGGTTTCACAGACAATACATATAATCTAATTGCTTGGAGTGAAACAGCATGATAATGGCGAGGGTATGTCACTGTGTTCAGGTCTTTGTTAGTTTCAAGGTACGAGCTATCTTCATAATTTTCTTATTCCACAGTTTAGGTAGAAAGGAAGTTTAACAATGAATACAAAATATGCACAATGTTGAAAGAAAGCTTTTGACGTAAGAGAAATCTGCCAAACTTTTGAACTAAAGTCAGAAATATTGCTATTCAACTTTCACTTTTTGATAGATGTTTGGAAATGGGGTTTGCCATTTTTCTGTTTTCAATCAGATGTAATATTAACTATGTCATTCATTCTAAAAATCATCATTCCTGAGAGTATACTCTCTTATACAAAAACTTTTTAAAATAATTTTATTTTTAATAACTTCTGGATTTTTAAAAATAATTTAATGAATTGCACTCCCATCTTGGACTTCCTAATGAGTTAATTTGACTGATCAATTGGTCAAGTGGTTAGAGATAATAACTGTAAAACCAAAGGTCACACGTTTGATTCCCAAATTCGACAAATATTTGTCTATTGAATCAGTGTATTGTATCAGTGTATTTGTCTATTTGATCAGTGGCTGGGTGTAAAATATCTATTTAAGTATTTATATCAGTTGTCTAATACCTATGATACAGCCTTTGCTCAGTTTGTAATTGCTAAAAAATCGTACATTTGGCCACACTGGTCGGTGGAGACGCGGCAGAACACAACGAATGGTCCTATGTGAGATATTCCAGGTATTATTATTATTATATGACTAAGTAATTTCTTTTAACAAAATTTTGAATGTAAATTGTAAAAATATTTTTGCTTTGCTATATACAGAATGTTTGGTACAGCGACCCCCAAATTGTTTTCCTGGATAGTAAAACTTATTTACAATCAGATTAAGTCAACTTACCTGTATGAAAAGTCTTATGGTTTTTTTAAAATCTTATTTTTGTGTATTTTCATCAATACCCTGACTTATCGCACATTATTTGAATTATCTCATGAATTGAACATACTGTACTTTCTCCAGTTCTTTTTATTCATTTCTCTAATTGCTACAGTTGGTTCCGTATCTATCTCCGTGACAACACTGACAACGGTCAAAGTTATGTAATGTCGAATCTGTAAAATAATATAAAAAATTTAATTAAAGTAAATAAAGTTCTTTTATTTGTTCAACCCACGTCAAAAACTTCTTTGGCTATTCTACTTTTCAGAAATGTATCACATGTGCATGTTAATGATCTGTTTTTAAATGCAAAACATAAACATACCAATTTGAGGTATAAAAATGAAAATAACACATTAATTTCTGTTTGACTATGGGTAGCTGGGGCGTGTATTTATGAGTTGTGGGAGGGCAAGAGGTAACATTTGTTGTGTTCTGCCACGTCTCCACCGACCAGTGTGGCCAAATGTACGATTATTTAGAATTACTTTCCATGCATGATCCAAAAACAAAAATTGTATGTAAATCATATCACTTTTTTTTAAATTCATAAAAAGCACTGTTTTATCACTATTGCCGTTTACTTTTATTAACAAGTGCTCATGAAACACAGTACAAAAAAATGTAAATATTATTTTTATTTATTGCTTTTCTTTATTGTTGTCAACACTTGCAAGCAGATTGGGTCAGTGGGCACACGGCAGGTCACAATCAACGTTACTTCCCTCCCTCCACGACTCATAAATTCATGCCCCCACTACCCATAGTAGAACAGAAATTAATGTGTTATTTTCATTTTTATACCTCAAACTGGTATGTTTATGTTTTGTCATTACACAATGTAAATGTAGGGTAAAGAATCCATGCAAAAAATTTATTAAAAGAAATTAGTCATAATAGGAGTAAGTTTCATAATCTGTTTTTAAAAATTGAAGGCACCCATAAGGCTTGGAGGATGCTAACCAACTCATACTATCATTAAAAAAAATAGAGGTATTGCTACTAAATGGGTATTTTGTTGTTGAAATGTTGTTGCCAAATATGAAATCTTTTTTTAAGCAACTTCAGAAAGAAGGTTCTATGTTCATCTGTACTATATATGTTTTTTATGTATATTCACCGATGTCTTTGTCTAATATGAACCAATTTGGAATTTTATTTTCATTTGAAAGTGGTTCCATTATCACCATGTTAGGATCTGATTTCTATGGAATCCCAAGGAAAACGAGGGATACCTTCAAATCTTATTACATTGCTTGCATTATGTGATTGAGCTCCATTTTATAGTTCTTCAGGTGTTTGCGTCTCATGTGGGGGTCATTATATTATCTCATGGTGCTAAGCTGATGATGGATGCTACAGTACTCCTTAACATTTAGAGAATAATAACATATTTTTTAACAGATTCCTACAAATGGTAATCTCATTTGAGCAGAGCGTTTAGAAGCCATATTATACTAAATACAAATAAACTACAGTTACTTATTACTAAAACTTGTAAAATGAAATAAGATACTTACCAAATAATAACACAACAATGATATATTTACTAATATAACAAATATAGAACACAATGTAAAGTGATTATCTTGGCTCTGACTTCGTATTTTTAACTTGTTAATAAATTTTTTGAAATCAGTTTTTTTTTTAATTTTTTCATAAGTACTATACAATATTATCATTAGCCTATTCATTAATATACATTTTTCATTCATGGCCATATAATACAGTCCAAAATCAAATGTTGTTAGTGGCAATTTGTTATTTTTATCTAAGACTACGTTGCGAGATAATCTTTGCTCAAGATTACACGATAAGATATTATTATTGTTTACTTGTTTGTTTTGGTGGCACATGGCGCTTGTTTTTAGATCAAGGGGACATGTCTCTACGACTTAAGCTTTTTTTTTTGGTGTTCTGTATTTTAGGGAGAACAAAATATTATTAGGATCAAGATTGTGTAAGTATACTCAAACTTTAATGTAACATTTGCACGTATGATTTCCAGTGCGATTTTCACTTTTATATTCTGATTTAAAGAAATTATTTTAGGGAGCACAATAGCAACTAAAAAAAAACTTTTCACAAGTGAATCATGTTACGTATTATCAAATGAAAGTGTTTGTTTTAGTTAATACAAGTATATATTTTTTATGATTTTAGAATGCATAGTTTAAAAGATATTAGATATAGAAAATATTTTCATCAAATGACAGATCGAATGGGTATGTTATGAGAAATATAAATATACGTATTTTTTTATTTTAAAATGCGTGGTTTAATGCATATTAAAGAAAATATACAAAATTCTACCCTTATCTCCGAAATAGCCGACTCTAAAATATTTAAAAAATATGGAATTATTACCTCACTTATAGTTTACAGAAATACCTAAACAAAAATCCCATGTCTTTAAATTCCCACGGAAAACGGAAAATATTCACGAAAGAAAGAGAAAATTGCTTACTTTCACTGAGAACTAATAAGTTCAATTGGTCACTCTTGTACCCTATTTATATGAAGGATTCGGATTTAACTTTAAACCTAAAGATTCAGATAAAAAAAAACATAGTAGGCGATGCATGTAAAATCTTCTGTACTTTCTACCGTATAAATATGGTACAAACAAAATGATAGTATGTACCTAAATAGGGAATGTTCTGTTAAATAATAGCCTTATCTTGTGAGGTACGAAACGCCTCCAAAGTACAGTGTATCCACATGAATAAGGTATAACGCACGGATCTTTGCCTTGCTCTGAGTTGCCTGCAAATAATTCAATGCGCACATACAGCCGCGTGGGCAGCAAGGGGTAGTAGTGGGAGGGGGACGCCGCGCGCACGAGCAAGTTGTGCAAACTATCCGACTTCTTCATTTCCTCCGCGTTCCTATTTTATGCTACTCTGCGACGCTTTATGTAAATAACTTGAAAGCGACAGAGATCCGTGCGTATTACTTGTAACTGATTTTGATCAATTTTGAGTACGGCAGGCGCCATGTATATCTATACTAATATTATAAAGCTGAAGAGTTTGTTTGTTTGTTTGTTTGTTTGTTTGTTTGAACGCGCAAATCTCAGGAACTATTGGTTCAAAATGAAAAATTATAGTTGTGTTGGATAGTCCATTTATCGAGGAAGGCTATAGGCTATACTACATCACGCTACGACCAATAGGAGTGGAGCATAAATGAAATATGTTGCAAAAACGGGAAAAAATATTCTTTTTGAGAGCTTCCGTCGCGCGCGCTGCGTAAACGGTTAATGTTAAGCAAAAATCATGTATTACGGAATTGTTCCCCTTTAAATGTTCTAACTAAAAGTCTGCGACAGCATATGTGTATCTTTTAAGGTTAACTTACTATAACCTTTTTTATGACAATCAAATTTGTTCTAAGATAATGTACGATTTGCGAAGATGTTTTTTAAACGTGATATTAATCCTTATCAAATTAAATACGTTAGTTGTCTTAAGCATTTCATGCATTTTATAATTGCCTTTTACACCATACAATTTAAATTAATATCTTAGCAGTTTTTATCGAAATATGAAAACTATAGAGGGAGAAAATAAATTCGCTGTATGCCTCTGTTCGTTAACTTTTTACTTCCAATCCACGCAATAGACTTTGATACGGTTTTCTACCAGTCGGATTAGAAAATTTTTTTTTGTTTTTGATAGCCTGAATCTAGCGGAGGGTTATATGCTATATATATGAAAACGAACTGTCTGTCTATTCGAGCAAATCGGCTTCGGCCAAAACGGCTTAACTGATTTTGATGAAACTTTACACATATGGAAAGGATGTAGTCAAAAGTGTTGTATGTCTGTCTGTACGTCCATCTGTCTAAACCGATTTTAATGAAACATTACAAGTATGAAAAGAAGGTCGTCAACACCAACAAATGTTACTTTTGTCCGTCTGTCTGTCTGTACGTGTATCTGTCTATTCGAGCTAATCTCCAAAACGGCTAAACATATTTTAAGGAAACTTTGCAGACGGGAAAGAAGGTTGTCAAGGGATTTGACATTAGCTACTTTTTGTCCGTCTGTTTGTCTGTACGTCTATGTGTGTATTCGAGCAAATTTCCAAAATGGCTGAACAGATTTTAATGAAACTTTGCAGACGTGACAGAAGGTTGTCAAGAGTGTCATAAGCTACTTTTTGTGTTTGTCTGTCTGTCATTTGTCCTCACTGATCTATCAACGTACAGCCGAAACTACTAAGTCTAGGAAGCTTAAATTTGTAACATAGGTTTATTTTATAACGTGAGCATTAAGTTACGAAAGGCTTTTTTAGAAATTTCAAACTTAAGGGTGGGAATGGAGGAACTTAAATAATGACGTGTTGCAGGGTTTTTAGAGTTCCACATTTTAAGGGAAAGTAAGGGAAACGGGAAGTGAAAAATTGTATCGGTTTTTTTAAAGGGTGGGAGAGGAACGAAGATTGAAAGTTTGAATGAGTGTAGTGTAACCAAAATCAGTTCCAGCAAAAAGTACGTATAAACCATCTCGAACGTTAATAGTACCTATAACAGGAATTTGTAGTCTACGCAAGCGAAGCTGCGGGCGGTCGCTAGTTAATAAATATGCATTGTACCTATGCACAGTGGGCTCCGGCATATGACAAAATTCAAAAATGAAGCTCTCTAATTTGTCACTTTAACGACTTTCTAGAGGAAGTACTATTACCGTACTTTATGAAAATATAAATAATAATCATTTGGAATCCTATCATCAGTGTTGTTTTGCTACTCAAAGTGCACGCATCGGCATTATTACTGATTGTTAAGTAAAAGTAATTTAACGCGCGCATACTTTTATTTGAACTTACTTACGAACCTGTACCGAGTTGGAACAAGAATTGTGATGGATATCTCAGTGCAAGGTATGTGTTTTTATTTTCTTGCAGAATTTATGTTATATTTTAATACTATTACTTGATAATTAGGGTCTACGTAATACCTGTATTCACTGTTAAATTTTTTTCGTAATACCTGATTGCACAAGGCTTTTAACATGTTTCTTAATCTTCTTTAATAATAACTTTTACAGTAAAAAGTAGCTCATAGTTTATTCTATAAAGTAAAAAAGGTTATAGAGCTTACAATTATCTACTCGATGACATAAGCGATGTCTACGCAAGTGTCAAAAGGGCGTAGCAGATGCTACGACAAATTTGGATTACGGCTTGATTAAATAATTATTCATTTTTTTATTGCAGGTACATCATACACTTGCAGCCTATTAAGAATGTACGTGTATGAGCTTTGGCAAACAAAACTAGGCACATCGACTCAAAGAAATGTGGAAGTTTTTCAAACTTTACTTATGAATTTACCCGAGTCGATTGACAAAGAAAATATAAACTTCGCACATTTGCAGTCACGTGTAAATTGTTTGGATTTCGGTTTATCGATTGATTTACGTGATTTGTGTAATTTATTTTAGTTTTTTGTCTCTTAGATTACTCTTTTTATAATCTGATTTGTATAGGTGTAAATCTGTTCTTAGCTGGGTGTGGGGGTTTTTTTCTTATAAAATTTACTGTCCTATTTTCGTAAGCTGATAATTTACCAAATTAAAATAAATTAACAAATTATAATTCTAAAGCCTAGAATAACTTATTTCTACTAAAGAATATGTAATTTCACTGTTTTTAGTTGATCATAATTTTTTTTTTTAATAAACATTAAATTCTACCAATTTTATCTGTTATGTTTATTTTTTTGATCGCTAATTCATTTACAAAAAAAATTAATTGTTACGTTTAAATTGTAAAATAAATACTATTTAATCTAATACAATTTATTTTCTTTAACTTTCCCAAGAAACTTATTGACAAATGATTTATGACGCACGCTCCATACAAGCGCAACCACAGTGCTATGTGTGGAATCCTGTTGGGTTACGGATTGTGTTATCGCCTAGTTAAGGCAATCGTTCGAAACATAAAACAATCAAATGACATAGCCATGTGAACTTATTAAAGGATCAAAGTACTAGGCGCCTACACAATTTGATCGTTAATATTTTCAATCGCCAGGCGTAAGCGTATAAATAAACGTCTAAATTAATTCTAAAACCGCCTCGTCTAGGCGATAGCACAATGCGTGAGCCCGCTGTATTCAGACCGTTTTGGGGTCGCTGTACCTAATTGAATAAAACTGTATCGCAGCGAATGTCGTGTCTTTTAAATCTGATTGACGGATATACGGGTTACGCCCGATTATGTACAGAGAGACTAATATGGTATCCCATCGGTATTAGAAATATATACAAATGCTTATATGCACCTGATAATAATTTTAGCAGCGCGCTGGAATATTGGAGTCATACGAGCGCTATATCAGGTCTTTAGTGCCAACAAATTACTAATATATTATTCTCCTTTAATAAAGAAAAAGTTTTTGGTTACAAGTAACAAAAAAATTGATGACTAGTAACCTAAAAATAGTGACAACATAGCTACTGCTATAAGTAATCGAATTCAGTTGTACCAGCTTACCAACCATCAGTAGCTTGCATTTTAATAAACTTTGTTTAAAAATTATCAAAGTTTTGCTGTTTTCATGGTAATATAACTAGTTTTGTTATCTACTTTTTCAGTGTATTATTTACAAAACACCCACCAGTATCTTTAACTTATAATTACTTAACCTTAATGAAATTCAGATCGAATTTTAATGTGGCTTCTAAACTCTATAAAAGTATGAATATGCTCGGAACGCTACTGTCAAACTTTACTCTATGACAAACATATGGCAAACCAGGTTTGAAAATATGCAGTAGCCCTTATCGATGATGAGACGCCGTTCATACGGAATCACTTGTGACTTGTTCTACAAGTGAATAATAGTCCGTCTTACTCAGATACATTTTGTTTAAAATCTGCTTTGCGTCAAAGAAGGTTACTGCTAATCTGTGTTATCGTGAGCATCGACATATTAATATAGTAGTTGGTGCAAACGCGCCTAGTACGCCCCGTGAAAGACTCCTACAAACTATTAGGAATCATCACTTCAGTGTGTTGCGTGCATATCTTGCTCCAACCCGTTTTGCGGACGAACCAACCTCCCTCGGCCCATACCAAAACCGGACCGTTTTCGTGAGCTAATTTGTTCGAAGTTACCATGTCTATCCCAAATATTATGTTAAAATGTCGACGATAGTCCATGCCATAAGAATTTGTAAATACTGATGCATTTGATTTTCACAGAATGCACGCATGGCACGTTACGGTGCAGTGCGCGGAGTGCGCCGCCGCCGTTCCTTGCCGTGCCGAAAGTATTCCCTTAAAAATAGGCAATACAATACGGCGCCGCGCCGTATTGCCCCATCCTCCGTGTCCTTCCGTGCCAGAATCGTTTGTTGCGAGATACATGTAACATAACGCTACTGTTTCTAGGGGCACATAAAAAGAAACGCAGTGGAGAACCGAGTTTCAGAAAGTAGATCAAACGTGCAAAAAATTGCTACCGTAAGACATGAAAACATTAATATTTGTATAAACTAAAAACCGGTCATGTGGGAATCGGACTCGCACACAAAGGGTTCCGTACCACAGTGCAATATAAAAAAAAAACACGTTTCTCGTATTGGGACCCCACTTTAATTTATATTTTTTTTTTTATTACTTGTTATATTAGGTCTTAACCTATGTAAATGCCGTTTTGTATGAAATAAGTTAAACTATTTTTTTTTCAAACATCTTTATTTCTGTTATTCAAAGTACTCACACATGCAATCAATGCATCTTTGCCAACACAGTGGCAGTTTATTGCTGCCCTTGTAAAAAAAATCAACTGGACGGAAGGCAACAAACTCTTCAAAGGCATCTTGTACTGTCTCTCGGGAATTTAATTTTTTTCACGTTAAAAAGTTGTCTAAATGTGGAAAATACTAATAGTCTGTAGGTGCAAGGTCTGGTGAGTATGGCGGATGAGGGAAAACTTCCAGCCCCAACTCTAGCAGCTTGGAGACTGTTTGTTGTGCAGTATGGGGTCGCGCGTTGTCGTGAAGTAGCAGTGGGGACGACCGAATGACCAAACCTGGTCGCAGACGTGCGAGCTTCTCCATCATTGTCTTCAGTTCTACACAGTACACGTATGCAGTAATGATTACGCCATTTTGCAAAAAGCTGGGATGAATCACACCGGCACTAGACCACCAAACAGTGACCATCACCTTTTTAGGGGTTATTTTCGTTAAACACATTGCTTTGGTACTGAACCAGGATCTAACCAACTTGCTGAACGCTTTCGATTGTCGAACAGAATTCATTTTTCATCACAGGTAACAATCCGGTTCAAAATTCCTTCATTCTTGTGCCTGTTGAGCACCGCGAGGCAGGTCTCGACGCGTATGTTGGGCTGGCGATCGTTAAGTTCGTGGGGTACCCGTCTGTCAAGCTTTTCTACTTTGCTAATTTGTCGCAAACGGTCCAATATTGTTTTGACGTTAACATCAAAAGCTGCTGCTAGTTCGTAGTTTGAGTATCATCGGCTTCCACAATCGCCTTCAATTCATTATTGTTGATCACAGTGTCCGGACGACCACGAAGTTCATTATTCAAGTCATATCCAGAACCGAATCGGGCAAACCAATAACGGGTTGTGCGTTCGTTTGTTCTCTCCGTAAACGTTGTTGATGTTACGTGCCGTTTGTGCCGCATTAGTGCCATGACGAAACTCATATTCCATAATTACACGAATTTTTAAAGTCTCCATTATGACGAAAAATGTCCAAATGTAATGAAAACACAACGCTAATCTATAAACAAAAGACTGACTTTGTAAAAAGAATGTCATATTTTTAAAACAAAATTAATTAGAATTTAGAATTCACAGCCAATCAATTTTTTTTTTGTTTGAAATGGCCATTATTGAAGAACGGCAACTTCATAGGTTAAGACCTAATATGTAACGGCCACAGTAGTACATACGAATAGTTCATGAAAATTTCAAGTGTCTACTTATTATGATTCAGACGATACAGCCTTATGACGGACGGACGGACAGCGGAGCCTTAGTAATAGGGTTCCCTTTGGTACCTTTTGTGTACGAAACCCTAAAAAAACCTTAAAACCAGAAATAAATATAACATGAATCGAGAAAGTGACGGAGATGAAGTCGCAGACAAAATTGTTATTTTATAAAATACTGGTGTACGCGTGGCCACAATACGCGGCCGTATCACAAATATAGGGCCGTAATCGTCGGAGGTCGGCCACGGTGACATCATCTCGCTAAAAATACGGGACACGCAACCGACGACGACGCGGCGCCGCGTGCCGCCGCCGTTTTGCCGCCGCGTTAGCTAAATTATACCATGGGACCGGTTCTGCGGGCTTTCGACAGGTTATCCTGCCACGTTGTAGGGAAGCCACACAAAAATATACTATGCATTCTAACTAATAAAGGCGAAACTCTTTGTCACATAGTTACGTTCGGTAAGATCTACATGGTCTATAAGTTTGGTCTACGTTCAGCCGAACACCCGGTATTTGTTACGTAGTTTTTGTTCGTTCTTCGAAATAAAATATTTATAAATACGAACCTGTTACTACCCTCCACAGGTTCAGTTTTCAAGGTCATAGTTTTAGAGAATCTGAACGGACCTGAAGAGAAGATAATAGTAACGAGATAAAAAGTAATGGAGAAGAACTAGAGAGTAGATGTAAATTTGATCGCTTCTCTCTTAGTTCAATACGTATACGATAGGTATTTTAACTGAACTAGGGTCTAACTGGATCAACGTTTCCGAATTGGGCAGAGAGTTAATGCGCGACTGCGAATGTATTAGGTCAATATCATCTCTCAATATGGCGGCTGCCGTCAAAATGACGAATGTGTTTTGTAAGCTGAATTAACAACACCTGACCAATATAATTATAAACGTTCACCTTAATCAGTGTTAGAAAGTAAAAACTGCTAGATTGAAAGGCATTGTGTAACTGTACGCTTATTTATACGATGGTTCGGATGTTTAGCGAAATGATTTCTGCGCATTTTTTTATACATCTAGTTTTACGTAAACTTAAAAATAGTCGAAATATCCTTCGCAGGGTTATAAATAACGGTATCAACGGTTGCTTAGGTACATAAAATTAATTGGTAGACTGGTTTTATGGATTCCGCTGGCCATGAAATTGCAAATTTTATACTCGGGCATTATAGCTTAACGTGTACATTGATGAATAGGCTAACCTTGCTATATACATCTATGGGTTTATGTAGATCAGAAATTGCATTCTATTTTCATTTGCGAGGTTTTATGCGTCGACTGTCGTATAAAACCTGAACATACCTGAATTCTACAATTCACTTATGGCCAGGTCTTAAATTATTTTATTATCATTGGCAAAGTACTTGGAGCGTGCGGCTCCTAGTAAGTAAGTCATCTTCGGTACTAACACCGGTTTACTAATATTTAGCGCGAGACACGTCTAGGGATGTCGACATCGCATAAGTTCGAATAAATATCTTTTTTTTTGTAGCTTCACATATATATCAAATCATTGGACACACGTAAACTTCTGTGACATTTTAATACCTTTGTTTTTTAAATTAACTAAATCTTTTTGTGTGCTCTCCCAGCGCTCGCAGTAGTAATCGCGGGCAAGTGTCTTCTGCTCACCGCACTGCTTCTTCCCACTTGTGTCGCCTATTTATCGCGAAGATGTTCTACTTAAAGAATCTTAACCTACTTTTTCATTTGACTTAAAAACCTTGCAATGCTGCCGTTATCTAGAATTTTTCGACCTTAGCATCTTGTAGAAATAAATTATATGCTGTTACTATTTTTGGTTGCTCCAGACTTCGTAAGTAATTAGTATATATAGAATATTTGACGACCGCTTAGCCTAGTGGGCAGCGACCCTGCCTGCGAAGCTGGAGGTCCCGGGTTCGAATCCCAGGTCGGGTCAGTATTTATATGATGAATATTAATACTGGCACCGGGTCTTGGTTGTTATATGTATGTGGTGTCTTCGCTTGGTACCCAAATTACAAGCTAATGCTTAGTTTGGGACTTAGGCGTTGTTGTGATTGTGTGTGTTATTATTATTATTATAGACCATTACTTGGTACTTTGCGAATTTGTTGTCCAAGTCGTTTCACAAATGAAAATGCATTCGACATGAGCATAGACATAAGTTTTGTAATATTGATATTGGACGATCCTCTCCAGCGAACCCCGTTTGTGTGACAGTCCGTGCAACTGTCACAACATAAGAAGTCGCCGTCTTATCCGCGTTTAATTGTCTAAGTTTAGTGTATTATGTTGGTCTATAAAACGTGCATGAGTTCTTTTACAAAATTACCACTTGTTAATGCAATACCTACAATGCTCTTTAAAACAACACACTGCTCTATGCGTATAATTTTTTCTTCATCTTTGCCTATTGCCATGTGTCGATTTGCTTTACATTTGAAATATCCAATTCGTCCTGTCCTAAATAATACAAATACTTTTGAACAAGATTTTTTTTAACTTGCGGCTGTTAAAATAAAGTTTCCTTTAAGTAAAATTATCTATTTTTAATATTTATGGTATTTTGCCTCTTGGGTCCATTCGTTTAAATCCAAAAAGTTGAATATAGTAGGTGTATAGCTAAAGGCAAACAGAATTATTCGGTACATTATTAATACATAGATGGCCATGTTTGTATGGAAGTTGGACCGGTTTCTTCGAACGACCATCGTTCGGGAGAAGGGGGGGGGGGACTGAGCAGACGCAAGCTTGTGACACTTATATTTGTATCATATCAATTTCACTAGCAAAAGTCTAATCTTAAGGTAATAATTGGTAAAAGGTTATCGCTACACACAGAGAGTGTCGTCGCAAAGATTCCGTCGTTGTATACCTACTCAGTGATACTTATCATCTAGGTATCAGTCGTAAGCAGTTTTTAACCTAATAACTATGTAACGATTTGTGGATGGTGCATTCGTGGTCTTCATATAGTCGATGATTTGTATACAAAGTATATAATTATAGTCATACGCTTTTGCCACAAGTCATATCGGATATGGCGTCAATGAGTTCAAAACACAATTAAGTTGGATAACAAGCGCTTAGAATGTGGGGGTAGAAATTGTGACGTCATAAAGATGGTGGTACAAAGAATTCATTTTTTTAATATAAACGTACCTACCGTATGGATTAAGTAATGAAAGAGCTTTGTGAGTAGATTACAAATATATACGTCACTATAATATTTTCCCTATTTGGTTAAACAAATTATTAGCAAACGTCCAAAAGTTCTACAATTAAGAGTTGACTTTGAACTGCTGTAGATTGAAAACAACTGTATAGATTTTTGTAAAATATATATAAATTAACAAGCTTGTCAAATTATCATAAAGTGATTTCTAAAAGCTTTAAATATAATGTAGGGCAACCGATTGGAGAAAGAGCACCGTCAAAAAATCCTATTGCTTTATGAACATTCCTTAAGAAACTAATTTAACAATATGTATGTCACCATTCTCGAAACGCTTTATCACGTCATTACACGTTTTCCTGTTTTTTGGCACCAGCTTAATGTCGGCATTGCATTCTGATTCATGAATGACGGGGTGCAGTGATGTAATCGTAATGAATAACTGCTGATTGTAGCTCATCGACTATGTAGGAATGATATCACCGAGTTAATAATATTACATTGTGAAAGAATAGAGACCACATGAAACGATATGTCAGGTCAAGGGAGGAGGGCGAGCCAAGTGTCATGTGACAGTTTCTAATTAACTGTACCTTGAGGTATTCAATTAGCTTAGCCTAGAATGGTAATATACTTATCATTTTCACAAAAGAAAACGTAAAACTAAACGTTACGTCATCGTCCCGAACCTCCCGAATCGAGATCGCTGAATTAGAAAAAAAAAAAATATTTTTTTTTAAAGAATTTTTTAGTCACAATAGGAACCTATTTACAATTTCTAATGCTTTTATGTGTTATAACTTCTCAATAAAAGACACGTGATATGGCATCGCGTAGGGGGAGGTGAGGGTATGGTAGTGTGTATCATAAATGTAAAGGGGTGGAGGAGTCGGTATTTAGAAAAAAATGTGTTACGTGTTAAATAGAGAGACCCTTCGGAGTGGGCGGAGGTGATGACTTGTCGCCCGTTGCATCTAGTGCAAAATATCTAAAGTGATTGATTATTGCCAGGATTAAGACACAGCTCATCACGATTTACTGATATCCTGAAACATACAACGAATTCTACTGGCGATAGTGAATGGCGCTCAAAAACGAAAATGTCTCTTTGAAAACGTCTCCCTTGAGACGTAGGATCCCTAAACATGAAACTTTATTTCATAGGTCATATAAACCAAACCATTATTATCAGACAGTAGGTACCTACTACCATTAAAAAAATCTCCCGTTAGCCTGGATGGTTCCGAGTTCGGACCAAATTTAGGATTTGACATCACATACCAGAATGACACTTTCACACGTGAACAGAGATCTGTCACAGATGTAAAAAAAACTTACCTAATTATCAGCCTGGAGTGTTTCGAAAACAGACCAAACTTGTAATTAGATGCAAACTGAAAAGCCTCCAGGCTGACATTTGGCAAACAAAATGTTATTACATATGTGACATACTTCTGTTCACTTGTAAAAGTGTCATTCTGGTAGGCGATGACGTGACTTTGATAACCCTCAATTTTGATCCGAAACTCTCCAGACTGACGACGGTCGTCAGGTAAATATTTTAATGCTATAGTCAATAATAATACCTGGGACTTTCCACACAGTGTCATCTAGTCCCAAAGTAAGCAAGTATTATGCTTTCGTTGTGGGGTACTTATAAACAAGTGGTAAACATACTTCAATATTCTTTTTATAATTTATACATAGATACTTTTTATACCCAGAACGGAACAGATAGACAT
Organism: Luffia ferchaultella; assembly: GCA_949709985.1. Classification (NCBI taxonomy): domain Eukaryota; kingdom Metazoa; phylum Arthropoda; class Insecta; order Lepidoptera; family Psychidae; genus Luffia; species Luffia ferchaultella. The sequence continues at coordinate 831,431 of OX453261.1, forward strand.
GTTCATGCATAGAAATATTTGTCCTAGGCGGGAATCGAACCTACGACCCTTGGCTCTGCAGTTAGGGTCACTTACCGCTCGGCCAATTAGTCAAAATTAATAATGATAATACCTAGAACATCTCACAAACGCCATCTAGTCCCAAACTAAGCAAAGCTTGTATTATGGGTACCATACAACTGATATAAATAAATACTTGAATTGGTAGTACTATCCATAAAAATGGTTTAATGTTAAGATTTTATGCAATAATAGGATAAAAAGCTATTGCATTCGACCGCGGATTTCATTTTCCAACGGTTTCTATTTTTTTGTGAAGAACAAGCTCGGTGGATGACATCATAGACATAAGAAGTTACTTCACGGCGGTCATCGGATTATCATATTTGGTGAATAATAGTTTATTGTTTATTTAAAAGCTATATTCTTCACACTTCCGTCCATGCACACATTGTGTGCCTTTGAGTTGTGAATACGTACCTACATTGTCAAAGATTTAATATTGTTAAGAGTGAGTACCGATAGCACAATAATAAACACTTAGACATCTTCGTTCTTCTCTATGGTAGGTTGGGTGGCTGGGACTGGCGGAGCGAGGGCAGTAGACATAAATCCTAGAAAAACGTTAATGAGTTTTCTTAATTAGCCATAATCAAAGAGTTAGAGATCAATGACTTAAAGCATATTGTTGCAATTGACAAAACACAGCATATTGAGTATAACTATCAAACGGTCCGTGTATTAGACTATATTTAGATATCAATAAAATAATGTGCTGTTCTTTGCCCGAGGTACAAAATTCATTGTACCGTTATACGATTTGACGTAGCCAAGTGTGCACAAGCACCTACGCTGTATAAATAATTAATTACTGTGTTTCGTCTGTCAACCATTTTGGACGCGGTTTTCAGATATGAATGCAGGTTTTGTAAACTAATACATTAACATTCTTTGTTTATGTATAAAACTAGAAGCATATAGAAAAGCACATCGTCATCTGGTATAAAAAAATCAGCTTTCGGAAAAGCAGAACTATTCTTGGTCACGTGCTCTCGGACTATTGTTAATTAGATAAATGTGACTCAAAAGAGAAAGTTGTAGCAATCACAGTGATCTCACTTTCAAATTTTGTCTGTAACATAATGTGGCGATCGTTTTGTTTTACCATTGCCTCTGATCAATTATGTGATTTGGCTTTTTAAAACGGAAAGCGGTGTTTTAAAAATATTTTATTTTTTTATTTATTTGTCTACCATCACTTTTTACGAATTTCAATAAAATATTCAAATAAACTGCAGTTAAAACACAACCTAAAGAGACTCCCCTCTCTTGCTCTTTTGTCTTGAATCTTGAAAAGCTGTTTTTCGTATGATATTTTTTTATTTAAAACTATTATTGTTCTGCTTAATATGCAAAATGTTTTTTTATTTTTTCATACATTACAGATTTCTAACTATTGTACCTAGTACATTAGTACAAAGTAAAAGAATTAAGAACATACTTTTATACCAAAATGTCATTTAAGTATTAAAAGTAATAGTATGTCAGTCAATCTTAGATATTAGGTCTTAACCTATGAAGTTGCTATTCTTCAGAAAACAAAAAAAAATTTGCTTGGTAGTGAATTCTAAATTCTTAATTTTGTTTTAAAAACATGACATTTTTTTTACAAAGTCAGTATTATGTTTATTGATTAGCATTGTGTTTTCATCACATTTGGACATTATTCGTCATAACGGAGACTTTAAAAATTCGTGTAATTATGGAATATGAGTTTCGTCGTGGCACTAATGCGGCACAAACGGCACGTAACATCAACAACGTTTACGGAGAGAACTTAACAAACGAACACACAACCCGTTATTGGTTTGCCCGTTCCCGTTCTGGAAATTATGGCTTGAATAATGAACCTCGTGGTCGTCCGGACACTTTGGTCAACAATGATGAATTGAAAGCGATTGTGGCAGCTGATGATACTCAAACTACAGCTGAACTAGCAGCAGCTTTTGATGTTAACGTCAAAACAATATTGGACCGTTTGCGACAAATTGGCAAAGTAAAAAAGCTTGATAGATAGGTACCCCACGAACTTAATAATCGCCAGCGCAACGTACGCGTCGAGACCAGCCTTGCGTTGCTCAACAGGCATAGGAATGAAGGAATTTTGAACCGGATTGTTACCTGTGAAATCGAAATCGAAAACGTTTAGCTAGTTGGTTAGATCCTGGTTCAGCACCAAAGCAATGTGTTATCGAAAAATAACCCCTAAATAGGTGATGGTCACTGTTTGGTGGTCTAGCGCCGGTGTGATTCATCCCAGCTTTTTACAAAATGGCATAATCATTACTGCAGATGTGTACTGTAAAGAACTGAAGACAATGATGGAGAAGCTCGCACGTCTGCGACCAGCTTTGGTCAATCGGTTGTCCCCACTGCTCCTTCACGACAACGCGCGACCCCATACTGCACAATAAACAGTCTCCAAGCTGCTAGAGTTGGGTTGGAAGTTCTCCCTCATCCACCATACTCACCAGACCTTGCACCTACCGACTATTAGTTTTTTCCAAATTTAGACATCTTTTTAACGGCAAAAAAATTCCACTCCCGAGAGACAGTACAAAATGCCGTTGAAGAGTTTGTTGCCTCCCGTCCATTTGATTTTTACAAGATGGGCATCAATAAGCTGCCACTGCGTTGGTAAAGATGCATCGATTGCACGGGTGATTTCTTTGAATAAAAGAAACAGAGATGTTTGAAAAAAAAAACTTTAACTTATTTTATACAAAACGGCAGCTTCATAGGTTAAGACCCTATATTATAATATTTGTGTACATGAACATTTTAAGTAAGTAAAACATATTTTTTATTTTATTTCAAACAAAATCCACAGCCCTTAAAACTAACGTAATGTTTATATTATTATTACATTACAAAACTCAAGGCCAATATAAATGTAATTATAAATGTAAATATCAAAATATGTGCGTTTCTAAGGGTGTGTGCATGTGTGTATACATGGACGTCTGGGGATATGACGGTAGGTGTGTGCAACTAATATTATTGATTTCACTTAATGTTTTCAATACATCTTTGTTCAAATGGTGTAGATGGTTTGTAGTCGACGCTTTATCTAGTACATACAATTAGTTAGTGAATGAGCATGGTACAGCAAATATACATGTATGTCTGGTACGAATTTTGAGAGTGGGAAAACGTAGAAATTGCACACGCAGGTCTAGTACATATCAGTTGTCTAATACCCAGAACACAAGCTCTATCTAGTTTAATCAGACTCACACACAGGACCAGAAGGTCGTGTGTGAGTTGGCCTGGGTGTTAATTATTATTTATTCTACGAATGGATGTGGATCATCTGTTAATAAAATATTTGATAATATTTTGTAATTGCATATGGCAGAATGTCGTTCTCAAAACAATTTCATGGAAAGTATGCTTAGAATGTATTAAAGGCAATAATAACCTCGCGTACGTATTAGAATGTCACATTGTTTAATCGAAATCACTGTCACAAAATTGATTTTTAAAGCGTGATGATCACGTTTGAGTTGAAGGGGGTGCCAAGGTATCCTAGCCAAACCAAACTCTATAGTCTCTTCTATTTCGTAAATTAATACCCCAAACAAAAAGAAATATTAACGTATATGTATCCTTTAAAACAAAAGTACAACAGAAATGCTACGTACGTGTTTCCGGTCGTTTTTAATAATAAATGGCTTTGTAGGCACTAAAAAAATATAGTCGCATTGAAATCACGTCGTGGTGGAAATGCTATTAAGGGAGCGTTCAAGTATTACGTAACGCAATTTGGGGGGGAGGGGGGGTCTTGTAAAACGTTACGATGCGTTACAAAGGCGGGGGGGGGGGGGGTATTTAACAACGCGTTACGTAACATTTTTTTTATTTTAATAAAAAAACTAAGGAATCAGAATCTTCCAAATCGGCAACCTTTTTCGTTTATGTTTTACGGGGAATCCCTGGTTTGTATTGTACGTTCCTTTTATTTCTGTTTTCCTAAGTTAGCAACCCTTTTCGTTTATGATTATGTACTTTTACCTGACCATGACTGGGTCGTAGCAGAGCGGCACAAACTTATTCTGTCTGTATATGCCGGCGTCAACGTGGATCCTGACGATTTAGGTAAGGAAGAAGCTGTTGGTTACAACGGTCCGACACACATATCCATAAGGAGTGGAAAACACTCATCCTCCACAGCGAACGCCCATGCTTATGATTTCGAATCACTTTTATCAGTGTCTGCATTCAAACCCTTAGTGATGACAGAATCGAACACCGTGAAGCCAGTGATAATCATGTTTGTAGACGGTGGACCGGACGAAAATCCGCGCTATCGGGAAGTCAAGAATTTTGCCATTCAACACTTAAAAAAATACTACCTGGACGCCCTGTTCATAGCAACTAATGCTCCTGGGCGAAGTGCATTCAATCGAGTTGAGCGACGCATGGCCCCACTCAGAAAATGCGTGTCAGGTCTTATCCTGCCGCATGAACATTTTGGTTCTCATCTCGACGACAAAGGAATGACTGTTGATGAAGATTTGGAAAAACGCAATTCCCAGCACGCTGGAGAGTCACTAGCCAAGGTCTGGAGTGAAATGAATATTGACAGGTACGGTGTTTCGGTGGAATATAAAAAGCCTGAAGATTGCATGCAGGATCCAGGAGAACCTAATCTGGCGTGGTATAGCGCTCACGTCCGTGAATCGCAATATTTGTTGCAAGTGATGAAATGCACGGACGAATCTTGCTGTTCCCCCTCGAGGAGTGCGTTAAAATCTGTCTTTCCGGATACTTTCTTGCCGCCACCCTGCCCAATCCTTCAAACCCCAAGCAAGCGAGTGGTACCTAGTCAGCTAGATAAAGGATCATGCAAGTTTTCATCATTTCTTGTGAGGCTGTCCGTTGATCTGTCGCCTCCACTAGAAAGGTTTAAGCAAATGCCTTATGATTTTTGTTGTCCATCAGTACAAACAATCTGATCTCAAGAACAGAATTTGTGCAACTTGTGGGATCTATTTCACATCCCAAAAGAGTGTGCAAACGCACAGTCGTTACGTGCATGGCAAGACTGCCCAAAAACCTCGTGAGAGTAGAGTACGGCCACAGCGACTTGCTGCCAGAAGGGCAAACGAGCTGCTTTGCATTGTGCGCCATAGTGAAGCATTGTCTGAGGATGCCGATTGGCTCGATGAAGACGAAGTTGATGCAAATGGTTTAACAATACCGGAACCTTTTTCGTCTGCTCTCCGATTGCCAGCAATGAAAGAGACTGAGTGGCTGGCAAACCCGTGGACAGAGGAACAGTAATTGCAACTCAATTGTGTTTTTGCGAACATACACTTATTTGATTTATGCCTAAATTAAAACATATAATCATCTCCTTTTGTTTATTACTACTGCAAACGCAATATTACAATATCAAAGGTATTATACTTTGTGACTTTAAACTTTAGTGGTCACTTAAATGTTACGTAACGTTTAGGGAGGCGGAGGGGGGTACAGAGAAACGTTACGGTGCGTTACATGGGGGGGGAGGGAGGGTCTAAAATCTTCAAAAATTGTGTTACGTAATACTTGAACGCTCCCTAAGGGATCCATTACGGCTTACAATCACGTACTAAGTTCAACACGCGATAGATTCCACCTCGTACCATGTACCCCGTCGGGAATGTTGACGAATGTTCAAAAGTAATAATTCATTTAGGATCACAAAAAGGGCCAGCCAACATCGATGTATAAATTGGGGATGATCTACAGTTGCGCTAGTAAAAATTGCCGCTAAATGTGTACAAGGAGGTACAAAAGGTGCTCCGGAGGTACCCGAGGGATTTAGTTCAGCCATTTCTGAGTGAGATTAAGATAACAAAAAAATGTAAATTACTTTTTATTCGATCTCGTATAATTTTTTTTTTTCAATAGCAAAAAGTATTGGTCAGCATGATTTAGTTTACTAGTGTACTAACTTGTGTATCGTATGATATCTACCGCGTAAACGTTTCGTTGCTCGCTAGCCTGGCATAGCGACAACTGATTGGAACTTGATTGGAAGATTGTGCTGAAATTCTGCGGGTACCTCCGGAGCACCTTGTATAGAAACATATTCCTATTTAGTTACACTGCTACGTAAAAAGGTAACTAAGCGTGGTTCAGGGCTCCCAAATTACGTCTAATTGTTAGCTTGATTTGGTATGGTCATTTCTATCAGTAGCGTCATGTAGGTAGTAGACGGCCGACGCCGTGTTACGTTAGGGTAATTACGCCACTCTAATTACGCGATTCAAACAACATTCTTAGTCTTATCTTGAATATTTTTAGTATTACGAACCATCCGCTAAATACTTGAAAAGTAAAAGAAAATTGTTATTTTGACCAAAAAATGGTATTCCTTATAATAATAATATTTCGGACATCCCACACAGCGCCATCTATTCTCAAACTTAGCCAATCTTATACTATGAGTACCAGATAACAGATATACATACTTAAAAATTCTTTATATTATATATGCATATATGGATATTATACACCCAGCCACGGAACAAATAGACCATGTTCATGCACACAAATATTTGTCTTGGGCGGGAATCCAACCTGCGACCTTGGCTCCGCAGTTAGGGTCCTTAACCACTCGGCCAATCGGTCAGTGGAATTAACTAGGTATCCGTTGATATTCTTTGAGAAAGTAAATTTTGGTTTATCTAGAAAAATGGCATGCCGATGATCGATGAAAATTACGAAGGACTTGCATTTCCTGTGATCGATTGCACCCCATACTACTATTATACCTGGCCACTGGCTAATATTAAAACTTGTGGTATACTTTTCGTCTTCACGGTTCCCCCCTATATTGCCACGTGGAAGGTCTTGGCCACCTGTAGGTAAACATCGCCGGCCCGTGACCTTTTCCAGGTCGTCAGCCCACCTGATGGGGGTACAATTGAAATGTGAAATTCCCATATTTAGAACGACATATTAGATTGTCACCGGGTTCACACTAATGCAAACTATCTGATATACTATGTTTACAGAAAACTATCTGTCGGCTTTGTGTGTAACTGTTGTATATTATAGTTTTGTTTCACTATGAAATGATTGCGTATGTATGCAATATGGATGAGATGGGTATGGTTTGGGTTTGAATAGACGCTTCTGACCGTATTTCAATAAAACGCGTGCCACGTTTACGTGACATCTCTAACTTATTCTGCATGGCTGCCATGAGCTAGTAATGTTTTAACGTGTCGATATTCACTAGCGACAGCTTACAAAGTTTGTACTGGCAGAAAGTGATATTCACATACAAAACTTGTACGAGTCGCTAGCGAGTAGCAACACGTTAAACCACTTCGAATCAGCAGTTCTCACGACTACCATGAGTTTGAATTGGTTTAACGTATCGACACTCGCTAGCGACAGCTTACGACAGCCGTGCTCGACACTCGCTAGCGCAGCTTGCAAGCTGCCTAAGCTTATGGTGGCCGTGCTCGACACTCGCTAGCGTCAGAATGCAAGCTGTCCAAGCTTATGGTAGCCGTGCTGTGCAAGTTCACATACATACATAGCACGAGCGTTAAACGTTTGTATTGATTATTGAGCGTATTGTATTGATTATAAGGTAAAATCTTAAGATAGAATAATAATGAAGATGGAGCGTATCGTACTTTAAACCATCAAAAACGTGAGCGAAATGACAGACTCAAATTAGAGAGACCATGCAGAAAATTGACCATGCGTCCTTATCATTGTCTTAAAGTAATATTTTGTTAAATCACACATGAAATGTAATTTCAGAATCTTTATTTTCTTTTCTAATACGATTTTTTTATGTGGATCACACAAAATTCTATTCACAGCAAGTATTTCAAACCTCAACTGGTGTATATTTCGTCTGCATGGTTTATTTCCTTGCTCATATTTTTATTGTTTTATCGTATCTCTATGATAAATATAGTTATTTATTTCACTCTTTTTTAAAGGACCATTTTTTAATAATTTTTTACGTAATGTTTTCCCGTTGTCCCGTTTTTTTTACAGCTATACACACTTTTGTAATGAGAAAACGCGACTTCACATTAAATAGCCGTAGGTTTTCCAATCATTTCCAATAATACGATTGGACACCATAAGTAAAAGGTTATCCTCGACATCTTTTCAGCCAGTCAGTCAGTCAAGACCTTCAAGTCAGTCATATTGTACCTATAGTTCATACAAGCGTATCGATTTCCATTATCTTTAAGAGGCGAGTTGAGTCATCGACATTGTCATTCCAATCGATAACGGGCTGTTGACCTCGATCTTATAGACTCACTCGTTTCTCCCCCGTCTTGTGTCTACCCACTCCATTTTCATTGTACGACATTGAATATAAATTATGATATAACTAGCTTTCAAACATAATTTATCAGTGCGTATAGTAAAATAGTAGTTGTGGTTTAGAGGAAGCTGGGGTCCACACAGACGAAACGAAAAAAATCGAGCAATTCATTTTATGGAAGTACTACGTACAGGTCGAGTAAGAGTCAGAGACAACGTTCATGTAGTATAATTAATTAATAATATCGTTTCCACATCTATATCGTTTGTCATGTTGTAAAATTGACCTCCTGCGCTAAGAACAAAACCAAAAACCTGGTAGGCAACACTTGGATCGTGTTTAGATCTTGCTCAGAATCGGGTCCTAACATATTCCGGGATGGACCAGCTAATTTGCAGTATATACTTTTAATCGTGATTCTTAGACCATTCCTCTATGTTTGGTTGTTCTTGTGGAAACTGTTGTGTAAAAATAAAAAATGTTTCAGACACGACAAGTAAATAAAATTGTATTGAACTTATTTCGGTTCTTCCTATTGTTACAGAAAATGCGAAGACTTTGTTTACGCCGCCGGCCGGCTCGGCGCGGCCTTGTTTACGTGCGGCGCTTTTTATAGCTTTATCGGCTAAGTGCTTTGCGCTTAGGATATTTATAACGATTATGTTGATTGTGGTATGTAGTTGCTAGGATGAAATCACGCTAGTGAGTCGATTATGCGCTTGTATAAGTCTCGTAACGCGAGAAAGGCTCGAATTACATTGATGCTTTTTACACCGTTAGTTTAAAAATTTATGTGGGATGTTTGAAGTATATTTGCCTGTATCAAAGAAGAATTTTCTTTATTTTCAGCGTACCTCGTACCCTCTTATATATAATATGGTTCAATTATTTTTTTTTGACTTGTACAAAGCTTCTTTTATGTCATATCTCCTTCTTTTTATATTTTTCCCGAATTGTCATAAAGAAGTTGGTCACGTTGTACTTAGTGGCCACTGGTCAGTCATCTTCCCCATCCTATTTTGTTTTAAATTATTATGAGTCTTCATTCACCGTTCTCAACACTTGTTCAGACGTTTTCCTTATTATTTTTTTCATCATTCTATGATACAATATTTCAAACGCATGACTATTTTCGAGACTCAATCTAAACTTCGTGCATAGAAACCAAAAGCTTTTATAGAAATGAATGAGTCCATTTACCACACACACGCTTTTACTAATGGTATAGTTCATAAACGCATTTAGTTCGAATAAGGATCTGTCAAAATTTTCGACTATGTTCAACTTTTGTATTACAGGTCGCGTTATGTAAAAAAAACGCTGGCGGTCAAGCGGCGATTTATCGGTCCATTTGGAAGTGTGAGGTACAGTGCGGGGCGGGCGGGTCACGCGTCGCTTGCTTGCCGGTGCGCTGTGTTGGTTCGTCAGTCGACCTTAGGGCTAGTACTTTCGTGGGCGAGTGTACCCATGCGCAAACATACCTCCTCCACTTTCCTCTAGCGTTATTTTACATGTACGCGACCAGTACGAAACTTGAACTTAGTCCAGATTTTGATAGATGCTTATTTTAGAAAACGCCACAAAATTTGAACTATAATATATTATTATATAAAATGCACTTAATAGTCATCAAGGAAACCTATGTAGTGAAGTTAATTCGACAGCCAATGTATCAGAGCGAATGTTGAAATCGATGTGAAACTAGGTAGAAAATTAATAAAGGAATAGTCGAAATTTGCAGTGTCAAAGCAACGTGCAGAATTTGTATATGAGTGAACATCGTTCGATTGGACTGGATGTATTTCGCTGCAGGTTGAGATGTTACGTTGATTACGTGAAACGTGACAAGAAATCGACATGTGTATTAACAGGGAACTGTATTACTGAACGTGTGATGTATGTATATATACGTTCACACAGAACCCGTTGCGTTGCCATGCCATAATAGCAATATCATTACCACACAATAATAAAGGCATCTTTTTCATACGGCGATAGTCAACAAGAGACTCCCCTAACGACCAAAAGCGGTATCCTCGAGCCCCTCGTACATTTTGTTTGCAGGGTACTTTATTCCCTCGAGGTGGTACTGACTATGCACGAGTGTATAACTATACCTGTGTTATGTGACTTGGTGAGTTCATATTTCTATGTTGTAAAAGTACCCTTTCATACAGAGGAGATTGTTGAGTCACGATTCTTTTTTTTTATTTGTCATATCGATATCTGTCTGTCAGTAGGTATGATACAGGCTTCTAGGTCTTAAACCTAAATTTAATACGATCCAAAGTTAAAATTGTTGTATTGTGTTGTTTTCAGGGTTCCGTACCTCAGAAGGAAAAAACGGAACCCTTATGGTCATATGTTGTTACGCATTATCAATGTTTGCTAACGTTTAAATTACGTAGTCACTAACTGTACATATAAGTTTCGATGAAATTATAAGTCTGCAAACAACCACGCCCGAGATGAATGTTGAATTGAACTCAATAACTGGTTCTAGTTCGAGATTTTTACCTGAGTGGCCAAGTCTTCCATATTTCCACCAGATTCGGGCTTGAATATAAAAGAGAATAAAAATTCATTTTATAACGTGACTTGTTATTCCCTTGTGACACATCTTTTATGATTTTGCTCTGTCCATACATCTCACAACCATTTTACTCGGAGACTTGATCAATATAATATAAATGGAAGGAAGTGCAATGAACCGCTATACAATGGTGCAATGTAGTGAAATGAGGAAAAAAATCGCCATACATGTAGATATCTCATCTTTTGAATTGGGATGTGCTACACTGGGTTGGAGGGGCCCTACATTGCGACCTATTAAAGATCTATTGTGTCCCCATCGTTTGACCCTACTAACATCTATTTAGCTATTTAACACCTATTTTCGATTTTTTTTACACCTAAGTTTCGTAGGACGCAGAACTAATCTGGTTTGAGATAGCATCGGTGCATGCGTGATGCTCCTAGTGCATCGCATCCACAGATGATATGTAGCATTGGCTTCTGCGCAACACCACATGCTCTATATACATAGTGATTTGGTGATGACTCTTTGAGTCTTAAAACATGAGGCTGAGGCACGAAAAACTATTTCAGCATACTTTAACACGTCGTCGGTGCCTATAGATGGGTGTTTAAAATTTATATGAAGGTTTCAAAATGACTTTTTTATTTAAGTCAATAGTTGTTGAGACATGCGCTTCTAAAGTCCTAAAATGATTGGAAAATTCTGAAATGAGATCAAGTTAGTAAACTTGATAAGCACTTTCAACGAAAATTGTTTTGAATGATATATGTGGAGTAGGTGCTCAAATATTTATTTTTAGACTTATTTGAATCCAAACATGAACACTCATCCCAATTACGGAACTCTACACTGTGTTTGGTTCAACACGCACTTAGCCGGTTTTTATTTATCGTTTTTTCGTATTGAAATTCTATATTCCCCTCATCGAATCAAATAAACCACAACTGGTGTAATATTAATTTTTCCCAAAATCATCGTGTCCTAAGTTAAGCCGAGGGAGCTAGGCGCAGACACGCGATCCATCACGAGAGACCGTCACCCTCCTTGTTTGACGAGGGTCGATCGATCTATTGCTTCGAAGACAGTTCCTTATTGCTTAGATAAACGAAATGCGGAGCAATGGGAAAGTTTTTTTTAGGGTTGTGTTATTAAAACCATGATATACTTTCACATTTGAGACGCACCATTAACATTCGGTTCCCTCCGCAAAATACAACACTATTTTAACCCTGGAAATGATTAAGTAGAAACATGATTTCTTAGCGAATCGACGGAAGTGCGCCATATAAAATGGCCAAAAGGCGAAATACGCATAACACATTAAAACGTCAAAAAATGCGCGTCAACTGACAACCTTTGCTGAGAATGTCTTTTAAATGCGCGAAAAATGATATTGTGTAATGTGATGTGAATGCATTAAATTACTCGTAAATAATATTAATTTAATACAGTACATTGCCAATGTTTTCCGAATATGTGCAAATCATATATTTTTTTCTTTGAAAAGAATTGTCATCTCCATTTTCAACAGAAATATGGGGTTTTTTTCTTGTCAAGGACAAATCCAAGTTTAAGAAAGTTAAAAACTAAATCCTGATTACGCACAAAACGCCTATTTAAAAGGTATAAACGAGGCTTTGCGATGTCAATTTTTTTGTGAAAAATCCTCAGATTAAGCTTTACTTACCCAAAGTATTGATGAGATAATGAGAAGAACAAAATTGACACTTTAGGGGCGTGGTGCTGAGGAATATGCTTGGAGTATCGTGCACAGAGTTTCGTACAAACATCTCTTTTGTACAAGCATCTGACTTTCATAGGACAGACTGAGAATAGCTTCTTCGGTCCCATAACTCAACATAATTAACAGTAATCGAACACCTAGTTGTGCAACGAAACGCTGAAAGCACTGGAGTGGTAGAAGGTCACCAATAGGTGGATAAACCAGTTGTATGTAGGCTTCCGTAAATGTCTCCATAAAAAGTGCGCACGAAGAGAGGGGCTGTCAGAAAGAAATAACTGCAAATAGTGTCAAGTGGATCTCACAACCAAGCTAAAATGACGACCACGTCGCACGCACCTGTAGCAAAAAGGAAGATTTATATATAATTTTTTTTAATGATAGTTAATAATTCCACAGTGGCGTAGAAGCAGAAAATACTAAATTCGATAAAGTATTGTCAACAAATAAATTGCATTGAAATTTTAAACAGCAATAATACTTTTTATTCCTCTTATAGACATATATCGATCTATGACACACTTTTCATCATGAATCATCATTCTATTAAAATTAAATTCTGTCATGCAATAGCTGAGTATTGAGTTAATTTTATCTATTACGAGATTAATAGTCCGTGGCGACTAACAAGATTGTCTGTCTAGACATTATATCGCCAGGGGCGGTTTGTTCACGTTATTATTAAATATAGCTATTAGCAATGAAGCGTGAATTACTAGATAGGATGTACACGCTACGATGGTAATAGATGTTAAGGGTTCTTTAGGCCATTAGGAACTTAGTTTCGTCACGTCTGTGCATTCGTCTCGTTGTATTTCAAGGCTTCGGAAGCCAGGTGGTTTTGTGCTACACTCACAGACAAGTCAACCTTATAGACCACACTTTGACAGGGAGTAGCATTCGCCAAGGCTATGTAGTGACACTACATAACTACGTCACTAGTGAGCCGTCAGTTGGAAGCACGTCGGAAGCCATTAAATTGTCAATTTTGAACGAGCCAATGAAAACTAGCCGACCTCTCCCCGCACCCCGCCACTTTTTGGCGATTTCGTTTTCGTACTGACGTTTATTAAAGCGTGGTCTATAGGTTGACTGGTCTGTGGCTACACTGCAGGGGATACCTTTATGATCCAAGGCAGAAATTGATAAAAAGTACACGACTTATAGACTGATAACTAAAGTCAAGTGTGCTGAAAAAAAATGTCATTGAGTGTCTGACTGACGTGTGGGATCTTACACAAAAATTTATGGTTTCATTTTGATTTGTTTTTTAATTTATTTATTTATTAAAGTTACACCATCGTTTCATAACTACAGCATAAAAAAAGTATTACAACATTATCAGACCAGGCTATAAACCTTTACAGGTGTACGCAATGATAATTTACAATTTAATTTTTCAAAGGTTTGCTCTCTCTTTTTGTTGGAAACAAAGAACTGAGTATATACGTATTCCCAGAAGACAATAACTATATATATAATCGCGTCGAACTCGCACCTTGATGGTTACATACTGTTATATATGTTAATGGATCTATTGCTATGCACCACCAGATATTACGAAAACATATAATCTGAAAATATAAAAAAAAGGTGTTAATGACTACAAATTAACAATTTTTGGCTTCTTTTACTTATGTTGTGATACCTTGCTTCTTGCCAAATTTCGTGATTCTAAATCAATGAGAAGTACCCTATAAGTTTTGATTAGTGAGGTGTCGATCTGTGACGTAAATGGCCGTCTTTTAGTATGCGTTGATTTAGAAACTTTAATTTCTTACACTTCCAAGGGACCATAGATCTTAATATTTGAATTTCAGTTCAGCTTCGTACCTATAACAGTTCCTGTTAAGAAGGGTTTTGACAGACAGACGAATCGACAACAAAGTGATCCTTTCTTTTGACGTACGGAACCTTAAAAATCGCCAATATCAATAATGGTTGGAAAACCTACGAAACCACTCGACGACGTGTGGAATTCAATATCGACATATACAAAACCAAATTGTTTACACGTGCCTAAACTTTTTCCGGGAAGTAGAGTTACCGCTTTGCCCGCGACCAGATGATTCCAGGTCCGCTTTGAGCTGATTTGGGCCGGGTGTGCGATCGATTGTCGCCTCGCCTTTTTAGCCTGTTTGAGCTGAGGTACATATAAACAAATGTAATAGAAAACCCAATATTTGAAGGGTAAATTGAAGAAGCTAATAATAAACTAAAGAAGAGTGTGACTTAAATGTGACGTAATTGAAAAGGCTGACTTGATCGATTACGATAAATGTGAATTTTTTTGATCAGTTTAACAACTTTATCATAAGGACTTTGTACACAAACACATCAAGAGCTGGAGAGCGTTTCAGTACAGCTACTTCAACATGATCTAGGTAGGCTAGATTCGAACCCCGACTGTCCTGACTCCCATCAGAAAATCTTTGGGACAGAACATCGTTTATAACATCCAAGTTTTATAGTCAAATGCTTAATTTGCCATAATTTCATCGGATTAATTACCTACTTACAAAAAAAATTAATTGAGTCAGTTATTATTTACCTAATTACTATTAAGGCTGCTAACCAATTGCATGACATGAATTGGATTTGTTTTAAGTTTTAAAACGAATTATTGTTAAATTATATCTTGCAGAGGTTGTCACTGACGTTAAGGGGCCTTTTTAGAAACCGCCGTTACATATTTTTTTAAAGGATAACATATTAACATATTGTTACTTAAACCTCTTGATGCTCCACGTTTTATTCAATTGTTTGGTATCAATATGAATGCAGAAAGTAAAGGTAATCATACTTATATATGCCCTTCAACTTGAGATTTCCATAAAATAGAGGAAATATCAAAAATTCCTTCAGTACTAACAATACCGAACACTGTAAGATTTTTTTTTTGGCGCTCGGTCTAGCTAGAGGCACATTTCACTATCGAAAGTGTTGTCGCTTGTTTTATAGCGTTGAGTAGGTTTCTGCTTTGTTCGTCTGTGAAGTTGGTTTTCTTTTGAAATCGGTTGAAGTGTTTATGCGGATGTCTGTGTATTTGCAATACCAGTTCGCCTACAATGAAAGTACTATGGCCACAAAGGGGCTGGAGTGTAAACACGCGAGACGCGCCGTTCAGTCGCCTTGCAGCCTCCCTAGTCTCAATGAAGCTATCTTTAGGGTTATGAGTTTTTGTAACGTGGTTTGTTGTCCCTTATCTCACTATTGTCTTCTGTCAAACCGATTCAAAGGGAATCCCCTTAAGTACTTTGTTTATCCTTGACAACTACATCGAAATAAAGTCTTGAATGACATGACTCACAATATTTCCAACCGTTTTAGAGATTTATAGTAATTTGCTATGGCAACAAAAATAAGATGTTTTTTTTTTCATAAGATTAAATAACTAAAAAGAAAAGTACTTAATAATCCATTACGAAACCGAAGCTGTAATTACTTTATAAATAATTGTTGTAAATATTTTTCTGTGACCTTTGCTTGACCTGGATTTGTTATAGTTCGTAAAAAAGTAATACAAAGACGCGAAAGTATGATTATGTATTTAAAGTAGGTGTCCAGTGAATTTATCCTGTTTATCCTACTTTAGGCACAATTTTTTTACTCTGTGGTTTCGCATTATCTAAGTTTGAAAAAGTGCCTTTTTAAGCAAGAGCATAAATAAGCATTTTTGTATTATAATGATTAATAATCTTTTCAATTTACCAAACCCTTTGTTTCAGGTAAAATTAATGAAATGAATAGTCTTCTTGAAAAGGACTTGGCGTTCAAAAGGTTAATGACACATAAACAAACTTTTTAATCAGATCGCATATTAAGAAAGAAGTTTCCTTTGTAAATGTTTGTACACTCAAAAGACATTTCTTTGATGTTATGTTCAGTTATGTGTGGAAAAAACTGATTTACTGAGTGATGTATCAACGCACACACCAAACTGCTAAATCTACATTCGATCTAAAGACCTGACATTTTTGCAAAGATGTTCTATAACTACAATTTATCTGCCGCAGGACTGTATAGGACTGCAGGACATTCCACTATAGGTACGGAATTTGCCCATCAAGTACGAGAATTGTTTTTTTTTTTTCACCAAATGTGATTGACTGAAAAATGTATTTTAAAAAATTGGTTTATTTTTTCCCAATCGTAACGAACTAGACTATGAAAGCGATGTTTATCAGATGTCTATAACTATATTTATTTGACATCTATTATGAGCTTAATTAATTAATTAATTAATTAAATAATTACTTACGATTTTCTAGAAAACGGTAAGTTTGGGAAAAAGTTGGTTTGTATAAAAATATGTACTTGAGCAAATCCCATATCCAGCGGAATGCCCTGCAGTACTTTTACAATTTTTATATAACGTGTGCATTCGCTAAGTTTTTCAAAATTCTCTCATACGGTGAAAAGGTATGTTAAAAATATAAAAATTTTATAAACAGCTCACTTATCAACTTGATACCCTGCAAAAATAATTATTAAAACGTTCTCAACCATTTTTTTTTAATTCAACCCTCCTGAGGGGGTTGAAACTGGGTTTCAAAGGTTCAGATCATATTAATCAACCCAAATCAATAAAGAACATATGCCACTTAACTAACCTAACTTATACAATATATTCATAACCATGACAAAATTACACCACTATCAACAATGCACGAGGTCGCAGTCGCGGTCGGAAGCTAGTATTTAAATAATTCGAATGTCCTGCTTGCCATCGACAAGTATTGTATGTAGGTACATATTTTGAGTTATTTACAAACAGTCATTATATAACCCGTAACCGTCGCTGTAGACATCGGTGTAAACACTTGTGTCAGCCGCCGTACTCGACGAATATGAGTTTTGTAGTTTTCTGCACATACGAGCATCTACCTATATGATTTTACTCTGCGTATTTGTATGTGAACTTTTTTATCTACAGCTACCCTGTATGGTTTTCAAGATTAGCATTATTTAGTTATATTTCTTACGTCTTAGGATAAACTGTTTTTGCACAACGAATGTATTTTCTGAAACATCATGCACTATATCTAGTTTACGTTTATCTGTTCAGCTCCTAAAAATAAAACGAAATATCTATTCTATAGTTAAATCATGATTATCGTCTACTTAAATATAAAAGTACTGTTTGAATTGGTTTAGTGTTTTTTTTTATGGTTCAAGAACTACTAAACCAATAACGGTTCATACTTAAATATATATAAAAAATACCTAGTATTTTGGGATCGGAGGTGATAATAATTTTAGTTGATATTGATTTCCCAACAGTATTTCTCATGTGTAAACATCGCTTTGTAACAGGTTCATAAAAGCATTGATTTTTGTTGTGATATCAATAAATCTATAACGGTATTAAAATTACTTCAACAAGTCCTGAAAAATGACTAAAAAAGAGTGGGTTTGAACTTTTTTATTCCTACACTATTTATGCTGACCGACATTATCTATTTTAAACGAAAAAAAGTAAATAAAAAAGCAATGTTTATGTCCGCTAAACGATGTTAGCAGTGAATGTTTATAAACACTATCTTGTGTAAACGCGGCGCGCACAAATCACATGAAAACGCTTTCAGTCACACATATTCGGAATACATCAGATGGTTGTATAGACGTTTCTTTCGTGGTCGCGGTTTGTTGGCTTTGAGCACCGAGTTTGTACCACACTACTAACTAGAGGTCGCATGAAAGTGAAATACACTGTTCAATGAAAGATACTTTTTATATTTTGCGCGCCATTCGCCACCGCCACTAGGCATTTATACTATTGTATTACGCAACTCCAAATTGTGGTGAGCTGCGATTTTTAGCCTTACAAAAGTCACTCACTTTCTATATTTTGTACTCCCTAGCTTCGCCCATTCTTTATAACTCAAAAGTGAAGACTCCGGTACCGTTTGTTTATTATTTAATGCGATTTCTCTATTCCTTTGAATATCAATTCATAATTATTAGCTTGTACTGAGACCGCTAATATGACGCGACGGCACACTTTTTATAGAACTGTAAAGAAAATTCTGAAACTTTTGGGACCACCTTTTTTCATATTTTTTTTAATTAGTGATTTTTTATGGCGTTGTTTTTTTTATATATTTTTGTTTACCTTTTTAATTAAAATCCTTTTAAAGATCAGTAGGTTTATGTCCAAAAAATAAGGGCTAATAATGAGGAAAAGGCCGTATTGAAAAAAACATCCACGATGCGATACCTATATAAGGCAAAAACTCGTATCAAAATTTTCCCAGTCGTTTTCATTAAACACATCAACTGCAACACCCCTGGTGGTATAAATATCTAGAAAGCTGCTCTAAGCCGATATATGCAATAAAAAAAACCGCATCATGAGCGCCTCTTGATGGCCAATAACCGGAAACCTATCCAATAATATATTCTGAGGTAAGACCTACATAAGCCCAAAAATCGCGTCACAATCGGCCAAGCCGTTTTAACGCAACTTATTTACAGCAGAGCCCCCTGATGGCCTGCAATGTTAATAATCTGAATAATTTTTTTTTAAGAACTTGCCCTTAGTGATAACTTGCAATGATAGTGTAAATAATCACTTCAAAAATCGCTAGTCATGAGGAACATTCAAAATTTCTTTAAAATCAATCAAATAGTTTTTAAGGTAAATTGTCGCTAATTTACATACATACATAGAAATAATTATACATATTAGTATAGATAAGCTCGGTGGTTTTAAAAAAGTCTTTCGGTCAATTTCTATTTTATTCGAAAGTAGTTTCGTTCGTAATGTACTGCGTTCGGAATAATCGATATTTAATAACTCCGTCTCAAGTAGGTTGAGAACAATTTGTAGAATAAATAGTCCGAGTGGCGACAACATTTACAGTAAGAAAGTAGAGCTCATTTATTAGAAAAAAAAAAATAATACGTAGTATTTATCATGACGGAAGTCATTCTCAGCGGCATCTTATTGAAAATCTGATCCGTCGGCGTGTAATCCCATATTATGATGCGCTAAAATAGTTTCCTGGTAGGTACATGTCAATCTTGTAAGATTTATTTATTTATTTATATTAAGGAGAACCAACAGTTAGATACAAATGAAAATAATCAGCAGCGACTGGTTAACAGTCAAACATTTACAGGTTGACAATAAATTTTATTCTTAACTGTTGCTTTAACTTTTATAGGTCATTAACTACCAACTACTTTACAATTTGCACCAGAAATGAGGTCACCCACTGATGGACAATTTTGTATTGGGTTGTCGGTTTAGTGGTTACTATTGTCACAATTAGTCACAGTTTAATAAATTAGCTCTATTTTTATAGGTTTGGCTCTCCATCAAAAACAGTCGTGAGTTTCATTAAATATTCGATCGCATAGATGCAAATTGACTGTCTCCGTAGTACAGTGGGCAAGCGCTCTGCCTGCAACGCGGAAGATTCTAGTTTAGTTGCCGTGTAGATACACGTTGAAATGTATTAATTACGTGTCAGAATCTGGATGTCGGGAGCTCAGTGGTGTCGGGGTACGCCCAAGTAAGCATTGCGAGTGCTCATAATATCTAGAAAGAATTCTAGCTTGGGACCAGTCCAATACGCAAAAGTCAAGGCGTTTTTTTTTACCAAATCACGAAATTACAACTTAATTATAGGATATGTCTGAATTGACATTATCACTAATGTATGAGGGGTTTTTAGTAAAAAAAATCGTGTACTACAGCGACCACTACCTCATCGTTTTAAAATTTCCGGCCTCTTAAGTGCTCTTTTAACCGCGTAAAGAGACAGAAATCACTAAAAACAAGCTCTGATGGATATGAAGAATGTTTCATAAATTCAAGACCAGCATATTCAATGGCAGCCATTGCTACTCTAGACTTGTGCGCGGGGGCGTTATCTTGGTGCAACAAAATTACTTTACTCGAGCTTTCCACGTCATTTCGCGGTTATTTAATATATATATATATATATATATGTATATAAGAACACGCTCTGACACGTAGGAAACAAATGATTACGGTTTTTAAAAAGCAATTGAACTTTTTTAACGTTTTAATTGTTATTATAACAAATGCTAGACTATGCCTGCAATTGAAATTTTTTTTTTTCTTACCAATGAGTATCTATCTCATTCTCACTTTTTATTGAACACACCTCGTACTTTCGTGCAGACACAGCATTAAGTGTATTTACAGGTCACCGTACGCTGCCTGAAATGTTGGAACCGTGCCAGTTGGTGATAACGCTCGCTTGTTGCATGTTTAGGAATCGAATTTGAAAAATACGGATGTGTCAGTGTGTACATAAGTAAGAAGTGAAACTTTTGTGGGTTATACACACTTTTTGTGGATTGTATTGAATGTAATTATTTGTATCCATTTGATGTACATAGGAGTTATTTAGATTAAAGAGAATCGCGGAAACAATAGCTCTCATCCATTGTTTTGAAAACAGCATTGAACAATTTTAGAAAAAATTGGAATGAGGTATTGGCGTCTTTCGCCTTTTCTTTCTTTATAGTCTTTTTTATAACTCGTGTTACAATTCGAAAAGTTAGAGATATCACGTGCATACGACAAAAATCATCTCAAGCGTCATAACTATTATCCTTTATATTAGGTCTTGATCTATGAAGTTGCCGTGCTTCAGTACTGGCCATTTCAAACAAAAAATATTTTTATTGGCTGTGAATTTTAAATTCAAATTAATTTTGTTTTAAAAGCATGACATTCTTTTTACAAAGTCAGTGTTTTGTTTATTGATTAGCGTTGTGTTTTCATTATATTTGAACATTTTTCGTCATAATGGACACTTTAAAAATTCGTGTAATTATGGAATATGAGTTCCGTCGTGGCACTATTGCGGTACAAACTCACGTAACATCAATAACGTTTACGAAAAGGACTTAACAAACGAACGCACAACCCGTTATTGGTTTGCCCGCTCCCGTTCTGGAAATTATGACTTGAATAATGAACCTCGTGGTCCTCCGGATACTTTGGCAAACAATGTTGAATTGAAGGCGATTGTGGAAGCTGACGATACTCAAAATACAGCTGAACTAGCAGCACCTTTTGATGTTAGCATCAAAACAATAATGGACCATTTGCGACAAATTAGCAAAGTAAAAAGCTTGATTGATGGGACTCCACGAACTTAACGATCGTCAGCGCAACGTACGCGTCGAGACCTGCCTCGCGTTGCTCAACAGGCACAGAAATGAAGGAATTTTGAACCGGATTGTTAGCTGTGATAAAAAATGGATTTTTTTCGACAATCGAAAGCGCTCAACAAGTTGGTTAGATCCTGGTTCAACACCAACGCAATAGGTTAACCCCTAAAAAGGTGATAATCACTGTTTGATGGTCTTGTGCCGGTGTGATTCATCACAGCTTTTTACTAAATGGCATGAGCATTACCGCAGATATGTACTGTGAAGAACTGAAGACAACGATGGAGAAGCTCGCACGTCTGCGACCATCTTTGGTCGATCGGTCGTCCCCGCTGCTCCTCCACGACAACGCGCGACCCCATACTGCACAACAAACAGTCTTCAAGCTGCTAGAGTTGGGGTTGGAAGTTCTCCCTCATCTGCCATACTCACCAGACCTTGCACCTACCGACTATTACTTTTTTCAAAATTTGGACAACTTTTTCAATTCAATTCCCGAGAGACAGTACAAAAAGCCTTTGAAGAGTTTGTTGCCTCCCGTCCAGTTCATTTTTACAAGAAGGGCATCAATAAACTGCTACTGCGTTGGCAAAGATGCATCGATTGCACGGGTGATTACTTTGAATAACAGAAATAAAGAAGTTTAAAAAAAAAATACATTAACTTATTTCATACAAAACGGCAACTTCATAGGTTAAGACCTAATATTCAATGTAAGTATCTATGGTCCATTTTGATTTTTGACGACATATGAAAATATTTTATAAAAAAATCTATTGTCTGCATTGTCATTTTTTTTATGTATATAATTGTTAAATCAAACCATATAACGTGTAGACAATTGAGTACAGATAACATGAAAAATATCGTACAATGATCCAGTGTCGCATGGTACGTTAGTGAGTACCTATTCTTATTGTGCGCTAGAGAAATCACAGTCGATTACTTTTTATAACAGCTCACGTCTTTGTTTTGAAGGAGTGATGGAAAAGAAAACTGCTAGTATACTGTTAATTCCACAGAAATGACCAGTTTAGGGTACCGTTAGAAAAAGTTCGGACAATAGGTGTGATCGACTGCATTGTTATGAATTTACAATCAAAACATTTTGGCTTTGCTTCTGATTTTGAAAACTCTATTTTTCTTTGGAATCGAATTGCATACTGTCTATTTAATGTTTCCCATTAGTGATTTATTGGCACGTACTTTTAATTCATGCACCAATGTACCAAATGCTGTAGAACTTTGAAATTTGTTCAGAATAATAAACGCGTAATAATTTATCAATCTTCTTCTATATATAAATATATTTATATAATTATAATAATCTTATATGTAAAAGTTAAATGAAGCTTTTCACATGTTTTGCTAAAACTCAAAAACGGCTGGACCGGTTTGGCTAATTTTGGTTTTGAAATATTTCTGGAAGTCCAAGGAAGGTTTAAAAGGTGAGAAAATGTGAAGAAATTGCAAGAAAAACAATATAGTAAAAACAACTACCTCATTTTCCCATACAAACTGTTCGTACCTGTCAACCACGGTACATTCAAAGATCAATATCTTTATTCTTTTATAGGCTACGTCGGAAACGGCTCTAATTATTTATATGAAATTTTGTATTTAAATAGATAACATTCCAAAACACATATACGTTTTAAACTGTTCTGAGGCGGTATGAAATTCGCCGGGTCAGCTAGTTATTATATAAATAGGCAAAGACAAAACAGTTCAGTTCTTTTTAACCTTTAGTAACTTTTGCTCCTCTGTCAATGTTTTTTTTTCTATGTTTAGTAACTATCGATGAGATTTAGTGTTATCAACAAAAAAAAAAATATGGAAACTGTTTCGATGAGTCGAAGCCTATGTTTAGAAGTCTCTATTCGTCATAATTTCATATTACCTCTTACGTTTTTGACTAGAATTTATCATATTACATATTATTATTTATGCATTTGCACATTCAACAGTTTAGTACGAGTACCCTTTACTCCTCTGTTTGTTAAACGATTTTCTTTTTTTTTTCTTTGTTCAGTAGCTATTGATGAGCTTCAGTGTTCAAAAAGTATTGGGAATTTTTTTTTCTTCCTTTTCGATGTAGAGTCGAAGCCTTTATTTAGAAATTTCTTCATATTTTCTCACATAACATTTAAAAGAATCAGGTATATGCAATGATTAAAGATATACTCTTTAACAAAAGAACCTCAAAAAATAATAATGAATAGGAAAACATCAAATTTTCTATTTTATTTTGTAATACTCGCAGTTGTGGAGTTAATTTAAAAACTATTTATTGTATATGTATATCTATATGTTTATTGTGTATGCATATGAGATATAATACTTTTTTACCCGCGGTTCCACTTGTGTGGACATACCTAATGTCCCTAAGGTTTGATTGTTTTTTTATCCCACAGGAACCTTTGTGCAGTATACCAGTAACCTATATGTTTCAGCTTCTTACGATGAACTTTTTTGGGCCACCTATAGCCAACGGTGGCCTGGACCTTTGTCAGGTTGTCGGTCCACTTAATGGGGAGCCTTTCCAACTCCATGAGTTCGTGCTAGATAACCTTTCTTCCCAGCGGTTATCGGTTCTACGAGCGATGTGGCCTACCCATCGTAACTTCAACTTGCTGATTCTGTGAACAATGTCGGTCACTCCTCTTCTTCTTCTAAGGGTTTCCTCGTAGCTAATTCTATCTCGTAGAGAGACTAGCTCTAGCTTTTTCCATAATACGTTGAAGAATGTCAGTGGTGGAACGATATTAGCGGTAATAAACGTCGCGTGTTCACAATTGTGTTGTGCTCAGTCACAGACAGTGTATGTCTTATTGGGCTATTAAAGAACGCCGCCCTCCTTTCGAACGACATCCTTTTTTAATGGCCCTGCAAATTTTCGTTCCAATTCATACACATTTCAAGGGTGGAAACAATCAGGGTCCGCAAGCTGTTTTGACGAGTATTTTATAGGTATTTTTGGGAATTTTCTCTTGTCGTCTTTGTCATTCAGGAATAGGTCGGGGAACAGGGATTGAAACGTAGATAGCGATGCCAATTCGAAGCCGTGGAGAGAAAGACTATCTTGACTGACCGATTGGCCGAGTGGTTAAAGACCATAACTGCGGAGCCAAGGGTCGCGGGTTCGATTCCCGCCCGGGACAAATATTTGTGTGCATGAACATGTCTATTTGTTCCGTGTCTAGGTGTGA
The DNA here is from genome assembly GCA_949709985.1 of Luffia ferchaultella. Taxonomy (NCBI): domain Eukaryota; kingdom Metazoa; phylum Arthropoda; class Insecta; order Lepidoptera; family Psychidae; genus Luffia; species Luffia ferchaultella. The sequence goes on from OX453261.1 coordinate 856,429, forward strand.
AATATGTATAAAAGTATATATCATAAAGAATATTCAAGTATATATATTAGTTGTCTGGTACCCATAATACAAGCTTTGCTTAGTTTGGGACTAGATGGCGCTGTGTGTAATGTCTCATGTATTGCTATTATTATTATTATTGTTATTCCCTTAATATTTCGCCAAAACACGAGCTCCCATGTTACTATATACCTACTGTTGACGTCGTGTAAAATAAGTTAAGTATATAAGGCTGATGTCACATCGTGCGTGACAGGTAGTGTTTGTGAGATCTCTTAGGTTAAAAAAAACTGATATAACACATTCACAGATACTAATTATCAATTGCGTTTTTTACAATTCGATTTGTTTTAATTTCGTTTATAAAACCACAAAACATAAACTTCTTGTGTTTTAGTGGATATATTTGACCTCCCGACGAGACGACGAGACAAGTATTCCAAAAGAGTAATTCTATTACATAACGTGAACGCAGCGACCTGTCTGCGACATAATAGATTTTACAACTTTAGTGGAAGGGACGTAAAAGCGGGCCGATTCGTTTCGCCCCCGCACTCGGTCGTAAAATGAAGGAAAACCACCCCGAATCGCGTGCTGACTTAATATATCCCATATTTGTTACAAAATATGGGGTAAGTTAGAATATAATATTTCTTCGAGTAAGTGACGAGTGTGGATTCGTCATTATATTTTTGTCTTCGTTTGGTTATTTGGGACCGATCATAGATACCTACCGTTTAAATCGATTCAGTGTTTGTACACTTGTTTCAATATTGTATGAGTTCTATTGAATTTCAAATTTTTTATATTCTCTTTATGTAGGATGCAGGAAAATAGATAGTTGGAGTTACGAATGTCATGATACAAAAAATAAATTTTATTGATATCATTTCTTCTACTCTGTCTATAAAATATTTAAGAGCTACTTTAAAAAATATTCTTCCTTTAAGTTTTTAACTGACAATATTGTTTCAAAAACCTAAAATTTGTGGAAAACAAAAGCTTTGGGCAAACGTTTCTAAACGATATTGCGAGTTTAAAAATATTAAAGGTGTTTAGCACAGAACTAACATAAACTTAAACTAAATTGTGTGTTCCATTAAAAAAAATCATAAAAAAATATTGGTGAATGCCTTTTGAGGTGGAGGTACGTTGTACGAAAACAATATAATAAGTCATAAAAATTAATGAATAAAATTAAAAGTATAAACGTTCATACAGATTTGTCTGCGCCTGCGCACTGGAATAGAATCCATATGCGCAAATAACGTTGAAGCTGATAACATGTTGAACTTTTAGTTTTGTGACAGACCGACCTAAGACAAACACGACTCAATCATAAGTATTCTACTTTATTAATTTTGGTATTATAATGAAAATAAAAGGTAACGTACATTAGAAAACATATTGGGGACTCATGAGGGAGGGGTGAAGAAATACTAATTGCAGCTTCAGGGTGGGACTATGCTCTGGCAAGATACGGGTTACTACAACCGAGACCACTACGAATAGGCAACACGGGCGCGAAGCAGAACTAAAATGAAAAAGGCTGGCGACGAGTCATAGAAACTTCCAGAAAAAGACACAGAAAGTCCTACATCAAATTAATAAAACGAATAACGAGTTAAAAAACACAATGCCCACGATAATCAACTGACAACTTATGCTCCCCATTGTTATTTATTAACACACTATAATATCTATTACCTGTCCTGGCTCCCTTTTCTGGCTATAGGTTGCACGAATACCAGCTGGCTCTCTTTCCGGTCATTCCCAATGCAGACTATAACCTACACTCCATCCTATATCTATGTTCCCTGAAGGTCGAACGAATTGATTGATTGAACACTGAAATAACATCGATTCTGAATTGTGCTTATCATACTTTAAGGTATTCTAGAAAATATGAAAAAAATATCACATCCTTTTTACCACGTTTTATTGAGTTACAATTCACTAATTAAAAACAAATAAAAAGATTTGTCTGAGTAAATCTCGCTAACTATTAGAATATGTCTATCCAATTAGAGGTCGCTGCATTCATTCAACGTACTAGTCCAGTGCCGGTTGTATGGTGTGGCCTCTGCCGGCGTCTGCAGGTCAGTGACCTCATGGTGACGTCATCGCACTACGCCCCACGTAACTGTTTATGCCTCCTTTACTTACCGCCACACAGATCCTGTATTTACTACGCGGTAACCAAATTGTTGTTAAAGACATGGAGGTAGAAGGGAAGTTGTCGTAATCAAATTGAGGCTAATTGGGTAGCAGCTTTGTACTCGAGAAGGGCCCGATAGTATGATTTTTCTTATGTACCTATACTTCGAAATCGCACGAGCCGATGCATATGATATTCCGTATGTAGGATTGGATACGATACCTATACATAATAAATGTATTTGTAAGTTGCATTTTTTTATAAAACGAACCTAAAATAAAATCAGATTTATAAAAAATTCAATTAAAGTTCTTAAAACTAAAACGTGAAGTTTTCCTTCGCATTGTTTCATATGGAAAACAAATATTATGACCTTATAATGAAAATAAAAATAAAAAAATAAATAAAAAATAAACCCCTATTATAATGTCTATTTTGAGAATAATATTGGTAATACCTGTTTTCTTATTGAAATAAAAACGAAAGTACGATTTTTCTGCCAAAAGTGAAAAAAAGGGTGTTGTGACGGGATTTTCTCACTTTCAAAAGCTAAAGGTAAATCTAGCGGAAAATCGAAAAAATTCACGAATACATCATCGTTAGCAGAACTTTGATTTGTCATGTGGCATCTCATCACGACGCAACGGTCGCCGGATATTGTTAGGGAAAGTGTTAAGTTTGTTGTTACTTTTTTTTTTATTTGTGAAGCGCTACACGTAACTGCCAGTAACCGCGCACCGAGAGGCCCAAGGGTTTACGGCACGCAAATCAATTATTTTATTTTACCTTTCGTGAACAAAAGACTTAAAAAAAAATGATTTAAATAAAACTTACCGTCGTCATATGCTTACACTGAAACTACGGATTTTTAGAGGGTTCCCATACAACTAAAGCTTCCTCTTGAAACATGATTACGAAAGAATTTTTTTAATTCAAATTCTAAGCAGTGAATCACTGTGTAAGTTTTAATTTACTACCTACATACCTATATTTTTTATAGACATTACAGAAGTTTTATGTGACTCTTTTTGGACTCGCATCATTTTGAGTGTGTTAAGCAGCTTTGGCTCTATATCACTAAATAGTAATAGATAATTTGAAAATGGTATGATTTGACACACTTGTTTAAACACTGAAATTTCGTGTATTTACAATTTTATTTTTTAAACGAAATCTAACCAACGAACGGAAACATTTGTAACAATTGATAATTTTACTACTGTTGCTATAAAATTCTACTATTCATAGGCATTGTTCTCGTATTCAGCAGAGCATGATAAAAGGTACTTAACATATTAATCAGAGGTATTTTGTGTATCAGTGGAATTTCAACTAAAATATTTTGGCATGGCTAGTTTTAATTTGCGATTATTATTTTTGTGTAATATTAAAAAAACCTTTTGTATATTGTTTTCGGCTTTTATGGGTATGATCTTATTTTTTTTCTTCATTTTTATGTCTTTGAAACCGTGTTATACTATATAATAAACCGTATATAATACCTTTTATCTTTGTCAGAGCTGGACACAAAATTCGAGTGAAACATAGAAATTCCTTTTGCTCCGATTACTTCGAAAATAGATGTTGCCTATTTAATTCGCTACATGTGAACGTACCACGAAATACTCTACTATATTCTCGATATTGTAATTTATAAATTACATTAGCAATGGACATAGAAATGAATATTAAAAATTATTGTGTTTAATGAAACGAAAACGTAGCCCTCGCATGCTTGGTGACTTGCATCACCTGTATGGCACACGTTAATAGGTATATATCAATTTTCTAATAACTGCTTATTTAGATTTCTGTGTGGTAAATGGTAGAAAATACTAGAAATGAATACCTTTGTGACCTTTCTAAAGTAAGAAACCTGAAAACCAAATAGTAGGACGATTCGTAGTACAGTAATAAACGCAGAATTAGCAAAGAAAGTTTGTCATATAATAATATTTATACACGGAGTAAAAAAAATTTAGTCATTCCGCGTGTAGGTATTAATTCTACAAAAAGTGTTTCGCTATGATTGTGTTTTAGGTAAATGTGCTTGTTTACGCTGTTATTCTATAACAGAATCTGACTAAAAGCTATTCTAATTTCATTAATTTCGGAATTCATTGCCTCGTGACTCCAGACAACTATGGGCTGAAAGGCGCGGCTAAAAAACAAGGCCACAGTTTCGCAGCTTTTTAACCTAATATAGGTACAAACATACCAATTTTATTGTTTTGTTATTCTTCTATCTTGCCTAAATATGCACTTGCACGGCAAATTTTTTTAATTTGGCACATTTTTCAAATAAAAACCACTGTCTTTTAAATTCAAAATATTGATAAATTATGACTTTCGAAATTGAACAAGAAGTAGGACAGCCAATAAAGTTAATAATGAAGAATTGTAAGCCATGGTGGAAGCTGATCCGTATCAGTTTACTGCAGAATCAGCGGCATGGTTTGAGGTTAGCATGCTACAATATTGCGCTGAAATATCGAATTAAAAAAAAAAAAAGAAGTTTAGGAAATTAGTGGCACATTAATTGAATAGACCTGCACAAAAATCCACGCTTCGAAGCTTGCCATACGTTGATCATGATGACGGTATGGTGACTGTTTGGTAGTCCAGTCGTGGTGCTATCAATTATAGCTCCTTCAGATCCAGTGCATCTATAATAGCTAAGAACTTCGAACAAAGATGGTGAAACTGGCAAAAAACAACAGCCCTGACTGGTTAACCAATCTTCGATGTCGAGTTTTGCTCTCCTTTAGCTTAGTTATTACTCGTACTAATACATACGAGTAAATGCGCCCTCACTGTAGTTGCTCACGGTCAAACGGCTATTTCGTATAAGTACCAACTCTTCGATAACAGTAATTTTTTTTATTGTTAGGCAAAATTTTTTATTTGTAAAGACCCTATTTTCACGCCTAATTTCGCACACATACATAGACATGTGTACGAAATTAAGTGTGAAAAATTCATGGGTCGTGCAGTCTGTACACCATTTGTACAATTTACTGTTTGAGCTCTTGGGAAATTATATGCTAAATGTGTCACGTGAGTTGCCAAGAAGTACATGAAGCAAAAATATAGAATATTATTTCCGTTTCGTGATTGAACCTTTCCAGTCGTTAGAAATGTTTGTTAAAAGGAAACTGGAAATTACACATTCTGGTTTGAAACCTAATGTGAATGTATGCAAATTGTTAAGTGCCTTCTTTCGGTGAATTATATTTAGGGCATACCCATATAGCAAACGCAAAAAAAAATTACCACGCTGTATAACACGCTCACTTGTCTCTGTGTCTTGAAGTCAATTCAAGAAAAGAGTCAAGAAAATACAGTTTTATCTTTGCGTGGCTACCTTTGACGGGCAGTACTTTTTAAGGGCGCTACCTCGCTCGGCATAGAAGTTAGATTCAAGTAGAGGGCCGACGTGGACCGATACCTCGGTGTGGGAGGGCAGTTCGAGCTAGTCAGAGCGATTGTGAATAATCCAAGGCGTAGACGCCATTCGAGCAGATTTACTACTCTAAGTGATTTTTCGGGTGTATGTTTTTGCTCACTTACGTCAGACTGAAGGTCGCATCGGCTTAAATCTCTACGTTGTCGGTGGTGAGATCGTCAGGTCTATGTGTGAGTAGATCCCGTATACGTCAGAGAAAGCGGTTGCGGGCGGGAGCTCGTAAGAGGCCGCTGCTGAGAGTAACGGATTGGGGCGCGCGATCGCGACAGTGTAGGAGAAGAAGCGCTCTGACGCTATCTTACTGCGGCTATCTACCATACTGGATAAACGAGCTAAATACGATTTAGTTGTTTTGCAAATAACCTTGTCAAGCGTAATACCCAAATATTTATAGTTATATTGTCACGGAATGTTGGCACCGGGCATTTGGAGGGTAGAGACGTTGGGAGCGACTACGTCTGGTCATTTCGCTTTGGAATGGCGAAAATATATGAATAAATAGATAGCAACAGCCTGTACCGCTTTATGGTTGCACGTTACGTCCTTTTCACAGTGCTGTCGCCACTGTGGTCGCAACATGCGAAAACACAAAATTCGGTCATTAGTTTTGGTAGGTGCCTAACTAATGGCCAATTTACAGTTCAATTACCAATGCTTTTCTTTCGCTAATTTTCTATCATATTATTTAGCGAACAATAACAAAAGATTCGCATTCGCTCGAGCACACCTGGCATTTTTAATGTCTGTTATCGCTAACTATATAGAAAATGTAGATTATAAAAATGAGAATAGATGATGTTAGAATTGGAATTAGCGATGGCCCTTATTTCGCCAACAAAATGTGTATTGGCTCCCTGAAATCGCGTTTCGCAGTGTAATTATGAATGGGGGGTAATAGTTCTATAATGCGTGTGTGGCCAGGGGATATTATATTTATATCAAGAGTGCAGTGAACTAACCTTGCCTCTAAGCTAGGTCGCATGACTGTGACATCACATGTAATTTGACTTAATTGATTAGTTCTAAACGTGTACGTTCAAAGCTTATGCGTAGTTGGGAAACGATTCATGTGCTCAGTATTAACACGATGCGAAGTTCGTTCATGCGGTACTAACTTATTTACTTGAAATATAATTATCGACGCTAGCCTTACAGGGATATCCTGGAATATATTTTCTATAGAATTCCACTGTTGTCAATTTCATAATTGGAACATTACGATTCGACAGTACTAGATAAATATATTTTATGGCGTGTTGTGTCTGCGGGATTTGGTTAGACTAGGACAAATCTATTATGATAATGAGTTTTGTCTGTCCGGTGTCTGTTGTCTCTCTGTCCCGACACAACGAAGACTGGGATTGGATCGATATGAAACTGGAGTCTGTGTTTGATCTTGAGCGAATTGGCATTATGTTTCTATTCTCCACTTGTTATTACACTGTATTGTTCTTGTAGTTGTAATATATGTAGCTGTATAGTAATATATTCTTATATGTGTGATTATATAGGAACTCACAGTATTATTAGCAATGGAGTCAGCACTTCCATTGCAGGTGGGCGTTTCTCTTCACGGTTTCCTTACACTACTGTTCCCTCTCATAATTCGTAGCTTTTCGGATCTTGATTAGGTTGATGGGAACCTTCAATCAGGGTGATTTTTTGTCCCATAAACTATGTCCATACAGGACAAAAATCGTTTCGTTGGTTCCTACAACATGAAGAAAGGACAAACAAACCCACTTTCACATTAGTAATTAGTAAGGAATATTATGAGTCATCAGCAGCTTACAGTATCTTTAAGAGTGAAGTCAGCAGTATAAACATTTCTATAATATTAAGAGTCATGCAAAACAAGGTTCAGTATTCAAAATTGTAATCATGTATGCAATCAATTAGTGCTAGAACGTAAGACAGAGTTCCACTAGCTAAAAACAAGAAGATTATAATTATACGTCTGTTAGATAAATTATTTTGGGTCACGAATTCGGTGAATTTGGTAGTTTTTTTTTCATATTTTTCGCCATTTTGGTTTTGGTTCAATAGCTATAACAGACACCGCGCTATCTATCATACCATACTTTTATACATTTATTATTCTCCAAGTAAAACCGCTGCAAACTAATGTAACGGTTAAATAGCATTCTATGGACGCCATACGTCCATTAACCTAGATGCTGCAGTACAATATAGAGGTTATTATAATACATTTTCCAAGTTCTAATACATAAAATAACGATAAAGGGACTATCGCTGAAATCATCGAAACGCACGTGGTGCTATTAGTGGTGAGCAGATGCCGCGCTGGCTGGCCCGATCGGACTTGATCGATGAATCGATACACTTGTGTCGATGCCAAGAATGTGAACAATCCAGATAACTCTTAAGCCGATATAATGATAATATAATATCGGAGCAGTTTAAACGCATTACTATAATGTATTTACTTATAAACGTTTTTATGTTGAATTTTTCCTTCGCTTCTAAATTTACTCACAATTTTTTTTTTCATAATTTAATAATATTTTTTAATTTTATTAAATGTTTTGTTTCAGGTAAAATCAATCACCATGACGCTGGGTTTTCGTGAAAACGAGTCGGCGTTCTCAAGGTTCGAAGATGTTACTTTATATGGTCAATTAACTGAAGAAAAAACAAGTTGACTGACCGATCGGTCGAGTGGTTACGAGACCCTAACTGCTGACCCATGGATCGCGGGTTCGATTCCCGCCCGGGTCAAAACTATAAATGTCTGTTCAAGAGAGTAGATATTAGACTCGGTGATTTGATGATTTTCGTTCATTTGCAAGTGGGAAATGTTAGCCAACGCAACGTGAACGTTTCGTATGTATGGGTCGTTCATGCGTGTGGTATTCTTTAATCCTCCATACAAGGCTACTGAAAGTCATGACTCATTTACAGTCGGTGGCAAAAAACTCTCACCGATGTATTTTATTACATTTATATAAATTATACTATATTTATCTACTACGAGTGTAAAGATGCCAAAAGTACATTATCAACAAATAATATGTCGTACAGACGAGACGTAGCGAAAGGAAACTAAGTAGTAATACAGTTCCTATTTAGAGACTCACTATTCGTATGCCCTGCCCATAAGATGTTAGTATCGTACCGGTGTGCCGACAATGTAAACAACTCGAGTACGAGCAGATATCGCTTACGCCAAAACATGATTTATATACGATCCGAAATACATAGTCTTTTGTTTATACGTCCAAGTTGAACGTACGAATGGATCACTATTGATGTATTTTGAGCCTACAGGCCTCTCCAACCAACTCGGATGGTAGATGAATCATCCTGTGATCTTGGTCTAATTATGCCTTTTTTAGGATTCCGTAGATATATTAAAATTAAAATAGAAACAACCCTTAGATGATCGTTTTGTTGTTCATCTGTCTGTCAAGACATTTTCTCAGAGAAGGGTTGAGGTATCAAATTGATGAAAGATTTCATCTTTCATCTCCGTTATGAAAGAATTACATTTATAACTGTTTCTTACCAATGTAATAAAATTGTGCTTTTAGAATGGATTAGCAATGGTTTTTGGGCGTGGTACGTGTGGCACTGCTTGAACAGTGCCTGGTGTTTATACAGAAACGATAAGTTATCGATTAATCAAATTATATAAGTATAAGGACCTGTATACCAAAGATATTGACGATTTATATTAATTGAACTACCTATTCTGAGGTAATAACTGTGTAATGCAAAAACGAGCATCAAACTCAGCCCGACCGTTTAAAAAAACATGTACTACAACGCCCCCTGTTGGTCTATAATCGTTAAACCTGGAACTTGTTTTGAGGTAATAACTATGTGCTTTAAAAAAACCATATCAGAATCATTTCCTTTGAAACGGCTTGGCCGATTCCAAGTTTTTTTTTTACAAATGCAAAACTTGCCAATTAAAAACAAGATATTAAGTGCAAGTAAAGCAATTTTAAGAAATAGTTTTTTTTAAATGTTGGTTTATGTGGGCAACTACACCACTTTTTCTTATGACCAGGCGCGGTTCTTCCTTGAAAGCCAAAAAGCCATGCATGTCTAAAATTTTCCATAAAAAACACAGAAATGAGAGTTAGAAGAAGTGAGAGTTTTTGAATTTCCCGCGAACTTGTAATGACTGCGTATTTCGACCTATCACGACACGTGACCGAGTAACCTCGCCGAATTCGGACGACACGAAACGCCCCACGAATGCCAGAAATAGATGGCTTTTCTGTTCGTCTCTTTCTTACACGTAAGGATATATGGCATCCATCCCTCTCACGTTTTTGTAGTATTACAATGCTAAGTATCGAAATTCCATACGTGGCTTAGGCCAGGCGTACAAAGTGAAGTTCGCGCGTGTTATTAACTGAGACAATTTGATGTACAATACCTAACTTCATTCAATTGCTTTGCTGTTTTGGTATCTGCTGTTAAAATTGTGTTAAATTCATTGTGATAAAATAGAAATGGAAATTTCGGAGAATTGCAATGGATTGAAGTGTGTATCGCAGTTATTGCATAATAACAAGATAAGTAATTTAACCTATACAGAACGTAAATTCTTAGTCGATAGCATAAGTAATCGAAAACGTAATTTTAGTAGAATAATTTACAAAACTAATTGGATAGTTAGTTGTTCCCACTTAAACAGTTTTTATTGTTGGTACCTATTGTATTTTATTTTCATTAGATTTAAATACTCTTTGGACCAAATTAAGTGGCTATAAATATCTTAATAACATCCATAACTCTATTAAAAAACATGAAATATCACAAAATCATTTGAATTCTACTATAAAATTTCATTCTTTTGGTAAACAGAGAATAATGTTTTTTCAAATTTTAATCTATTGCTATACTTATGAAGACAGCGCCATCTCTGTTAATATGGATGAAACTAGATAAACCAAATCAAATTATTTTCAAATTATCAAATAGTTCCACCGAATGCCCGCGCCCATATATACAAATTCCCACGAGATGGAGTTGAGCTTCAAAATACGTTTAGATAACATATCTGCTGAGATTCGTACTCGTTACAGCGATATTAATAAATTAGTTTTCTTGCATTTAATGGAGCCGTCAAAATTTGAATATTATAATAATTGTTTTCCATTACAAGAATTTGACTCGTTAACTCAACATTACGGGCATTTTTTTGATTTAGAAAGATTAAAGCGTCAATTAATTTGTCTATACTCTACCGCAGAACTTAAAAATTTACATGTATTCAAGTTGCTGGATTTTTTAAACGATAATGGTTTAACAGATTCGTTTGGTGATATTGTTAAATTAGCTCACTTGATAATTACTACATGTATGATTTTGTGGTATCGTGCTTAAAACTGCCATTAAATACATGCTTGTGGTGAGCTTAGAATAATTAACGGCGGCGGGGCGCGGCGGCGCGGCGCGGCGGCGCGGCAGCGGGCGCTTTGAAGATTCCACCAAAATGATTTTAAACTTCACATGTGTTGGCGTAGCCATGTTCCAAACCCACCACACGCCACTGCTTATGACGAGAAGACTTGGCCATGTATTCTGGATCTCATTACTTCTAATGGTCAACCTTTTTGGGATAGGTACTTCACCTGAATTTTGACATATATATATATATATATTGACGACCTCTTAGCGTAGGGGGTAACGACCCTGCCTACGAAGCTGGAGGGCCCGGGTTTGAATCCTAGGTCGGGTCACTATTTATATGATGAATATCAATACTGGTACCGGGTCTTGGTTGTTATATGTATGTGGTGTCTTCGTTTGGTACCCAAAACACAAGCTAATGTTTAGTTTGGGGTTTAGACGTTGTTGTGATGTATACGTTGTTATTATTATTATATATACATTATCATTATATTATGCATTATATTATATATTAAAAGAAGACAATAAATATTTTTGTTATGTGTCATAGGTGGTGCTTGTTTTCGTGGTTTTACATAACTTACAGTAGATAGTAGAAACGTATCTGATAAAACGTCTGTATTATTGGCCCTTGTCCCAGATGATGTCATACCGTTACATCTCGTGCGTGGGCCGACTCGCACGACCCTATGTAATACATTTTACTACCTTATTACGAAATACTGTTCCTTGTAATATAATCTTTTTTTATACGATATACATCGCTCGCTAGGCTAGTCGTACTTTATTGGGAATTAACTTTTTGACGTCGATGGTGAAGTGGCGAATGAATAATTTGATGTAAATGAGTTTTAATTTCTCGCGTATAGGTACCGGGGCTGCGACCCCATAAAAACAAATCGTAAAACTTAAGGCCCTGGTATATTTCTTTTACTGTTACAAAGGGGACGTTATATTTGAAAAGTTTCGGCGTTGCGTTAGCATTGTTATGGCGGTCTCGTGTTTTTTTTCTTTTTTTTCTTAGCTTAGAGGAATCTGGATCTCGACCTAACATTAATGATAAATTCTTTTCGCCTGGAATATCACGGAAACAATTAGGAATGTCAGACTTCACGGTTTATAAGAGGGTGTCATTGAAATATGATGGTTACGCACCGTACCTTACTGGTTACCTTAATTTTTAGGGTTCTATATCAAAAGGGTACTAACGGGAACCCTATCACTAAGACTCCGCAGTCCGTCCATCACAGGGCTGTATCGTTTGTACCGTAATGATTCAAGGTAGAGTAGTTGAAATTTTCACAGAGTATGTATTACCATGGCCGCTATAACGACAAACAATGAAAATTAAATTAAATTAAAAATCAGAGAGGGTATCCATATAAGAAACGTGCTTTTTGATATTGTATTGTGATGGGGAACCCTTCGTGTGCGAGGCCGATTTTTAATAGATTTGGTTATAAAAATATAGAAACGTGTATTTCCGAACGAACCTGTACGTTGAAAACTGTAGGAAAAAGATTTTCCTTTAAATTTTAAGGTAAATATACGTACTTCGAAGTTATGTGGAAATAATTTAAAACCGGATGTTATTATGCAAGATATTAGTACATTAGTGTTTTAGGTTTTATATTTTTATTATTATCTCTTGAATCTTATTGAACTAACAGAACAGAAAATGGCAGAATTTAGGGCTACTCAACAGTAGCGCTCTCTGCTTCGAGCTTTCAGTTTTAAACTTCATGTAGGGCAAAACCGGCGATGAAACATTATTCTGACAGTATTTTGGGCACCACGCAGCCTGCATGGTCAGCCATCTCTATTATCCCGCCGATTGGATCGTAATTACGCCACTTGAATTCGATGAATCTACAGTTCAGACCGCTGCTGATTCACTCGGCTAAAATAGCGTGGGACTAAGGCCAAATTATGATAGTTTCGTGTTGTAATTCCTTGTTTTCGAGAGGAATCTAATTCAGTACCAGAAATAGGATACCGCTTGTTGTGTTGCTTTGCCAAAGTATGGTTACAGTCTCTATGACAAAAAAAAAATGAATTTTTTCTCAGTTTTGTTGTAATTATATTGTTTGCTAGGGTTTGGTGTACATTTGGCAGTTAATTTTGGGTGGTAAATTTGATAAAAGCAACATGTCGTCCAGCGAATCGTGTGACCTATCAAATGAAACAGCTTGCCTTGAAAAATATTAACATAGTAATATTATTTATAATTTTAAAATGTATAGTTTAAAAGCAATTTAAAAATATATAAAATAGCTTCCAAGTATAGGCATGATTTCACTCCATTAAAGATTTATATTATTATGGATAGATGAGGATATTATTTAATATAAAGCATTTATGATAATTGAAGTAATATTCATTTACTAGGTAATTTGAATGTGAGTTAACAGCAGAGTAGCAGACTCGAATTTCATTTAGTTGTTTGCCATTAATTAATATTGTTAAGACATCGGGTTCTGTGTGACACGCTCAGTAAAACGCACAAGTTCTTTTCATTTCATTTCGCTATACATAGTTCACAAAAGAATAAATCCTCGTAAAATCTACAGGAAATTTGTTTATTCATTCTCTGCACTGGACCTTCATTGTTATCACTCGATTATCAATTTCAAATCTCATACATCTCACGTGGTTGTTACACGTTGTCAAGTGCATTGCTGTTTGATGTTCAAGGTTTAAAATTTCAGCACTTTCTGGAACAGAACTAGTTTTGGGGAAGTTTTCATTTTAAACGGGCCCGATTCCCGTATTGTAGAGTCTGTTCTACTTTTATTTGGCACACTTGACAGCTAATGAAGGCCACTTTCGGGGTTCTCAGGGTTTTTTTTACTTTGCTTTATTATTCCACTAAAGTAAAGCACGGAGCCAATGTATATGTATACAATTCATAAAGACTGTACCCATAAATTATGTACTTAAAAAAGTAATAACGAACCAAGAAAGTCGTCACGGCTTCGTTCTATTTGCGTCTCGGGAATCAAACGAATTAGGGCCACGAGACGCCAATAACTCTCTTGTGCCCGCCCCGTTGTAGGTAATTCTTTTATTTTCCAAAGTATATATAAGAATGGTATTTTTGGTGGATTTCAAAACTGATTTTTATAAGTGTTAATTGTGTGATATACGGTGATTTTTCAAATTCTGATAGTCTCCGATATTTCGTTTTCTATAGTCATAAGTAGAAGTGTGTAAAAATCTTTGTACCATCAATCATTGGAGTTATTAAAAGTGTGTATCTCATATTGGTTTTATTTAGAAGTATAAAGGGAGATATGGCGTGCGAACAACAAAAATATCCTTGTGAATAATATATAGGGATTGTTGAATAATAAATGCACTTATGGGAATTTTTGCCTCCAACTGGAGAAAATAGTTAAATTCAAATATAACCAAATATACATTACAAAAAATATCGGGCAGTTGCATTTCCTTGATTTCCGCCCTCGTGTATTGATTGACGGGGAAACTACGTATCCACTAACTATTGGCTTTAAACTCATCAAAATTATTTCGCTTCTGTTCCACAATTATGCAATTGTATAATTAGCCAACTGGTCCTAAATAACATATGAAATATTCGTCTTTACTGAACTAAGAGATTTCTTTCGCCAATTTGAAAACCATAACTCTTGCTCTGCGCCTCGGAGAGCACGTTAAGCTGTCAATCCAGGGTACCGTCAACAGATGGCAATCGTTAAAATGCATCAACCCGCACTGGAGCAGCGTGGTGGATTAAGCTCCAAACTCCCCTCACCCTGAGGGGAGGCGTAAGTCCCTGCTGTGGGACGTAATGGGCTGGTGGAAAACTCTTGCTCACTGAAAATATTTTATCGCGGCCAATATTCAGGGATCCGGCTAACGGGAAACGGTCTTGCATTGTATGAACTTTTTAGCCTCGAATTCAACAAACTTTAACTCTGATAACGACTTTGATTAAAATACCTATGCTAAACTCGAATATTTAAAAAAAATAAATCAATAATCTGCCAAATGGGATATGTTTTCCAAAATGGCTGCAATACCACAAGGTTCTGATGTTTTGTTGCCAAATTACCAAAATTATTAGGCGAGGGTCAGATAATTAAACTGGATGATCTATTTTCGCTTGCTCCTCGAAAACGTTCATTGTGTCGTCATAATAGCTTCAACTATAGAAATAAAACCTATGATTCCATCACAAATTACCCTACTCACATCACGATTTAAGTTATGCCTGCGCTGTGTTTAATTAATTTAGTTGACGTTTGAATAAATTTAGAAATGATGAAATCTGTTTTTTGATACGAGAAGTAACGTGATATAGTCCATTCATCCATCCATCCATCCATCAGCCCACATTCGTCCACTGCTGGACGTAGGCCTCTCCTAGGACACGCCACACTTCTCTATCTTCATCCAGCCACTACCGGCAGCTAGCTTTATATCGTCGGTCCAGCGAGCCGGCGGGCGTCCCACACTACGTTTGCCGGTTCGTGGTCTCCACTCAAGAACCTTTCCTCCCCATTGTCCATCAGTTCTTCGCCAGATGTGACCAGCTCACTGCCATTTCAGCTTACTTATCTTGCAGGCTATGTCGATCACCTTTGTTCTCTGACGGATGACTTTATTCCTGATATGATCCATCAGAGATACCCCGAGCATAGCCCGTTCCATACCCATACCCGTTCCACTTTAAATCGGTGAACTAATCCTGCTGTGAGTGTCCACGTTTCAGCACCCTAGGTCATGACCGGTAAGACGCACGTGATATAGTAGTTGTCTTTAATTTTAGACATGCTTGTGATGCTGTCACATTGATTTTGAAAAATACAAATTAAAACCTGTAGTTGAAGTAGAGTGTATTGTACGGCATTAAATAAAACGCAGCTCTAAAGGATCCTATTTTCAATATTGAACACGATGATTTTTTTCAGTGTCTCCACAGGCATTTCCGAATTTGGAGACCGCGAACTCTATTCATTTAGATGTCGTTAGACGCAAATAAGTCGCCATACACGACATCACTTCAAAACTAAATGAATTCACCTACTTTTATCCAGTTGGGTTATACATCACCCTTGTTTGGTTGCTTATTTCGAATTTCTAGAAGTCTCTGTATAATCGGAAACAAATCAGTGTTACCATTTGTAATAAGTGTTATGTGTCCATACCTTTTTATACATATTAGTGTAAGGTTAAATGTACAATTTTGTCGTTTTAGTGTAGACAGTTCCTAACTTAGGTCACATCCTGTCGGCTCCTATATACGATACTGTAGTCAATTGTGCTCTTATTTGGTTTGTGGCTGGCATTGTTTTCGACACTCGACCTTCGTTAGCTTGAATGCCCACAAGAGATCGTTTCAAAGCAATGTTCTTAACCTAAATCTATCTATACTATCTATACTTATTATGTGGATTTGACTATGATATTGTATGTGGTGCTTTTTTAGGTTCCGTACCTAAACCAATGGGAACCTTATTAGTATTACTAAGCCTCCTCTGTTAATAAGCGTACATCTGTCACAGAGCTGTATCATCGTCTGAAACGTAATAGGTAGACACTTGATTTTTTTACAGAATGGCCGTATAACTACAAATAATAAAAATAAAATAAAGTTAAAAATTAAAGGGGGTCCCCATACAAGAAACGTGTTTTTTTTCCGACGTTTTTGGTGATTGGTGGCTGTGAGATCATTACACTTGAAATGTTCATAAAGTATGGACTACTGAGGCCGCTATAACAACGAATAATAAAAATAAACGGTGGTACGAAACCTTTCGTATGGGAGTCCGACTCGCACTTGACCGGTTTTTTTATTTACTTCTGGTTAGTTTATATGCGTCTCATACTCTATAGTTACGGTCCCAGGTACTGTGGGACGGCCAGTGAAACGCGCGATGATTTTTTTACACTATATGCTTATGGTACCTATTAGTCTCCGAGTAAAGTGGCTGTGACAGACGGATGGACAGAATGAAATTATACGGTTTCGTTTTTGCCATTAGGTTACGTAACCTTAAAAAGTAGGTACCTAAATTACATTGTGTGTCAGAATTAATAACGCTGAGAAATTTTACACCTGCATCACTTTCGAAGAATCGGCTGTGGGCGGCTGACGGGGCGGCTGCACAAACCTAAGTGTTGAGTTACTTCTCAGAATATTTCAGACTTGAAATTAGGTCGTTTTATTTATACCAAAAGTCTAGGTTTAAGTGCACGCTGTTCACCAAGAATAGCAGTATAGAATCGTTAGTGTCTAAATTAAAATTTATCACCAGTGTCTGTTTGGTAATATTTTGTAAGAAAATGCAGTCGTAAAATATAATCTCTATCTAGACGTGGTGGTTGAGAAAATTGGAAAAGTGTGTAACTACTAGTTACTATATCTGTCTAGTCGTGCAGAAAATCTAATCTAATGTAAATCGAATTGTGTAATGATTTCCATACGAGGTGTATTTGACCAGAAGTGAAAAACTACACGTTGTTATATTTATTTAACCCATAGAGTAAATTTGACAGCAGCTTTTGGTTTTAATAGAGTCATAAATGTCACTTCTCAGTATCGAAGTGCCTTAACGCAAGTTTGCGGGGGCTTCGCGTACTGAAACTCGAACTGAAACTCGCAACCTTGCACCAGCTAGCTAGAGTATGAGTGGTTAGACGTTAAACGTAGAAGAGGGCTTCTAGTCAATTCGTACTTTTATGATTTACCATTAGAATAAATAAAGTGTATCATATTCTTTCGTTAAATTTATAAAATATATTCTTTCTAACACAAGACGGTTTTCATTTTGATTTAAAAAAAAAACTCGCTTACGCATACATAATTCAATCAAAATTTATGAACTTTAAAAATCAAAATTTAAATTATTTCGTTTTAGAAAGAACATTATATTATAAATTCAATGACGATCCCATAATATCATACCCCATTAATACCCACTCCAGGGGCTTAGGCCTTCCTTCGGGATGAGGATGCTTCGAGCTTATTCCACCACGCTGTTTCAGTACGGGTTGGTGGATTGTAACGACTGCCATCTATTAACGTCAATCATACAACAACAATTCCATAATACACCACTTATAATTACAGTAAAATACATATAACGACGTATATCTTCTAACTTCTGATCAAATATTTGTATGATCAGCGGTATCGTTTAACCTTAATAGGAATAAGTTGCTGACGAGACGACAGTTATACGATGTAAGTAAAAATATCTAAATAAAATGGCGGTCGACAGTTAAAACTGACGCCTTTTGTTCAATAGAGTAAAAAGTATTACACTTCCAACATTATTTGTAAATTGGAAGCTAGTGTCCGGGCGGTAGGTATTCTTCTCCTACAAAAAAAAAGAGTCCAGTCCGTGTCTGTTCCTTGCTGAATTCTTTAATTGATGTTTACCGAAAAAATATATTTAATAGGATAGACGCTCTTCTACGCTAGGGTGATGTGTTTTTTGTTTTTTCAATCTCGTGTTTAGTAATTATACAATAAATTCTACAAAACATGATTTTCCTCGAAGTTTTGGTTATGCAAATAATAAGCCGTAAAGATATTAATACGATTTCCAAGGAAAGGAAAACACAGCGCCCGGCCGCATTTCAAAATAACATTGCAAATTTTGGCTTTAACAAATACTCATTTCAGGAATGAAAACAGACATAACCTGCGAGCTGTTTCGCCGAGTATTGAATAGGTATTGCATACCTACGCTTTCTACTTGTCGTAACCAGCATAGCGTCTCTTGGGGTTCATGTCTTTGTTCGATATACACGCAACAAAAGTTTGGAATAATAATTTGTACAACAAAATATAAGTATAACCTTCGGGGTCTCTACCATTATTTTTAACAAGTTTAAACTATAAAACAACGCTTGTGAAATACACAAGTCTTTATGGTCGTTTCGGTCCAGTTTTTTAATTGCATAATAATACACCGCGACGATATGAACCGGCCATTTTAAAAAGTCAGGAGATTAATGTTTTTGTGTGGGCGTACGTCGCGTCGTGTCGTGTTAACACAATATCAGCTGGCATCAAACTATCTAACCCTTTTCATAGGTAGCCAATATAGTCTAAGACAGGGGTCGGTAACCCGCGGCTCTTTTGGTGTAAAGTTGCGGCTCTGCTGTTCCATATACAAAATTAATTATTTTATTATCAGAGCGATTAAAAATCGTGCAATCGATCCATGAGTGAGAATCATGTCTATCTCTCAGCCACTCAAGCGTTTTTTTTCCATGAATACAATAAAATGTAAAGTAAAAAGCTATCTAACAAACGAACATTTGAAGCATCATGCTTGAAATTTAAAACAACAAGTTATGAGCTAGATTTAACCAAACTTTCAGAATGTATGAAAAACTAATGCTCCCATTGATGGGATTATCTCTTATTCAATAACGTCAATAGCGTCATGGGCACATTTGTGTCGGGGGCGACGAGGGGTGGATTATTGGATTAGTTTTATTTTTTATTATTATTATTATTTTGAAAATTTATAAAAAATTCAATAACTGCAGTTATATTGCATTAATTATTTTGTTACTCCAATGGTTAAAATATTTTAAACTAAAAACATTTGTATGTTTTTGTATGAGTAAACGCTATTCTATATTAAAAGTAGTTTATTTAAAAACTAAAATCAAATATATAATATTACAAGCAAATGCTATTGAAATGAAAATTTTAATGGCTCATTAAAAACTTGGAAATTTCGTAAATTGTAACTCTTGTCTCTTCCATGTGAAAAGATTGCCGACCCCTGGTCTAAGATCGCGATGTATCTTGTGAACCCCTCATTCTTTTTCCAAGCGAAATATTGTTCATGTACTTATAACACCTGTTAATAAAAAATACTAAGTAGGGTTGGCATCCTAAATTCGGTTCTTTTTTTACTTTTATTCACTATGACTACACGTCTACCTGATACGATCCAGACGATACAGCCCTGTGATAGACGGACGGACAGCGCAGCAGAGCCTTAGCAATAGGGTTCTCGTTGTTAGTCTCTGGGTACGGAACCCTAAAATTGAGAGATCGTTCCTTATTCCTTTAGATTCAGATAACCATCAGCGCAACTTGAAAATGTTGGTCCACAACCTACTCTTTTTGTTATTCAGGGCGGTTAACTTTGTGAAGTGCCTGCGGTAAATCAATTATTGATATAAAATACGATAGTCAATATATTGGGAATCACCTTGAAAAAAATGAGTCTTTTGAATAGGTTATTTGACTAATATTAAATATATTTATCAAGACAATATAAAAATAGACTATACGACAACAAAATTTATAAACAAAGTTATGGACTTAATATGCGGTTAAAGAATATGGAAATTATATACTATTAAAATTTTATTTACTGTCTCTTTCTTGCAAAACGAAATTTAACATTATTTTATATGGCTTCACGTCACACTATCTAGTACACCGTGCAATATTGCTCTCTCAGTCTACCAGGACATTTTAAACATTTGTTAGTAAAGATTTTTTTTTTAATTCGCTGTCATGATATACCTAGAAAACTCTTTCACGATTTGTAAAAATTACCATATCCACTACTAACCTGAGATTCCTGAAGAAGTTATTTCCCAAAATCGTCTACTCTTGCTTTTTCATGACTTGTAACGATTTTGTCTCGTATTGCGTTCGCACGAACTTATTGTTTGGTTCGATTGTCTGTCAGTGAAGTCAACCATTATGTGTATACTGTGAATGTGAGTACAATTTTCACGTCCTCGTTGTGAAATCATTTTTCATTGTTAAAATTTCCCCACGTTTTCTCAAATATTTCATTGGGTACGTACCTATTTATATACTGTTGTTATCTGTCGATTCATTACTTTGTAATAGGAGTTTCAGTATGAAATTCTAGCTAATGGCTATTTTCAATGAAAATAAATATTTTATGATGAAAGTTTTATAATAAGGATTTCGTACTTCAAAAGGAAAAAGGAACCCTTATAGGAAAGAGCCTTTTTTTATCCATCTGTCTGTCTGTCAAGACCCCTTTTTTCGGGAACGTGTGGAGATATCGAGTTGAAATTAATATCTCGTGCTTAAGTCTGCGTTCCCTTGGAACTGTAAATAATTGAGCTTCTAAGTTGAAGCTTTTTTTTCGCATGTTTTAACACTCATAAGTAAATCAAAAGTTATAGAGTACTTCCTGTTGACCTCGATTAATGAAATTTGGCAAGTAGCAAGGTCTTACGAGTAAAGGAATCAATCCGAAAATGGTTAATCTATAGTAATGTCACGTTAAATTGAAATATGTGTTTGCTTGGCATTGTGACGGCGAGTAACGATAAACACGTCAATATACGTTTATAACTGTACGGAACCTTCATAGCGACAGTTTAACTCGCACTTCGTTTCGAAGGCATTCTTGATCTTTAGATGCAAGAAACACGTATCGTCTAGTCGAGAAGTGAATTTCTTGACTGTTGTTTGTTCTACGTGTGCTTTAAATTTTATTTTTTTAAATTCTGCAGTTTGTGAGCTGCGGCCACAATGCCGGAGAGCGTGGCCAAGGAGGCGGAGGCGGCAGGCGCGAGCAAATCGCCGCGCCGCCGAGGCCCGTCAGCGCGAGCACACGTGGAGTTGCTCGATGGCTCCTACATGAATTTGGAAGTCGATGTGAGTACCCTCTTTTTTATCGTCAGTCCTTCTATTTGCTATAGGACAGTGAATCCTGGATGATCACATCGGCCGCTTTTGACCATGCTTCATAGACATTATAGTTAATATGAAACCGGCAATGTACATATTCCAGGTTTAACATAAAATTAAACCAAATAAACCAATTTATTTTTTTTGTTATCTAGTTCATTGTATATTCATTTACGAACAAAGGTACAAAACCAGTGGAACATGAACTGTCTGTAGTTTTTCTGTATATTGTAAAATATAAAAACGTTGGCCCCGGAACCGGGGAAAAACCTGCTACTGTCTTCGTGGTAATTTTTTCAAACAGAAGAAAAGAAAACAGGCCATACTTGCAAGCATACGTTTATTGTGGTCGTCGCCGACGAACTCATTTATTTATTTATTTGGCTATTTAACTATAGATACACCATTTTCAATACATGCCTTGAATATTAAATTGTTGAACAGAAAACACGGAAATCTAAAATTTCTTTGGAAAATAATGTTAAATTATAATAATTTTATATTGTCGATTCCAGCGCAAGATCCGCGGCCATGATCTGGTGAACAAGGTGTGCGAAACTTTGAATTTGGTCGAGTGCGACTACTTTGGGTTGCTGTTCGAAGATCGAGGCGATCCGCGCGCCTGGCTGGACCCCGACAAGCGCGTCTCCAAAATGATTAGACGTCAGTATACACTTTACCATACCTAATCCTAATATATTAATGCGAAACTGTTTGTCCTTGTTTCCCGTTCTAACAGAGCACCGAACCGACGAGTAACATGATCTACTTGTTTAACTGACCGATTGACGGAGTGGTTAGAGATCCTAACTGCGGAACCAAGAGTTCCGGGTTCGATTGCCTTCCGGGACAAATATTTGTGTGATGTGGGCATGTCTATTTATTACGAGTCTGGATGAAAAAAGTATCTATATATGTATATATATTATAGAAAGAATATTTAAGTATGTTTACCAGTTTTCTAGTGCAGTAGAAATGCAGTAGTGCAGTGCAAGTAGTAATTATACTTGCTTACTTTGAAATTAGATGGCTGTGTGTGGGATGTCCCAGGTAGGTATTATTATCTCGGTTGAATTTATGCCATGAGAACTAAAACAAACAACATTCTAAAGTTGGATGGTTGGTGGTCTTCAAGTCGTAAGATGGAATAGTATTAGGAGTAGAACTTAAAAAATATAATATTATAAATTGTTGAAGAGTAGGAACCATGAAAAAATACATGTCCTTGAAATATCAAATGTCACCATTTTTATCATAAATAGCTAAATCACGACCTTACTATAATCCATATATTTCATCATTTCAGACGAACCGTGGGAAATCAAATTCGCCGTGAAATTCTATCCCCCTGAACCGGGCCAGCTCCAAGAAGAATTAACTCGATACCAACTCGTACTGGCTGTACGCAAAGATTTACTAGAAGGAAGGTTGCCCTGTTCGACGGTGACGCACGCGCTTCTGGCTTCATACCTCCTGCAGTCAGAGCTCGGTGATTATGAGGATACTGAAGTCGGAGCAGGGTTGTGTAAGCAGTTGAAGCTCGTACCACCCTCTGCTTGTACTCCTGAACTGGAGGAGAAAGTTGTCGAACTGCATAAGACGCACAGGTAATTGTATGATGTAAATTAGCCAAATAACGTATCATGGTATAACTTTCATTTAGATCAAAATTCAAATGTGATTCCATAGAAAATTTTGGAACAAAGTAAGTGCAAATTTTCATGTTCACTAGGTGGCGCTTCTGTGATGTGAGGCGTATTAAACATGTCACACAAAATCGGTGATGGAGTGCTGATATGAAGTCCGAAAAAGCAAATTTGTTAATAAATACTCATCAAAATTTAATTAAATTTGCTAATACATATTTTTATATCAAATTCCTTTTCCAATGACATGAAATGGGTTGTCTATAATTGACGCAATATTAAAATCAAAATAAACCTTACACATAACTAGCTATTATTTAAGTCGACATCTTGGTTCAGGGGCGCCGCGTGGTAGCGAAGTAAACCAACCAAATATACAAATGCAAACCTGATATTTAAAATGAGTTCTGTTCATGATATTAAAACATCTAAAGATGAATGATTAATATCAGTTTGTTAATCTCTATATCAATAAAATTTAAGTGTCTGTCTGTCTGTTCCGGCAGATCGCCGAAACGGCTGATCCGATTTCAATGAAACTTTGCAGAAGTACATAGGGCATTATCGGGAGTGACATAGGCGGCTACTTTTTGTCTGTATCCGTCCGTCTGCCTGTTCGATCTAATCTCCGAAACAGCTGAACCGATTTCAATGAAACTTTGCAGACATGCAGAAGGTATTATCGGGGGTGACATAGGCTACTTTTTGTCTGTCTGTCTGTTCAAACAATCTCCGAAACGGCTAAATCGATTTCAATGAAATTTCACAGATGTAATTAAAATATTATCAGGTGTGACATACAATACTTTTTGTTTGTCTGTCTGTCCGTTCGTCTGTTTGTTCAAACTGATCTCCAAAACGGATGAACTGATTTCAATGAAATTTCATAGATGTGATTAGATGATTGTCAGGTGTGACAGACAATACTTTTTGTTTGTCTGTCTGTCCGTTCGTCTGTTTGTTCAAACTGATCTCCAAAACGGATGAACTGATTTCAATGAAATTTCATAGATGTGATTAGATGATTGTCAGGAGTGACATACAATACTTTTGTCTGTCTGTCCGTTAGTTTGTTCTGGAGCATCGCGTTTATTTAGCTCTGCCGGTACAACTGTGTAGTTCACGTGGGCGAAGCCGCGGGCGGAACGCTAGTTTATTTAATATTTTTTAAATTATATTTTTATTAGATATTGTAAGACCCTTTTTTAAGGAATAATTTTACAGATTCCATCTCATTATTACTTTCTTTGTGTACTGGGTATCAGTCTTGCCTCCACCAGTCGCCCTTTTTTATATCAAGGCTCTTATTCTATTCGTATATTTATTATTGTGCACCCTCTTAGGGTAGGGTCGTAAAGCTGAAAAGGCGATGGACTTCTCGTATACTCAATCACTCTTTTTATTCATTCAAAGAACACCTCTAGCTGTGACCACACTCTTCGTATTCTCAAGTTAATCTACGTCAAAAACGTGCATTCGGGCCCGCGTTGGCAAAAACATAAATTAATTTTTTATATGAAATATATTAGTATTTCAATTCTTTATTTATATCCTCGAACAAATTGGTCATGCTGGTCAATAGCGTTTAACAATGGATAATATTAACAAGCACTCTCATCTATCATGTATATACTCATGGGGTAGCTTTTTATTTAAAAACAACGCTCTAATCGCATTTAACGAAAATAATAAATTTGTTATAGTGTGCAAAATGTTTTAAAATTGGTAATATATCTGCCAAAAGATGTATGAAATTCAAATTATATATTTTAAATTGAGCGCTCGGATTTAAATCTCTCGGCAACCAGTATTACTATATTAAAATCAAACTTATGACATATCATTTGGGGGCAAGGGGAAGTTTACAGTGTTGTAATTATTTTTATGCAAAGGGAGGTAGGTGGTGGTCCGAGATCGATGTAATTGTACTTACATGACACTTGAACTTGTAAGTGTATCCTTATTACTTTCGAAGTAGGTATGTATTATGTGTAAATTATTTTTTGAACCTATAAAAATAAATAATCTTATTGTTGCTAAGGGGGCAGACGCCAGCAGAGGCCGAATTGAACTATTTGGAGAACGCTAAGAAGCTGGCGATGTACGGGGTGGATCTGCATCCAGCCAAAGACTCTGAGAACGTAGACATCACACTCGGTGTCTGTTCATCTGGTCTTCTCGTGCACAGGGAAAAGTAAGCATAATTTGATTTGAACCAGTAATCTTTATTAAAAACTTAGGCCACAATAAAACATTTATCAAAATGCTAGAAAAAGAAATTACCAGAGCTTTAAAATGTCGAACAGCTGAGAAGAAAAGTTAATAAATTCAACATTTATTATATGATTACTACTATTTCTATTGATTTTGAAGTCATACTGAAGATTTACACTGACCGATCATATGGCTTCATTTAAAATTTTAAAAGCGAATATTGTCATAGGATAATACGCGGCAAGAGTCGTGAGCACTAAAACCTGTACTATCGTAGGAACTGAGGCCTTGATATTCTAACAGTGAGTTGAACCAAATTACGTCATCATATATTACATAAAGTGAAAACTGATAGCTATACTTTGATGTGATCCATGAAGATTTCCGTGTCTGGTGCAATCGAACACGGAAATTTAAGTCTTCATGGTTTTGTTCAAAGTGTATCTTAAATTTTTACTGTAAGCAATATATGCTGACGTATCTCTATTGGTACAACTCACTGTGAGACTCCTCCGTTCGGTAGCACTACACTGATAGGCTAGAAATATGCCACTCTAATGTTGCATAAGTTTGATAATGTTGCTAACTTCATTGCTTAAGTGTGGTTGTGTGAATATCAATTTGTGAGATTTTTACGACGATTAGTTTTTCTGTAAAGTTTTGACTAGTCTTACAATCATTTATATTGTTAATAATAATAATATATACATCACATTAACGTCTAGGCCCCAAACTAAGCATTAGCTTGTGTTCTGGGTGCCAAGCGAAGACACCACATACATATAACAACCAAGACCCGGTAACAGTATCAATATAATCATCATATATAAATATTGACACAACCTGGGATTCGAACCCGGGACCTCCAGCTTCGTAGGCATGATCGCTACCCACTAGGCGAGGCGGTCGTTATATTGTGACTGAAGTCTAGTAAAATTACAATATTAAGAAAACCAATTAGTAAAATTGGGAATTATCACAGTAAAATCAATATTTATAATTTTTCTATTAAAGTTATAATGGGCGTTGTTCAAAATTTTGCAACGTGGTCCTAAATTTTTTGTATTTTCATGAATAGGTGCCCCTATTCAACAGAGAAAATATGAAATTTTTTGGAAAAGTAATAACAGAAATATAAAAAGAAAAGGTGAAACATTAATGTTATGTCAGTACTACATGCCGCAGTCGACGGCCATATAAACAAGTGCAATACATAGAACATCGCAATTGAAATTAGTAGTAGTGATGTCATCCATCAGCTGTAAATTTTTAGCAATCGGTTATTCTTGAAAATTCATACCTACAAAAGTTCACTGTGATACTCTGGATAGATTTTCTATGTTTTACCAATAAAATCAGTATTTTGTAATTTATCGTTTATTTGTTTACTTTTATGTACAGTTTTTACATATACTAACGAAATTGTTTCCAGACTACGTATAAATCGCTTCGCTTGGCCGAAGATCCTGAAGATAAGTTACAAACGTCACAATTTCTACGTGAAACTGCGGCCTGGCGAATTCGAACAGTTTGAGAGCACCGTCGGCTTCAAGCTAGCAAACCACCGCGCAGCCAAGAAACTATGGAAGACTTGCGTGGAACATCACACTTTCTTCAGGTAGATGGTTTTCTGTTTGTTTCGATCTTTATAAAAAATGTACTGGTATCAGATTATATATATTATATCGACAAGCCTGTTGGCGGAGTGGTTAGAGACCATAACTGCGAAGCCAAGGGTCGAGGGTTCGATTCCCGCTCGGGACAAGTATTTGTGTACATCATCATCATCATCATCATCATCAGCTCATGTTACCCCACTGCAGGGGCTTAGGCCTCCCCCAGGGTGAGGAGGGGGTTTGGAGCTTAAATCCACCACGCTACTCCACTGCGGGTTGGGGATTGTAACGACCGCCATCTATTGACAGCGTCTGGGACCGACTGCTTAACGTGATCTCCGAGGCACGGAGTCAGTGATAGTTAATGTACTTAAGTCAGAAAAACTCATTGGTACACGCCCGGATTCGAACCATGTACATGAACATGTCTATTTTGTTCCGGGTCTGGGTGTAAAATTTTTTATATATGTACATATTATGCAAAAAAAAAAAATTATATTTAAGTATGTTTATCAGTTGTCACCCCATAATACAAGCATAATACTTGCTTACTTTGGGACTAGATGGCGCTGTGTGAGATGTCTCATGTATTATTATTATCCATTAAAAATTGGATTACGTTTGGAGCCGACTAGTCCGATAAATCAAACGCCGCCTATATTTTTTCAGGAAATTTACGTGATATTATAGGGGCAGATTCGCCATAAATAATAACCGCACCTTTATATATTTTTGTATCTAGATTCGATAGATAATGGAATATTGATTGTAGTAAGATATAAGAAAACGGTGCCGCATTATATTATCATTTAAAACAAAATTTTCATTAAATGTAAATTAACTGGAATAAAATAATAAACAGTAACCGAATGGTGTTTAATTAAATTTTTACTTTTCCTTCATATGTTACTAATTCGATAACTGAGCAGATATTTAAGATGCGTTCATAATTGTTAGTTCAGTTAGTATTTGGTTGAAATAATTTCGCACCATTCATTGTAAAGTTGCAATTGACAGCAAACAGTTATGTATATTTACCCGTGTGAATGTTATGTAAACAAGTGAAACCACGTTTAATTTGTTTACAGATGTTCAAATTCCTTATAACTTAAGCCAGATGGATGGAGTTCTAATTTGTTTCTAAAAACAATCATAAAAACGTCTTCTTCACATTTTCTTACCAACCTCATTCATGATTTGCACACTTAGTTTTTATGAGTTGCTTATTTTCGTGAATAAAATATTAAAAAAAAAACCTAGTTCTGGGCTATGCGAGGTCAATTCTAACTTCCCTAGGCTATATGTATTGTCAGCATGTGCAATGTAAAGTTTCGTTTACTCCCAAAATATTTTTAAAGGACCTTATATTTTTTTGTGATGTATGCAATAGCGTTATTAACAAAAACTGAACGTCAAGGTGAGCGCAGGCGTCAGAAGAGCGCGCTCTCGCAGCTGCTCGTAATATATATTCTCATTACGTAGTTGCACTACACAAGCCACTTCCTTAATGGTTATTAAATTGCTCAGATTCAATAATATCACTGAGTAATACAAATAACACGAAATGTTTTAAAACAGCATACACTCGTGTAGCCCAATCTGTTAAAGATCAAAAATAGTGTGAAAATATATTTAACCTGTATTATTTCAGATTTTAAAGTTTTTTTATTAGAATTTTTATTTTAAGGTTCTTAATTAACTATAAACTTTTATGCATTTGATGATTTCATTTATGACAAATTAATTAAATTCGTGTAGGAAAAGGAAGTATGTTTATATATTTCATCTGTTATTTAATTTATAATTTACTTATTGTTTTAAAATGTGAAGAAAAAAAACCGTATTATATTTTATGATGGCTCGAAATATAAGCTGTCAACCGGTGGCGAAGAGTGACTATTAAAAAGGAAGCCAACCGCGACGATCTAGGCGATAGACATCTATTGTTAAATTACATTTAAATATTTAAATTGTATTAACTTAAACAGTAGGTACATTTGATATGCAATAATAAATATAGTTGAATTGTATTTTAATACAGATTAATTATATAACACTGTGTATATATGTATACATCATGCAGGCTGATGAGCCCAGAGCCGGCGACAAAGAGCACGCTGTTCCCTCGCCTAGGAAGTAGATTCCGGTATTCGGGCCGTACGCACTATGAGTCTCGTGCGGCACCTCCGCAGCGCGCGCCACCTCACTTCTCTCGCACGCTTTCCAATAGAAAAGTGTCTTCGAGGAGCATGGACGGTAAGATATCAACATTACATTGTATTTCGGTACGGAAGTATGAACTGATTTGACGTATGGTTAGCATACGCAAGCATGTGTTTATAACACGCAATCAAAAAAGTATTAGGATCAATTTCGGGGCAGTAGTATTGTTTTCGAGAAATTTTATTTTTATTCATTTTGATACATCACAAGAAAAAAATTCAATACACTGGGTTTATTTTTCGAAAGTTTTATTTTTCTCAATACGTATAAATAAAACAATAAAATGGAAAGTCATAAAATGGAAAAAAACCAATGCCTTTAATTAAAAAAAAAAAAAAATTATCAATAATAATTTAAAAAATAAAAGCAGTTGAACCTAGTTCGTGCTGATCTGAATACTATATAATTTTTTTGCGTGAATCGGATAAGGTTCAATGGTGTGCAACTGTTAACGCCGTTTGTATGGAAAACCAGTACACAGTTCCCTTAACACTCTGAGCTTTGATCATCATCAATTTCGAACCTTGACGAATTTTGTATCCATAAAAACCTTCGACCAGGAGATATAGTAACC
The DNA here is from genome assembly GCA_949709985.1 of Luffia ferchaultella. Classification (NCBI taxonomy): domain Eukaryota; kingdom Metazoa; phylum Arthropoda; class Insecta; order Lepidoptera; family Psychidae; genus Luffia; species Luffia ferchaultella. Next base: position 886,392 of record OX453261.1, read on the forward strand.
TATGTTAGTCCGTCCCGTCAACTATCGTATAAAAAAATCGCATCACTTTGTTACTCCATCACACACACAAAGGACACAAAAAAGGACAAACTTTAATGAGGTGTTTTGCAGTATGTAAGTCTTACTAATATTGCTTTTTTTTTTTAATAATGTACACATTACAACGTTGCTTATAATAGCGTTGACAATTAATATGTCTCATTGCGTGTCGTCTATCTTTACCTGATTGTAAACACTGATTTTCGGCGGATTCATACATAATGTCATACATCGGTCATCACTGCATTTAGCTCTGTATGAAATCTTCTAGTTCGATTATTTCGTCGAAACTCGGGTAAAGAAATTACGCATGCGATGCTAATAGGCCAGGGACATATAGAGTTTGTATAACATATTTGCATCTAACGTATGCTGTAGCAAATAGCTTAAGATTTACTCTAGTGATAATTCAAGAACATATCTACTTCATTTAAATGTGGGTATGGTTAGTAAAATATTAAATGATATTTGTCTGTATTGTTTATAAAGTTGTTTGATTATTAACGATATAGGGTAAATTTAAAGGCAATAGATGTTTATATTTAATAGCTTATCTTAATTAATGATTGATGATTTATTAAGAATTGTCCCAAAAGCATTACTTTAAAATATTTACTCGATTCTTGTTTAATTTCTTTTTTCAAAAATGAGACAGAGATAAGCTTTTAATAGCTTATAAGTTCCATAGCACACCATTTAATAGCTTTTTAAACAGATATAATTTTGTTCATAATATGTCTGTCCAATATAATTTATGTGTAATTCTTGTTTATAAATTTTGTCATAGTATAAGGTTTAATTTTGTATTTTCTTGATAAATGTACCCTTTTCATAACTGAGCGTTCAATAGGCATTCCGGTATTCACACAAAGCTACTTTGTTTTTCAGAATACTGTAACTTGTAATAATTATAAGTCTTTCTGTAATATTCTTTTTTTATTAATAAATAAATTAAAAAAAAAATTTGTTGTCATATACAATATACAATATATTTATATAGTTTCTTGATAAATACAATATTTCCAGTATTAGTTAAATACCCTATTCGCCATAGCGTTGCAGGCGGCTGATACTATTTCGATTCGAACGCGATAGGAGTAAAAGAGACTTCACTGTTAAGTGAAATGACTCAACCTAGGTGCGTTAAATTCTCCACCTAAGGTCTCGTACACTAATATCACAAAGCGCCGTAGTCACCTTTACAATAATAAACGTGCATGTTGTTTTGTACAGAATCAGTTCCTGTCAAACGGCCAAGTGCATGTTACGCGCGCCGCGTATATAAGTAGCGTCGCTTGTATACAAATCGGTGTTAATAATAATCGCGTGTCTATCCGTCGGTCTTGTCGACCTATGTCATAATTTGTTTGACAAATAAATATGAATACGAGTAACGAGGTCTTTTAGTTTAACGAGCGAAGTGTCAATGTAAAGACGTTGTTTTTAGATATGATTTTTTGTGTCGTGTAGTTTTTAATATTATGGTGTTCACTGATTGTTGTTCCGGAAGGACTCGTTAGTGTTTTTGTCATTAAGTTATTTTCGTAATCAAGATTGCTAGTATCAATTATTTGGAAGGCTATTAGTGTATATAGATGAAGCTACGAATTTTTCTAGCATCGGAAATGTTAAACAATTATTAAACACTTAAAATTCTTTTAAAAAAAATATGAGACAGTGTACCAAAATGTTTAGAATTAATATATATATACAATATAAATTAGTTACGAAATAACCGAATTTCGGATCCTCCAACTGCTGCACCAATCTACTGTATATGAAAACGAAGCGTGTTGGCCGAATTTCCACTTTTTATCTAAGTGGATGTTGGTTATACAAAAATTCTATCATGCGCATAGTTGCATCTCTCGATTCAATGGCGTGCTAAATATTAGAAGAAAGGGTAAAAAAGTTACCTTGAAAATTTTCAGTCTGTATCTTGTTTGCCATTGACCAACTCACATGACTAGAAAGCATCCTTCTTGTTTACACTCATCCTAAATTTTTATTCCATTTATTACATATTCACAAACTGTCTGTTATATAAAGTGTCTTATATAATTCTTTTTTTTTTTAATTCATTTTACTTTGCATTTTGGTATTTTAAAAATATTTTTTTATAACTTTGTTTCCAGTACTAAAAAAATGTTTGGCTTTGCCTGGTAATACTAATAGCCACTCAATTGATAATATTTTTCGTATATAGAACAAAATGATTAAAGGATACCGTTGCGTTTTATATTCGCAAGTTCTACCATTCTAGTGCTTTCCAGTGTACACTCATTAAATTAGATATGATTTGTTTTTTGCTTAACTTTGTGGCATGAAATTAGTGATGTAGTGAATGGGAAATTGATATAGTGGACGTGCACTTAATAATATTAATATTATCGTGTGAACGTATCGAACTTGTCGGTCCACCTAGTGTACGCCGTCCCGCGCAACGATATATGAATGTATAAACCCGATATAAATCTATAACATACTATATTCCAGCATTGGCAGCAAGTGGCAAGGATGACACGATGCCAGCTGACGCAGCCAAAAGGCACACGATGCCGCCTCAGCCAGCTCCAAGGCCTACCATCAAAGACAAGGTACAACACAAACAGACAGACATATGGACAAAATCTGGTATAGGTAAATAAATGTACACAATTTATACTAGCACATAAGTAACAAAGCGCACGCTAGAGATTTTTGAAAACAGTTTTTCCTTCATAATCATAGTTGAGGAGGTGGATTAAAACCTAAATATTTCCACTTTCCATTATTTCTTTTTTAGTTTTTGTCCGAATGTACTACATAGTTCAGTGATCGATTCTTGCTCAAAAACGCATAGTTTCTTCATTAAAATCGTATATCATTATAGAATTTGTTCAAAACCAATACGACTGCAATAAAATAAGATTATATAAATATCTTAAAAATAAAATACTGGCAGAATTAAAAAGTGTATAGCTTTAGACGTATGGATTGCGGCACAATTGTAAGTCTGTTAAAATTATAATTTTTCCCAAAAATATAATAGTTTTAATGTGAAATCTGAATGATTAGATTATTGAAAACATAACCACTTTTCTGGTTATTTTTTTCATAATAATGCTGTACATTTTATAATTTTAGTGAAATTACAACAATAGTGCTGTGACTGAAGCTCAGTGAAATTATTATAATGTTATTATAATCAAATTATGAACTATCATAAGAAAATGAAAGATTGCAATTTTTTTTAGTAAAATTTTACCGATTTTACAACACGTAGGTGCACGCTTAAATCATGTTTATTCATAATAAAGTTCAAAGTACGAATGTTTTAGTTTTCAAATATTAATTATTGAAGGATTCAACTGTCAATCTCACAAAAATACATATTCAGTTTGATGCATGGTAGATGGAACATGTAAGTATTTGATATGAAACGGATAAAACATCCTGAAGATTATTTTTGTGTGAAGTTTTTGTTGGTCTTAATTAGTGCCATTGCTTTGCATCGCGATCGAATCTAAAACAGTACGAGACCGTGTGAATTGCGATGACATCATTTTTACGTAGGTAAACATTGTTCATACAAGTATAATAGACATTTTCTGACCTTCGCGCTGTAAAAAAAGACGTTTACGGTTTAAGATCTTATGTGATATTTGTGTGTATAGGTACATTATATATGCAAGTTTTTTTTTTCTTGCTCGATCTACTAAATTTTGTGAATGAATCATTGCTAATAGCCCGAGAGACGGCTGCATTTTATTTTGCTTGATAGAACAAAAGATTTTTTTTATAAATAGAATTTTAATGTTGAAAATTGCAGGGATCGACAAGAGCTGACCTGAGTATTAAAAAAGGTTTTTTTTTATTTGGCATTAATTTTTTGTGACAGTGATGACAGCAATATTTTTTTAAATATACCGAGTGATCGGCTGAACGTAGTCCAAACTTATAGAGCGCGTAAAGTTTACGTATTCTAATATTAGAGCTGGCTGCATGAGCCAGCTCTAATATTAGTGTGAATTCTTTATGACTTAATTTTCATGCATAAATCTATAATTGTGGCATTTCTACACTAAATTTTGTCAATAAAACCTTATCCAAAATTGACAGATTGATAATCTTCGACATAGAACTCGCGTGTTGACAAAGACGAGAAAACGAATAAAAATAAAATATTTTAACATCCGTTTTCTTCACATAACAAGGATGTAACTTTTTATTGATAATGCTTGTGCCTTTTAATTTTTGCTTTTTGTTGTGCCGGGGATAGTGGGTCATATTAATTAATTTTGATATATTTCTTCTTAATGTGCCCTTTTACAATTTCAAGCCCACATTCACGTTACCATTATTTCACGTTCACGATTATCATAGTTATGGTTGTCGCAAACTAACAGGACCGGTGTAATATTAGTCCCTGTCACCATTGCAGTAGCTAAAGCATCTGTTCATATGACGGTGTTCGATTACTAGCGACCTCTATTGATAGATAACTTAAATATTTATCTAAAACACTGTAAAGGGGTGAATCACGCCTCTTTTTTAAATTTAGCCAATCAGAGCCGTTTGTTAATCATTAATCACATACACTGAGCTTCGTATTAGTTCAATAGAGGATTAAAGCTGGCCGTTCAGTTCGAGAACCAAAGCATTCGAGTCATAGTATAAAGAAGGGAGACGGGTGGGATGATCGTATGTCCCACGAGATCGATTACCTAAATTTTGTGTTGTGTTGAGGTACTCGTTTATTACCCATCACAACTAGTTACATACTAGCAAACGATAAGGATACCTATAAAAAATTTAAGAATTAATCAAGTAGGAATTTTATTGTCAACTTTGAGTCGTTCAGTTTAGCAACGTTCTAGTCGGCCACCATATCAAAATATTAATAATATGGATTGTGAATATTACTATCCTTTACCATTGGTCACACTGAAGCCATTTGCCAGTCCCGCGCACGAATAATATTACACCAGCAATCTAGTTGGCGACAACCACCGATCAGCGAAAGCCACGCGCACGATCGCACCCGCTATTAGATAGCCGTATTCAAAGAACGAACGTGTCAAAGTGTAAACCGTTGAAGACGCTGCGCTGGATAAATCGTCGCCGTAGACAATCACGAGACACGCTTCCTTGTTTGAATAGGGCACATCTAGTGGAAAACTGGACGTGCATATTTTGTTTATCTGTCGTGGTGACTACCAATTTTTTAAAACACTTTTTTATAAATTTCATTCATACAGAAAAAATAAATAATTAAAATTCTCGAACCAATACCAACATAGTCTATTCACGTGTAATATTTCAGTAAAATTTTCTTCTCGATCGGTAATTTTGAAATTTTAGTAAAGTGAAACACATAGAATTCTTCCTCTTTGTAATATGTCTACATTGTCTATAAATATTGAAACATAAACGATTACGACTATATCGCATGCTGCACACGGATTTGTTCGCCGGCAGCTGCGTAGGCGGTCTGGTGGTACTGCGAGCGCCTCGTCAGCGAGTTCACTCGAGGGGGAGTACCTCGCATCGTACAAGGACAAGGTTCATGTCCCGATCCGAGTCTATAAGACCGACGAATAATAGTAGACTAGACGTTGACTACTAGTCCGCCCATTTGTCTTTAGCTAGACCCATGTTTAAATGTCTTTATTACAATAATAAATACTACTATTAATCTGTGAAATGGTAAATAAATTAAATTAATGGCTAAATATTTCCAAACAGAAGTCCGTTAAAATAATATCACCCGTTACTTCCTTTATGTTCCTTTAATCGATACCTCGAGAAATAAATTTTTGCTTATCGGGAATTAAAAATTCGAAAATGTCAGTAATACGGTTCTTAGCCTCAAATATTCCCTGATTTCAGCTGATTTTGAGCTCAAGTTTGACCTTACATTATTATAGAGTAATACAAGTCAAACGTAAGAATCTCGTAAGTACCTATCGCTGATTTTATGAAAGGTCATAAAAAGTCGTGACATGTAAAGGAAGGTCTCGAAAGCCCGTGAAACGTTATGAAGGTTTTAATATATTATGAAAGGTCTTGAAAGCTCATGAACATTATAAAATGTTGTGAAAAGTCGTGAAATGTTATAAAAAGTCATGAAAGGTGATGAAACGCCATGAAAGATTATGAACCACAACGGCCATAGTGAGTACGAAAACAAACGGATGGACGGACCAAACTACCATACCATACCAATATTGTAAAGTACATAGCGGTACTTAATAAACATGCCGGGTGTATTGTTTTCTCAAGAACTATCATATGTGTAAAGACGGTTTAGAATCATATAGATTTTTTTTATACATATATTCGTCAAAAACAGTTAATATTCAAATACATTAAAATACCCTCAAACTAATGCTATTTCAATCGACGCGTGCTTCTCTCTGCGGGTCAGGTGAAGATAGCAATATGGTACACGCACTTCCACCGCGACCACATAGCGATGGCACATAGCAAAAAGCAGAATTCCAATGTGATAGATAGCATGTGAAATCAAAATGAGTTATGAATGTGATAAAGCCGTTTCGCGAGTTAACAAAAATCACAGAGCTACCGTTATTTCCATTTGATACAACTTACAGATTTTTATGTTTCGCGGCGAGGGTGTGCACAAAAAAACAGCAATTATAAAATATAGCGTAATATATACCTACAGAATATAAAGAAATAGTAAACATTTTGAAATATTCCTACTTCATCCATGTTTGGCATGAATGTAGAGTTCATGTAGTTATTGTTCCTATAGTTTCACGACATATCAATGTGAAATGCACCACCCTGTGGAACTGTTATGTTTTAGATTGTAGTGTTTGAAATAAGGAATATAAACGTCGGTTTGAAATTTAGTATTCAGAACACATGTTTTGTGACTTTTCAGAAGCCTCCTCCAGGAGCGGTTAAAGTCATGCCTACCCCGGAGAAAAAGGAAATTGAGAAACGTGCTACCGAACCTAGACCAGCTGAAAACGGTGCAGGTTAAATTATTTCATAAATTTGCTATACACGATGCACTTTTATTGAGGGATATCCATTTTGACACGGATGATAGAGCTGAGATGTTATAGAGTTAAGACAATTGACATATGAAATATTAAAAAAACTGACCAAGTACGAGTCAGATTGTGAGTGCGCATCGAGAGTTCCCGAGGAGCGGGACTCACTTGGCTAGCTATTTTGATATTAGTTGTGGTTTTAGTTTTAGAGTTTGCACAAATTGCGTAAAAACTTTTGATAAACATGTTTCTTGTGTGGAAACTCCCTTAATTTTTTGTTTTATTGTTTGGTATATCCATCATAATAACACATTCTGTGAATAAAACCAGCTCTTATTATGGTTAAAAAGATACAGCCTTTTAAAGGTAGCATAGGCGGATGGACGGTCAGATGGGGAATAAATAGGCCTAATAAGTAGTTATTGGCTGAAACCCTAAACATTAACATATTTCTCGTCGAAATATCGACTCCTTATGATTAATATTTTCTCTGTACGGCAGACGAACACCAAAATCGAAGCAGTGTTGTCCAAATTCATTGCGTCTGTGGCCGCTGCGCCGGCGACCACCCGCCAGCAGAAGCAACATTAACGATAATAGTCATTTTTTCCGTTTTAATTTTGAGTTAGTCTGGACACTGGACTCTTATTTGTTTTCAATATAATCCCTTAATACAAGTACGTGTGTATCGAATTATATTTTTCAAATATGAAACAAAATTAAAATTAAATTTTATTACTGTTCCATTTCAGGCACAGATACATCTAGCGAGCCTGGTGTTGTCAACAACGAAGCCACACCTAAAAAGTCAAAGGTGAGTTGTAAAATTCCTAACACACATTTTTTATTATGAGATAGCTTTTTAATTTTTTTTTTTTTAAGTTATATAAATATATATGTATATGTACATGCAGAATGGTAGTTCAATTGCATATTATGCTGAACCATGTCTCTGAATGTTTTGTGACGTGTAGAATTGTGTAACATTACTGTAAATACATTTGATCGTAATGTAGCAAACAGCTACGTTCAAACAAACCATGTCACTTTTGTATTTACGTTCGCTCGGATGTTTTTTTTTTTGTATATTATATTGTTTTTTTTTCTCTTTTCATTCCCAATTCCGAAACATGACGCCCGCCGTGCGATTCAGACTGGAAGATTTGGCATTCCCGGTTTCAAAAAGGAAAAGTCACCTAAAGAGAAAGAAGAGAAATCACCAAAGGAAAAGCGTCCCAAATCACCGAAAGATAAATCGCCCAAACAAAAGTCTCCCAAAGATAAAGACAAGAAAATCAAAGGTCCAAAACAGAAAGTCGCCGTGCTCGATACATCTAATGAAAGCTCAAACCTCGATAGCTCTCTGGAAAAGAGTCCAAAGAGAACGGATGTTCCAGAATTTACCAAACCTTACGAGTATACAGACACAGAAAAGAGTCCTACAAGGAAACCTTTTATTCAAGGAGCGTTCAGTTATGACAAGGAGCCTGTATCAGACGAAAAACAGAGAAGTGCGGATGACAGTCAAAGCCCCACAACACGCAAAGCCGGTTTGGCGTTCAACTACGCTCCCGGAGAAGACCAAAAGGTTGTTGAAAGCGCTGAAAAGAGAAAAACGTCTCCCGTGGAAGCACCAGACCCTAACAAATTAAAAACTCCTGGCCTGGACTATGTGCAATCAGCGGCTCTAAAAGAACAAGCCAAGGCGCCAAAACATTTAATTGATCCTACCTTAGCTTTACTTAACGCTGAAAGAGCCCATCACGAAGCACCAGTATTTGCTGCAGTGGCTGTACCAGTCGCTGCAGTCAAAACAGAAAATGAAGTTGAAGTAGTTATAATTACAGCTAGATACAATCCTAAAACAAAGAAATTGGATGATGCCAATGGAACTATCTTGGTCACAAAAGGTACTGTAAATAAAACGACTGGAAAAATTCAAACAGAAAAGGAATTAATAGATCCGAAATCAGGACAAATACAGTTTACAGATACAGCATCTGGTAAACTGGAAGTGAAAAACGGTCAAGTCGATTCAAAAACGGGACACATTCTATTCACGTCTGGTGTTTACGATCCAAAAACTGGAAAGCTTGATCCCACCCTTGCTCAACAGTATTGTTTTGTTGAAAGGTCACCTGATAAAGTACGCACTAAACCAGGAAAAGAAGTCGATTTAGTTGTCATAACAAGCAAATATGATGGTAAACATAAAAGGCTTGATGCGGCACATGGCCACGTTGACGTGTCGAGAGCGGTTGTGGGGCACGATGATAAAGTTGTATCTAATTATGGAATTATTGAGCCTAGGTCTGGCAAAATAGAATATATTGACCCAAAAACTGGTAAACAAGATCCTAAGCAGGCATATGTTGATCAAAAAACTGGAAATTTACTTGTGACAACTGGTGTTACTGATCCAAAGTCTGGTAAAGTGGATTCATCCCTTGGCCAGCAGTTCAGCATAGTAGAAAGAGATTTCGATAAGTCTAACAGGGAAGTACGATTGATTGTCATAACAAGTAAATATGATTTGAAAAATAAAAAGCTTGAACCGGCTTTCGTTCACGTAGATTCTGTTGAAGGTGTTTTGAGTGCAGCTGATGGCAAAATATATAGTGATTATGGTGCAATCGACCCTAGGAATGGCGATATTTTGTACAAAGATTCAAAAACTGGTACACAAGAGCTAAAACATGCCCAAGTTGATCCTAAAACGGGTAATATTTTACTAGTCTCTGGTGTGATAGATCCAAGGACTGGAAAACTCGATACCACTCTCGGACAACAGTTCAGTATTGTCGATAAACCTATAGACACATTTGCGTCAGTTCCAGGACGAGAAGTTCAGTTAGTGGCAATCACAAGCAAATATGATTCAAAGAACAAAAAACTTGATAACCCAAATGGGTTTGTTGAAGCTTCTAGAGCAATAATAAGTGATCACGATAACAAAGTACACACTAATTATGGCATTCTTGACCCGAACACCGGAAAAGTTCACTTCACTGATCCCAAAACTGGCAGACCTGACGCTAAACAAGCGGTAGTAGATCCTAAAACTAGTAGTTTTATTTTGACATCTGGAGTTATCGATCCAAAGACAGGAAAAAGTGACTCATCCTTAGCACAACAACTTACTGTAGTAGATAAAGATGCACCGAAAGACTTTTTAGAAAAGAGAGTCAATGTGGTTATTGTGACATCTAAGTATGATCCCAAAACGAAAAAATTTGATCTTTCTCAAGCCGATATAGACACAGTACCTGGGACACGTGACATTGACAATAAGGTACATACAGCCTTTGGCGAAATCGATCCTAGTACAGGACATATTGTGATTAAAGATCCGATCACAGGTAAACAAGAGACAAAGAAAGCCAGTGTTGATTCTAAAACAGGAAACCTTTTATTAACATCTGGTGTAGTGGATACCAAGACCCGTCAAATTGATCCTAGTTTAGGGCAACAGTTTAGCATTGTTGATACACCTAAAGATAAATTCACACCAATACAAGGTAAAGAAATACAACTAATTGTTATCACAAGTAAATATGACAACAAAAATAAAAAATTAGACACACCAAATGGTCACGTAGAGACGTCTCGTGGTATTGTAGCCTCGGATGGTAAAGTTCACACAAACTTTGGCATTATAGATCCTAAGACAGGTAAAGTGGAATTTATAGATCAAAAAACTGGAAAAACTGAAACTAAACAGGCAATAGTCGATCCTAAAAATCGTACATTTATTATACCAGGAGCGTTAGATCATAAAACAGGGAAAATGGATTCCTCTCTTGCTCAGCAGATGACGATTGTCGATAAAGACCAAGAAGTTCAACCTAGCAAAGATATCAATTTAGTAATAATTACATCCAAGTTTGATCCCAAAAGTAAAAAGTTAGATTTGACGAATGCTGATGTACATACCATGCCAGGCAACATCGGTTCTGATGATAAGGTTCATACAGATTTTGGTATTATTGATCCTAATTCAGGGCAAATTCTTATTATTGATCCACTAACCCATAAACAACAGATTAAGAAAGCTAATGTGGATCCTACAACCGGAAATCTTTTACTAACGTCTGGAGTAGTAGACCCAAAAACTGGTCAAATTAATCCCAACCTAGGACAACAACTCAGCATCGTTGACAAACCTACGAATAAATTTACTCCAATAGCCGGCAAGGAAGTTCAAGTTGTACTTATTACAAGCAAATATGACAGTAAAAACAAAAGATTAGATAACCCTAATGGATATGTGGAAACATCACCCGGCGTGATTGCAGGAGATGGCAAAGTCCACTCAAACTTTGGCATTTTAGACCCAAAAACAGGAAAATATGAATACACCGATGTTCACACTGGAAAACATGAAGTGAAACAGACTAGTATTGATCCCGAAACAGGAAGTTTCATATTGCCTGGAGTCGTTGATCCAAAAAGCGGAAAATTTGATTCTACTTTAGCCAAACAATTGACGATTGTTGACGAAAAGCCATCAGAAAGACAAGTTAATTTAGTTATTGTGACATCAAAATATGATTCTAAACATAAGAAAATGGACCTCTCCAGTGCCGATATAGCCACAATTCCTGGAACAATTGACTCTGATGGAAAAGTCCACACTGCTTTTGCTGTTGTCGACACAAAAAATGGAAATATCACTATGACTGATCTTATGACAGGAAAACAACAAATAAAAAAAGCAGATGTAGACCCTAAGACTGGCAATATTGTTCTAGTGTCTGGCGTTGTCGATTCAAAGACTGGCGAAATCGATCCTACTCTAGCGCAGCAATACAGTATCGCTCAAATATCCAAAGACACATTCTCACCGGTACCCGGTAGGGAAGTTCAGTTAGTGGTGATTACAAGTAAATATGATCCAAAAAATAAGAGATTAGACAATCCAAATGGTCACATAGATACTTCTAGAGGAATCGTTACGTCGGACGGAAAAGTACATACAAACTTTGGCATATTGCATCCTAAAACAGGCAAAATTGAATTTGTAGATCAATTTACGGGCACACATCAAATGAAACAAGCAATAGTTGATCCCAAAACAGGAGCTTTCATTTTACCCGGAGCTACAGATCCAAAAACTGGAAGACAAGATTCATCTTTAGCTCAACAGTTGACTGTGGTTGATAAAGCCACCCGAAAGAAATATGTCAATTTGGTTATTATCACGTCCAAATATGATCCCAGAAATAAAAAACTCGACCTATATAACGTTGATGTCGATACGGTACCAGGTACTGTTGATTCCGAAGGGAAAATCCATACTGCTTTTGGAATTCTTGAACCAAATACAGGACAAATAACTATTATAGATCCTGTGACAGGTAAACAAGACGTTAAAAAAGCCGATGTAGACCCAAAGACAGGAAATATGCTTGTAGCATCTGGCGTAGTTAACCCCAAGACTGGTTTAGTTGATCCCACTTTAGGGCAACAATTAAGCATTATTGAAAAACCAACTGATAAATTTGTTGCACCTCCAGGAAAAGAAATAGATTTAGTCGTTATAACAAACAAATATGATCCTAAGACGAAAAGATTGGATAATCTTAATGGCCATATAGAAACATCACGCGGAGTAATAACGCCAGATGGTAAAATTTATACAAACTTTGGCGTTTTAGATCCAAAAACCGGTCATATCGAATACATTGACCAAAATACAGGAAAACAGGAATTCAAACAGGCGGCAGTGGATCCTAAAACCGGTCACTTTATTTTGACTTCTGGTGTAATTGATCCTAAAAGTGGCAAAACAGATCCAACTTTGGCACAACAACTTAGCATTGTGGATAAACCGTTAAAACCTTTAGAACAAGAAATTCATTTGGTAGTAATTACGACCAGATATTATCCTGGAACTAAGAAAATCGATTCGAGTCAATCCCATGTAGATACAGTCAGTGGAACTATTGGTCCTGATGGTAAAATACGTACAGCTATTGGAGTGGTCGACCCTTCAACTGGAGAAATTATCATCACTGATCCAAGAACAGGCAAACAAGAAGTGAAAAGAACACTTTTAGACCCGACTTCGGGTCATATGCTTATAACAAGCCAAGTGGTTGATCCAAAAACTGGTAAAGTAGACCCAACTCTTGTTCAGCAATATAGTATTGTTAAAAAAACTGTAACTCCTACGAAAGTGCCACCGTCAATTGGGGAAGTACGCATAGTTGTAATTACCAGCAAGTATGACCCTAAAACAAAAACTGTTGATGCTGGAATTGGTAACATTGACGCTTCAAAGGGTTATGTAAGCGCCGAAGATGGCAAAATACATACGGACTTTGGTATTATCGATCCGAAATCTGGACAGATTCTATATAAGGATTCTGTAACCGGTAAACAGGAACTTAAACAGGCTGAAATTGATCCGAAAACAGGAAATATTACTATAACTTCTGGTGTAGTTGATCCTAAGACTGGAAAAATAGATCCATCTTATGCTCAGCAAATAACAGTGGTCGATAAACAAAATGTGCTGTCTAAAGTAACGCAATCCAGTCCCGTCACACATATTAGCTCGACACCGGTACTACACCAACAAGCATTATCACCCATCAAAACGCCTCAGCCGTCACCCACACCTAGTCCTGTACAAGCACCTGGCAAGTCTTATTCGCCATCACAAACCATCATAACACCAACTCAAAGAGTATCACCAACGAAACCGACGACAGCTCCTCCGGAACCGCCAAGAAAGAAAATAGTGAAAATTATGGTCATATTCACGAAACTAGACCCTAAAACTAAGAAACCGGATATGCAAACTGCTGAAGTTGAACACCTTACTGGCATACTGGATCCCAACGGATTAATTGAAACTAAATATGGTATCATAGATTCCAATAAAGGTAACATTGTCGTAAGTGATGCAGGGGGGCAGAAACAAACTAAAGAAGGCCTTGTTTTACCTGAAACTGGACAAATATTTATCAATTCCGGGGCTGTGGATCCTAAGACTGGTAAAATTGATCCCAATATGGGCATGCTTATGAGTGTAGCTAAACAAGAAGATCCCATGGTGGAAATAACTTCTATTACAGGACCAATCGACTCTAAGACAGGTACAGTAAACGTCAGCAATGGTGTCGTGGAACATACAAAAGGAAAAGTAGATGCTGAAACCGGTCACATATCTACGAAATACGGTGTGATCGATCCATCTAATGGTGTAATATTTGCTGTAGATACAGCTTCTGGAGTCCAAGACACTAAACAGATAAAGATTGATGAGAATACTGGCCAGATTACTATAATTGGAGCAATTGATCCTAAAACTGGCAAAACTGATATAAAATTAGGTCAAGTGCTGGTAGTTGGTACACATGTAGATCCTATGGTGGAGGTCACCACCTTCGTTGGAAAAGTTGATAACAAGAAAGGTGTTATCGAACCCAAACATTCAGTTATTGAAAGCAGTACTGGTCAATTCAATCCAGATAGTCATAAAATAGACACAAAATATGGCCAAATTGATCTTATTAAAGGAACTGTCACGTATAATGATCCTAAAACGGGCAAATTTGAAAGTAAGGAAGTCAAAGTCGATCCTGTCACTGGACAAATGCTTCTTAAAAGTGGACAAGTCAATCCTAAATCAGGGAAACCTGACAAGGATATCGGTCGTCTAATTTGCCTCAGGATTATCCAGAACAAAGTAGATCCCGTCTCTGGTAAGCAAATTGTTGAGAATGACCCCAAAAACGTTAAGGTGGACCCCAAAACAAACCAGATTTGGACCGCTGGCCCGAAAGACCCACAAACAGGCGAAACTTTATATACGGCTGGGCAGATAGATCCGAAGACAGGGTACATAATAACTATTTACGGACGATACGATCCCAAAAGTGGCACCATCAATAAAACAGCCGATATTGACAAATCTCTTATCAAGGTTGATCCGGTTAATGGACAAATATACACTGCAACTGGACAAACTGACGAGAACGGTCAACCACTTTATTCGGCGTCGCAGGTAGACCCCGGCACTGGTGAAATTTACACGAAAGTTGGCAGAATTGACCCAAACACCGGCCGCCTCATAATAATTAAAATTTACATTATCACACAAAAGGACGACAAAGGCAGGGTCAAGGAAATCGATCCAAGAGAGTGCACCATTGACGAAACGACTGGCAGAATTATCACGACGAAGACTGTGTACCTTTACCAAATTATAGACCCGATAACTGGCGAGACCATTGACGTAGACCCAGATGATCCACGATTGAAGGGTGCACGTACGACGGTCACGCAGACTATGACTCTTTCCGGGAAAATCGACCCTGTCACCGGGAGGATCAAGACCGAATATGGCGACATAGATCCTGACACGGGAGACATAGACCCAAGTACAGCCGTCCGCGATCCCGTCACAGGCCAACTTATATTACATTACTCCCAAATAGACCCTTCGCATTTCGAAGACAAGAGCGGCAACTATACCATAGAAAAGGAGACTCAAGACCTTCCCGCCAATATTGATATTCAAACAGTCAATACGCATAAGTTTTCGACTTTTGGTAAAGACGACAGCCCCGCGCGTGGAGATGAGCCCAAGACCTTCACGGAGTTTACCAGCAGCGAACATATCAAACACCAAGGCTTCGTGTCGTCGACCACGCCACTTTCCTCCAAGATTCCGGTGTCGCAACGCGGTAAGCCGACCAAGAGCGCAACCCCAACACCACCTGTTGTGGTCAAGACTACTACCAAGCAGTTGTTGACCAAGAATGACGAGGGCGTTACCCACAACGTGCAGCAGGAGGTGGAGAACCTCGGCACTGGCGAGGTCACATTCTCCACCCACACAAACAAGGTTCGTTTAGTACTCTACGTGAAATGTTGACACTCGCTGTTGTGAACAAGCCATAGATAACATTGGCAGATAAGACGCCACCATCATCAATATCCATTTTATTATTTTATTTTGTCATTGTACAGTGTGTGGCTTTTTTTTAACTTGTGTTCAATTAAGTTTTATACTTCCCTCATCGAATTCGCGTAAAGCTAATTCTGATTTGTTTTTTAACTTAGCCGTCTCGTTGTAATGCCAGTAATTTTCACTATCTATTCAGTATACATATGAAGATTCATTGTGAAATCTATGTACATGTCTATGGTATATAAGAATGTATAAATTCATGTTTGTTTTTTATAATGCATAAGTAGAGTAAATAAATATACATTTGGTATCGAAATACAACGTACCAAACAGACTTCGCCAGCCCATATTGCGCCTCTCCAATCCGGGGGACTAAGCGTGATAGGTGCTGAGTCTCGTCGTATTGTGAAAAATATTTATTAAATAACATTCTGAAATGATTCTTCATATGAATCCAGTCATAGGATCACTAGTTTGCATGCTAGATATTTTAATACTGAACACTCTAAGGCTGAGAGCCTGGAGCCTGAACCGACTGGGAAGAGTCCGTATGTGACGGCGCGGGCAGTGACTACACGCACTGCGACCACGCACCACGATTTGGACACGAAAGCGAAGACGCAGCAAATGGAGGAGAAGACTGTCGCGCACACCCTTACCAGCTCAGCGACGAGGCAGGAGCAACGTGTGGTCACGCAGCAGGTGACTACGACCGTGACCACAGGTGATCAGGTGAGACTTTTCTTATAACACTGCGTTGGGAGACATCTTCATCAACAATTCTGCTTTTCAGGAAATAAATAAGTAACGGCTGTCGTTATAGTTACCCCTAAAACCCGATGAAAGTTTCTTTTGGAACACAAACACAACCTTAATATCTAGGGCGAAGTAGGGTAGTAGGCTATTCTTGTCATTTTATATATTAACGTGTTTTACTTCATAAATAGTAGTGGAAGAACATTATTTGTTAATTAGACAACCGAGAGTCAAGTCTTAATCCAAATTTTCTATTATATAGAGAGTCATTTCTAGGCTGTAATGTCATGTTCACTATTTAAAATAATGTGAATCTTTATTTTGCAAGAAGAGACAAAAACCTTTGATGTTATAAGTTTTTATTTTTCTAACGCTTTTGTATTTGTCATCGTCGTAAAGCGCGTCACAGACGATGTAGATGAAGAAGAAACTATAATATTTTATCTTAAGATAACATATCACTCTATATACAATCCAATGTACTGTCACATGGCGAAGGTAATATTTTCATCCCATCCAAAGAACAAGTATTATTAAAATAAATATGTTATGGTATCTTCGCTGTCTGTGACGCGCTGTAGTCTGTATTTATATATATTTTTAACAATGTTTTGAATATTAGTCTGCCCTATTGAAATATTTGTAGCCCAAATAATATAGTGCAAAAAGTTATTTATTTATTTTTTAAATTAACATATATCCACATTAAAGAGATTCATTAGTCTCTATTTCATTCCCGCTTGAAACTACACTATGAGTAGACAAGTGTATTACTTAGCTTGACATGAACATTGATTTTGAAACCAATTTCGTGATAATAAAATTTTTCAACACTAAAGACCACTCTCATGCCATCTCCAATGGATTGAATTGATTCATTAATCATTATTTTGCCAGCCATAACTTTTTTTTTTAAATGATAGCTGTTTTGTATGCATGTACCTGAGGCGGTTCCTTTGAGTGTGATTAAATTTTTTTTCCAACATTCAATGTGCTTTTTTATGTATACAATGTATGTATGTTGTATGGAACAAAACAAACATTAGCAACAACAATCAACAAAACAACAATCAAAAACAGCACATCACTTCACTTCATCAGCCCATTTTCACCCCACTGCAAGGGCTTAGGCCTCCTCCTGGGTGAGGGGGGCTTGGAGCTTAAATCCACCACGCTGCTCCACTGCGGGTTGAGGATTGTAACGACCGCCATCTATTGAGCGCGCCCGAGACCGACTGCTTAACGTGCTCTCCGAGGCACGGAGTCAGTGATAGTTAATGTACTTAAGTTAGAAAAAACTCATTGGTACACGCCCGGATTCGAACCATGGCCCTATGGCCTTCAATATTTGAGACAGGTTGTTTCGCTTTGGGCTATCACAATACGACAGGACACGATATAATAGCACATATCGTAGTATAATAGCTAGTTTTATGGAAAACATGGATACCTTAGTTTCACAAAGGGTTGTAGGTCAGCCACTATAATTATAAAAGCATCGTTATATTGGTGTCAATTAAGGTCTACAATAGCTAAATAGCAGGTAATGACGAGGTCATTTGAAGTGTGTATTTTAAACAGTGTAGAAGTATGTCTAATTTCTCAAAATGGCTTATGCAGTCAAAATATTTCATCAATAAACTGTATGACGTCATAGTTATGACGTAAAACTTATGAAGTTTTAGTGAATTAAGTAAACTAAAGTATCCAATGTTTCCATTTAGATCCATGTCCATGGAATATAATATATGGGATGTTCGGATGAACGTAGTCCAACTTGCCTAAACTTGATAAAAAAGATTTGATAAGTGCGAGTCGGACACGAAGGGTTCCATGCCACTGTACAATATAAAAAACACGTTTCTTGTAGGTCCCCTTAAATTTTTAATTTTGTTTAAATTTTACTATGTGTTATTATAGCGGCCATAATACTACAGACTGTGAAAAATTCAAGTGTCTACCTATTACGGTTCAGACGATAAAGCCTTGTGACAGACAGATAGACGGACGGACAGACAACGGAGGCTTAGTAATAAGATTTCCGTTGGTACCCTTTGAGTACGGAAACTTAAAAATTAAACTTTAAACAAGTTTTTCTTGGTAACCGTTAGTTTCCGCTAAACTTTGTTGGTAAGCTCTATACGCTCTATAAGTTTGAACTACGTTCAGCCGAACATCCCGTATATTTTTTCTATGCAAATTTACTGTAGCACACAGACAGAACGAAACAGTCACGTATAACTATGATGCATGCAACACGAGACACAGCGTGCCCGCGCCGGGGACGTCTACAGAATCTAAAGTTTGAACTGTTCCTTCCGTCATGTCTTAGCGCGTGTGTACTGTTTGAGCGATCCTGTGACAAAAAAGCACATTGACTGTTATAACCGCCCCTAATTTTGTTTTGCAAACAATCATCTATACCGCATGTCGTTTGAGTTGTGTTCTAATTTTTACCGTTTTTTTTCTCCTCTCCTTTACTCATATACATCAACGACAACATCAACACGAAACGGAATGTGAATGCAATAACGCTTTATGGATTTGCCTGACACTGCCTGTGACGGTATGGCTAATATCATCGCGGTACACCTCATGCTGCGGTATGCGGTCGGGAAACGATATATCGCGAATAGCTGGCGAGACGCGGCTCAGAAAGTTCGCTGAGCAGCGGTGACTCGGGCACGCCGATCGACTTTGACGAAGGTGCAGGGGAAGGTCACTATTACACTACGGTGAGTTTCTATACATTATGGAAAAACTATCCATTCAAATAAAATAATTGTTGAATATTAAGCCAGGCGCATATATTGGCCACATATCAGTCCCGCAGTTGAACTCAATTGATCAAGGGCCGCGCGCGTTTTGGGGCTCTGTGCCCGTATTCACCACTTTGGGAAAAAAATAATTTCAACATTATTCAAGTTGGTGATGAAAATCTATACTGTCCTATTACAATAAGTATCAATAATAAGTAGGATTATTGTTTCATTAGGTCCACCCTTGACGATCACTCCATTTGGACGACATCCAAATTTAGGATCAAAATGTCATACCTCACTGGCGAACATTTCACGCGCTTGGCGGATGAGCCACAAGTTATGGTTTTTTTTGTTTTACCCTTGCGGTGGGAAGGCGGATTAAACTCTAAAGTGTCCGCGCGCCCGAGCGCGCGGGGTATATGGGAGGCGTGTCGTTAGCCCGAAGCTCCAACGACTTTATCACACTAGGGTGTCACCGACGCGAAGATGTCGAGAAACCCCTAAAAGTTACTCGATGCGAAATAATTCCGTTGGCGCGGGCTTCCGGTTAAGATTTGCGTTATTAAAATAACATGAAAAGTGTTTTACTGTTCCCTCATTTAAGGTGAGGTCAGTAAGGGTGGAAGAGTTATGGTATTTTAATCACGTCATTTGGATGTCGTCCAAATGGAGTGATCGTCAGTGGTGGCCCTAACAAAGAGGTTATAAACTAAAGCAAACACAAAATCAAGTGAACGCATACCAAAAACGTTGGAGGACAAAATGAAATTAGTGCGTACCATCAGTTTAAAACTTTTGTGATCAAAATGTTACATTTGAATTCAATTTGGCCAAAATAAAACACTCAATGTCCAAGCTCGACCGACCGTACGAATGTATTCAACAAACGTCCAACGTCTCCTACACTGCGAGAATCGGGTCGAATATTAAAGTTTTGACCAATATGTGAGTTTGCCGTTAAATGATTACTATAAACTCTAAAAATATTCATGGTTGGAATATTTGCATAGACATAGGACGAGTATATAGATTAAAAATAAAATATCGAAAAGGGGTTTCTTAGCTTTTAAATGTTTTAATGGTCTAAGAAAATATGTAAGTAACATAATTCAGTATGTATTCAAGTTATATTTTTTGAAAATTCAACAGCAACATCAAGGTCTAAGGCACAATATCAAGGTATTTTGTATGTATATGTATGTTGTATGCATAAAAATGCATGTTGCACGCTTTTTATATTGCATTTGGCATTTTCTGGATGGAAATTGCATTATTGTTTTTAGTTAATTAAAATATATTAGTTATTATCTTACTGATTGGTCTTATTTACATTTTATATATCTAGGTATAATATTCGTGTGTTTTAATATTTTATTAAATCCTAAATAGATGTGTTAAATTACTTTAAAGGGCTATCTTATCCTGGGATAATTTTATGCTTTCGTTATTTTGCTTTTATTGATTCAGTGTCTGATCCTGCTGCTGATGACACCAATTCTCTTTTCAGCATTATATTCAAATGTATAAGTAATGTTTTATAAGACACCCCCTGATGACTTTTTTCTATTATCAAAGTCGTGTTGGGTAGTATCCATAATTGAAGTTGAAACAAATTTTGTAATTATTTTTTAAATTTTGGAAAACTTGATATAAAACAACATATTGTCCCACTTAGGTTTGACATATAATAGTTAAATGCAAAATCGAAGAATAGCAATCATGCCATTTGAAGCTTAAGTTAAATGCTATCTATATTTGTTGGTAATATACATGGTGTACCATTTAAAATTTATCCCATTCCAGGAACCCGGTTCCTACACGACGACCACGACTAGCACTGTAGTCGGTAATGCTCCTTTCGGCAGCATGGTTCACGCTGCAACCACTAGGGTGAGTGTTGTATGATGTCTTAGGAAACTCTATTCTATTTTAGTAACATTGGCCAACAGCCTACAAGACGGTGGAGACGAAGGAGCGGTGGCCTCGATTGCAACAACGAACCTCATTACTAGTTTTTCATGGTCCTCGCAGCTGCAGTGTCTACGTATCCCTAATTAAAAACAGGGTGGAGCTATCCATGGTCAAATAGTAGCTCAAAAAATTGTTCATAAAACTCTGAAATAGTTAAAAAACCTTTGAGAACTGGCATCAAAGTACAAAGTTATATTGGTCTGGGTGCCAGCGCTCAAAGGGTTGCCGGAGAGGGCTGATAAACTAACAAAAGAAGAATCTTAAAATTTCGTTAAAGTCCTTTCATTGAAACTTAATTATAAAAAAAAAAAATGTTAAAATAACATTAAAACTAACTCTTATATATAAAATGGCAAATGATTGTCTTTTAATAATTTGAATCATGCAGTGGATGGTTGATATATTTCATTTTAAGAGTTGACGGTACTTTAATAGAACTCAATCAACAAAATTGTGAACTTAAGGAAATAATTATTTGAGATATTGATTTTCAGACTAGTACTGGTTCGGCGGGCGCCACCGTTGGGCCGGAGGCGGAGGCCGAGGCGGAGGGCGAGCCCGAAGGTGAAATAGTATCCTCGCAGACTATCAGCAGCAAGACGCGCACCGTTGAAACCATCACGGTAATCAAAATCAAAACTATTAATGAAAATGTGAACAGAGGTGTGAAATGAAGGCATCTATCAAGTGTTTTCTCACAGCTCTAAGATATAAAAGGCGTTCGGTTTCAGAAAGTATTTATCTATTGGTTTATCAGCTACTTTAAGTACGATAATTGCATATGTAACCATAAGATACTAGGGGTGGATCAATTTATTAAATGATTAATAATTTTATTAAAATGTTTTACAATTTTCACCGTAAATGACGTTTAATAAAGTTACTGTAAAGTAAGACAACTAAATTTACAATGATAGCTTTTCGTGGGTAAGCATATGGTTTATTTTTACGTCGGGTAAAGGTGACTAGGGTGGAACCTCTTTTGTTACCCACTAAACTTTTACCGTCGATGCACCTAAAGTACCTACTCCAAAATTTAGTTCATTTACACACTCTACAAGATACTTGGGTACAATAGAAAATGTTTTCAAATATATACTGTAATTAAAAAATAGTTCAGAAACATGATCCCGGTGGTCACCCGGAATCCACTTTCAAAACAAATCCAATAGTCCCGACACCAAAGCTAACACCATCTTATTTTTATCCTCCATTTTATTGTAGTATAATATTTCGTTCAGCTAACACCAGACGCCATTTGGTTGACATTGTTTCAGCTACGTTTTTCTCAGCAACGGCGAATTTCAATATTTCCACTTTTAGAATTCATTTCATTTATGTTATCACAGTACAAGACAGAGCGTAACGGCGTGGTGGAGACGCGCGTGGAGCAGAAGATCACGATCCAGTCTGACGGCGACCCCATCGACCACGACCGAGCGTTAGCCGAAGCCATACAGGTAACTACCAACAGCACAAGGCATGAAAGGAATCTTTAGTGGAAGGAGTGAACAGAGACAAAGAAATGTGTGTAATGTACGTGCTTAAGGGTGTTGTTATTTAAATTAAAATTTGTACGCCTATTTGTAAAAAGGAAGAATTGTACTGCACTGCGTTACGATATGTGTTGTTTTGAAAGCTAGCATGACGTCACGTAGTAGTAAAAGAAGAAAATTTGAAAATGAGCGTCGTTATTAAAAATATAAATACTTGCAGGAAGCCACAGCGATGAACCCTGACATGACGGTAGAGAAGATCGAGATCCAGCAACAGAGCACGCAGCCGTAACAGTCCCATACTGCACCACAATTTACAAGCCCGCCGC
Source organism: Luffia ferchaultella (assembly GCA_949709985.1). Taxonomy (NCBI): domain Eukaryota; kingdom Metazoa; phylum Arthropoda; class Insecta; order Lepidoptera; family Psychidae; genus Luffia; species Luffia ferchaultella. The sequence goes on from OX453261.1 coordinate 909,675, forward strand.
CATCTTGTGACGTAAGATAAATAATGTAAAACTAAAGTGTCCGAGAAAATCGATCAATGTTCGGATATGTTTGTCTATTAACAATTAGATATCAATGTCTGATATCCTACAAAACAAAAGGCCAATTACACCGCATACATCGACATATTAAATATTTGAGATCGACATGGTAATTTAGAACGAATGGCCTCGCGAAAACGGTCCGTTTTGGTGGTCGATGCGATTCCAAAATAAGAGAGCTTGAGAATTGCTCACAATTTGTGGGGGCGGTTCTACGCGTCAAAGTATCTCAAATGTTATAATATGCCGACAGCTTCGGCCATTTTGTTAAGGCGCGTCACAAGATGTCGGCTGTCGGCGCGTATCGCATAGCGTTAAGAATGGTGTTCTATTATATTTTTTTCAAATATAAGCCACATCACTGCGAATATTGTGTAAGTTAATTTATGTCGAAGTTGTGACGTCATAAACGCACCTGTATTTTTTTGAAATGGTAAGTATATTTTTTTTCTTTTGTTAAATTTTACATGTATGTTTGAAAATGTATGTATTTAACGTTAAGTAACAGAAGGATATAAAGGAGTTTGTCCCTTAAGTGAATTTAATTTTTACGAGATGTAAGAGCATTTGTCATTTAATGCAACCCTTCCATATTTCTCTCTTATTAATAGAATCGTTTAAAGTGGCCATAGAGACAAGAAAGATTAATTTCAAAGAAAAATTTAGGGTGATATTACCCGAAAGTTATTGCTTGAAAAGAAAAAAAAAATATTAAAAACATGCAAGCTTTAAATGTTCGCATTATGTCGTGTACCACCGTTTTTTTTTGTTTTGTTACTATAGAGATACTTGAATGTGTGTTGTAAAATCTCATATAATTGTCTGAATATAGATGTAATTTTGGAAATGGGACTAAAGTCGATAAATGTTTATTTATTAGTGTACAGTTGTGTGCAGAAATGTACGTACATTTAAAAAATTAATGTTTTAATTAGTAGATTTAACTAACAACAGTTTATGAATGTACGATTTTCGATAGGCCATTTACCACTCAAATTAAAAAAAAAAACCAGCGAATGCATTTCTAGTTGATAACATTGTCACAAAACATAATGTAAGCGGTTTTAGATTTTTGTAAACATTGCTGTAGCTAACTGATGAATTTATACATTACAAATAATTGTTGTGCAGAAAGTGTGAAACTAATGTACGCAATAAGTGTGTAGATTTTTACAAACAGCTGTACACAATCGATGTTAATACAAACTATATGACATTGTTGCTAGAGTATATGCTATATTTCACCAGCGAGGTGCTACTATGTAGGTATTTAAGTTTCTACGTTTATTGAACCTACCTTCTGGCCTTTACTAGAGCGGAGACAGATACGGACCGAACGAAAACAAACGGCTGTAATCAAAGATTAGCGAAGCTTCCCGGCCGCGTGCCCTCTTACAAGCAGCATGAGACGTCGTATGTGTAAACCAAAGTGAGCAACAAGTCACTAGGTTCGAGGGGACTTTGTGATTTTGTAAATTGATTCGTTATTGAAATTTTATATTTATGCCATTCTTCAATGTTAGTTTATCAATATTTTTGAAAAAAAGTTGCTATTTTTAAAAATTAGAAAATAAATAAACTAACTTATATTTTTTAGTATATCAGCAGTTATTCCGGCACTCAATTACACTGTTTCTAGAGGGTAAGCGGATGGCGGGCATCGCTAATCCTATTTTTGTAAAGAACTTCACTAGCGCCACTCTCGGGACGACCAGAATTTATAACGTCAATGAACGAAATTCTATTTGAAAAATTATATAGGTATACATAGGTTAAGCTTATGAGTCGCTGAATGCAAAATGGGGTTTAAATCTCTCGATTAATAAAAAGATTATATTACAAAAGGAAGTAATAACATAATAAGGTTGTATGCCTTTTTTTAAGTAATTATATTTTGCATGGAAGGTACCACTAGACATGGGAATTGGCAAAGTTTTTGATCTATGCAATCACAGTTTGTATATTCCTTAGCAGCAAAATAATATTTACATAACTATTCTTAAAAAGACTAATACATACAAGGAACTTACCAATTTAGTAGTTATAACACTTATTAAGTACTAAACTAATAAAATCAGTTAGTAAAACTTTTCAGACATTACACATTTTAATGTTTTTAGTAACTGAGCAAAATAATAAATACTGTTAAAGTATTGATTGCAGCAGATGTGCGATGCGCTTAAAGTAGTCCAAGTGCGAAAGGTTACAACCGCCAATCGTTACCTTTGATAACATCAACAACAATAGCGGTCCACGTGGACAGATGCTCACATGCACTGAACCGTTCTTATCTTTGTAAGAATGTCATCTAATAAATTATTGTTTGATATAGACATGTGCGGTGCTTCTTAATAAAATAAATAGACTTTAACATGCCAATTTACATGTCTGCCAAATAATTTAGGCCTGAGACACACGTGAGCTAACACAAAGTATGCAAGTCGGCGTAGTGTGTATAGGCCTTAGTGGTGAATTTCATTTTAAGAAGTTTGATTGCTATTTGATGTTAGAAGCACAATGTGTATGTAAGGTGATGTTACCTTTTTAATATGTCAACGCATGCATTTTTTAAATGTAAAATGAATAAATATACAGGACATTCCAATGTGCCGATATCATTCGTAGATTCTCATACCCATAAAAATTTATAGGAGTGAAGCTAGCTCATGACAGATATCGTTTTATTTTTTCTTTCTAAATAATCTCTATTAATGCTTAGATTATAATTTTATGAATAATACATTGATATTGTAACTGGTATTGTACAATTATCATTAATATATTTCATATGGCTTAGTTATAAGTGAAGTTTGCTTTTTATTATATGACAAGAAATCTGATTTAAAATCGGTTGTGGCTTTTTTCGACTGCGGTATACATTGCTGGTATCGATAGATAGTAAACAGGACTTTAAGACCTCCATTGTATAACTTACGCATACAAATAAAATAAAATTAAATGTGGTCGCAACCTTTCGACACAATAATTTAGTTTTTTTAATTTATTTAAGAAGTTTATTTTTTTAGAGTTATCTCTGCTTTATTTCTATAAATAAAGAATGCTTTGTTTTAAAAATTGTATTTTATTTATTTAATGAATCACCGATAGATAATAATATACTATAAATATGAATAAATTATCTCAAAAGGATATATATATATATATATACCTATATAGAGTTTATAATTCAATGTTAAATAGTTTTGTCACAGAATTATTACAGATACTGCGGTAAATAATGCACATCGAGCTAAACAGGGAGATTTTCGCATAGTTTCCTAATATGAAAAATATTTTTGATTTTAAAACCGATACGCACGTTTTGGATGTGGGCTACTGCTGATTTTCAGTGTTTCAGATTTATCGTATGGCACAGAATAGAGAACAAACCAGAAGTAGCGTTCAATTATGATTACACATACCGCGTTGTGTCCAAAAACATTACGTACGTCCCGCTCCTGCCCCACTTCCCGCCAGCGTAATGTTGCTAGCTCGGGAGAGGTTTCCTACTGTTTTTGGGATAATTATATAAAATCAAAAAAAGGTGTTTAATAATAGTTATTTAAGATACACGTGCGGAAAGTAAGGTTTTCAGGCACGCATTCGGATAAAACCTTTTACGCTCAAGTATCTTACAACATTTTTCAATGCATTTTGCGAGGAAATACAACAAAAAAATAAGTATAATAAAGAAAATTTATTGTATTTCACGAAAGCCTATTTACAACGAAATGGCGCGCTTTCTTTACAGAGCGCGCGTTTCATACAGTTTTTTTTTCTTGAGACAAAGGTACAGTATACGTACAGCCAATAATGTGAAAAATGTTTTTGTTTGCGGAAACAAAACACGTATTTTTAAATGAGATAATCAAGAATCTTATGTTATGGCGTTTATCATCATTTAATTATTGCTAGAGCGCGCATACTTATGAATAATTGTTTTTTTTTCGAATACAAAACGTCCTTGCAACTTTGTAATTTTTTAAATTTTGTGACTTGCACCATGCACCATAGAGTCAAAAAAATTACTTTATTTCAGGCGTGAAATAGAGGATTTCAGTACTGTTTTATTTCACTCGTGAAATAAAGAGTCGGTTTCCGCAAAATTTTGTTACACAAAAAAGAAAACTTTATGAGCAACTGCATTGAAAAAATATTAACAGTTAGGTATATTTAGGCCGCGTTTATATTTACACAAATTATTTTTTGCGGGGCAGCCGTACGGTCGCCGCGTACTTGTGTTCATTCATAGTAAGTTTTAACTATATTAGGTACTAGGCCAAAACTCACAACATTCAAATTTCCTTCAGGCGCCAGGTGTTTACTTGAGTTCAATGAGTTTTTTAGTACAATACGAGTATAATTATAGAAAGGAAGTAGCAAGACCTTCTGACACAAGTGTTCTTCATTTAATAGAAAGTTACTCACTACAACATGAAATGCATACATACCATTTTAGTTAAATAAAGGAAATAAACATTTATTTTTTTATACCTATTACAATTAATAAAACCCGGCTTCAATAAGGTAAGTTTTTAAAGGTAAGGTAAGGGAAGTAAAGTTTTTGTTAGGTACCCTTTTGTTGAGTAAGCTTTTCATAATATTTTCTTTTAGAATTTGAACTGATTTGCAGAATTTTACGTTTGAATAAATAATGTAGGCACCTAATTTTATATCTAAATCTTTTTCAATAACCGCCGTTTCTATGACTTTCACCATGTACGTGGTCATCGTTTACAAGGAATATATTATTTTTTTCAATGAATTTCTTGAAAATTGAAAGAACGATTGCTAAACGTTCGATATTTGAACTTATAATAAAATCTTCATTTGAAATTTTTCGGGCATGTGCTTCTCAAATACGACATTCATGTAATTAAGATTTTGGGAAGGGAAATAAAGTCTGCCTTTATTTTTGAATCCATATCACAATCCATACCACACCTGAGGCCAATTGCTTCTACACAAAACGAACATTTTATTGATTTCGACAGGTAATAAGCAACAGTTCCCGATATTAACCTACGATATATTTTGACAGATAATGAAGCTGAGTCAATTCTAAGACAATAATTTTGCAATGCTACCACTATTTTCACTATTATAAATCATTATTGAGTAGCTTTCTCGTTGTATCACATAGAAAGTCCAAATCAGAAATATGGATATCACCAATTTCTGAGTTTGATCGTGTAGGCGATTGCGGCTGTGTATCCTGAAATGAAATACTTTAAGTCTATCATAAAATGAAAAAGCAAAATGCTTAATCAAAAACAGAAAATCAAATGTAATCAATTAAACATAAAAATTTTAGGTAGGTAAGTAAGTACGCAAATTTTCCGAAATCGAAGGTCCAGATGTTTCTATATGTGACTCAGACAATTGTGATGTCAATACCAAATGCCGAAATAGCATGCCATTATTAGATAATTAATATACGAGTATTACTCCATTCACCAAAATTTAATTTCAATCGGAATGCATAGAAGATTCATTAACACGTACACAATGTATTCATAAAGGTATATCCTTTGTATTTTCTAGGAAAAAATGAAGTTTTTGGTATAATAGCCACCGAATTTCCAGTCACTAGTCGTGAATGAATTCCGCATTTATCAGTAGGTACGGTATTGCATTACCCGCATTGGAGCAGCGTGGTGGATTAAGCTCCAAGCCTCCTCATCCCAAGGGGAGGCCTAAGCCCCTGTAGTGGGGTATTAATGGGATGATGGAATGGAATGAAATTGGATTATTTCATAATATAATTATGACTTACATAATGAACAGGAAAGGTGCAATATGAATAATATTTAACTAATATATCTTGACTAATTCTACCTTAGTCGGAATAGCTGATTTCTTTAGTTTTTTTAAACCACATTTTGTGTCACAAAAATATTGCTCGTCAAGGTGAATTGAACAAATTACGTTCCGCTCTGGTGGTCTCAAAAACTTATCTAGCCGTGCTCTTTGTATGACTTTCATCCAATTCGATTTTCTTTGTTCTTTATTGTTCACACAGGTTTTTATTACTCAAACAATAGAGTATTCTAAACAGGCATTAAATAAAAAGTAGATAAAATTTTCGATGGAACTGGCAACACTCACAAAATGAACGCGCCATTTTTTAAGTCAATCACAATATGTAAAACAAATTCAATAATTAAATAAATCCACTTTTGAATACGTTACTTACAGATGAAATGTGATCCCATCCGATTTCTTCGTAAGCCCAGCAGCATTTTTGCATGTAGGAACGACACAAGACGACATTTTAAAATTAAAATTGACACTTGTACACTACATTATAACTCGGTAAGTGCAACGGAGTGACTAATCGCAACAAAGTGAAACCACTCTATTTAAGAGTGGTTTTTGTTTCTTCAGTTTCACACTTGCAGGCGGTTTCTGGTTTGTTCTACCTATATTCTGAGTCGTATGGTATGATTTGATATAGTTCTTCGTATTCGCTCGCAGATCAGTATCGATCGAAATAGCGGCGACACATCGATAACTTCTCGATAGTTCGTGAAATGATTGATTAAATTAGTATTAATTTCAAATCGATTTTAAATACAATTCCATTTTTTTTTAATTTGGCGCCATTTATTAGGTACCTTTATCAGTGAAGGCTTTGCTGATGGTCTTGAAGCTCGTCATGGAGGGACTGTCCGGTGAATCCGTGGATGAACACCACCAACTTCTTTCAAACTTTCGAATTGCCGTCTTTTGGGATTTCTTCAGCCGCCTCGTTTATGGTGTACGTAACGTCTTTCTCGTTAAAGAACGTGAGCAAATCAGTATAATAAACTTATATCACAGATGTAATAAAAGCTCTAGACTCTATGTCACTGAACAACCAACGAAGCACTGCAATGGCGGCCAGGTAAGTATGTGTGAATGAAACTTGGCAGCGTACTAGCGGGCGGTAGACTTACTATGGTATGAGTGTGTTTAAGTTGACGCATGCGCACATAATCTGGCAAACTTACTAGGGGTGCATCAGTAGTTAATTCGCGATGCTACGTCCGGGTATTCCTAGGGTCATACGTCATTTAAAAGGTGTCACAGTAAAATTTTAAGTTTAATAAAATTATAATTTTCGATGATTTCCAAACATGAGATGCGATATCTTGATAATTAATATTAATAATAATACCTGGGACACCCCACACAGTGCCATCTCATTCCAAAGTAAGCAAGTATTATACTTGTATTATGGGATACTAAACAACTGATATACACACTTAAATATTCTTTATAATATGTACATTAAAAAAAAAAAACATAAATAGGTAATTTTACAACCACACACGGAACAAATAGACATGTTTAGGCACACAAATGTTTGTCCCGAGCGGGATTGGAACCCGTGACCCTTGGCTTCGCAGTTAGGGTATCTAATCAGATCAGTCGCTCAGATTGTTTGTGCCGCCGCGGATGCCGCGGTGCGTGGGCGCTTGCCGCCGTCGGCATAATCTCTTTGCCAACCCTTACGGTTTACGAACCCGGCAGGCCAGGAACTCGCCATCGCCACGAGCTATCTCGTGGCGATGTAGTGTCAGCGGCGTATATATTTTTGCTCACATTTTTGTTGTCACAACGCGGCATCTCTATGAACACATCCAAATACAAAATCAAAACGAATTTGGTCATTACAAAAACATATCCGAATAAAACAAACCAAATGTATTTTACAAATATGCCACCGATTAGCCAAGTGGTTAGATACTTTAACTGCAGAACTAAGGGTTTGATTCCTGCCCGGGACAAATGTTTGTGTGCATGAACATGTCTATAAAAGTATCTATATATTTATACATTATAAAGAATTTTGAAGTATGTACATCATTTGTCTAGTACCCCGTAATACAAGTATAATACTTGCTTACTTTAGAACTAGGGTGCCGTGTGGGATGTCCCAGGTTCCATGTGAGTGAGCAATACGAATCATCGACCGCTCCCTTCCGCATTCAAAATTCGTTGCCTTAGAGAAGTGGAAAGCAAAAGCTATTTCCTCTTCTTCTTCTAAAGGTAACGGCATGGCTTCCGGGAAGATTTGATTAAACTAGTGATTGTCCAGTGCTCTAAATTCGACTGTAGATTATTTATTATTTTTTTTAGTTTGAACGTTACTGAGGTTTTTTATTAAAAAATATACCTGTATAATTGTTGCATGTACTTACCTAATTTTTTTGAACTTAGTAAGTATGATGAATACAGACTTCCAAATAAAGGTTCTAACATAGAGTAAATAAATTTGACAGCAGCGCTTGGTTTTAATAGAGTGAGAAATCTCACTTCACAGTATCGAAAATGTCAAAGGCAATTTCGGAGGGGTGAAGACCGGCGCGTGGGGACCTCGTGGACTAAACTCGGACTGATACTCGCCATCTCTCAACGGGTACCTACACACCAGCTAGCTAGAGTATGCGAGTGGTTAGACGGTAAGTGCAGAATGGGGCTTCTAGTCATTTCGTACTTTTATGTCTTTTAACTCTACGTCGAATAAGGGGAAAAAATCTGTTCCCAAAATTATTATAGTTATTGCTAATACAAAATCTCGTCAATAACTACTAAACAAAAAAAAAATAAAAACCGACTTCAAACACATAAACTAAGAAGTTAAAAATAAAATTTTCACTTTAAAGAAAGGAGCATTAACGCAACGTAAGTTCAGTGTCAAATTGACGCATCAGCATGCCTAGTAGGTAGTGGTATTCCTATGTAAAACTTCAATCTTAATTATTATTTTTGTGCGAACTGAACATTTTGGCATATTGAACCGTATGAAGTAAGCCCAACAAAAGGTAACTGCTGTAAATCGTTAAGGAGTTCCTTCGGCTGTGTATGGTCTCCATCATCAGACCTGTAATGGTACTTATAACCAATATGGGTGCAAAGTTCTAATTAAAAGAAATGAATTGAATCCAAACACCAGGTAATTGCTGTAAATCGTTAAGGAGTTCCTTCGACTGTGTATGGTCTCCATCATCAGACCTGTAATGGCACTTATAATCCATATGGGTGCAAAGATCTCATCAATAGAAATGAATCAAGTCCAAACACCAGGTAATTGCTATAAATCGTTGAGGTATTCCCTCGACTGTCTTTCAGCTCCATCATCAGATCGACTCCCGACCTTCATTAAATAGTACTAGTAGTAGTACTTTATCCAAATACTTAAAATACGATACTTTAAAGAGTTGAGTGTTAGATTTAGTGCGAAGGAATTGCTATTGCTTCTATAATAAAAGACATGGCGAGAGGGAAATCTCCAGGGCATGACAGCCTCAGCATCGAGCACTTGCGGAATGCTGGATTCCATCTACCAAGAGTATTGTCTATGTTTTTTACTCTTTGTCTTGGTCACTCTTACTTACCTGATAAATTAATGCGAACAGTTGTTGTACCCATTATTAAAAATAGGACAGGTGATTTATCAGACTTATCCAATTATAGGCCGATATCACTGGCTACAATTATAGCCAAGGTGCTGGACCGTCTGCTTGACAGGCACCTGGATAAGCACTTTAACCTTAATGATGCACAATTTGGTTTTAGAACTGGTCTCTCTACGGAGAGTGCTATTCTGTGCCTCAAGCAGACTGTGCAGTACTACACGGCCAGAAAAACACCAGTGTATGCTTGTTATTTGGACCTATCCAAAGCTTTCGACCTGGTATCTTATAATATACTGTGGGAAAAGTTGCGTTACGATACAAGCCTGCCTCAAGAAATTGTATCTGTATTTAGGTACTGGTACAGCAATCAAATAAATCGTGTGAGATGGGCAGACTCTTTCTCGGATGAGTACAGGCTGGAGTGCGGGGTAAGGCAGGGGGGCTTGACCTCGCCTCGGCTATTTAGTCTGTACATGAATCGGCTGATCGAGGAGCTTAGTAGTACCAATGTTGGATGCCATATTGACGGTACGTGTATTAACAATATTAGTTATGCAGATGATATGGTCCTGCTGAGCCCTTCGATCGGTGCCCTGAGAAGATTGCTGAAGATTTGTGAATGTTTTGCGGAGACTCATGGGCTTAAATATAATGTTCAAAAAAGTGAGATGATGGTATTTCAGTGTAGAAATAGGGGTTGCTCCACTATACCTATCGTCTCACTTTGTGGTACTCCTTTAAATAGAGTGGCAAAATTTAAGTACTTGGGCCACTGGGTTACTGAGGACCTAAGTGATAATATTGATGTGGAGAGGGAGAGAAGGTCGCTGGCTGTCCGAAGCAATATGCTGGCCCGCAGGTTTGCTCAATGTACAGGGGACGTTAAGGTGACGCTATTTAAAGCATATTGCCAGTCCTTTTATACCTGTAGCCTGTGGGTAAATTGTACACAGAAGGCGCTCAGTAGTCTACGCGTCCAGTATAATAACGCGTTTAGGATACTGATGGGGTTGCCGCGATTTTGCAGTGCTTCTCACATGTTCGCAAACGCGCATGTTGACGGTTTTGCAGCGATCATGCGCAAGCGATGCGCCTCCATGTTAACTCGTGCGCGTGCCAGTGCCAATAACATTCTGAGAACTCTGGTCGACCGATGGGACTCTCCAATGCTTGAGCGTTGGGTGCGGATTCATGCGGACATGTAGACTGCTGATGTTGTTGATTTTCATTATACCCTAATTGATGTAACCTAGTTTTTATACTAACATAAGTTAAGTACTTTATACTAACCCACTTTGTATATGGACAATGTCTGAAATAAATTATTATTATTATTATTATTATTAAAACCACTCCGGAGATATCTCCCTTCCACAAAAATAAAAAATCATCCAATTTGGTTCATAAACAACGAAGTTATCCCTGAACACACATAAAAAAAAACATATATACGGTCGAATTGAGTAACCTCCTTCTTTTTTGAAGTCGCTTAAAAAGGGAAATGAAAACTGGTTGACAAACAGAGAAGAAAATGCATTGAACTGTCTTTGCCTGTTTATATGCTAACTAGGTACTAGCTTTCCACCCGCGGCTCCGCTCGCGTGGACTATACTACACAGTTGGACCAGGACCCCTTTTTCCGAGATAAAAAGTAGCCTATTTTAACCTTCAGCTTATAAACTTTATCTATACAAAAATTATATAATGCCGGTACAACTGTGTAGTCCACACGAGCGGAGCCGTGGGCGGAAAGCTAGTTTGAAAACAATATAGCCCATGTTACTCACTGAAAATGTAGCTCCTTTTAGGCGAAAAAAAGTTTAAAATCAGTTACAGTGCCCGGCCGTCAGTAATGCACACGAGTTCTAGAAATCAGGTAAGTAAACAAGTTTACAAGTAAAACTATAGGTAATCTTAAAATTTTTTATTCAATTACAATAAAGTCAAACAATGTCGTTTTGTAATTGAATATAAAAATGATAGGATTGCCTATAGTTTTATTTTTAAACTTGTTTTTACTTAGCCTCTTTTTTTATTTAACTCGGCATAACTTACGGCCGAGTACTGTAAGTATAGTTTTCGAGTTTATCTATAACAAACAAAAAATAAAATCTTCTTAATGATATTAGTATAGACAGGGAGAAGATATATAGATAATAAAATAAAAACCTACATTAATTGCTCTTATATTTTTTCCAATAAAGTGTTGTGATGTAGTCACACGACCAGTGCCAGTGCTCGAGTCGCTTTTATAACTGCATTGACTAAAACTCTATAACATCTATTTTAAAATTAACAAAGTACTTTCGTACACAAAATATTTTAAATACGGACAGGCAGTATGGCTTTGCTCCATCTTAAAATTAATTGCTAATCTTTAAATCGAATTTTACTTACTGATATAACAAACATATTGTACCCTCCACGTCTACGTCATTGAAACACATACTTTTTCTGCTATTTTTATGTCTCCGTCCGTAATCTGTATGATATACACCTAAATTACATTTTATACTATAATATGAGCAATTCTTATATACCTACACATTTCGTGTAGGTACCTTAGAAACGGCTTTAACGATTTGGAGGAAATTTTGTATTTAGATAAGGTTTTGCTTCTTAAGTATATCTAATATAGTAATATTAAAAAACTAAATTTTTGACCTAACTATTTAATATACTCGCGGCGCCATTTCGTAATTTTTTGGGGTAATTGTCTTGTTGTCTCCTAAGAATATTAACTGTTAAGTACCTCAGTACCTTCCGTGAGGTATGACGCTTCCCTCTGCAAATGCGTCTCACACCCCCGCTAAATGGAATGCTGCGTTTTGAACAGTAGGTACGGAGTGCCGCAAGGCTCCATCCTCGGACCTTTAATATTCAACTTGTATGTTTGTGATATACCGAAATGTAATGAAATAGTGAGCATCGTACTGTCGCAGTACGCAGATGACCTCTGCATCATAAACACAGCTCGTGATTTTGACAGAGGGACCAGATGACTCAAATGGGCAATAATAAGGGCTGATTAAAATATCTAACTATTACGACAAAGTGGAAATTTAAGTGTAATAAGGATAAAACTGAATGCGTCATTTTCTCGACAAAGAGAAAATTTAAACCGACCGTTAACATCAGATGTGACGAGAATATCCAATACAAAACCAAAATAAAGTACTTGGGTGTTTGGCCTGACCAACGCTTAGCAATGAATAAACACAAGCAAGTCCGAGGAATGTTAGGGTCTATCATAGGAAAGGCTGAACTCGAGACTAAACTCATAGTCATACAAAATTATTATCTCCCAGTATTAGATTATGGAATAGTGCAACTTCTACCGAGAGTCAGTGATAGAAACATCATCAAGTTGGAGAGGCAATACCGACTTGCACTTAAAACTACAGGCAACTTTCCACGATCGCTAGCTTCGCACGATCTTTGGGAAATGCTTTAGCAGCAACCTTGGCATATCCGCATCCACGATCATCACTGCGCCGATATGCTCGCTAAGCTTGCGCTAAGTTTCGAGGATCTGGAGGATCCCGGGAACTATATACCCGTCATGGTCACTTTAACCACATGCTAGCCACCAGCAGGTACGGTGATATTGATTACGTACAACCCAGTTACCCAGGGAGAGGTAGAAACTGTTCTGCAAGCGAACGGTACCTTCCCGTAGAACATTATAAAATAAAACTAGCTTGTAAGATATAGCCTGTAATAAATGCATAAATATTGTTCTCGGCAGACGATCCAGGCGCTAACGAATGTCAATCAATACCACAACAATACTAACCGAAATGAAATATAATTAAGATTCATGCTATTCTATTAAACAGTACCTACATGCCTTACTGTGTGTATAGGGACGGCGGGCGGGCAGCTTCGATATCTCTACCGACTTTAGGAAGTGGCGTATGCCTGTAACGCTTAACACAGGATGAGGTTTTAATGACAAGCCAAATTTTAATATAGCGATCTTTGGTAGAAAACCGATACCAGTCTTGTTTCCTTTTAGTATCGTTCTATAAAAAAATATTGAGATATGATTACACAAACCTTTCCCGGAAAAACCAATAACTCTAGTCACCATTCATGCCCGCCGCCCCATTCCGTTCCAAGGCCTCGGGTGCATACGTTTACTATAGCGTTAAGAAGGCAAACAAACGTTATAAAATAACACTGTAGATAAAATAATTTATTATGAAAATGTAACCCATATTTTTTATTTACTCAACGAGTTCTATTGGTGATACATAACATCTAAAAAATTTTGGATGGTTACTAAAATCTCACCTGTAAAATCTCACCCATAAACATATATTTTTTACATTTATTCGTTTTTTTTTTATTTTTTACGTATAGAGTGTACCTTAAGTAGGTATATATTTAATGTAATTTATGTATAACTTCTAAAGATTCGACGAAAATTATTCTCTTTGATGTGATATCTATACGTTCTTACCAACCATTGCAATATGTACAAATATCAACTACACATTTGAATAGACATAGAATTTTTAAATAAACTTTGTTTAACCTTGGTCTGAGCCAGTTGTAAAATATAAATAAACTACAACATAGGCAGTTAGTGAATAAAAACTTAAATACATCAATTAAATGGCTGAATCTATTTTCTAACATTATCGCATTTTTATTTAAAATTAAAAAGGAAAAAAAATATTATAAAAATGGTCTATAATAAATGTGGATCAAATGATTTGTGTGAAAAGGCTTAACAATAGGGTTCCCGTTGATTCCCTTCGAGTACGGAATCCTAAAAATATATTCGCGTAGACAGAACATGATTTCATATGTAAGGAAAAGAATATTCTCTCAAAATAAGTAAATATATTGTTTTTACAAAAAAAATTTTTGTTAATCTGAAGAAACATTTACTTATTTTGAGAAAATACTCTTTTCATTATAAATAAAATCATATATTGGTTTAAAAAATATTTTTTATTTTATAGACATTGCGGTTAGGTCCAATCATGCTGTACCTACTAGATAAGGCAATGTTTCTCTAAAATGCACGTTTTTAAATGTTTTTCAACAACTGCACTCTACACAAAAATTCTCGAAAAGCATTATTCTGCAGTTCGCTGAGAACGCGATTTAATAACTTTATGAAATAGAATTATTTCTTCAATCACATGACCAGGTGACCAGAGAGGGTTCAAAATCAGTTTTATATGTATTATACAATAATGGAAATACCTGGGTTATTTCACTTAGCAATCTAGTGCCAAACTGTACAAAGCTTGTGCTATGGGTATAACAACTGATATTACATACCTACTTAGATATCTTTTATTATACATATATGCATATACGTAGTTTATTAAATATATATTTTACACTCAAACACGTAAAATTAGACATGGTCATGCACCAAATATTTGTCCCGCGCAGGAATCGAACCCGCAACATTTGGTTCAGCAGTTAGGGTCGCTACCTACTCGACCAATCGATGGTAATAATATTAATGAAATATATGTCTAGACAGGTCATTGAAGAACTCAAATCATTCGGTCGGCATCCGACATTGGGCGTCCTATTCACTCTCATCACGGTTCGTCCTGGGTTTGATAAAGCGCGAGTCGGCCAAGAGACCTAACTTCTTTCTCAGTTTGGTACCCTTTGATAGAGATTTATTTTTATCATTTTCACTTTGATGTAGAAATGATTTTTTAATTATTAAGTCAAAAATACTCATAACGACTCTCACGAAAAGAATTACATAAACCAGCTTAGTTCTTAAGCTAGCCATTTCAAAACTAAAAACAAGTCATCCACTATGCTACGATATCGAGGCAGAAAACAAAAATTCTGAGAACGACAAAAAGTTTCCTTTTTGCTGAAACTTTTTGTCGTCGTCAACAAAAAGAAAACTTTGGCTGAGCACTAAAATAAAGCCGCTCTCATGTAGACAACACTACTCTAATAAATGAAATTCACACCTGGTATAAAAGTGAAACCTTCAAAAATTTTGGTTTCAAGATAATGAGACAGATGTAAAATTTCGGGAAGAAATACTAAATATTTAATTTAATATTAAATATTTAAAATATTAAAGTTTTAATATAATATTAATTAAATCTATATTTAATTTTTAAAATAAAAAAAAATTATAGTTTAAAAATGTATTAATAATTTATTTTCAATATTAATTTAAGAAAATAAGATTTAGTTATGTTAAAATTATAACCGAAATTTGTGCCAGCAGTTGCGGTTATACAAATAATAAATTATAATTATATTGACTTATAATAAATAATAATTTCTTTTGTATAATATTAAATTATATATTTATTTATATATATATATATATATATATATATATATATATATATATATATATATAGTGTCGTGTTATTTATATATATGGTGTCGTGATAGCCCAAAGCGCAACGAACCTGTTTCAAATTTATAAGGCCATAGGGCCATGGTTCGAATCCGGGCGTGAAACTGACTCTGTGCCTCGGAGAGCATGTTACGCAGTCGATCCCGGGCGCTGTCAATAGATGGCGGTCGTTACAATCCCCAACGCGCAGTGGAGCAGCGTGGTGGATTTAAGCTCCAAGCCCCCCCTCGCCCGGGGAGAGGACTAAGTCCCTGCAGTGGGGTAAAAATTGGCTGATGAAGTGAAGTGAAATTATTTATATAGTTATATTATATATTGCGAGAGTTGTTGTGATGCTTTTTCTCAAGCTTTGTACTACGCATGCCGCACAAACACGTATTAACACACGTACAACGCTGAAGCCCAAGCAAACTCCCACTATGCCTAGGTAAACACGAGTAGACGGGGTACGAAGCAGAGTACAAAGAGAACCACGAACATAAGAAAAACTGTATAATGTTTCTTATCTTACTTTCTCGCACGTTAAATCTTATGAATTTATGTGTCAGTCTCTTTTTATTGTCGCTTTTTCGTTTTATCGACTTTCAAATCACAACGATGCTAAAGAAGTTTTCACTTTAATAATATTTTTGAAGGTACATCGAATGTCTAGGTAACTTTGAAATATCACCAACTGTAGGTAATAAAACCTGGAAAACAGAACATGAAGAGATCACTTCAACCAGTTTGTGGATATAATGTTATAATAACAAAACAAATTTCTTTGTAAAATTTTCAATAAAAATTGATTGCTCATGACAAAAAGTTAATAAAATTTTAATACATTATTTCAAAAAATATACAATGTGCCGTGTACCATCATGTTGTACATTTAAGTAAATAAAATACATGATTTAAATAAATGAAAGATTTATTACTATGCAATTATATAATAAAAATGTCATGGATAAATATCACAACTAAAATAGAAATAACCAATCTAATCTAGACATATCCAGATTCAAAATTTTTTATGTTTCGGAGAGAAATACTATTCGCTAAAAATGTCTTGTCAATTTGTCCTAAAATAAGAGTGGTACTTATACCATAGGTACACATTAAAAATCCATCATAAAAAAACGGTGGAGGACCCGTGGTCTCACCGATTTGATCTACTGGTAGGATCACGGTATATCAGTATATACTCGTGCTTCTACTGGACCTAATCCTGAACAGAAAATGATTTTGAACGTGTTCGGCTTCAAAGTAAATGTTATTTTATAAGGGGAAAAAAATGTCAATTTTAATTATTTACTTAATAAAAACACAGAAAAATATCGATACTATTAATCGTCTTTAGTCCAAAAGAGCCACGGGTACATAATGGTATACCGTGGTCCTACCAGTAGGTCAAATCGGTGGGACCACGGCCACTTCACAATAAAATCATGAATATAATACACAACGAAATTCTTCTATAGTCGTATTCCAAGATAAAAAAGTTACAAGTTCGATAGGATGTCATATAACTTTTTACATATAAGTATAGCTTTAGAAGGATGTTAGTAATAAAAAGCAAATAGGCCACAAAAGACGTGAGTATATACTAAAACTTGAAAGTGAAAATTATTTGTAATGAAATAATGAAATAGAAGATACTTATAGTATTATCCTAGCAAGGAATAAAATTTTTATTGAATTTTGTTATAAAAATAAAAGTTGTCGTTTGAAAATATTATCCAAATAAATTTTTGATTTTGTCTTTGCCTTCCGTGATCAATTCCTTCACGACAGTTTCTTCTCCATCATATTTCTTGCCATCTTCTCCTAAACCATAAGGTGACTTATCGCCGGTTTGAAGATAAAACTGGCCTCTGGTGCCGGGTTCAGTCGGGTAGCCCATGTAACTGAAATGTTGTGTCAAGAAGTAATCTAGGTTCACTACAAAAAAAAAAAAACAATTAAGAGCGAGCCTGGAGTTTGTAATTAAGATTCCGTACCAGCACATTGACGCAGCCTACAGTGTGCCCTTCGTCATACTATATATGGAGGTCTGTGTGACCTAACTAACTTATATATATAATGTTTATATGGTACACATGTCTGTATACCTTGGATTGAAGCTATCCAGGCAACGTACTCACTTCGAACGGGAATCGAACCCGTCCTTCTTGCTTAAACATTTCTTCTATTTCCCACATACTTAGGTATATAGAAGCTCTGCTCAGAACCGAAATTGAAACTCGTTTTGCGTTCTACGTAGCTATTATCGATCTATATGAATATATATATTTCGATAACTGGAAATATCGTTTCTAGTTTTAGTTTCCTTATATTTTTCCTGCTATTTTCCAAACAACCAATAATGCACACAACATCACCAACAAACAGTTGATAGGTATGCCGAATTCAATGGGCTTGGACCGACATTTTAAAGTTGCTCTAATGGTTATTAATTTCGAAAGGAATAAAGTTTTTTTTTTTAAGAAGTTTCTTTTATGAATTTAACAAATATTCAAGACAAGAAGTAAATTTTAAATGTTTGGATTAGTCAGTCACTTATCAAATAAAACTGCAATCCTCTTGAATCAATGAAAATATTATAATCTCATTTAGTCTTAGATAAAGAGAACAATAAGCATCTGTCCAGATGATGTCACAGGGACACTTTAATAGATAAATTTTAGAAATAAAATTTTCTAAGAAACTTCAACTTAACATTTCTAACTACATCGTTTTGTGTTTATAATATACCTGGTTTCTAGTTGACAGTTTCCTTCTTTGAAGGCATCCCAGCTCTCGCAGCGTACCGCCGGAAAGGCTTTGGGATTCTCAATCGACTCACTATAGTACATCCAGGCGCGCAAGTGGCTACAAGTTTGCGTTAGGCAGTTGGGTTGCTGAGCACCACTGTTGGGGAAGAAGTCCACGTGACCTGGTTATGTTTTAAATTATTACCAAACACGATCTAGTATTTTTATAAACTTATCCTTTGTAAGCAAACAAGGATAAAGTCACACGTTAGGTTACGCATGCAGACTTATTTCTATACAGTCGAACTGTGCAGGTAAACATATGAAAATTACTGATTTCCGTTGATCACGCCATGGCTGTAGGGAAAGGGTGTGTAGGTACTAGCTGCTGCCCACTTCTTCGCCTGCGTAACCTACAGGATTTACAATATTTAGTTATCAGTTCCCATCCTGTCCTGAAAAATCATTTTAAAAAATTTCCCTGTCTATACTCCAAGTAACAGAGCGTGATAAATTGTATTTTAGATTAGACCCTAGGTTACGAATAATAGATTATAAACATTTCACTGAATTAGGCTCAGTAGTTTATGAGGTTATACTGTTCATACAGACAGACAGACAGACAAAATAAAATGTACCTTAGATTAAACCCCGGGCTTTGACTAATATATTACAAAAAGCTCCACCAAAATCGGTTTAGTAGTTTTTAAGATTATCGTGTAAACAGACAAAAATTCCAAAAATAATTATTTTGAGTTCAGTATCGTCTACGTGACCAATATCAATTATTAATTTGCAAAAATACCTTATGTACATGATTAACTTCGTTAGGATTTTATCATATGTATAGATGATAATCGTGAGGTTGGTTTCTGGCAACTAATTTGAACTTGGCTATGAATGAACCAATCTATCTACGGGTTCATTATCCCAGACGTGGAAACTGGTAGGAATATGACAGGATCGGCTATTATTTTAAAATCGGTGAGAATTCGCCTCAATGTTTAAATGAAAACTAAAGTTTTCAACCAGTCCGTATATACTGCCAACCTTAACGTATAGGGAGCCGTAACTGAACTTAGACTGTGGGTTTGTTCCTGAAGATCATGAGCTGTATAGAGATCTATGTTGGCAATCTCCGTATAGAATTCGTAATTAATCAAAAACATAGCCCCCAGGATCAGTGAGGTCTTCACCTAACTGATCCTGTGGGCTATGTTTTTGATTCATATCAGTAGTTAAAGCACGTATTATGCCGCAGAACGAATCAGAAAGTAGAAAGTAGTCTTTCAGGGTTAGAAAGGTTCTCAAATAGAGACCACATATCGGCAAAGAGAATGAATGTTGGGTGCCTACTAGCCCAATGAATCGAGAGCCTGATAAGATGGCGGGGGTGTCCAGTTCAGTGAACGCAGATAGTTAAACTAGTTCACCAGCTCTAGAACTCTCTAAGAGCTGTATGGTGGCTGGAGACAGCTAAAACCATACAATGGCTCTATAACAGATGATAAATCCATTTATGCATATATTTGGAGGTTTTTGTAAATACAATAGCGGTACAGTATATGTAGGAAAAACTCAAAAGTGCACAACAGCTATAAATAAGAATTAGAATTTCTTAACTCTTTTGTAAAACTACTTACGCTTATTGATAATGGTTTCCAAAGTTGTGCCCGAATGGGGTTAGTCCGCTGCTGTAAGTAGAGCTTCTTTCAAGTAGAGCTGCTTTAAGTACAGCTTTTAGGGGTTCTAGATCTAGTGTGCAAGTTAGATAAAGATGATGTGGAGTAGAGTACATTAGGAAGGGCCTATCTTCAACGGTGGGAAAAAGGGTATAATCTATATATGAAGAAAAACTGTGTAGGACACTTTGGGACTTGTATGCTGCGGACAAATTGTTTTTTGTTTCATTTATACTTAAGTACGTGATTCTTCATGATTGTAATATATGTACTTCACATACCAACTGAATCAGTTAGGCCGAAGACGCCGCTATCTGTGTGCATCACGTCTACGAATTCACCGTCAGTCGATTTCAAGCGCAGGTCGGTGCCCACATCGGTGAAACAGGGTCCCGCGGGATCCAGACCGGAGATGCGGCCAACCTACACGAAAAGAGAACCTTAGAGTGTGCGAATTCCCTTAACTAAGCAGAAGACCCTATAGGTCATAATTCGGGAGCCTGTGACAGACGGTGGTCACAATGAGTTCGTATATCACGGTGCTCTTGCAATTCGAATGGCGCAATTAGAACTTTTGAAATAATTTAAACGCCATATAATGTCGGCAGCATCAGCAAAGTATTTGAACAATCTTAAAGCTTTGTGGTAAATTTCACATTTGAATAACTACCTATAGAACTAATTTGATTCCCGCCAAACAAGACCGGAAAGCAACAGCGCTTCTTTCTGTGTAAAAAAATTGATTTTGGTAGATCGCCTTTTGTGACACGTACTGAACATGGAATCAAAATGGCGCACAAACCTATTGTACCCACGTGGGCGGCGCGTCGTCTCGATCATTCGATTCCCGTGCTTTTTTGTTTCCTCGATACCTCTGTTGTCTGTATGTAATAGTAAATGGCCGTTTTTGGTTTTAGATCGGTTTTCGAAATTCATTTTTGTATTTTATGTGCGGCATACTCTAAAATATATAAGTCAACCAACTGCTGACACAAAACTTGCGATTAAAAACGGTTTATTTATACACCAGTGAATAGTATATTTTATGCTTTTTTTAATGATATCTAACTTGTGTCTGTAGCACTTATATTTTTCTGATATTTACATTTTAACAAAATCGGGAAATGATTTTTCCTAAAAAATATCTCAACTTTATATATCAGCCACTGATTACGTAGTAATCACTGCGAATGGAAATTTCCGTTGCCGTAACTGCGCAACTTTAGCCTTTCGATAGAAATATACGCCACTTCGAGCGTGTTATGGTTACTGAACATTATGCGTTCTCGAGTAACACGTTTTCATTACGGTCAAGTTTCAGTTCGTGTACGTCACTATGTCACGTATGCCATATAATTTTATTTCATGTCAAAAGCAAATAAGCTAATTTAATAAATTTTTTTGTCCGCCACTATATGAATTTATAGATAGGCGTATAGGTACATTGGATGGTGCAAAATTTATCGCGATCAACGCGTGCGATGCAAATTGACACTTTTCCGATATATTCGAATCAATGACAGTACATAGAAGTACAGGCAATGACTACACGCTTCACGTACACACCACGTATGTAGGTGGGTCAGTGCGTAGGTTAAGGGAAATCACTCAAATGCATTACGACAGTTCCTCGACTTAGAGTCATCTATGCATATTTATGGTCAACCCACCTTATTTCCAGTTAAGTTTTGGAAAGTTTTGCCAGCGAAGCTGCTGATGTGTGCACCCAAGCTGTGTCCAACCAAATGGATGTCTTCGGGTTTCACGCCATCTATAATAAATGAAAGTTTTTTTGATAAAATTGGTTGTTGTTTTTGCAACAAGCAATAGAAATGTCTTCAGACTTTTCGCGATACAAATTATTTAGGTTTAAGTTACACACTCATATCCTAAGGGTTTACCTAAACGCAGTCAAAACTTTTAGAGCGTGTAGAGCTTACCGAACTATACAAAAAGTTTCAAAAAACATACGAAAACTCATAAAAAATGAAACTTCAAACATGTTTTTCTTGGGAACTGGTAGTTTGCGCCATGTCCAATTCGGTAATCTCTACACGCTCTGTAAGTTTGGACTACGGTCAGATAAACATGGTGTATGTATATTAAAATGTATTTATTACATCTGAAACCCTGCTCTATATTACTTTTTATTTACTACTCTGTGTCTAACATTAGCAGCGTGGTGCCACATACCCTGAATCATGAACCACAGGTCATCATATTCTACTTCTTCTTAATATGGCGTTTTAGGTTGTCGTGATAAACCGTGCTATAATATATTTAAATCTAGTAATTTCATCGAAATGGGTTTAATAGTTGGGTTATGAGAGTAAAAACAAACAGACAAAAGCAATAAAAGTTGTTTTTTTTTTGGTTCACACCTGACTAATTAGCCTATCAAAATGACTTCAAGGTAACATCTGTCATACACAGATTTCCGTTAAAGTTTCAGAAATGTTATTATAAGATTGTATACTGACTTTTGGTAATAGCTGCTAGGACTTTTCCAAGTTTTTCGCCAATGAAGCGCACATAAGTCGAAGATCGAAGGTACAACCAGCGGATCAGCGAACTGCCGTCGAGGGCCACCACGAATATACCTGAATGTAAAGATTATCACTTCTTATTTTACGTATCTGAATGTAAAGAAAAGACGCGGCAACTTTTCCGCGGGAAAACATCTTTTTCTTGTTGATGACGTAGTTAAAATTTCTATTCCGTATAAGTATATAAAGTGTGATGTAGGTAGATTAACATTACGTCAGTCGTTCATTTTGAAATACATTTTCATCCGATCACATACTAGCCAGTTATCATTTACTAGGTCGAATTTTTCCATTTTTCCTATCGATATTTTTTTAATTAATTATTTTTTCTTATATTCGTAATTGTTTGATATTTCTATCCTCGTCGCCATTTGTATGTTTGTAACAATTGAAACCACATCTGATTTATTACGTGTTTAATGAACGACTGACGTAATGTTAATAATCTACCTACATCACATAAAGGACCAACAGAATTATGTGAATTACGGAAAAAAAAAACACCGCCAACTAATATCGAGGAAAACATCTTCTTTCTTTGGAAAAAATAACAATACGCTGGACATGCGGAGACAGCAAACTGTGATCTACGCGGGTCGAAATGTCTCTTTGTGAATCAAAAACTGTTAATGTTACCTTTACTGGTGAAAGCTTTGCTGATGCTCTCGAAGCTTATCATAGAGGGGTCGTCTATGAACCCGTGGACGAACACCACCAACTTCTTTTCAGACTTCAAATTGCCGTCTTTTGAGATTTCTTCAGCCGCGTGATTTATGTTGTACGTAGCGTCTTTCTCGCTGGAGAAGGAAAGCGAATGAATACCTTATACTGTTATATAGAAGATATATTAGATGTCGTAATAATATTGTAACGCAGTAAGTATTCCGATTATAAAAAAATCAGAAAAGAAAGTACGTTACTTTTGTTATCTTTTTCTTAAGCCATTACGTCTCATCATCATTCTCTTTGTTTCGCTCTTATACAAAAGCGAAAAAAAATGATAATATCATCTGAAAATAAGCTACGTTTTTCGATCGTTTCAAAGCATGATATGCGATGTCTTGACAATTCTGTTATTCAAGTTCGATATACTAACTGGCTTTTGTATTGCAAAGTGAGTTTGCTGACATCGGGCTCATTTTCTCCTTCCAATTGGTCGTACGCCACGCCGACGAGTTTCTTCACGTGGCTACCTGAAAATAATAATACCTAATACCTAGGAGTTCTCATATAGCGTCATCTAGTTCTAAAGTAGGCAGAGCTTGTACTATGGGTATCTACTAGTCAGCTGATAGACGTAATTGAATATTCTTTATAATATGGGGTGTTCGGATGAATGTAATCCAAACTTTGTAGAGCTCTTACCAAATTATACAAAAATATTTAAAAACAAATTAGATAAGTGATGAAAAAATAAAACTTTAAACATATTTTTCTTGGTAACCGTTAGTTTGCGCCATCCACTCGCTTGAAACGTTTTATTTAGTTTGCTAACCTTTACACGCATAAGTATCGACTCCGTTCAGCCGAACACACCGTATATAAATATTTTGACACTTAGGCACGGAATAAATAGACACGTTCAAAGGAATCGAACCCAAACTTAACGTTTTCCTGTCGTTAAACTTAATTACGTCTTGTAGATGTCGAATCTTTGCGTAAACCGGTGTGCTTGTCTAGAAATAAAAAGTGAATGACCATTTTTTTTTCTATTCTGGAAGAAGAATTTATATATCCAAATCCATTAATTTTACTATTACATATATTAGAAACATCATCATCTGATATTCGTGTCAATAAATATGCAACATTCCTTTGGTAGAGTTGCCCACTCTGATATAGTATTTACAATTAGTATTTTGATCACTTTCAAATATCAGCTAAATTCGCAAAAAATTAGCATGCTATTTTCCTATAATTACAAACTTAAATTAATTGAAAATAAAACTTATACTAAACTAGCGATCGCCCCCGGCTTCGCCTGCGTGGACTACATTTTTATATAATTTCTGCTTATAGAAAAAGAAATGCTACAGGGCCATCAGGTGGCAAGTAACAATAAAGTGGATACCGCGAAAATCTTTTCTGTGTTCGAATACTTATTTACACCAATTTTTGGATAAAAAGTGGTTATTGTGGGTTATCTCTAAGCGATACACATATACCACCGTGGACTTTTTTGTAGACCATTTCAAGGTGTACAATACTATAGTAAATTATTTTGATCTAGGTATCTCGTAGGTTTCAGCCAGCGTTTGCAATGTAAGGGCAAAGAAATGTGTTTATTTACGACACCACAATAGAAATCTCTAAAATTATCTGTGTTTCTCTACTATATTATATAATAATAATATCTGGGACACCCCACACAACGCCATCTAGTCCCAAAGTAAGCAAGTATTATGCTTGTACTATGGGGTACTAGACTAGACAACTGATATAATTATATGCTTAAATATTCATATATACTTTATATTTAATATTTATAGATACCTTTACTCCCAGACACGGAACAAATAAACATGTTCATGGACACAAATATTTGTCTCGGGCGGGGATCGAACCCGCGACCCTTGGCTCCGCAGTAAGGGTCTCTAAGCACTCAGCCAACCGGTCAGGCAATATATTATACATGTTATAAATATATAAACCTTCCTCTTGAATCACTCTATCTATTAAAAAAACCCGTATCCAAATCCGTTGCGTAGTTTCAAAGATTTAAGCATACATAGGGACAGACACATGGGAAGCGACATTCTTTGATACTATGTAGTGATTAAAAACTAAAAATACCTACCTACAAATAAATTATATCACCTAAATCAGGGGCATTGGCAGGATAAAAAACCTATTGCATATTTGAAGGTACAAAGATATTTCCAAAAACCACATTTGCCATAACTTTGTCCGTTTACCAAATATTGAGGTTCATTAAACTCCACTTTTAAATTTTAAAATAACTAATAAATGTATGTTCCCCGTGATTTTCGTAATCTGGTCTGACACTTGGTTTATTATAAACATTAGCTGATACATCTATATTATAAACATCATTGTATTTGGCCAAGTTTGTTGGTTTACGCTATTTTACACCACTTGACATTTTGATACAAAACAAAATAAAAGTTTAAAAAAAAAACATACATTGGCTGGAACCGATGTACGTAAGGGTTTCGTCAATTGGCTGCTTTACTGCACCAATTCCGTCTTTGACCTCTTCGAAGATGCCTCTTCCATTGACTCCATCTTGCATCATCAGACTCAGTGCCAACACTAAGATTTGCAGCTTCATTCTACGTACATACACGCAAAAAAAAAACTAAACGTTATGAAATCATTTTAGATTTAGTAACGAAAATCACATTTCGATTAAAAAAAATTATTGAAAATATAAATAAACTCTGACAGTAAGAAATCCAGATTAAACTAGTTTTCAAAGTAAAAACCCGCATTCAAATCTGTTCATCATTTTGAGACCTACGATGCCACAGACAGACACATAGACAGACAGAGAGATAGAAACGTAGCTAAAACCATCCTGATCGAATCAGTTTTCAATTAAAAAAACTGCATTGAAATTGGTTTACCTATTTGGGAGCTTATCACGCCGTAGGTATACTGACACACAGGCAAATAGAAACATAGTTAAGGGGGTAGGCTTTTCATACAAAAAGGGTTCGACCTGTGTCTAATCCTCGCTATATTTCTGTATCAATATTTCCAAAAAAAAACATATGTAATAGAAGAAATACTGTCACAGGGCGATATGTTTTTAGGGTTCCGTAGCCAAATGACAAAAAAGGAACCCTTACAGTTTCACCATGTTTATTTTATTTATTTGCAACATACAACATACAATAAACGCAATTAGCAAATAGGTATAATAAGGGTTGTACGGAAGTAGTCATTAGATATCAGTCCGTCACCGACTCCTAAACTGGGTTGTTAGCCTGTACTATAGGAGTCGATGATGATCATTCACAGTAATTGACTCAAATACAACCAGTTACGATCGCGAGTTTACAGTAGGCTACACGAAACAAGTAATTACAAATAATATTAAAGACTGATTTAGGATATGTATAGAAACATGGATGTTAGTGTGTGTGTGTGTGTGAGTGTGAGAGTGTGTGTGCGTGTGTGTGTGTGTGTGAGTGTGAGAGTGTGTGTGCGTGTGTGTGTGTGTGTGAGTGTGAGAGTGTGTGTGCGTGTGTGTCAGTGTGAGGGTGTGTGTGTGCGTGCGTAAATGTGCGTGCTTGTGTGTAGGGGGGGGGGGTGTCATTGACGTGGTTGCAAAAAAAAAAAACTACTGCTATTTCAAGACACGCGAACGAGAAGGTTTTCAGTCTCGTCGTAGTTCAACTTCTGCAACCAGGCACTGAGCCTCTTTTTAAAATAAAATCATCGTATATTAACGCGAGAGGTACCAAACGATAGGTCTTAAAAAGAGATATGTGGAAAAAAATTATGACAGGAATATATACAACGCAATTGAAGGGAAAATATCACAGCTAACTAGACTGTATTATTTAACGAGTAATAGAGTAATTTATGAAATGTACTTTTATAAGTAAAAGTTTTCTAAAAATTCGATAGAAAATGACAGATAGCGTTTAGCCGATAAGCGAAAACTAGATGCATTTTATCTTTGTGATGTTATTGTAAAAGATAATTTAAAAAAAAAAACATTTTATGATGAAAACTACATTGTATTACTAGGCACTATAAATTTACGCTTTCCTTTGCAGAGCTTATTCTCTTTACAATCGATACTAAAAGTCAAAGGTTCACTGTAATAAAATAAGTAATAAAAATTGTCTCTAGCTATCAGTGCACTCATGTTATTACTTTTCGGATTAGCCAGAGAGGATCTAGCGCCTTCTAAATAACGATCGAAATAAACATGAAATATATTTATACAATAATTCTTAAATTACATAACAATAACGATTATTGGTTAAGTTCTATTAACGTCGTGCTCGTTTTTATATTGTATGGTGGTACGGAACCCTTCGTGTGCGAGTCCGATTTGCACTTTGCCGGTTTTGTTCAAATAAATTCTTGAAAATGAGCCGTAAATTAGATATTAATGCAAAGTTCGAAAAAATAAAATAAAACGTACCGCCCTAGAGACATTCTTTCTTTATGACCCTGCAAATGTTGGTTCCAATTCATATACATTTCAGGGGTGGAAACATTCACGAATCGCAAGCTGTTTCGGCGGGTATTTTAAAGGTATTTTTGAGAAAATGTTTACTTGTCATGTCTGTCACTCAAGAACAGGTCGCAGAAGAGGGATTGAAACGAAGATAGCATGCCAAGTCGAAGCCGCGGAGAGAAAGACTATCCTCTTAAGAACTATTCCGATTAAACTTGTATTAAAGCCATTCAGACTTAGCCTCTTATTTACCTCTCGTTTCTTATTTTTGTATTCTGTGGTTAAAAAACCGAATTCAATAATAATAATAATATCTGAGACATCCCACAAAGCGCCATCTAGTACGAAAGTAAGCAAATATTATGCTTGTATTATAGGATACTAGACAACTGATATGTACACACTTAAATATTTTTTATAATATATACATATATAGATATTTTACATACAGACACGGAACAAATAGACATGTTCATGCACACTAATATTTCTTTTGAGCGGGAATCGAACCTGAATCTTGGCTCCACAGTTAGGGTCAATCGGTCAGTCAATTGACTTTTAAAGCAATGTTAAAAAAATTTCAAAGTGTACATAATTTAATGAAATATTATAACACGTACCTTAATTTTTCTTATAATTTTTTCCAATAAAAAGTGTGTTGTGATGAAGTCACTCGACCAGTGCCAGTGCCAGTGCTCGAGTCGATTTTATAACTGCATTGAGTAAAACTTGTCACGTCTATTTTAAACGCATTAACAAATTACCCTCGAAATAAAAATATTTTAACTATATATGCTGACAGGGAACCTGGCTTTGCTCAATCTTAAAATAATTGCTAATCTAATCATTAAGTCGACTTTTACCCCTCCATGTACATACATTCAGATATTTTCACCCCTGTTAGTTACGCCTTAATTAGTTAGGTCTGAAAGTTTTCCTTTTAACTTCATTATATATACCTACTGCAGTATTGAATGCTTTTCAGAAATCCAAAAACAACGGTTTTTGGAAAGAATCAAAACAGCGATAAGTCGATGATCTAGTGACGCATAAATTCTCAAAATCTTGTTCTACGCGAAATGAGAGGCATGTATTGCAAAAACCATTCGATCGTTTTTCTTTACTTCAGAGCCGCTTAAATAATATTATATAATACCTAGGACTTCCCACACAGCGCCATCTAGATTCAAACTAAGCAAAGCTTGTATTATGGGTATTAGACAACTGATATACATAAATATTTTATAAAATATATATACGTAATTATTGTACACGCCACATTTGCCACGGAACAACTATTTGTTTGTTCACAGTCGGGCCGTCCAGCTCGAACTGCCCTCCATTGCCGAGGCACCGACACGCGTCGGCCCTCATCCCTATTTTTAATCATGCGCCTACGAGACGGCGCCCTTAAGGCACCGCCCGTCAAAGGCACTAACACACCGAAGCATCCTCAATGCGTCCGGTCGTTGTTCATGCCAAACCCTATACGCTTTCCGGAGTATAGGTTGAGGAGTCGTTTAGCCGGTCGGGCTGCACCTTCTGTGTACAAATCCCAACCCGGCACTACCTGCGCGGTAGGTCGGGCGCGCAGGTGTCTGTATGCAGATTCGGCCTTCATTAAAAAAAAAAAAAAAACTATTTGTTCCACACAAGTATTGGTGACGGGCGGGATTCGAACCCTCGACTTTTAGTTCTGTAGTTAGGGTCACCAACCACTCGGCCAATTGGTCAGTCAGTAAATCTGTAGACAAATAGCGTTTCTGGTGTGACTTCTCTTTGGATTGTCTTCAGCATGACTCGCACTCAACCTACTTCACGAAGAAACCAACCCCATTGCTATTGGCAGAGAGTGTTGATACTGAGTTAAAAAAAACAAATTGGTTCGAGCTCATTCCTAACATGAGCTCGAACCAATGTTATATTAGAGCGAAGCCGGGGCGGCACAATAGTAATGTATAGGTAAATTCATAGGTAATTACTTCTATCGATACAGTAATTAAAATATTTGTATTATTATTATTAATCGGAATAAATATTACAAATTAATTGTTATTTATATTATACTTCTTTCTATTGAAATTAAATACAAATTAACCTATTTTATTTAATCATTTTTAACATTACTAATCTTTGGAAATTATTTGTTTAGAGTGTTGCCAGTTTAGCTGGTGTTACCCAGTTCCTGATCATGCTGATTAAGGTCCATCCATTAAATAAGTACATACCACTAAGGGGTTAAGGGGTAGCGTGAAGGGTGTGTGACGTAAAGATGGGATTTCTAAAAAATTATAACGTCATGTAATACACAGAAAAAACTGTTTCTTTAACCAAGAAAATATTAATTCATATATACCGAAGAGGATATTCCCGCAACATAAGTAATTATAATGTTGTAAGACATTTGTATTGGTTTAAAAAAAAATTTACTTATTTTGACAGAATATGGTCTTCGGTGTATATGAAACAATATTTTCTTGGTTCAAGAAATCCTTTTTTCTGTGTACGAAAGCCATTTATACGGAATTATTTTACTTTCAACTATGTTATAGCGTTACCTTCGTATTTCATCACACGTGCAGACAGCTAGTTCAATCGTCGATCTTCATTACATCAATCGAAGATGAGTCAATTGACTTGTATTGCGTCTCCCATTTTCTAGTCTATTAAGGCGTATCTGTCACTACTTCCTTCATTACAATATTAATGAATCTATATATAAATACGTGATGGAAAAGCTTTAGACCCCTTTTCAAGCATACTACGTACACGGAGTGTGATATTTGGCATGGTTAAAGTTTATGTGGACTATGAGTGCAGAAAGCTAAAATCTATATACAGGCTGAGGTTTTAATGACCAGCCAAATTTTAATATAATGATCTTTGTTAGAAAACCGATAGCCGTCTTGTTTCCTTTTAGTATCGTTCTACAGAAAAATATTGAGATATGATTACACAAACCTTTCCCGAAAAAACCAATAACTCTAGTCATCATTCATGCCCGTCGCCCCATACCGTTTCAAGGCCTCGGACGCGTATGTTTACTATAGCGTTAAGAAGGAAACCAAACGTTATAAAATAACACTGTACATAAAATAATTTATTATGAAAATGTAAACCATATTTTTTATTTACGCAATGAGATCTATTGGTGATACATAACATCTAGAAAAATTTGGCCGGTTACCATAGATATACTAAAATCTTACCTTGTATACCTATTATGTGTTACAAATACTGTCAATCATACGAGTTTAATAGTCTGTCGTTTGATGCAGTTTGAATTGACTTACTCTCGCCTATTTATTATTGGTAGTTTCAAAAAAGTGAGCGACCAGTAGTAGGTAGGTTCATAAATACACCGTGGTCGGCTGAACGTTGACACCTTGAATAATCAACTTGAAGAGCATAAAGAGCTTGCCGATCTAAACAAAGAGTTTCAAGTGAGCAGATGGCGCAAACTGACGGTTACCGAGAAAAACATGTTTAAAGTTTCATTGTTTTTAACACTTTTTTGAAATTTTTGTTTGATTCGGTAAAATATGCACGCTCTATACGTTTGGACTACGTTCAGCCGAACTCGTCGTTGTATAATATATACCGGGTGTTCGGCTAAATGTAGTACATTTATTTAGAACGTGTAGACCTTACTGAACTAAAAAAAAAACAAAAAAAACACGCAAACTAATGGTTACCGAGAAAAACATGTTTAAAGTTTAATTTTTTAATCAGATACCTAATTTTTTTTGAAATTTTTTGTTTAGTTCGCTAAGCTCTGCACGCTCTATAAATTTAGATTACGTTCAGCCGAATATCTTTGTCTCGTTTGGGGCTAGATAACCATGTGTGAGATGTCTCGCGGTTATTATTATGTCCCAGGTATTATCGAATGTATATACTACCCCATCACTAGTTTTCTGTCTGAAAGTAGGGTCTATAACTATAGAGCAAAGGCTTATTTTTTATGAAACCTTTCTAGGAAGTGCAAGACCGTCTGAACCCTGAAATATAAATTAGATTGAAATCCTTGACAAGTGAGGAAGTTAGCTTGAACAAGGCTATGAACATGTATGTAGCGCAAAAAGAAGAAGATGAATTCGATCCAAGAAAAGAAATTTCTTATCGTTTTGTTAAATGAAAGTCCAACGCGGTTTCAAAACTTTTTTATTAACTAAAATTACATTGTCATGGCTTTTAATTCTAATTTGTTATTTTTTAATGCGTTCCATACTCTTATACAATTAAATGAGCAAATGTTGTATATGTATATAAATAAATATAATAAATTTAAAAATGGCTCTAACGATTTGAATGACGTTTTGAATTTAGATAAGGTTTTGCTTTTTAAGTTTATTTATATAGTTGTATTTCTTAAAAATCCTATTTTAACATAAAAAAATTATCACCTATTTTTATATACTCATGGCGCCATCTCGTAATTTTTTGTAGTACTTGTACTGTTATTGACAGATGATATCAACTGTTAGGTAGGTACCTCAAAATTTTGAGATGGCGCTATATGAAGTAGATACTTATTATATTATTTTAAGATCCGATTCGATTTCGTCATGATGAAACTTAAAAGTGTGTTAAAATAAATATACGTACGTAATAATAAATAATAATGATAGGTAAACTGTAAAAAAGTACTATGATATAGCAAATTGTTTCTTAAATGCAGATATGCGAAAAAGATTCATATTTAATCAGTAGTACCTATGTGATTCGTATCTAAATATTTTCTAAAAAAAATACCAAGCGAAGTTCGTTCGTCCGATTTTATGATTTTTAGATGAGAAGTAATTATATGCAATTTATGGCATTCTATGCAATTTTGTAAGCATAAATTTTTAATACACAAAAATAATAATAATAATAAAAAATTAAAAATTATTATATTATTAGCTATTTATACATATTTGGTTAGCAAAAGAAATCAGCCATAAAATCATTCGGGCAGCTTATTATGGTTTTGTACCTAACTAGTAAAAGAATATCAGGTTTAAAACTCACTATGCGACGGAACTATCCGTCAGCAATATTATAACATTGGTTAGTATGAAAATTATATAATAAAGCTTTAATATTATTATTTGAATTTGCATTACATGTACAAATTATTGCTGAATAAAACTTATATATTTAACAAAGTTTTATTAAATCGAACTTAAGATTTTTCTATCATAAATATGATTACAATAACAATTCATAATTATTTATCTCTCTTTAGTAAAAACGACAAATAATCCGTATAAAAATATAAATATACATTTTTTAATTATTGACTTGAAAACTATTAGGTAAAGGTAACACATTTTTTATTACTGAAATTATTGTTGAAAATACTGCCATCTATTGGTTAATAATTAAAACATTGTCATTACTACTAAGACTTATTTCGATTTTCATTCTGTAATACTGCCATCTGCCGGTATTACATTGTACTACCTAGACAATACAATTAATAAGAACATTGCATGATAACTTTTTAATTACATTACGTAATCTTAAAAAAAAAACGGTTTAGTTAGTGCATGTCGGACCGTCCATAGTGAAGAGTGGTGAAGAGTTCCTTAGTCGGGATAGTATTACCTATATAGGATTCATGATTTAAAACAAATATCTCAAAAAATTCTCAATTTTAAGACTTTAACTCAACAACAAGAAGACAACTTCCAAATTTAAGAGTATAATGGTTGTGAGAGACGGACAAGCCGAAATTACTATAAAAAATGAAAAGAACCATCAACGTATGACTTATTTACACCGGTGTGGTGGCACAACCAATATAAAATGACCGAATTACATGTAGATATAGTACAGTGTAAACTTCGATGTAAATGTAATGTACCTACCTATAGCAATACTAGTAATCGTTCAAACAATTTAAAAAAATAATTAAAACCGTTCAGCAGCTAGTACGATGTCATAGCTACACATACGCTAACTTATAACACCCCTCGACTTGCGTCCGGGGCGGGGGTTAAAAAGGAGAAAAATCTATGTCAAATCACGAAATGTTTTGAAGACGTTTTGAATGATTACTGAATACTTATAAGTGACAAGAAGCAAATCTCACTTTAACGGACACTCCACCATCACTAGTTCTGTTCCAGAAAGTTTAACTAAGAATAAAATGGCAAGCAATTCAATTTTATGCTAGTTTTATAGAAAACACTAAAACGCCGATTCATGAAATATAAAAAGCGGCGAATTTCAGGACGTACCTATCAGATTTATGTGATGCATAAGTTACATTACATGATTTGAAATTTATCTAGTGATAATATGGAAGGTCTAATGTAGAGAGAGAATAAACAAGTTGTCAGTGAGTTTTACAATGAATGATGTGTGGATTTTACGAGAATATGAATATGGATTATTTCAACTGAGAACTGTGCACTCACACAATAATCCGGGCTCGTACATTAATAGGTACAGAAAAAACTTTAGACCGCTTTTTAAGCATACATACTTAGCGCAGGGAGGAGTGTGATATTCAGCATAGTTACAGTTTATGTAGAGTAGGAGTGCAAGGAGCTGTTATTTTGAGAGGGAATTGAATGACTTGATTCGATAATCTATGGATATATTAATACTATGTACCCCTTTTAAAGCATGTTGCGCACACGGAAGTGTGAGATTTGACATAGCTAAAGTTTATATAGAAAAGGAGTCTCAAAACCTAAAATCTATATATACCTAATATGTGTTACAAATACTGGCGACCATACTAGTTTCGTAGTCTGTCGTTTGATGCAATTTGAATTGACTTTACTCTCGCCTAAAATATTATTGGTCGTTCCAAAAAGGTGAGTACGGTCGAAATACGTCCACGTCTTTTTTTGGAAAGCAGTAATAGTTGGCAACTTTGATTTATAATTTTGTTGAAATGTCAAGCTATATGTTTCATCCGAATATGTTAATGGTTGAGCTGATTACACTTTTAGCTGCATCTTTGCCACCTGTTGCGAGATTTTTCACGTGGCTTCTTTCTCCCATGTATATGAGGCCGTTTTCTCCACGACCGTAAGGTGATTCTTCGCCGGTTTGAAGGTAGAACTTCCCAGTAGCATAAGGTGTCGCCGGGTAGCCCATATAGCTGCAATCAGAGGAACAAGAAGTAACTGCGTATTACTGATACCTAAAAACAAAAAAGTTTTTTCGGTGAAGCTAGATCAAACAGAACAAGAAAAACCAGTACACAGACTAATATGACTATGTTTTCCCACTAATTTCTCGCAAAACAATAGATACCATGATCACAGTGGGAAAATATAATACACTAGTCTGTGTACTGGTTTTTCTTGCTCTGTTTATATAAGTTAAAAGACATACGAATAATAAATAAGCTCAGGCTTGTGTCCCGCAGTCGTGGACAGTCCACTAGGCCCTCACATACCTTTTTCGCTTTATCAGGCTCGTCAGTTTACAAAGTTTTTTGACTTAACTGTCGTCTATTTGAAGACACTAGCTTTCGGCTCGCGCCTCTGCTCGCGTGGACTCCACAGTTGTACCGGGAGCCCTCTTTCCGGGGTAAAAAGTAGTCTGGCGATCCAGATACAACTGTGTAGTTCACGGAACGCGGAAAGCGATTTTGAAAATGATATTTAGCTCATTTTACTCGCTCGTCTGTATATATATATATATATATCTCAACTCTAGCTCAAGCGTCAAGCACTGACTACGACCTTGGTTCTATAACTCATTAATTTCTGGGGCTTGCTCCGATTTGTTGGTCGACTATTTTATTTAATTTCTATAAAACCATAAAAAAAATTCTGTTCATAATTTCTTAGATCTAAAATATCTCTAATGAGGAAAAACTTGAAATGACACAGGCCTACGCAAGAATGTGTCTACCGTGGTGTATCATTTCCATTTGTCGGTATGATACAGGGAAGAAACAGACCTGATCCTTTAGACCGCATACGTTTACATACCTGATGACCTTCTCGCAGTTCCCTTCCTTGAAGGCGTCCCAGTCTTTGCAACGTCGCGCCGGGAAGGCCTTCGGGTTCACAACTGACTCGCTGTAATAAATCCATGCTCGTGAATGGCTACAAGTTTGCAGAACGCAGTTTGGCTGCATTGCTCCGCTGTTGGGGTAGAAATCCACGTGACCTGTAATTATATTTAATACGTGAAGAAAAAAGTTTGTACCCCTTTTTAAGCTTACTACACGCACGGAGGAGTGTTAGATTTGGCATAGTTAAAGTTTATGTGGAGTAAGAGTGCAGAAAGCTAAAATCTATATACAATATGTGTCACAAATATTGTCAACCATACGAGTGGAATAATAGTCTGTCGTTTGATAATAAATGATTGCATTTCAAATATCATTATCAAAATATTTGTACTAAATAAAGTAACTAGCCAATTTTTTTTTAATTCTTTTTTTATAGAGCCAACGCTAAACAATTTAGTTTTCATAAGTTCCCTACGGAATTGTCTGGTGCTTCATATAAGACATCTTCTGGAGAAATTTTGTATTTCATTAGGATCAATGGAAAGATGGTCTGTGACACGGACGGACGTGATGTATGTATGTATGTAATATATTTATTCATAAAAGGTACACTTTCACTCAAAACATGCCCCGCAAAACTGCTTACGCAGTTTGACTGCAGGTAACTCGCTTTTTGTATACATAGCTTAAAAATTATTAAAGTAGGTTACATTAATACAATTAATTTACATGAATAGTTACAACATATTTAACAAATGTTTTTTTAATAAACTTTTAAATTTAGGAAGTGTACATACATACATACATACTTACATACATACTTACTCAATAGTTGTCGTGTAAACTATTGAGTAAGTATGGAACTCGTTTTTTTAACGTTCTATCTCCATAGTAATTTTGAACCATGGGTATTTCAAATTTACCTTTGGACATTGACCTTGATGAACTTGTAAGGGTTCAGTTTATGTTATCATATTAATAACCTAACGCACTATTGACCCATACCGTCGCACCACGACCGAAAATCGCCTCTATTTGTGTATAAAATAAATTACCTAATAAACATTCTCAAAATCGAAAAAGATTAAAACTTAAAATACAGGTTGTATTTTACGTTTTATAGTTTTTCGATCTTATTACATTATTATTTTTATTACATTATTTTGAATCTTGAGTAATACTCCTACCACTTCTGAACTCCTGAAAGTTCCAAAGAAAAAAATCACAGTTATGAATTTAGAAGTCCTAAAAACAGTTAAATTACTAAAAATATTAATAGTGGTACTATAATATATATATATATATAATTTAAGATTATAATTAAAACAATCAACTTCTTGAAAGCAAAATAAATACTACAAAAAAAATATTTGTTTCTTTACCAACAGGATCTGCTAGGCCATAGACGCCTGCATCTGTGTGTATCACGTCTACAAACGCTGCGTCAGACGGTTTTAGTCGCAGTTCAGGGTCAATGTGACTGAAACAGGGGCCTGCGGGGTCCAGTCCAGAGATGCGGCCAATCTGTAACCAGTTATGGAACATATAAATGCTATTGTTGTGATAGCCGAGTGGTGGCGAGCCCGTTTCTTGCTTAGAGGGTGGTGGTCGTGGTTCGAATTCCAGGGCATGTGTCGTCGGTCCCGGTTAAAATCCACTAACCGGCACTAGAACAGCGTGGTAGATAAAGCTCCAAGAACCCTCATCTTGAGGGTAGGCCTAAGCCCCTGCAGTGGGGCATAATGGGCTGATATGGATATGGTAAGTGCTATTGACCGACCGATTGGCCGAGTGGTTAGATACCCTGAACCAACGGTCGCGAGTTCGATTCCCGCCTGGTAAAAATATTTGTGTACACCCTATACTTTTACGGCACCAATCGACAGGGTCAATCAAAAGAATCGATGTAGGTATTCTAACTTATTAGTATCTTAAGTAAAAGGAAGACCAAGAAAAATAAAACAATATTAGCAATAAACAAATATTGTGGAAACATTACTTTCGCTCCTAATAATATCTGTACCTAAAATTAAAAAAAAGTAATAAAATTATTATAAGTAATAAGTGAACTATACCCTATCCATTGCGATGCTATTAAAGTACCTTTTCGTTAGTTTTTCATATTTCACGGGTTCGATTCCCGGCTCAAGCAATTAATAATAAGAGCTTGTGTTTTAAGACACAACATACATATAACATTAAGACCCAGTACCAGTATCAATATTCATCATATAAATACTGACCAGGCCTGGGATGCGAACCCGCGACCCCCCAGCTTCGCAGGCAGGGTCGCGACCCACTAGGTCAAGCGGTCGTCAAAGCGAAGTAGTCCATAAACGGAGAAAATATCTTTTTATTTCTACTAATAGGACAGAACGGATTTATTTATCCGTTTGACCTACTGGTAGAAATGAACGGACAAAAAAATTAAGCAGTCCGTACAGTTCTACCATTCAGTTCTACTAATAGTTATTATAAAGGAAAATGAATGAATACTTAACATACATGTCCCTGCCAATTCAGAATTATTAAAGGCAAATTTAAACGGAACATATAATTTGAATTTAATTATTACTAACTTGTAATTAAACATAAGTATTTTGTGCCAGCAAATGATGCTGGTCAATGGCCAATTATCCACTTCACTGTTTTTAGGATCTTAGAAATAAAATAAGTAATATTTATTATGTTTGTATTCGTATTTGTTAAGTTAAGAGTTAACCTAACTGCTCTTTCCACACATATGTGGTGGCTCTTTCGTTCATATTTCATTGTAAAAATATCAAAATTAAGTTCAATACTTTATTTCATGTAGTCTAAAAAGTATTCGTACATGTAGTCTAAAAAGTATTCGTACTCTGCAAATAGCAGGACTTTATGTCCGTTTTGTCCTATTGAACATCGTACAGAAATTAATAGGACTAAAAGAACTTTTTTCTCCGTTTAGTCCTACTAGTAGAACTGAACAGTAGAACTATACGGACTACTTCGTCAAAGCGACTAAAAAGCGGTATCAAATTTATTTATCAAAAATCTTTGAAAGCAGTAATGCTTATTTTTGAAAATAAAGGAAAGTTTCCTCTCAGTTAAATTGGTACTCCAGCTACCGTCTTCTATTTCCAGACTGCATAAGTCGAGAGGTAGGAATGAAGATCCGTTATCCTTACTAAGTAACTTACAAAGTAACGAATGGGGATTAAAGGGTTAAAAACAAGAAAGGGGAAAGGGAAAAGGAGAGGACTAAAAAGCTATATCAAATTTTAATAAAGCTAGCGAGTCGGACTCGCACACAAAGGGTTCTGTACCACCGTACAATATTTAAAAAAAACACATTTCTTGCACGGGGACCCCTTTTCGTTTTTAATTTATTATAGTATTTTATTTTCATTATTTGTTATTATAGCGGTCATAGTAATACTCTCCAAAAATTTCAAATGTCTACTCAATACGGTTCAGACCATGCAGCCCTGTGACAGATGGAAAGACGGACAGCGGAGCCTGTGTAACAAGGTTCCCGTTGGTACCCTTTGGTAAGGAACCCTAAAAACTAACTTAATTCACGTGGGGGAAGCCGCGGCAGTCAAAATTTACCTTTGTCTCTCATAAAAGCGACTTACCTTGTTTCCAGTTATGTCGAAGAAGGTTTTGCCCGCGAAGCTGCTGATATGTGACCCTAGGCTGTGTCCAACCAAATGAATATCTTTAGGATTAACGCCATCTGCAAAAGAGTTTTGTTTTGAAATTACTTTATTAAAGTTGCAAGATCAGTACCTACTATTGTTATTTTATTAGAAAATTTTAACTTTTATTATTTTTGTAATAATTTACAAATTTGCTTATCGATTTTATTAATGTTATAAATTAAATAAGCTTATATAATAATGACAGACACACGTCTTTTATTTACCTTGGAAGAACCTAGAAAAAGAAGAAGAAGAAGAAGAAGAAGAAGAAGAAGAAGAAGAAGAAGAAGAAGAAGAAGAAGAAGAAGAAGAAGAAGAAGAAGAGCCGACAAGAAACTCCTAACTCAAAAATACTTTTCACGTACATACATATGTTTCCCCATTACAGTTTTCTATACTAATATTAGAAAGAGGACAGATTTGATTTTTTGTCCGGATTTTGGTACGGATGAACTCAAAATCTATTTAACCGAATTTAATTTATTTTTTTTTCACTTTTAGAAAGCTACATTATCAGCAAGTAACATATGCTATATTTTATTTACAAAATGGCTTTCCGCCCGCGGCTCCACTCGCGTGGACTTGAGTAAAACCCGATCCTTTATCACGTACAGTCATCATTGATTCTTATATGTATTGGTATACTAGCTTTCCGCCCGCGGCTCCGCTCGCATAGACTACACA
Organism: Luffia ferchaultella; assembly: GCA_949709985.1. Taxonomy (NCBI): domain Eukaryota; kingdom Metazoa; phylum Arthropoda; class Insecta; order Lepidoptera; family Psychidae; genus Luffia; species Luffia ferchaultella. Next base: position 949,960 of record OX453261.1, read on the forward strand.
GTTGGACCAGGACCGCTATAATTTTTTGCATAGATATAGTTTATATGGTGAAGGGTGGATATCCAGGAAAAAAAGATCCCAGTATGTACAACTGTGTAGTACATGCGAGCGGAGCCGCGGGCGGAAAGCTAGTAGGTATATCAATACAGATAAGAATCAATGATGACTGTACGTGATAAAGGATCGGGTATTACTCAAGACATGACGTTTGTATGAGTCAAATGCATTGACAATGAAAAGCGTCACGCAAATTACATGATTACCCAGTTTAGTATTCATGGCAAAACTACACTTAAGTAATGTATAGGTATTCTCTTGATTCACCATATAAATGCATAATATATTTATTTTCAACTCACATGCGATCATTGTCTGAGTCTAGAATTTTAAGTAGGTAGTATGGAGATTATTTTAAACTTTAAATGTAAATATTTTATTTGAATTTAAAAAAAAAAAACGCGTCCTATTGATTTTTGGGTAGGTATGTGTTTTTGTCAATAATTGATATAATTTAGGTCAAATCGAACGCACATGTCTCATTCGTATATAAGACGAATACAGAGCTGCGTCAAATAAACAGATTTAGAGGTTTTTTATTACTTTTTCAATACCTACTTTACTTTGAACTATAGAAAAAAAATTAATACGTTCGATTAAAGATTCCGCATTGAATTATGTAGAAAAGGGTTTGGAAAATACATATCTTTTTTTATGTTAAGATATTTTTTCAGATTTTTTGTTTTTGACACAAATAAATTTATTTAAGGCGTTAATTATTAATAACTTTAAAAATATGTACTAAAACGTATCCACATTCAAATGCATATGCTTTGATGACTGGTAGTTATGAGATCGTCGTTGAAAGTTAAAATTTTTACAAATTACGTATCACTATGATTTCTATAACGTTAAATAATAATAATAAAATAAAGTTTAAAATTGAAGGAGGTCCCCATACAAGAAACGTATTTTGTGCGACGTTTTTGGTGACTGGTGGTTATGAGATCGTCGTTGAAAGTTAAAATTTTTACAAATTACGTATCACTATGATTTCTATAACGTTAAATAATAATAATAAAATAAAGTTTAAAATTGAAGGAGGTCCCCATACAAGAAACGTATTTTGTGCGACGTTTTTGGTGACTGGTGGTTATGAGATCGTCGTTGAAAGTTAAAATTTTTACAAATTACGTATCACTATGATTTCTATAACGTCAAATAATAATAATAAAATAAAGTTTAAAATTGAAGGAGGTCCCCATACAAGAAACGTATTTTATTCGATATTTGTGGTGATTGGTGGTTATGAGATCGTCGTTGAAAGTTAAAATTTTCACAAATTACGTATTATTATGATTTACATAACTTTAAATAATAATAATAATATAAAGTTTAAAATTGAAGGAGGTCCCCATACAAGAAACGTATTTTGTGCGACGTTTTTGGTGACTGGTGGTTATGAGAACGTCGTTGAAAGTTAAAATTTTTACGTATCACTATGATTTCTATAACGTCAAATAATAATAATAAAATAAAGTTTAAAATTGAAGGAGGTCCCCATACAAGAAACGTATTTTATTCGATATTTGTGGTGATTGGTGGTTATGAGATCGTCGTTGAAAGTTAAAATTTTCACAAATTACGTATTATTATGATTTACATAACTTTAAATAATAATAATAATATAAAGTTTAAAATTGAAGGAGGTCCCCATACAAGAAACGTATTTTGTGCGACGTTTTTGGTGACTGGTGGTTATGAGAACGTCGTTGAAAGTTAAAATTTTTACTAATTACGTATCACTATGATTTCTATAACGTCAAATAATAATAATAAAATAAAGTTTAAAATTGAAGGAGGTCCCCATACAAGAAACGTATTTTATTCGATATTTGTGGAGATTGGTGGTTATGAGATCGTCGTTGAAAGTTAAAATTTTCACAAATTACGTATTATTATGATTTACATAACTTTAAATAATAATAATAATATAAAGTTTAAAATTGAAGGAGGTCCCCATACAAGAAACGTATTTTGTGCGACGTTTTTGGTGACTGGTGGTTATGAGAACGTCGTTGAAAGTTAAAATTTTTACAAATTACGTATCACTATGATTTCTATAACGTCAAATAATAATAATAAAATAAAGTTTAAAATTGAAGGAGGTCCCCATACAAGAAACGTATTTTGTGCGACGTTTTTGGTGACTGGTGGTTATGAGATCGTCGTTGAAAGTTAAAATTTTTACAGATTACGTATCACTATAATTTATATAACGTGAAGTAATAATAATAATATAAAGTTTAAAATTGAAGGAGGTCCCCATACAAGAAACGTATTTTATTCGATATTTGTGGTGACTGGTAGTTATGAGATCGTCGTTGAAAGTTAAAATTTTTAGAAATTACGTATCACTATGATTTCTATAACGTTAAATAATAATAATAAAATAAAGTTTAAAATTGAAGGAGGTCCCCATACAAGAAACGTATTTTGTGCGACGTTTTTGGTGACTGGTGGTTATGAGATCGTCGTTGAAAGTTAAAATTTTTAGAAATTACGTATCACTATGATTTCTATAACGTTAAATAATAATAATAAAATAAAGTTTAAAATTGAAGGAGGTCCCCATACAAGAAACGTATTTTGTGCGACGTTTTTGGTGACTGGTGGTTATGAGATCGTCGATGAAAGTTAAAATTTTTACAAATTACGTATCACTATGATTTCTATAACGTCAAATAATAATAATAAAATAAAGTTTAAAATTGAAGGAGGTCCCCATACAAGAAACGTATTTTATTCGATATTTGTGGTGATTGGTGGTTATGAGATCGTCGTTGAAAGTTAAAATTTTCACAAATTACGTATTATTATGATTAATATAACTTTAAATAATAATAATAATATAAAGTTTAAAATTGAAGGAGGTCCCCATACAAGAAACGTATTTTGTGCGACGTTTTTGGTGACTGGTGGTTATGAGATCGTCGTTGAAAGTTAAATCTTTTACAAATTACGTATCACTATGATTTCTATAACTTTAAATAATAATAATAAAATAAAGTTTAAAATTGAAGGAGGTCCCCATACAAGAAACGTATTTTGTGCGACGTTTTTGGTGACTGGTGGTTATGAGATCGTCGTTGAAAGTTAAAATTTTTACAAATTTTGTATTACTATAATTTATATATATTGAGATAATAATAATAATATAATGTTGAAAATTGAAGAAGGTCCCCATACAAGAAACGTATTTTGTGCGACGTTTTTGGTGACTGGTGGTTATGAGATCGTCTTTGAAAGTTAAAATTTTTACAAATTACGTATCACTATGATTTATATAACGTTAAATAATAATAATAAAATAAAGTTTAAAATTGAAGGAGGTCACGGGACGCGCAGTTGAAATCAGATATTTTTATTACCATATTACTGGCCCTTAAAGGGTCAAATACATGTGTCGTAAGTCTTGTTTACACTGACCTTTAGAAATAGCAGCAAGAACTTCCCCAAGTTTCTCGCCCATGAAACGCACATAAGTCGTGGAGCGAAGATACAACCAGTGGATCAAAGAGCTGCCGTCCAGGGCTACCACGTATTCACCTATTCATGAAAATGTTACTAATAAGTGAGGCTGTACCTACCAAACATGGATATATCAATGTTCTCGCGCTGGGTCCTCTAGAGCTAACATAAAATAATACATGACACCTTTCATGTTTTGTCTTACCCGATTGCATACCGTACCTCTGTGGAAATAAACATCCATCTTTTGGTATAAAATTTATTTTATGTTTACTCCAGTAGGCGCATAAAATAGTCATAGACTCCATGCTGCAAAGTGACAAAGTCAAAAAAATAAAAAACATTGTTTGCTAAGCCGGGTCTAAATCTGACCAAGGAACGAAAATTTTGATGTCATACATTGGTCGAATAAGAAATTATAGTATACCTATGCAACAAAGAGTTTTATAACGTTATACGTCATAGGGCGTAAGGCAATAAATGCAATAAATTGCGCGCAATTTCAGTGTGTACCTTCATAAACATAATCGCTGTGAGCAAATTTTGTTAAATTTTCTTAAAATTTGATCTAATTTGAACTAAGTAATCAAATTTTGAAGCAAAATATGTGTTTGTTAAATGCTAGCAAATGCAATTAGACATCAAGTTGAATGCAACTTCTTACTAATCAATTACTAAGAATAGGTACTATTTATTATATGATAAAATTTATAAAACTTATTTTTTAATTTGTAACTTTTTACAAGATTTTTAAACATAATCACAAATTAAACATCACGAAAAATCTATTTTAAACTAACTGACAATCTTTTGTAATCCGACGAAATCTTCATAAATTTTATAATTAATAAGAAAATTTTGATCATTTTAATTATATTAAAAAAATGATAGTGTCTACAGATATCCTAAAAGTACTTATAATAAAACCTTCACTGCCACTCCCTTTTTATGTAGTGTAAGAAAACGCTTTGCACTTCCGCAAAGTATCTGACATTATATTTGTTCTAAACTGAATGCTATTTGTTAGTGTGTCGCAATACAGCGCGGCAACGCGGCAAGCATCCTTGGTACCCTGAACCCATCGTCTCTTTAAAATTTTGTCATTTATCATAATTTACTTAGTATTTTTTAATTTGTAAATACTTATAGTTTTACTTTTTATATAATTTAGTTATAATTTGGTTTATATTTGTACATTTTAATTAAGGTTTTTACTAGTAATTTCTCACGTAAATACTTAACTTTATTTGTTACACCTTACGCACTCAGTGTGTTGAACCATTTTACAATGTGAAAATTTCATTAATTTAGCTTTAGCGGTAATAAAATAACGCATTTTCGAGGAATTTTCTATGATCGTTTCCCTAGTCATCATTGAACAAAAAAAACCCACATCACTCACTTTGTAACATATGTTTCTTTTTAAAACAAAATTAATCATATGTTGATCCGCAGCTTTGGATTCAACGGTTCCATTCTGACCTTTTTTAATGAAGGCATCGCTGATATTGCCAAAGCTATTCTTGGAAGGATCATCTGTGAAGCCATGGACAAACACCACTAATTTTCCACCAGGCCTAAATTGCTGTTCTTCCGGAATGGCGCGAGAGGCTTGCGTTATGTTGTAAATCACTTGTTTCTCTCTGAAAAACCATATTTGTTATCGGTTATTTAACATAATTACGTATAATTATCGTGTTGTTTTATTGTAGATTTGGTTATTGCTTTTGGTTTATAAAATGTACGCAAAAGAATTCTCTACATTTGCCCCTGCTAGCACAAAAAAAGTCTATCTGGGTTCGTGTGATTGGACTAAAATAAATTATAATTTAGTTAAAAGCAAGGATCATATAGTAGATTTTAATTTGTTTGCATTTCATTATTTTATTATTATAATTTTTTTAAATTTATTCATGCTCTTAAAATTTTAATGAAACATAGACGAACAGTCTAAGAAACACTAGAACAGTAATAAACTTACTAGGAATTACTAGGAATTTATGGAATACACAGTACACAAACTACAATATAGTAGGTACTAGTGAAGTAAGGCATAATAAGGTAAGGTAAGTAAGGTGAAACAAAGCAGATGCGTTCGCGTAAGATCAGTAGGTTTTTAAGATGATAGTAGACTTCTAACATTTCATTTTTATTTGTAATATTTCGAAGCTGTAGTTTTTATGTTTTTTATGAGGTAATTGACTAACTTTTCTCCGTATTTCGTTTCCGCCAAAATTGTCGCCTTCGTTACTAAAAAATTTTCATAATTATTAATAAGTTACGTTTATTGTGTGATGAGATTGAAAGGTGGTGGGGTAAGGACGACATTATTAAAGTACAACAAAGTAGGTATTTTGGTTTTACCCCTCAATCGCAAGGAGTGCACATTAATAGTAAACACAATAAGTATTAAGTATAAAATGGAGTATTTCAATTTATCGCTCTTACCCCGCCTATATAGGTAAATAAATACTTTCTCAATCTGTATTCGAGTTTGATCATAGATAATCGAAAGATAAAATTGTCTGACAATATTTCACATCTGCAGAACAATTTCTCAATTTTCAATGCAAAAGTTTGAGATTCTCCTTTATAATTTTTTTGAGGTGACATTAGGAAAAAATATATAAAATATGATTTGGCTGATTTTAAATTTGATAACTGTGACTTTTATAAGAACGCGGGAATATAAATATTTACTGAAAGTTTGAGTGTGAATTTAATTATACTAACTCGTTTCTGTACTGCAACGTGAGTTTATTGACATCGGGCTCATCTTCTCCTTCCAGCTGATCGTAAGCTACGCCGATTATCTTCTTCACGTTGTTACCTAAAACCGACAATTGTAGTGATTATGCGTATGGTACAATGGAGAGTAAGGTGTAATTAGGGTAATTCTGAAACACTCCGAAAGTTTAATAAATCTACTTAACACAGTGATATTTTTCAGGCTAACTCTTATCTACTTGTGTGTGTTACTCAACAGACCACATACTTTCACTACGCCATACTAACTGCTTTAAAACCGTCTCTGTATGCTTGAATTATAACCGAACATTTAGGTGCTATTTTTAACTACGTTTTTTGACGTCGACTCTCTATCCAGATAATATATAATTTAAGGTGTTGGCGTGCCTATTATGAAATAAATTTTAAATTTACTATAAATTGAAAAGTACTCGTATATCATTATTTTTATTTTTGTGTGAAATACAGTTTTGAAGGACTATCTGTTTATTGGCCATATTGAAAGCTGCTAAGCTGCTGCACTATGATGGCACTTATTTGTTGGTACCGTTTAGGTTATATTCCGGCGCGCCCCAACCTTGTCGCTCCTGGAGCGCCATTCTGTCAATTTCAGCTAAAACTAGCCCCACGCTACCTCTCGGCTGCAGGACTAACGCACACACCGCTGTCGACGCATTATCTCGTGATGAAACGAAATAGCTCTATATGTCACATATAGAGATATCTCACCGAGCTTTGAAGTAGTTCAATTGAGGAATAATTCTGGCCGTTTAGTTCGAGAAACAATGTATCACATTTGAGCCATAGGATGAGGAAGGGAGACGGGTGGAACGCGCGTATGGCTTTCGCGATTGGTTACCTAAATATTGTAATATTTCTAGTTATTTGTGTATTACCTATCACAGCTACTGAAGTATCACATACTTCAGTAGCTGTGATAGGTAATACACAAAAAGAAAGAAAGGCAAATATTGATTTTTTTTAGGGAATAAAGCTTTCAATCGTTTATTTCAGTAAGCGTGAACCTTCTAGTCTGCTACAATCAAAGTTCTGTGGAGATATCTCGTTTCTACACGAGATAATGTGTCAATGTTTTTTGTCTCGTTGTTTAAGTTATTCTACTGAATACTATACGAATAGGCGTTTGAAATATGGGAAACAATCGGTTGACCCTGCAGGCCATCCCTAACACTTCCCGCTGTTTTCGAGATCAAAGCGCTCGAAAATAAGAAAGCTATTTAGCTCTTCGAACTCAAAATATCGAATTTCGTGGTTTTTGAGCTGATAATATATATTTTCCGAGCTCTCAAAGCCCAAAACCAAAATTTCTATACATTAAAAGTTCTTCAAGCTCAGAAACCTGGGACATATCAAAGAAAATGTTATTTTGGAAATATTTGAACTACGTTATCTTTTAAACGCTTTATTTTATTTTAATCCAGATTACTGCATTCTATGCAATTTACGTAAATCCCACATACGGAAATCCAGCCGAAAATGGTCAGAATGGCTTCCCTGGACCTTAAAACGTGGACATCTGATGAAAATTCGATTTTCGAAAATCGGACTCAAATCAATAACTTCCTTTGGATAGCGGGAAGTTAGAAAATATAATCAAATCAAATCAAATCAAAATATCTTTATTTCGTAGTTATGTAACATAATCTTGAAATACGTCTTAAGAGTGAATTTTATTACTTTATGGAAAAACGTCACCACAAAGGCGCATTCAAAATGCTGGTACCTCTCAGTAGAATACGCAAGAAACTGAGGGACGCTCTTTTTAACAAAATTATAAAAAAAAAAAATTTTAGCAATAAGTGCTTAAAGAATAATATTATTGGAACAAACTGATAGGCGAGCGGCTTACACCCATGGATTTTTCTCATCTAAGTAGTCTGATATTTTATAATAAGCTTTTGCATAAAGCTTTCGTGTTATTGTAGTTTTAAACTTGTTAAGGGGTAGATCTTGAATGTCAGCTGGGATCTTATTGTAAAAGCGTATACATTGCCCTTTAAAAGATTTCGTGATTTTATTGAGGCGGCTGACATGATTGGCAAGTTTATCTTTGTTTCTTGTATTAACATTATGCCGATCACTATTTTTTTTAAATAATGTAATATTTTTTTTTACGTACATAATGTTTTCAAATATGTATTGAGATCGCAATGTCATTATATTAATTTCCTTAAAATTTTCTCTAAGTGATACCTTAGATCCCAGTTTATAAATTGCTCGAACAGCTCGCTTCTGCAACACGAAGATTGTATTAACATTAGCAGCGTGTCCCCACAGCAGTATGCCATAAGTCATTAAACTATGGAAACCACTGAAATACACGAACCTCGCGGTGTCTATGTCCGAAAGGGAACGAATACTTTTTACAGCGTAAGCTGCAGAACCGAGCCTTCTCGCCAAGTTAGTGATATGAGGATCCCATTGCAATTTCGCGTCCAATGTGATTCCTAAGAATACAGTAGAACTGGAACTAGAATTTCTAGTTTTATTTGTGACCATCAAACAGATAATCATGCGTACTATAATATTACTGTAGCGAAAACATGAATTTTGTATATTTCTAGTACGAGTTACCAAAATATAAAATTAAGTTACCATTAAATTACGAATTCTTAACTTAATTTTATAGTAAATTCTAACAATATTTTTAGTATAGTCATTGAAGGCAAAAATCAGCTACAACCTCCGATTTCGTCGAACCTCCATAGATTTGAATGAAAATTTGGGATTGAGTATGTTTTACCCTCTACTTCAAAAGTAACATATGCTCGTCTTGCGTTTTTTTCCATTTTAGGGGTAAAATCCACCCCTTTTGTTATGAATGGGAAACAATGCAGATTTAACCATTCTGGCTTAAGTAATTTTAAGTAATTTAATTAGATAAAATAAATGTTTTTTAATATTTATGTGCATGATTTATGATTTTAATTAATTTTTCAACCCTTTTAGCCACCACCCCTTAAATCGAAAATTATTAAAAAATCATTTTTTGTATTTCTGAGTTTTAAAATCGCATATTAACATTACATAAACAGTTTGTTTGATACTTACAATTTTTAGTTGACAGTGAAATTTCAACCCTTAAAAACTACCCCCTTATTGCAGAATCACTGTAAAAAATGGTTTTAAAAACTTTAACCTATTAAATAGTACATTACTGGAGTGAAATCTTATTTACCAAGTATGAAAATATTTATTTATTTATTGCGAAATTTTTCACCCTTAAAAACTACCCCTTGTTATAATAATAATGGAATAATTTTTTTATCAGATTTTATTAGTTAGAATTTTTTTTAATAGTTAAGATAAATTTTATTAATATATTTCAAACTTTATTAATGTTATTCAATTCACATTTTTCAAACTACGACTTCAAACTACCCTTTGTGCAAAAAGTGATGAAAAGCATACTTTAAATTTGGAAATAATTTTTTAATATTTTTTGACATGAAAATTTAATTTATTAATTAAGAGAAAAATGTATTAAAATATATGAAACGTTTATTCATCTTTTATTTAAATGCATTTTTATTATTGCTCATCACAGATCTCTTCACCAACTTTTTCATTTGTTGGAGGGCTATTTTGGCAATTATCACCGCTGCATGATCCGCAGATTGAATTACAAAATAGCCCTACCCTACGACACCCACAAGAAGCACCGTAACCTTTTTTGCAACTGCAAAAAATCATTTTTAATAGCTCTTCTGGAGCAGGTGGATGAGGGTTTTTGTTTGGAAACAAAGACTCTCCAGTTTGACACCATCCCCAGTTAACTGGACGAATGTCTTTGTTTAATTTATGAAACAAATTTTTAATTATTATTCAGAAAGTACTAAACTGCTAAAACATACTACGTGTATTTTAGTCCACTTTTGGAAATATACTGAAACATTCAATAGACCAAATATGCATACCAAATATCTGCTCCAAAAATTTTTCCAAAAAAATATAATTTTTTTTTTTTTTTTTTTTTGGTGTGGACCGGCTGGGTCGCCACGGACTTTCGTGTCTCAAAAGCGCTGGTCGTATCTACCGCCACGGAGCCATTAATGACTTGATCCGCCGGGCTCTTGTGACAGCATCTATCCCCTCATCTTTGGAGCCGAAAGGTTTGTTCAGGGACGATGGCAAGAGACCCGACGGAGCAACGTTGGTGCCTTGGTGCCTGGGCCGTGCTTTGATTTGGGATGCCACATGTGTGGATACTCTGGCTCCGTCCCATGTCCGGGCCACGGCCCAGAGTGCTGGTGCGGCGGCCGACCAGGCCCAATTATGTAAACGTCGCAAATACTCGGGGTTGATTCCTCACTACGAGTTTGCGGCGGTTGCAGTAGAGACACTCGGTCCGTGGTCGTCTGATACGAAAATATTCGTAAAAGACTTGTCCACCCGTCTGGTCAGCACTGCTGGCGATCCCAGAGCGGGCGCCTATTTCGCACAGCAACTGAGCATCGCTGTGCAGCGCGGAAATAGTGCAAGCGTAATGGGATCGATGCCACATGGGACCAACCTCGACGATATTTTTAAGTTGTAAATATTGTAAATATTGTTAATTAGTTCTTAGATTTATTTGTATTTATTGTTATTTAATTTATTAATTTTAATTATATAATATATGTTCATCATTAAAAATTAAAAAAAAAAAAAAAAAAAAAATATAATTTGTTTTTTACAATAACTCCGTTAATTTTTAAGATATCAGGTTAATTCCAAAACCATTTGAAAGGTAATTTCAAGAGCTATAAGATCGTTTTAAATAAGATTTTTTAAAGCCCATATTTTTTAAAATTTAAAGGGTTAAAGGTTATTTTACTGCTAGAACCGGTTACATGCGGTTTTAGCAGTAAAAGTTAGGCTTTAAACGTCTTTATATCGGTTATATTTCATCATATAAAAATAAAAAAAACCAAAATCTTTATTGAAAGAGAACTCAAATTTCTTTTTATATCATTTTTTACGAATATCCAATATTGAAGTTATTTTCAAAAGAAAATGAAATTTACGAAAATTTGAAAAATTTGGATTTAATTAAATCATACTTTTTTCCATAAATAAGCATTCTAAACCGGGCAAAATTTTTCAGTTCATCACTTATGCTAAAAAAAGATAGTTCTTTAGGGATAACCGTAAATTTGATTTCTTGTGGAAATAGTGAAGGTTTTATTTTTCGTTTTTTCCAAAAAACATTCGAAAGTGTCATCTTATTTTTATCATAACTTGTCCAATTTTGATGCTATTAACTTTTTACAATGCTCATTAGAAATGTATTTTTGAGTACTTTAATAAGTGTTTAGAAAGTATATGTCATAAAATCCATCGGTTTTCCGTTATTTAAGTTTGAATACTTAGATTTAAGTACTCTCCGAAAAAAAATATACATACAATTACCTTATCTTACCACTTTGAATTAATATTAGAAGGTTTTTAAAAGTAGAGATTTGTTTATTTATTTATTAGCTTCAATTTTGGTAATGTCACATTTATTTGTAAAAACTCGTAGATTTTGAGTTATTTATGAAAAACCGCTTTAAAACATGTATTTTTATCACGAAAAATCACGATCTTTGATCTTTAATAACTCAGAAAGTATTGATTTATTCCAAAAACTTTATATAACAAATTTTGCTTAAAATTTGGCTTCCTATCGATTCTTGTGGTTATTTTTATTAAAATAATTTTCACCCCCGAGAAAGGGTGGCATCCACCCCCAGGGCAAAAGTGCAAGTTGACACTATGTCACTTTTGTTTCTTAAGGTATCCCCCACCTACTCACCAATTTTCATGAAAATCGATGGAGATTCAACGAAATCAGAGGTGAAAACCTTCATTGACTGGACTATTTGGTAACTCGTATGGAACACTTTGTTAAATTAAATAAATTTCTCGTTGATACACAAAAATTCAGATTTGCAAGTTTTTTTTTGTATTCATTATAAAATTACTTTCTAGTCAAAGTTACAACATTATAGTATAAAACACTACTTTTTCCTGCTACTAAACGTTCTGGAAGTATTGTTATCCTATATTTTTTTCCCTCTAGGTTTGCCTGTTTCCCTATTCTAGCGTCTAAACTGTGCTAACTAATACTGAAACGTGATTTTCTAAATGTTGTGGTATGTATTAGTAAAGGTTGGACGAATGTTTCTTTATTTTATTTTTAAACTTATATCACACAAAGCTCTGAGATATTTCTTTCTGCTTCGTAACATGACAGTTACCGTAGACTTGTGCCGTCCATCCTTAATGAGACACCAAGAGGTGCGTTGCAGAATTTCGTTTAGGAGAGGGAAAGCAATTTTTGTGTGATTTTGTTTGAAAATTCGTTCTAAGCAAGAAATTAGATCTTAGTTTATTTGAAACAGGTCAAAATAAAGTGTTTCGTTCGGTAGTTAAGGAGGGTAATTGCAGCCATTGTCCGCCCCCTGCATCCGCTTCTGCCCTAGAAAAATTGCACTTTGAATTGATGACTCATTGTTCTTAAATGCCGACTCACACTGGGTAGACCCGACGTATGCAATTGATTCGTCAATAGGCTGTTTCACGACGGCGATACCATCTTGGATCTCCTTCCCAATGGTGGCGCCGAGGGTTCCTCGCATCATCAGAACCACAACCAACATCCACACCCCAGACTTCATGCTGAAATAACGTACATTAAGATATCAATTAATAATTTTAACACGTTGACAACTCTTAATACATGAATATGTAAACGTAAAAAACCGGTCAAGTGCCAGTCGTGGAAATTTCGAATTTCATGAATTTTAATAAGTCTACAGTACAGTTCCTTTTATTTATATTTTTATTTAGCTCAAATTCTGAGACATTTTACAAAAATAAATTTTTTTACCGTTATATTTCTGTAAATATTTAAACATTTTTGGTGAAGGACACGATAAATTTGGAAGGATCAAATATTTTTGAAGCGCTACATGAAAACACTGAAACATTTTGAAGAATTTCTTTAACTAAGCATTAAGAAAAAAAAACCATAGCTGAAATTCTAGGTTTTTGTTTGGACATGCTGAAAACATTAAAAACAAAAACATCTAGTTTTTGTCATTGGAAATGACTTTCATTTCGTTGAAGTATAGGGAGTCATTTGGGAGTTTTGAGAGACAGGCAGATTGCACAAAGATTTTTCGGGATATCGGAATGAACGTGGTGTCAAAAGACGCAGCTCGGCGAGCTTTACAAGATGGCAAAAGACAATTTAGAAAAAGTTTAAAAACAAAAAATATATCGGCAAAAAACGAAAAAAAAACGCAATTTTTTTCTCCGATTTTCATTTTGGGAGCCCGATATCTCGAGAAGTAGGGCCGAATAAGAAAAAATAAAAAAAATGGCTTGGGGTAATTAGACGGGGGATGGATTGAGACTAAAATTGTTAGAATCGGACAACCGGAAGTAGTGGTTAAGGGTGCCCTTAGTTGGAAGTCGTATATGCGTCGGTGTTATATTTCGTACTAATTCCGTTTGTTCGATCGGAATGTCGTACAGAATGTTATATTTCGAAGTTTTAAGCTTATTCAGATGCAGTTGTGTTATTGTTTTTTGCGAAAAAAAATTATTTCGAAAAATATTATCCAAAATATGTGTATTTACTTTATTCCGTTAGGTTCATTTCCAATGTCGTAAGCAGTTCGTACGAAAGCAGGAGATCCGTTGATTTTGTTACGGACAATATTATTTGATCCTCTAAAATCTAATTGATCTCTTGTAAACGAGCACTTTTTTGTTTATTCTTCATATTATTGCGTCTAATTTAATTGATCTAAGGATAAATTATAAATGAATTGCATTCAAGTTAACACGATAATTATGTTCAAGCATACACAATTAATTAATTCGGTATTAAAAATAATATTAATTTCATCCTCTTTTTTACTATAGATTTTATTTTTAATAATTGGTGGTTTTTATTTCAAGTATGCCTTTTAATATAAATATACTTTCATATTCATTGCTCTTATAATATAGAAGGTTTTTCACAAGGATATTGAGATTAAGTTATATTATCATAAGTTTTATTAATTCGCCGAAAAGTCTTCAATCTAAAAAAAAAATGGGAGCTCGTTTTCCTGTTTGTGGTCGGACTATAAATATTGCGACAGAATATCAAGGCAACTCTCACGATTTGAATATAGATAGATACTCAAGTAATTTTTTACATATTTATTTCTCATCTATTTTTGCCATTGCCAAAGTCGCTGTCAATAAACTTATGTATTCTCACACTTCCACCAAGGGCATATTCAGACCTAACCTCGACAACTACTTACCTACTGTCTGTTGGTACCTTTGTTTCGGAATAATATAACCTAGGAGTAAACAGCTTTTCATTAAGGCCAAACAAAACAAACAAGGCTAAGCTTAAAGAGCGTGTAGCTTACCAAATTAAATAAAAAGTTTCGAGTGAGCAGATGGCGCAAACTAGCTGTTACCGAGAAAAACATGTTTAAAGTTGCGAACTACGTTCAGCCGAACATTCCGTATATAATATACCGCGTGTTCCGCTGAACGTAATCCAAACTTATAGATCGTGGAGAGCTTACCGAAGTAAACAAATAGTTTAAAGAAAAAATAAAATAAATGATAAAAAAATGAAGCTAGAAACATATTTTCTCGGTAACTGTTAGTTTGTGCCAACTACTCACTTGGAACTTTTTGTATTATTTGGTAAGCTCTATACGCTCTATAACTTTGGATTACGTCCAGCCGAACACTCGGTATAGACAATAGCCATCACACCACGTCACGACCGACTGTCTGCTACCCATCAGTCACATTACATTTGATTAAAAGTTCAAATTGCCATAACAATCTATACAAGATGAAATTTTAACAATGGACCTCATGACGTAAATAAAAAATAAAGGTGTTATTTTATAACGTTTGGTTGTTTTCTTTGTGACGACGCGCCCGAGACCTCTAGCCCGACACGGGTGGAGCGTACAGTGGCCGTGAATGGTGACTAGAGTTATTGGTTATTTCAGGAAAGGTTTGTATACTCGTATTTCAATAATTTTTTATTGAACGATACTTAAAGGAAACAAGACGACCATCGGTTTTTTTACCAAAGATCATTACATTAAAATTGGGATGGTTATTAAAATTTCATCTTGTGTAATATTTTATCTTCTTTTTCCTCTATATATAAATAGGCAAAGACGAAAAAACAGTTTGGGACCTTTTTTCCTCTGTCTATTAACAGATTTTAATATATAAAAATAAGTTAAGAGACCGTCGGAAAAGCTCGAGCCATGGAGATGTAATAAAATACAAATGCTACTTTTAAACAGTATAAACGTGAAAAAAGCTTTAGCGATTTGTCGCGGGTTCTCACTTTAGAATCAGAAAGGCCCTGGGATGAATTGACTAAAGGGCGACGAACTTAAAAAAATTTCATTATGATACAAAACTAGCTTGAATCAAATTATATCAAATTTGTTTATTTTGTAGTATTCAATATAATCTTGAAATAAGTCACAAAAGTTAATTTATTTGTGGGAGACCGTGCCTGTAAAGGGCGCATTCTAAATTGCTGGTTCCTCAAAAAAATTAGCAAGAAACTGAGAGACGTTCTTTTTTTAAAAAAAAAAAAACATTTAGACAATTGTTTTTAACATACTTTTTACAACAATTCCCTAAATATTAATATTATTGAAAGAAACTGAAACGCGAGCGGTCTAAACCCATGAATTATTATCACCTAATTAGTCCGATTCTTTATAATAAGCTTTTGCATAAAGCTTTCGTTTTATTGTAGTTTGAAACTTGGTAAGGGTAACGTGCAATCTTGAATCCTTAGCTAGGATCTTATTGTAAAAGCGTATACATTGCCCTTTAAAAGATTATGTTACTGAGGCGGCTAACATGGTCAAGAAGTTTATCTTTACTTCTTGTATTGACATTGTGCCGATCAGTGTTTTTTTTTTAAATATTACAATATTTTTTTTACATACATTTCGTTTTCAAGTAAAGATTTAGACGGCAGTGTCAATAGGTTAATCTCCTTAAACTTGGATGTAAAAGTGTGAAACGTGAAATTAAATGGGCGTAACTCACATAATATCATATTTACGAATAATTTAAGATGAAAAATTTCAGATTTCCTTACAGAATCTGGTTGAGTAACAGGAAATTTAATTGACACCTTGTTATTTTACTTAAAATATTCTGTATCTGAAGCACTTTGTATCAATCAACTGGAAAAAAGTGAAAAAATCGGTTTTTCAAACTTATCGACTTCAAAAGAAACACGTATATACTTCTCACAGAACTTATAATAATTATCATAAAGATATAGACTCTTAGTGTCTTTTGTTTAGTTAGTTTAGTTAAATTGGATATGTACTGGATTGCGCGTTCTTGCGGTCTCTAGTTAATGTGTAGTGTAGAAGCTCGGTGGTTTTCCTATGTCATAAATCATGTTCCTAGCTAATGTATGATATAGCTGTGACAATTTGAACTCAATGTGTATGGAGAATTAAATGAGATTATTCTATTTAAAAAATATTATTATAATAATTATTGGGATGTGCTTACTTTTTACGATTTTAAATGCTTATAATTTCTTGTTTGCTGTGATTGCTTAAATTGCATAATAATTTGTAGTAAAGATGTATCTTTCTTGAGATGTTTTATTAAATTTCAATTAGGCGGTTTACTTTATATTTTTGAAATGCACATGACTTCATTCATATATTATATTTTAGAACAAACTAGTTTATGTACATGATCTGTGTTTTATCGTTTATCAAAGTACTTGCCATTGAAATAAATAGAAACTTACCTATCTTAGAATCTACATAAGTGAGAAATTTGTTACTAATTGCGTAAATAATTGTGTTATTTGACAGTCAGTTAAGGTTCGATCATACACATCAGGACACATCAGGAATTTAAGTATGTAAACTTCGTACATACTTAAATTTTACCATTCAGAATAAGTTGTATGATTCTTTAGTACTATCACACTTGGATTTTGGTGACATTGTTTATGAGCTGTGTTTATTGAAAAATACCCAAAAAGCCGTACAGTGAATGCGAAATTCCTGTAGCCGTTTTAGGCAACCGGTGTCTCAGCGCACCCACATCGCCCTCATCTTAAACCAGACGAACACATTGAATAAGCTCAACAGACGTACACTAAAATTGGCTACAACTATGTTTGAACTGCATAAAAATGGATGCCCTCTATATCTGGCACAGAAAATAGAATGGGCTCAAAAACCACAAGAAAGAACGGCTGGTATATCAGGAATAAGTTGACTGTGATTCCCATTCTTAGAATTGCTGTTTTCAGGGGCAGCTTTCGTTGCGCGGCGTCGAGGTGCTGGAAGGACCCGCCTCCGCAGGTAAGGGATGCTGAATCGAGATTTATATTTGAACGTTTATGCAAGATGTTCATTTGACATATTTGACAATATTTGCCATATATGATTACTTAATGCACTCCAACATATCTGATGGCAAGGAATCGGAGCGGCTCCTTGCCAATACCGGCTTACCGAGTAGCCACGGACCTCGCATACGTTAACAAGCATTAAATTTCCTGTTTTCCGACCAGATTCTGTAAGGAAATGTGAATTTGTACAACTTAAATTATTCGTAAATATCGATACTATGTGAGTGACGCCCATTTGGATTTCACGTTTCACAATTTAACATCAAAGTTTAAGGAGATTAACATAATGACACTGCCGTCTAAATCTATACTTGAAAACGAAATGTATGTAAAAAAAATAGTGATCTGCACAATGTCAATACAAGAAGCAAAGATAAACTTGTTGGCCATGTTAGCGGCCTCAGTAAAGTGACAAAATCTTTTAAAGGGCAATGATACGCTTTTGCAAAAAGCGGTGTAGAGTCCTGTACCTCGCAACGAATCAACTGGGTCTCGGTCTGGTCTGCGGTTATAAGCATTTCATTGCCGTACATTCGGATACTTACTTGTTTATATTTGATTGTTTCTTTTATCTTTTGTGTTTTTTATTATATATAATATTTTATCATACATTGCCATACCATACTATACGAAAAAGAACAGGCAATGTTTGCTTTTGAGCTGTGTCATATATGCTATGAGTATAGAGCACGAAGGTTATTTTATGGTATTAACAGTTCAGAGAGGGTGTAAACTGAAAACCAGTGTCGGCAGCAGCATACTGCTACCGTCGTAATGCTGAGCTTGCTCTCATTACCCATATTAGTTTCAGTTCTTTTATTGTTATATTAAATTAGTTTTTATTTTGTAATATTTGTTGTGGGTAATAAACGATTATTATTATTCAATTAACCAAAGAAAACCCAAAATGAAAACTCAAAACTCAAAACTGAGTACGCCAATACCGCGCTACAATAAAACAAATAATAAACACAAAGAAAATTATTGTATACGAAACTTTTTGTGATTGTCCGACTCCTATAAGAGATATTCGTTTTGTACAAATTAAATGACTACATACCTTAAGCTGTTATTATTATGATCTAATAAAAAATACTTGTTCACACGCGACTCGCCACAGGTCAAGATTTAACTGCACTACATCTTCCGGAGCTTGCGTAAATAAACTATAAAAGTACACTCGCCTAGAAAATAAAAACAGTCAAGCTACACACATAACTGATTTGGATTTACTATAGTGTGAGGTCCCTTCTAAATACATGTTTCGTAACCAATTTCTCAATAAATAAATTGCATACAAATATACAGATTTTATAAAACTTTTATTTAACCCAGTTATCCAATACACGCTATTAGACTGCGCGAAAATTCCGACTAAGTAAAATTTTTATGGAGACTTTTATTTTCATTTTCTCAGCATTTGCAGTACCCTTAATTTGGTCTCTAGGCTTTTTCGGGTGAAAAACAAGGTGAATTCTCGTTTTGTACAATCATTTCGGAAATTGTCAATTTGTGGGGAAAATCATTGCGAAAAAAAATTGTTTATAGTATTCGTATATAAAAAAGAGGCCTCTTCTTCTTTTCGTAGAATAAATAATATAAAATTTAGAAATGGATTTACTTCTGGACAAATTGCATACATTTCTTCACCCAGGGCTGAAACAAAGCTATGTTTTCAAAATATTACTGACGACATCAAAACACAGGTCTCCACAAACTCTAATATGACAGCATTCAGTCGCATTTCGTTTATTTTGTGTTTATAATTTCTATACTCTTTCATACAATATACGGTTTTATTCATGAGCATCAAATTATTTCAAATGCAATTTGATGACAAAAGTGGTAGAGCTCTTGTTTGGGATGTAACTTACGTGGATACTTTGTGCCAAACTTATATAAAAATACATCAAAAAAAAGCTAGAGCTGCTGCTGAGATAGTAGCTTGTAGGTAAATAACCAAGCACGTAGAGCTTTTAAATCGTTACCATTTCATTCCTTTCGCTATCGAGACGATGGGTCCCTGGTCTTAGTATGCCAAATTACTTGCTCACGATTTGGGTGTCACGCTGCGTCTGTTGACAGGGGATCCTTTGAGCAAGGAATACCCTGTTCAGAGGTATCAAAGATCAGTGTCGCAATACAGCCTGGCAACTCGGCAAGTATCTTTGGCACCCTGAACCCGTCGTCTCTTTAAAATTTTCACAGTATATTATTTAACAAATTAACGTTTAAGTACTTTTAATAATATATTTAAATAAAAATAAGATGCTGGATAATGTAATGAACATTTTTACCACATTTTTACACATGCCGATTGTTTTTTTGATACACCACTTTACGCTATTGCTTCTTCCCCATGCTCTTTTCTCAATTCACAGATGGCGGTATTATTCTTCCAAAAGAGACAATATCTTGTTGAAGAACCACAGATCCATCACATTTTAATCCCACCTAAATTTTTATTGATAACTTTTTTATTTTTTACGTGTAGAGTATGGTGACCGATAGACTGTATTTATTTATTTATTATAATTTATGTATAACATCTAAAGATTCGACGAAAATTATTATGTTTGCGATACCTATTATGTGCCCTTACCAAATACCATTAAAAAAAGTCATTGATTGAATCATATGTTAAACACCAACTAAACTTGTGAAAAAACATCGAACTGATTTAAGCCAGTTGTAAAAATATAAATAAACTACGACATAGGATGTTAGTGAATAACAACAAAAATGCGTCAATTAAATTGTTGTATTTATTTTTAAAAACATTGTCACATTTTTATTTATCTGGTTAAAATGATGTGTTTCAAAAGATTTTTGGTGGAACATCCAAGTCCAAGCAAGAACAAGCATGACCTAACCTAAATAACTCATTATTTCTGAAATGGTAGACCATCAATTTAACTTAGCCGAATTTATTGGACGAATAATATATTTTTTTATTATTATTAATGTTTAGATTACACGCTATAAAGGAAAATAAAAAAGAGGAAAAAACTATGACTTTTTATTGATTTTTTACTAAGTTGGTTTCCTTCACGGCTTTATTCCTTCTTTATTTATTCCTTCAGGTTGAATGAATGAATGTCCATCAGTTGTCCGAACACGTTGGATACTTACCGCGGTAATTGTGCTGTGCGGGAGGGATGATTCCGTGCCACCAACTGTCTATTGACCCTAAAAAGCTTATCACAAACTAAGTTAGTCAAGAGTATTTAGCATATGCTTATGATGTTGAAGCTCTTCAGGTAAAACACGCCAACCGCAAAATAACCTTGATAAAGTCAGTTTCATTCTCAGGGATTTTCTTTTACTAATTTTGTTCCAGAAAGTAAGAATGAAAAACAGGCGAGGTGGGATTTACATCGATTAGGTCGCACCTGTGAAATCTGTTAAACGTGGTGATACTAAATTCGAGCGTTGAGATGTTATAAGTATACAGAGAATAATAGGCGATACGCATATTACGCACACGGAGGAGTGTAATATTTGGCATAAAATTTATGTGGAGTGGGAATGTAGAAAGCTAAAATCAGGTTGAGTTTTTGAGACGAAATTGTATGGCCAAATTCTAAACTATGAGAAATAACGAAATGTGTTCAAAGAAGTCATGAGCTCGATTTTTTAGAAAACAAAAACTGCATATTCACATTTTAGAAAATTTGATAAACAGTATATTAATACACGAAGAGAAAACTTTGTACCCTTTTTAAAGCATATTGCGGGTACGGAGGAATGTCAGATTTGATGTAGTTTACATGGAAAAAGATTACCAAAAGCTAAAATCTATATCATCATCATCATCAGCACATTTTTTTTTACCCCACTGCAGGGGCTTAGGCCTCTCCCAGGGTGAGGAGGGGGGCTTGGAGCTTAAGTCCACCACGCTACTCCACTGCGGGTTGGGAACTATAACGACCGCCATCTATTGACAGCGTCCGGGACCGACTGCTTAACGTGCCCTCCGAAGCACGGTGTCAGTGATATTGTGTACTTAAGTCAGAAAAACTCATTGGTACACGCCCGGATTCGAACCATGACCCTATGGGGCCTTATAAATTTGAGACATGTTCGTTGCGCTCTGGGCTATCACGAAAATCTATATAATAATATAATATGTGTTACAAATACTGTCAACCATACGAGTGTAATAATTTGTCGCTTGATGCAATTTGAATTGACTTACTCTCACCTAATTATTATTGGTAGTTTGAAGAAAGTGAGTACGGTCGAATTTCGACCACTGGGTGACCACTAGTACGTGGCTAATTAAAAGTGTAATTTTATACAGACACTAGCAACCCGCCCCGGCTTCGCACAGGTAGCAGAGCATATAAGCAAGCCATAATGTTTTGTCTGTTGTAGTATCGCATCAGCTTGTTGCGTCGAACATGTGGACTGGATTTAATTAGATTTAAATTTAACGTAAGTTCATCTTAGTTGGATTATTATTAATATATTTTATTTCCAATTTTGTAAATATTTGAAAAAATAAGGAATATATACTTACATAAAAACAAACTGAAATAACTAAAATAAAAAATTAAACCACAATCCAAAAATGCCGTCGTGCGTGTTAAAAAAGTGTAAAAATGAGTCAACTTCCTAGGAAAAAAGGTAGTGGTGTAACTTATCACCAGTAAGTAAGCAAACCATCAACTAAAATCAATCAAAACAAATTTTTGTCTTTTGCCGCCATTTGTATATGAAAATCATAGATTATGCAGAGTGAACCAAGATTGGATACGTATGTATAAAATGTTGGGGATCTATGTGACTTAGGTGTCACTGATTTATTTATTTTTTGTTTCTTTATTACTCAACCTATGCCATCTGTCTATCACAAAGTAGTTTTCAATCAGAAACTTACTAAGCTAATTTTGTTTAAGGGTAATTAAAGTTTATAGCAAATTGCAACGATGATTTTCATTCCACTTCGTTCATTTCTTACCGATAAGGCAAAATGAGATAAAGTGTCGAGTGTAGTTAGTTAGTGCAAGCGCATATTCTAGTATTTATATTCAATACCAATTACAGTTTAATGTATAATTGTTTTACTTATGTGGGGAAATATGTATACACAGTATTAATTAAAATAGACATTGTAATTAAAACCATCAGTTTTGCCTCTTTCAATTTATTTTAATAAGTTACCTTACATTACTCAATTCAATAGACAGAATATAAACAAAGTTCCGCATATCACTTCTGTGACGACGACATTGTATATCTATGACTCATTAGTAGAGCTCATTTAGCCGCCTCGCATGCACCCCGTACTGCTCACCGTTGCACACGTATGAATCTGCATGAAATGGTAAAGGTAAATAACGTATTTAATTTGATAAGTATTAATACTGTAACCGTATAAATTGCTTTCCAATCATCTCATCATATGACATCATTTTTTCAAACATAAAAATAAATATAGCAAGCTATCCATAAAAGATAGACATATGCCATCGCGGACTTTTTTGTAGTCCTATACAAAAGGAACAATTCCTCCATACATTATTCTGTTATATCTCAAAAGAATTAGGCAGCGTTTTTGTTTAAAGTTCCCAGCCGGCTTGATTTTTTTCCGACTTCTTCAACAGTAATCGTCATATTTCAACAAATTTCCACAAAACATTAATAAATTATATACGTGAACCTTCCTCTTGAATTACTCGGTCCATTGGTGTCAACAACATGCCAATCCGTTCGGTAGAGTTTAAGTTTGTCGCGTTCAGACAGACAGACAGACATACAACGGGGGACTTTATTTTATAATATGTAATGATTATGCAAGATCCAATATGGGATACGTGAAAAGAGATTTGTGTGACATTTTTTATCTGTTGTTGACTCAATATCACAACAGAATCAAAATATATTACAATTAACTTGGTATAAAAATTCCATTTTCGTTAAACTCACAGGTCAATGTCAAAAACAATACTTTGAGCTCTTGAGTCAATACGGTAAAAGTCGACGCTAAAGGGTCAGAGTGAACACTGACAATCACATATGAATTTAATCAAGAAAAGAAGTTGAGAAGAAAAAAACTAATTGTCCATGTCAAAGGGACATGCAGGATAGATATTAACGTAAAAAAATCTGTAATGTCTTGGGAGTGAGAAAACATAGAAATATTTAGAACGTTTCGCCCACCGAAGCTTACGTCAGAAAAATTAGGAAAAAATTCGACGTAAGTTGCTTGTAAGAAGAAATCACCAAACCTACATTGTATTAAAGTAAATATAATAGTGAACAAAAATGTGGCTTGGTGACAGTCTTTGTTAAATTCTTGGATCATTAAAATTAACTTAGGTACCTACCTAAACTAATATTATAAAAAGGAACGATTTGATTTTTTATTTGTTATAAACTCAAAAACTACTTAATTGATTTTAAAAACTTTTTCAACCAGAGACAGCTACATTATCAACGAGTAACATTGGGTTATATTTTACTTTCAAATTAGGTTTTATATTAATTAATATTATGCTCCGCTCGCGTGGATTACACGGTTATACCGGGATCGGTATAACTTTACCATAGATATATTTTATAAGCTAGAGATTAATATAGACTACTTTTTATTCCGGAAAAAGGGGTACCGGTATAACTGTGTAGTCCCCACGAGCGGAGCAGCGGGCGGAAAGTAATAAATAATAAGGAAATACATAATTTACAATCCGACATATAAGAGCGCGAAGTACCTACATACTTTTGTAAGTAGCAGGTAGTAAATCTTCGTCTACGTCATAACACGTACGGCCAGTTCACGTAAATGGTTGTTTACAGCGATTACTTAAGGTGAACTTGTTTAATTCAAGATAGCATTCACGGTCAAGTATGTACATATGTGGCTATTAATAAAAACATAACAAGGCAATTATCTTTGTTGAGACTTGATCTATTATATTATAGTGATTTTAAAATGCGATATCTAAAACCATCGAGCTTATGTTACATTATAGAGGTATAGGGACCGCCCTTTATAAAACATTGCAGGGATTTACGCCTCTCCTCGAGATATGGATGCTTGGAGCTTAATCCACCACGCTGGTCCAGTTTAGGTTAATGGATTTTCATGACTGCCATCTGATGATGACAATCGGGACCGACGGCTTAATGTGCTCTCCGCGGCACGGAGTCAATGATAATTATGTACCTACTTAAGTCAGAAAAAGCTCATTGGTACATTCCCGTTAGGGCTTTGAACCAAGACCTTCTAAACAAGAAGCGGACTCACCACCACATGGCTGTCACGACATTATACACTCGGTATAACTTGCGCCATACTTCTTGTTCGCTCTGAATTTGAAGCGAGTAACGTAGTCGCACAGGAAAAATAGACATACGCGAGTTGTACCGGGGCATTGCTATTGGAGATTTGGAGTAAGTTTTCTTTTTTGCTTAGGTAGTGTTGTAATATAAAATATCGACAGTGATTCAATATAGAAAGACTTAAAAGCTGAATAAGTTAATTAAATTACTAATTATCATGGGGTTTATAAATTCTCACTAAATCAAAAATAACCATTTGCATAATATGCTTAATTTCACCCTTAAAAAAAATTAAGACAAATATGTCAGGTTTCGTAGGTACAAAAAAAGTTTTGATGGGTAAGTATACTTCAAAAATGTCTAACATATATATTATATTATACATATATGCGAACGGTACATTGGAGGCTGGTTTAGTAGATATATCAAAATAAAAACATCTGTCCTCGTATCACTAAAAAAATGTAAATAAAATAAAATGCAAATTCTAAGATATGGCCCGATATATATACCTATTCTTTTTTTAGATTATATGTCGTTTTTATGTTCTAACGCATAAATTATTTGATAATCCAGTCGGTTAATTACCTACTCTCTCACTGAATCATCTTTCCAGTGTTCGATTTGTTCAGATGTGCATTCATGTCATTCTTATTGCCAGTACCAACCTTTTTTGAATAAGTTATAATTTGTTTGAATTTGTAGGTGTCTGTAGGATATTTAACCCTTAAGCAGAAAGTACCTAATGAGTATGTAAAAACTACGTCAAAACAAATTATTCGTGTTACCATTGGTGAGTACCATGATGTAGCAGGTACAAAAAGAGGCATGGCAAAAAACTGACAGAACATTATTCTCAAAGGAGCAACAGAGACGTAAGAACGACCGTGCGAATTTAAACAACTATTTAAGTGTGCGTGAGAAATGGACAAAGCGACCAAACCCAAACTTACATTTAAATGTCGCTTGCATTGTTGAGATACAATCTGCTGCCCCCTAAAGACCGTCTGTACGTACTGTGGCCCTACTGTCTATTGCAGTCCTATGGTGTTGGATCTTGCATTTTTTGTCCGACTGCAGAGGGTATAATGTTTTTCGAGTGTATGTAATCCTTTGGTGTATGTATCCCAGATATTTCTTTGGCACGCCTTGTAGCCTAAACGCCTTGATGGATTTGAACTTATGAAGTATCGCCAGAACTTAAAAAAAAGAGATTTTTTTTTCGTTATTACAACTGGGTACAAATGAAAGCTAGTAAATAGCTTATTCGTAACATATATATATTATAACACTTTTGTACTATCCACCACCATTTTTTTACCTTCAGCCCATTAATGCATCACTCCAGGGACTTAGGCGTCCCTTCGAAATGAGGGGACGCTGCTCCAGTGCGGGTTGGTGGATTTTAACGACTGACATCTAATGATAGCAGCCGGGATCGACAACTCTCCGGGTAACGTGCTCTCCGAGGTACAGAGTGAGTGATAGTTATAGCTATGCATAAGTTAGAAAAAACTCATTCGAAGATAGGTAGGTACATTATCAGCGTGTAACATGGGCTGTACCTATTTTAATTTCCAAAAATTAGAGATCCTTTCGAATATTACAATAATGTAAAAGGCAACAAAAATTTGATATTTCTTATCTTTTACATTATATATATATATGATACGTAAAATAATGTACCTACCTACTAGGTACATGTTTATAGTACTCATTACCTACTATTTTTTCAAATATAATATTAATCTCAAATACCTACCTACCTAGGTACCTACCTACTAACTTATCTATCTGTTCTACCTGTGTGAAGTTGAGGCGGGGTGGCTAGGTACCTACCTACCTATACAGAATAAAATTAAACAATGGACATTGTGAAAACTACACCGATAAATGAGTAGGTAGGTACCTACCTATGTATAGGTATATGAACCTTTATGCAAAATAGCAAAAAGTTACAAACAAAGTTGTCACTGCTGACAAACATACCTACCTACCTATATATATACTGGTAGGTACATACAATTTTAATTTCATATTAGTATGAATAGTTTGCAATGTTGAGTGACACTAAAGACTAATAGGTAAGTAGGTACTATACTATACGCACGACTTAACTTGACACCCGGCTCAAAACTTGATCTTCCTCCCGCTACCCCACTCCGAGCCCCACTGTCGTCTTGCGAGTAGTAGTAACAACTGTTTATTTATTAATTTTATTTATTAGAGACAAACAGTATTTTACTTAGCTTACACTAGCGACCCGCCCCGGCTTCGCGCGGGTAGTAGAGCATAATAGCCGTAGTGTTTTTTTCTGTCGTAGATACCTATCAGCTTGTTGCGTTGAATATGTGGATTGGGTTTTATTATATTTAACTTCATCCTATTTGGAATATTTTTATTGTATTTTATTTCCAATTCTAATATTTGAAATATATTTATAAAATATTATATATTTATATATTATAAAATATTTGAAAAAGTAAATACATAAAAACAAACTACAATATTTCTTTGTAAAAACATTGATAATTTCTGCCTAATTTTACATAACGCGAGTCACGCCGGGACGTGGGGGCCGCGGCCGGTCCCCCCCGTTCGGCAGTTTGTGGCGATATAAGTCGTTTTTATGTCGTGATATCTCCGAACATATTAATATGAATTGTACGGTGTAAAGGCATTTACAATGTGCATGAAATGCTGAAGGTAAATAACATATTTAATTTGACAAGGATTAATACTGTATCCGTATAAATTGCTTTCCAATCACCTCATCATATGACACCATTAAAAAAAAATTATGTCAATAAAATGGTGTTATATGAAATCACACGTTGAAGTATAGTAAACTATCCATAAAAGGTAGACATATGCTATCAGGGACTTTTCTGTAGTCCTATAAAAGAGAAACAATTCCTCCGTACATCATGATATTATTATTATTGTTTCTTACGCTCTAATCTACTAAGAACAATTAATTCACTTACAAAGCCATTAATACATAAATTGTGTCTGAAACGGTATTAAATTTCAAAATTCTAAAAAAATCTTAATAAAATGTCCTTCTGATATTAACTGGACAGATGATCACTAATTTAATTATTTATTCAGGAAACAAACAGTGATAGAGTATAAAATAAAACATTACAATAGAACATACAGAAAATAGTTTACACAATTAAATTATGCATAGCTACAATAGCAATATTTTAGAATAAAGTCATAATATTTTCATTGATTCATGAGGATTTCACATTACCTCAATATTTTTTTGTTTAGTGACTTCGATTTTTTACTGTGGAAAGCAGCGCAATAAGATCAACCGCCCAGATGACGTCATAGGGACAATAGGCATGACGAAACATAAGTATTGAAATCCTCTTCCGTAATGTGGGTACACATTTACTATTTACGATAGAACCTATATTTCGGTAATGAATTAAAGTTTAACGAAGTTTAAAGCCATTTTTCTAATATTTATTCAATGACGCGCAAAAACAGCTCGCAGTGTCATGATGTTAGGTCTGACGTCACGCCTAGGTAAACAAATGCGTAATCAGTAGTTATAATGAAACAACGCAGAACACAGAGTGAAGTTTACCTAGGCGGCACGTCATGGGCTGTGATTGGTGTTTCAGTCAAATTGGCCGATTGCAGTATTTTAATGTTTTTGAGAATAGTCCTTTATTTGGGGCTGGTTACCCGTGTGGGATGGACATGATTTAAGATTTTGAGAATAGTCCTTTGTTATTGTAAATCTTACTAATCTCCAATTTTCAAATAAAATTGATACAGTTTTTAATCCTTTTAAGATGTATTTTTAGGAAATCTTTGGTTATTTGATACTGTCGTTACGCGTATTTCATCGTCAGATGAATTTTCATAAATATCTGAGAAATTCGTAAATTGAAAAAAAAATTTATATATAATACATGTTTGAACATTTTTTGTTGAAATTGTTAAGTTTTTCTTAACAAATTATTTCTTTTTGCTTTCTTTTAATCAGAAATGAATTGTTCAACTTATTTGAAAGTGGTATCATATGGACTTAAGTATCAAAGTACTAAACTTTAGGGATTTAAGTTTAGTACTTTGATAAATTTTTAGGAAAATCTATTTTTTTGCACACTATACATTACACAAACGTCATCTCACCCAGGTGGTGTCATGTTAATTCGTCCTCATAGTAACTAAGTCATTATTGGTCATTATGCCCTGTGATCACGAAGACGCGAATAATTAAAATTCCGCTATTAGTGTCTATGGCTATTAGATGGATAGCAAAACATACAGTTAAAAGCTACAAATGTCTTATACCTACCTACTTTATTAACAGGTTTTTCTAGGTAGCAGATTTTCAGAGATTTCGTAATAATAATAATAACACTAATAATAAATGTACTTAATAATGATTATTATTATTATCAATAATCAAGAAAATCTGCTTACCATGTAAACACAGTTCGTTTTAATTGATTAAAAACTATTTTCGAGATTGTTCAAAATGTACCTATTTCTTTAAAATATTAAGACAATAATTTTCTCTAAAATTATTTTATTCCAAGCTATTTGACATGAAATATATCCATCCTTTTTCTAAGCTTGATATTAGAAAGAGATGTAACCAATGACATTATTATTACGTACAAAAAATTATACCTGAGCTCTCCCTAGTACATAGATACAATACCATTTGTTTTTTTTTAAACTGTAACCCGACCAAATGCAGTATCCCATTCTCTAAAGCGCTTAGTTAATTTTTGACGTCATCTAAAAATGGCCGCTTATTATAGTGTAACTGAACTGAAGTTATTTTCATTGCCATCCATGGTCTACGGCTTTAAGGTCTATGGTTGCGATGCCATTTTTATATTATGTGAAGTGTGGTTTTGTGATGTTCCCAAGTAAATTTGAAAAAACTTTGATTTAATCAATAAGAATAGTAGTGGTTATTAAATAATGTATGACTGTTAATTCTGTTATCCCGTGATCTGTGGATTTATACATTGAATTAGTCTTAAACATTGGATTGGAAACTTATTTTCGTGATTTATGTCCTGGTATGTATAGGTTATATTGTTTTTCAAATTGCATTTTTTTTTTTAATTTTGTCACTTCTATATTTACAGTAACCGCATTCAACTATGTTTGAGACCTATATGATGATTCAGTCACCTTTGTTATAAAAAAACTTATACTTACATATCTAATACGTATGTAAACACCATATATAGGTACCTAATATAGTATCAATGCTGTCATAGCGAATTAACGTCTACTCATAAAATGCTGTGCTTAGCTCAAATGCCAAATCAGAATTTCAATAATTTTCTGTAGACAATGCTGTTATTTTTTGATCTCGCAATTGACCGCCATTTTTGTTCCACGCTTGTGAGTTGGTTAAGAGGCGTCATTGTGGTTTTCTGGGTTTTCTATATCTATCTCTCTTACATTTGTATGTACAATAGACTAATCCTATCCCTCTCACACAATTACAATAGGTTCGTAATACCGTGGGTGGTAATCTAATAGATACCGTTAATGTCAATAAGTTCGCCTCAAACTTTATGGCGGATCGGAATACAACGCTATACGCGTGCTTGCGCAGGTACAGTCAAGTCATATACCCCTCGCGTCCCGCTACAGCCTACACCTAAAACTGGTTACTGCGACGTAACTTGTGCCTATGTTCGGATCCGCCATAAAGTTTGGAACTGTAACTAGTTAATGTCAACAATATCGGGCGGTTTCAGTTAAACTCGATAATCACAAATGAATTTCGAACTTAAACTAGGTAATCCGGAGATAAACTAGATAGGTATTGTTGACATTACCTAACGTACAAATTTTAACTGAAGCATATTGAAATCCCCCCCCGCCCCCCGGTTGGACGCCCCCCGGCGAGGTGGACAGATGACCTGAAGCACCATACCGGGGGTAGTTGAATGCGAAAGGCGGAGGACCGTGTGTGGTGGCGAGCCCTGGGAGAGGCCTATATCCTGCAGTGGAGAGACACGGGCTGATGATGATGATTTTGAAATCACTTTATTTAAGTTATTCTTACGAGTATTATAATCATTTAGGTAACAAAAAATGTAGGGCTTGTTGTTGGCTCATTATCACAAGCAAAACTTATCACAACCAATTTTTTTTTAAATGAATGACCATCAACCTATCTCAGACGGATTTTAAATTGATCTAAGAATATTATCCGTTCGCTGCATGAACATAGGCCAATAAGAAAGCGTAAAACAATAACATTCGCGATATTTACGCGCTTTTTCGGAGTGTGAAATCCTTATTATGCACTTTACATGTTTATTCAGATAATATCATGATAACTTGGTAAAGTCAACATTAACGGTTTTAGTGCTTTACTGTTACCATATAGATTTTATAGTACACTAATGCATATATTGATATAGATCACTACATATTATGAGCCTAATTTCGTTCCAAGAAAAACAAAGAAAAGCTACGAAAAAGACATTGGAAAAAGACTTTCTATGTGCAACTGTGGTGATGCCTGATGATGTGGTGATAAATGTTAATAAGTATTTTTGATTGGTTTTTTTTTAATGTGTTACATGTGTTATACATTTGCGTATTCCAGGTCCGAAAAATGGATTATTTTGATAAAGAAGACATGTCAGAGTATTTTAAAAAGAGAATAGAAGAATATAGGTAATATTAAGAATGTTTATTTCTGATTGTAGATTGTATCGCGTTGCTTCGCGTCTATAATATTGTACAGCTCAGCTCGCGTCAAATTTCTAGTGTACCCTACCCACGCTCACCCCAATAAGCGGGGGGAGGTTTCACTTTGCCCCTCTCCAGGTTGTCGTACTAGCACAGGGTCGCCCCGCACCTGCTCAAAACGCACCTGCCTCAACTCAAAACGAATTGGAATTTTGGTGCGAGCTGCATCTGCCTAATGAATATTTTTTTTAAATATCGAAACTCAAAAATGCATACTTGTTTATATCTATGATACTTGTATTACCTAGTAGGTATCTAATTACTGTCCTGCCACACCACGACAACTGTGGTCGGTTCATCAGTATGTCACAGAACTTTTTATTATACGGGATGTTCGGATGAACTTAGCCCAAACTTATAGTAGAGCTTACCGAGCGAACTTTACAAAAAGTTTACAAAACAAATTGTGCAAACTAACGGTTACCGTTAAAAACATGTTTATAATTTAAATTTTTTATACTACTTATCACATTTTTTTGAAAATTCTTGTTCAATTTGGTAAGCTCTACACGCTCAATAAGTTTGTACTACGTTCAACCGTATTTTATGAAACCTGTTTAAGGATGTATCAGCATTAACTTTGTACATGCAACTGTGCGTATTTCCTCAGTGTGTTTTATCAATACTTTTTTGTAAATTTTGTCGTTTTATACATGGGATTCTTGGGTAAATAATTACTATCGCATACAGATTTTCCGCATATTCGCTGCATGTGAAAAATAACGAGCTCTCAGTCTGATAAAATTTAATATAATAGTACTATTTCTCTTTATGTTTTTTAGTCTTTTGTTGGTTTGAAATTAGTCCCGATATTCAGTTTCAGTAACAATAACAAATGACAACAGTAACAGTTGTTCAGTAACAAATAAGAATCTGGGGTTTTATTATACTTTGAATGAATTATGTACCATATGTAGACATGTATATATATATATATCTTTTACACTAGGTGCAAGCAATAACTAACTGTAAATAAATGTTAAAGCAAATTTTCCTTTTTAACTATATTAACAGTTTTTTTTTATATATTCGGCTCTGCGAAATTACGCCATTTTTATTATTTTCAAACATAAAATTAATAGCTTTGAAATAATTATTCTGATTACTGTTTATATAAATTTCAGGTCACAGCAGCACGTCGAATCAGAGAAATGCAACAAATTTTCGATATTAATGAAAATGGGATTGTTCACTTTATTGGAATACAAAATGTTACGTTTCGTGAACACAACGAACAGGCACTGCTTCATATCGGTCACGGACTGCACTGGAAGCTACCACATTTTGAACAAATTAAACCCAGGACAAAGTGTTCTAATGCTCAGCCCGAAATCGAAACATAATTTCAAAGCTATAGACACCTGTAATCACGAACAACTAAGCTTAGATTTTTCGGAAATCTCACTGAGCCACGAATACATTTGCCGAATTAAGACGAATATGGACACCTTGAAAAATTTAACATTGAAAATACTCAGTGATAAGTACAGTCGTGCACCGCACGAAATAGAATATTTAAAATTACCGAGACAGTTGAAACACGAATTATATTTTTTAACAATTCCTTTTCCAGAAAAGAGAACTAACCATTTATTTTGTCATGAATGTTGGGTAAGATTACCGAAAATGTTAGACTGTAATCCTGTAACGCTATGTATGAGTTCAGCTCCAAAAGGTAGTTGGAAGACGGACTCGATTATTAACGAGTTACGAAAATTATCTAATTCGTTGGATGATTATTTCCCGGTTAGCAATGTTCTGTTAGCGTTCCTCGGTGAATCGAGCCGAAGTTCATAAATGTTGTTCAAAACTAACTGAACTTGAATCGATTACCCGACTAACACACAAGCCGTATAAAAAGCTACAGTCTGCAATGGTTTTAAGATATAAAGCATTTGTAACTCCAAAAGCTGTATAGTAGGAATAGGAAGAGATGTCCATACAGTTTGTGTTAGCTTTGGTAGACACAAAATATGGATTCGCGACATTTCCACTTGCTGCACAAAAAACTGTGAACGAATTCACACTAGTTCTTGTCTAAGGACTACATAGTTCACGATATAGTGTTTTTCGACAATAATGCTAATCCCTAATTTATATCTATTCATAATAACTCGGCTCAGTTTATATTTTTAATGTATTAACATGTAATGATACTAATTAAAAAAAAAAAATTTACAATATGTGTGTAAGAATTTTTGCTTGTATATCATGCGTTTGACTTTGCTTCTTGTATAATAATTAGAACAAGTTATAAATAATTAATAATTCATAAAAATAATTTGCTATCGATTGAATTAAAGGTATGTTAAATAAAACAGTATAGTGACTAAAGAAACGGAAAAAAAAAATGGTTAAAAATATAAAAAATAGATAGGCATGTTGTTTGAAGATGTTTAGTTGAAATTTTTACTTTTCAGTTTATTTTTATTGTTATAAATTTTATATTTCTTTGAGTTCGATTCAAGTCCAGGACGATAACATTTATGAATTTTGACCCATTACGAAGACCACAATTATAGGATTTAAACATAAATATTTAATTAATAACTTGATAAATATCACAAGAAGGGGGGAAGGGTTGAACGCGTGATTTGTAAATAACCGAAACTTCGAGTCATGTACCAGTACAATTATATGTTTTTCACATGCGATTACATGTTTCCTTTATTATTTTTATACTACTCAAAAACCTTAATATCTGTTTGGACTTTCTTATCTAGAGGAGGGGAGTTAGTCTTAAACATCACCACGGGGGGGGGGGGGGGGGGGGCTTAACAAAAAACATCAGGCGATTAATGGGCGACTCCTATGGCGCGGTACAGCGCTACCGGACGAACTATAGTTCGATGATGTGAAAAACTAACATTATTTTGTATAAGTTCAATGAAAAATGGACAGTCAGTTTTTCCACAAATATAATTTGACAGACGTGTAAACAAAATTATACAAATGTACATAATGTTCTTTGTGCAGTACAATTACAGTTAGGTCTTTGATAAATATTTTATAATTAAGTGCAGTTTTAGACATCATATTGTGATATTTTTTGTGATGGTATAGTGTAATTTAGTAAATAACGTAATGATTAATTAATAATTTCTTTTAATATAATTAGAATATTAAATGAAAAGTGACTGAATTATAAACAATTTTTAAAATAAACAAAGAATGTAATTAAGTGGTAACATTTTGTAACTGTTTCATGTTTCGGGCGTGTGTAGGGTCAGGTGGGGCACGGTGAAACAAAAAAGTGTTTTTAAATTTTAGAAAAAAAAGTATTTATTCAATCACCGTAATTTCTTCACTTATACATTAGACAGTCTTTGCTTTACTAAATGGTAATAAATTGTTGATGAAACAACATTACAATTCACCGCAATTAGCATATTACGGAGATCATTTTTTTGTTGCGGTGTACCCCAGGGCTGGGGTACTACAAAACACCCATAGAGGCACACTGCAACAAATTGGGGCACAATGAAACACAACAATAACTTCTTACAAAATCAACAAAGTTAACTGACAAAACAACAAAATTAGGTCAGTCTATATATCTTTAGTAAGTTTTCAGGAAAAAAGAAAATACTTGCTTGACGTTTGGTTTTTGTTTGTCTTATAAGAGGTTGCAAAATAATTTCTATGTCACGTTTTGCAACGACTGCCATATCTGGCTCTAAAGGAAAACAAAAACCATCTGATTTGTTGCTCTTTCTGAGGTAACTTATATCATACTCATTTGTTTCATTATCAATATCTGTTAATATCTGACCTATGAAATATTTTACTTGTTTATCTGTGTTGAACCTAACAACAACAAAATCGTTTCTTTTGGGAGTGCTATAACTAGATAAAGGTATATCGGTGGAAGTAGTTGAAGAAGCTGTAGAACAGTTTGTAGCATCAGAATCTTCACTAGAATCTACAAAAAGCATTTTCGACACTTTTTCCATCTTTTCTTGGGTTTCCTTGACAACTTTAGCTTTAACTTTATTTTTCTTTCTTTCCTTTAATTTAGCTTGTTGCTCGATTTCTTGTTTGACTGGAGTATCTGTCGCAATAATTGTCTTCCCTCTTTTTCTACCTCTTGTTGAACCAACTCTAGGCTTAGCCTTTGGATAATCACGGCACTCAATTGGACTTTTTTATATATTTTGGTCCATCGTCCTTGTTTCTTCTTGTCTCTCAGAATTGACCCGGCGAGATTTTGCGTTCGATAATGGATTAGTATTTGTAATCGGTCTGTCATTATTCATTCCAACGGTTGTATTTTCTAGTAATTTATCTGCTTGAATCGTTTCACTTGTTGAAGGTTCTACTTGAATAGGACGATTGGTCACCTCACTTGGCATGTAATCATCATCAGAAAATATATTTCTGTCGTACGGGAAAATTCCTGTTTTTAAGAAACCCGATTTAATATTTGCAGGTGTCATAGCTTTCTCAAAAGCTAGTCCTAATATTTCCCCTATATCGTAAATTGAAATTGGAATCCCAGGATTCCGCATCATCCATGAATCTGCAGCTGCACTGTAATATGTTTGCAGCGGGCCAAATTCTGAAACATCCAAAGGTTGGAGTTTATGGCTAGTGTGGGGTGGAATGGTGAGCAGGGTGACTCCATTATCTTTAGCAACATTTAAAGCTTCTAGTGCTAAATGACTTTCATGATTATCGTAGATTAAAAGACAAGGATTGTCTTTTGAAGCACCGGTTACACGTACGAAATGTCTCATTACTTCAGGAAACAGTTGGTTGTTCATCCAACCTGTAGGCTGTGCCAACCCCAGTGTTCCAGGTGGAGCTTTATTAAGCATAAAGTGTTTAAATTTTTTTCTAGGAAACACCATTGCAGGTGGCAAAACGGATCCAGATGTTGACACAATGCAACATGTGGTGACAAGTGTCCCCCGTTCACCGCTGGTAACTTTGTTCAATTGCTTGGATCCCTTGGCCGCAATAACTTTCTTAGGTTTTTGCACTGTAGTTGTGCCTGTTTCATCTAACGCATACAGTCTTGTACCGTCAGCAAAGCTGGGATTCCTTTTCATCACGTTATCTAAATTATCAAAAAAGAGTCCAACATTATGCCTATTGAAAGATGTGGCCCGAGAAAGGCTACACGGCTCGGGCTTTCTTAATGTCAAGTCAAGATGACGTTTCCGAAAACCGTATAACCAATCCAATCCCGCCATTTTGTGGGTTTCCCATGATTCAGGAATGGCCAAGCTATTGTATTTTGCTAACTCATAAGCAAGTTTTCTTGTCTCTATAGTGTCTAACCCATATGACATTTTTGCACAAGTTATTAAATATTCTTTTAACCTAGCTTCTTGATTTGGTTGAAAAACTTTACGCACCGAATAATTGGGCGTCAGACGCATATTTTCAGCTTGTTCTCCATCGCATGATTTTTTCTTTTTAACATATCTACACAGTGTGGAGTAATTGACATTCTTAATTTGTCCTGCTTTTCTCAAACTCATACCTTCCTCTACCAACTGTATAGCTGCTCTCATGTCATTTTCGCTGTGTAATCCTATATCGGTTTTTCTTTTTCTATTCCGCACCATCTTGACTTAGGTACTGTCTATCTAAAAAACAAAAGCCAATAATGTAATAGAACAGTACCTACACATAATTCTTACAATAATGATACTATGGGGCACAGTAAAACATGTTGCAGGGTGCCCCGTTTCAGTGTACCCCAATGTCACCTAGGAGAGTTAAAACGATAAATTAAAATTTGAGGTTATATTTACCGGAGAATGGTTCTGCAATTCAAAGTTACTATGAAACAATATAACCATAAAAAAATAAACACTCACCAAGAACCTTAAAACGATGGATTGAAACCGAAACAAATGTACAGTTCTTTTCGCCAAAATATTACTAAAAAACAATAATATCGAAATAAATATGTGGTGCGCACTCGCACTGCTTAATGGCAAGCGTAATAAGATGGCGGCTTGTAGGGTTGCCAATACTAAAAAAAAGTAAAGACAATTGCTAACAATCCATAAAAATATCGTTACTGTTGCATTGTGCCCCTCGTTGCACTGTACCCCCTCTGACCCTATAGGTAGATTCAGTGAGTTACGAGTACTAAAAAGTGTCTGCAGAATAATATAATTCATTTTGTAGGGTTTGATCGACATAGTAGATTTATTTTGTTGATCGACAAAGTGGTAACAATCGAGCAACTTGATACCACACTTGTATGATTTTGTTGATGGCATGTGTGGATCGATTGGCCGAGGGGTTAGAGACCCTAACTGTGGAGCCAAAAGTCGCGGGTTCGATTCCCATCGTGGACAAATATTTGTGGGCGTGGAGCATGTCTATTTGTTTCATGTCTGGGTATAAAAATTATCTTTACATGTATATATTATAAAGAATATCACTTGTCTAGTACTCCATAATACAAGCAATAATACTTGCCAACTTTGGAACTAGATGGCGCTGTGTGGGATGTCCCAGGTATTATTATCGATGAAAATCATGTTTTGTAGGTGCATAAGATCTTTTTCCATTTTGTACCCAATTTTTTTATACGATGTTTAGGTGTTTCGAAGGTACTCGTAGGTAGGTAGTACTTTGATAACCTCTTCAGGTTACCATCTTTGTCAAACATTGCATTTAATGTGACCTATATCTATAATTACGTGTGGTATGCGAATAAACATTCGGATATTACAGGAGATTCTGTGGTTTTTGTATGTACCATAATCCAGAGTGAATAGAACAAATTTAGTGCAAGAAAAATTTAATTATTCTTTTTCCAAATAGTTTATAGCAATAATATTTTTTTACTAATTGACAGAAATAAAAGAAAAATATTCACCTTGAATTACGGTAATGTATATATATAGCATGTACAGTTGCCGTCAGATGGCAGCCGTTACGATCCACCAACCTGCAATTAAGCATAAGGATTAAGCTCCAAGCACCTTCATCTCGAGTGGATGCCTAAGCCCCTGCAGTGGAGCATAATGGGCTAATGTGGATGGATATAGATATAGTATGTAAAAGATTGAAATTACAAGACTGATAGCATGTAGGATAATAGTTTTCTTCTATATTATATATAATATCTTAGTTTAAAACATTTTTATGTATATTTTAATTCAATTTTATGTATGTAAAACAATTAGTGAGATTAACTGTGTCTTAATTTTAGGAATTATTACAAAAAATTTTTATGAAATAAATAATGAAATATGAGATAATCGATGTTAATTTATTTATATTATTCTATGTAATATTTTTATTCATTTTCTTATTTACACTACACTGCTGTAATTATACAGCTCTATGATTTTCTGTTCCTACTAGATAGAAAGAAAAAAAAACATCAGAAGGTTTTATAAACCTTTTTTAAAACCATCGATTTGATACGGATTCAGCTTTTAATTTTATTTATCTAAAATTAAATAATACCTCAAATATTCCTATTATGGAAACCATAAAAAATATAAGTTATTCAATGATAAAGTATTCTGATGAATTAAAATCATTTGTTTACACCAATACATGTTCTGCTACAGTGGCAATCAATAATCATTGCTTATTTCTTAATATAAATGAATAAAATATTAATTTTTATAATTTAAAATTGTAGGCCTGTAATAGGCCAACATTTTTATAACATCCTTAATTGAAACTGTAGAAAATGTCTATATTATGCACTTTATGTGGTTTGCAGAAAACGAGTTCAAAAATTTATTTGAAAATATGAAGGATTTTAGGATATCAAAACAGTATACCAATTATTTCATTTGGCTTCTGAGAGTGATTTTTCATAGTGAAATAGAAATATAATATTTTTTACAAATAAAACAGGGATAATCCGTAAAAATATTTTATTTTTACACATACTTCTATAGTTTTTATCTATGCTACTAACAAACAATGGCACATTACACATTCATTTATTACCCAATATCTTATATTTAAAAATAAAATATTTATTACAATAGGTTTTCACAATTTTCTACACGAAAACATATTTTAAACAAAATATAATATATTTAAAAAGTAATGTTCTTTGCTTTGCTAAAATGAAATTCATATTGCTTGTGCTACTTTAAATAAACCTATATATTTTTTTTCTAACAAATACAAGGTTCAAGTTACCGCTACAATGTGCTCGTACTCAGTAATGACTTATTTTATTATTATTTGGCAGTCAATTAGAAATCAGTTAATTTTTACTACTACATTGACACTTTTCCATTGACACTTTTCCTATGCTTTAGAAGCCTCCTCTAAAATTTTTTAATAGGGACGAACTGTAAAATTTTGCTAACATTTTAAAAAATTACCGTTAATCGCTGCATTTACTATATTACTTTAATTAATCACAAAATTGTTAATTTTCATTAAAAAATAATAGACAATGAAATGTATTTTTTTAAATAGATATGAATAGCCTTTGATTATACAAGGTGAAATTTTGACAACCATCCAAATTTTCATGTAATGATCTTTGGTAAAAACCGATGGCTGTCTTGTTTCGTTTTAGTATTGTTCAATAGAAAAATATTGAGATATGACTACACAAACCTTTCCCGAAAAAACCTATACTGTAGTCACTATTCACGACCGCTGCACGATCGTCCTAAGATCGTGCCCGTTTTGGTCTCAAGGTTCCGGGCGCATCGTGAAAAATAAGGCAACCAAACGTTATAAAATAACGCTACATTGTAGGTAAAATGATTTTTTATGAAAATGTAACCTATATTTTTTATTTGCGTAATGAGGTCTATTGGTGATACTTAACATCTTAATTTTTTTTAAAAATAGTTGTTAAAATTTCAGCTTGTATAAGTAATGTCTAGATAGATAGTCGGCTTCAAAAAACGTACCTATAAGTATAAAAATATCACCTAACTGTTTGGTTATAATCCACACACACATAGACAGTTTGTGAATGATTAGTATGGCGTAACGACAGTAAATTATTATTATACTTCAATGGCAGCTTATCCATTGACAATTGCTATATTCTCAAAATACTCATTCCCTAACTCATATATTATATGGTTATAATTATTATGGTATGGTTGGATTATATGGTCTGTTGAGTAGCACACAGGAGTATGTAAAAGTTGGCCTATCATTTTTGCTGACATTCTATTGCAAGGGTTAATCTAGACATCACTTAAATAATCAAAGACCAATAGTTGTTGAGCAAGCGTACTTGTCATGACGAGTATTCATTCTGTAATTAACAAAAAAATTCTTATAGTGGCGTCGAAGCACACTGATGAGCAAACGTCCCATTTAAGAAGTCATAAAGGAGCCAGTTTTTCTATGTTATACCACGTCATATCTACTTCAAATAATACATTTATAAACAGCTTATTCATTGATAATTGCTATATTTTCAAAACACTCATTCGCTAACTTATATAATAGGTATGTCAAATACATTTAATTCTCTAGAAATTAATTATATTATCCACTAGGTCCTAAGTATTTTATGAAAAATATAAAATTCATCAAGCAGACACTAGCGTCCTTTGGAAATCAGGTGGCGTTCGGTTACATGGTTCCGTTCTTATTTGCTGCAGTGTCTTCCTGCAGGAAAGCCTTCTGGATCCAAGCCTAGGGAACCCGGCTATACGATCTACGACGACGGGTGCAGCGCGTCTATAAAACATAGATTGCTATTAGCTATACTAGTTCGTTAAAAGTTCGATAATGGTTAGCCTTTGCCCTTAGAAGAGCTGCAGCAAAAGCTGTATTGGGACCAACGTGAACACAAGCCCGCGCTTGTGATGACATGATGTGTAATATTTGATTTGCAAAATCAAATTAAATAGGTCTAACTAACGCATGGTTACTGGAAGTTCTACCAGATGGCAGTAGTTTCTTTAGTACGGCTAAAGTTTTATCTAGAGTTTAAATACCTACATTCCTTTTAGTGATTGGAGATGAGGAATTGGATATGGTTGATACTGCGGTGTTTCTTGAGCGTTGGATGTCAAACTCAAATGGGGTCCTCGTATAGTTAGTCTTTCAAATAAATTTGGTTCCGCAGTTTATGCAGTAAAATAAATTCATTAATTGACAGATATAGCGACAGCACGTTCACTTGATTTCGGTTACTTCCACAGTATTATGTCATATGGTATTTTGTAGTGGGTAGTGCTGCCGATATCAATAATATTTTTGTCCCACAGAAAAGGGCTATTCGTGTTATAAATAAGTATATAAAATGGGCCCTAGAAATTCACTTAGAGATAAATTCAAAGAAGTTAAAACAACGATAGTGCATTGTCAGTATATTTATGAAAATATATTACGTATAATGTTCATGAAAATAACACAAAATTTAAAAAGAATAGTGATATACACTATGTTAATACTAGGAATAAACATACTCACAGTGCCCACTACTAGGCTCCATAAAATAAGTAAGTCATTCAAAGGTATTCGTGTAATAAATGTCCAAGCAAT
Source organism: Luffia ferchaultella (assembly GCA_949709985.1). Lineage (NCBI taxonomy): Eukaryota > Metazoa > Arthropoda > Insecta > Lepidoptera > Psychidae > Luffia > Luffia ferchaultella. The sequence goes on from OX453261.1 coordinate 992,180, forward strand.
ATAGATTTGTCAATAAAGTTGAAAAATTATGTAAAACGACAACTTATATCTAAAGCATATTATAATTTAAAAGAATATATGAATGATGAAAATGCTTGGGATTAGATTGCTCTAATACACTTACTTTTTAAGACAATGATTTGTAGTGCCGTCACTAAAAAAATACAACGCATTCTAAGTTTCTTGAAGTGTTCTTTTTAGAAAATCCACCATGGCGGTAGCAGACAGCTACTTGAAAATAAATTAATTTTTATTTTGTGTTAAATCATCGGAATTTCGGAATAAGTTACCTGAAAAACATGTGCTGTTCCACACTACACTTCCACAATTTCTTGCTGGCACGAGTTGAAGGTAGTTTGAAACTGAGCAGTGTTTCAAATTCATCAAATTCGCTGGCCCTTAATCTAAGCGTGTATATGCGCTTATTGTAGCAGATTTTTATAATTTTCGCCCAAGGGAATCTATTCATTAATAATCTGAAAGTTAAAAAATGCTACGTCAATGAGTAAAATTAATATCACATAATAAGTATGGATTTTGAAACATCCGAGCTTGTGTGGAAAACACACTAGACTAGATAGCGCCCGCGCATGTGCGTGAGTGGGGATCAACGACCCAAAACGAGCCTGAACGAGTCGCATACAAGTAGCGCAAAATTGCCTCTCTCGACATTTTGGTACCTATACAATATCCGGTGCCGCAATACAATATTATGTTTATATTTGCTATGTTTTTCTCCTTCCACTAAAATTTTATGTCGACGGGAAGACAAACCAAAAAACACACTTTCGCAATAATAATACTTAGATAGGATAAAAGAATAGATATTCACCCATCTCTACAAACTGACACGCCGCTAGAAGAAATTCCTAGAAGAAGATCAACATCTTCTGAATCCCTGACGCAGTGTAACTCCGCACCGTATAGAGACAGTTTTTTGGCGTTCTCCAAATAATTTAGTTCTGCTTCAGCTGGTGTTTGACCTCTGAAACGTAATACGAAAGGTTTTGAATGTAAAAAGTTAAAATTATTTATATTAAGTACAAATGCGCGCCACCGATGTAAAAGGCCGCCGGGTGTACACGCTCGCCGATCGGAGGCGAACGCCAGAGGCAGCGCTAAGTAGGTGCCTTCTCTTTTACCCGCATAGCGCTGACTGGCCCTCGGCTCCAATCAGCGAGTGTGTACAGCCGGCGGCCATTTACATCGGTGGAGAGTTACAAGGATATTGCTGCATTGGAAATTTAAGAAGCAATGATTGGGACAGATTGTTTTAAGAACTCCGGGCTCGACACCCTCTGAGGAATGTTATATTACTAAAATTATTAGATGTAATAGACCCAGTACAAGCGATTCTAATTTTGTGACCGTGATCTTTTGTAAAAGACGAAGTTTTGAAAACTATACGGGGTGTTCGGGTGAACGCAATTCGAACTTATAGAACGTGTAGAGTTTACCCAAACTAAACAAAAAATTCTAAGTTACGCAAATGCGCAAACTAACGGTTACCAAGAAAACATGTTTGAAGTTTTGTTTTCTTATTTCATTTTGTTTTTGAAATGTTTTGTTTAGTTCGGTAAGCTCTACGCGCTCTATAAGTTTGGACTACATTCAGCCAACACATCATATATATTATTACCGTGTGTTCGGGTGAACGTAGTCTAAACTTTTATAGACCGTGTAGAGCTTATCGAACCAAACAAAAAGTTTTAAGTGAGCGATGATCTAAACTAACGGTTATCGAGAAAAACATGTATAATTTTTTTTTGTAGCATATAAAAAAAAATCTTGTTTATTTCGGTATGTGCTACACGCTCTAAGTCAAATATACGCCGAACACGGTGTATATTTGACTCATTACACACCGATATTTCTCAAAGTTTACGAACCAACTACAAAATGAAACAACTACATACTTATGATTTCTGTATAGGTCCATGATTTTGTCTTCCAATTCCGGAGTAAGTACACTAGGTGGCGCCACACGGTGTTCCGCAAGTGAGCTTCCGTTTATCTCGGCATCTTCGTAGTCTCCTAACTCGGCTTGTAATATATAGGAGCCAAGGAGTGCATGTGTGATCGGCGAGCATGTCAAACGACCTGAAATATTATAATAATACCTGGGACATCCCATACGGCTCCATCAAGTCCCAAACTAAGCAAAGCTTGTATTATGGGTACCAGACAACTGATGTACATACTTAAATATGCTTTATAATATATACATAGTATATAGTATACGTGACAATAGTACACATGACAACAACGTCTAGGCCCCAAACTAAGCATTAGCTTGTTTTGGGTACCAAGCGAAGACACTACACACATATAACAACCAAGACCAGTATCGATATTCATCATATAAATACTGACCCGACTTGGGATTTGAACCCATGAAGACCTCAGTCACGAGGCAAGCTTCCTTTGAATATGAAGCAAAAAACCGACACAGGATTGAAATCGCTCGAGGTGACACAAGGAAGTTCGATAACATGAACCGTCCTTCCAATTTTTATTTCAATGTGGGTGATTCTATCTTTAGCTACCAAGAATTTCCACTGATGCTTTTAAATATTAAATATGTTGCAAGAAAATTTGATAATTCGAATTTTCGCAAGAACTCTAGGATTTTGCAAAAACACGGGTAATTAATTAGACAGTGGTGAAAACATTTCTCAATCTTACTGGAAAAAGTTAGGGTTTTTACAAAACACTAGTCGCTATATTAATACTGCGAAACGAAACGATAGCTATTAGGAAATAATAATAATGACGTATACATCACAACAACGTCTAGGCCCCAAACTATAAGCATTAGCTTGTATTTTGGGTACCAAGCGAAGACACCATATACATATAACAACCAAGACCCGGTACCAGTATCAATATTCATCAAATAAATACTGACCTGCCCTGGGATTCGAACCCGGGACCCCCAGCTTCGTAGGCAGGGTCGCTACCCACTAGGCTAAGCGGTCGGCATATAACTAAATAATAAATAAGAACGCTTATTGGCCGGTCGGAGCGCCTAAATCGAGACCTCCTCTGATTGGTTGACGTTTTAAATGTCAATCATTCACGCACGTTGTTTTGTTTATGTTTTTGAGAGCAACTCAGCAGTCTTTTGTTTTAAATGTGGTTAAAAGTGTGCAAAGTTTCTATAAATCGATATTGTTATTTCTAACTCTTCATAACTCAATGATTTAATACTTCAAAGCTCACAGGGTAAAACTAGGAACCAATCAGAATAAGATTTGATCAGTAAGCAAAAACATAGGTAGCCATTCAGAGTTAAGGATATTCAATGTTACTAGAGTGACTCGCGTTTTTGCAAAAACCCTATCTTTTTCCAGTAAGATTGGCGAATGTTTTCGCCACTGTCTAATTATCCGTGTTTTCGCGATATAGGTACCTAGGTTTTTCGGAAAAATTTGAATTATCAAGTCATCCTGCCACATGTACATCACACCCATACTATACCCCACAGTAGCAGTCCGGCAGCTATCTTTGTATAATAAGACTAATTCGCCGAAGCTGTAAAAGTCATGTTCGCGTCTCGTTATTTTACGAATGCTATGCCTGCATGAAGTACGCGCGCTTTTTAACATCAGCACGCGACCGGTACTTCTATTATGAGTTTCATACGGCCCCAGGTGGTGAACAGCAGGGTGCGCCTCCTGCGATAGCCGGTAGTCGAGCTGGGACGTAATTTAGTGTACTAACTCATAGTCTACGAAACAATAAGAACTCAGGTTACTCGTCTTGCACGATAGAGTCGATTGTAACCCCTCACTTAGATGTACTCCCCAGCTTATGAAATAAAAAACTGATTCATTCATTCATTATGAATTTCAGGGGATTTCATTTGCATGTGAACTGTTAGTTCTTCTCGGTGCCACTACTGGCGCTATACAGTTTAACTACTCTAATCTTTAATCCGTCGTCGCTAGAAGTAAATCACTTGAAACTCATGGTAACCCTGCTGATCTACTTCAACTTGAATCAGGCTTTTATTGGAAGTGAATCGAACCTGTCACGTATTTTGATTCGAAGCGAATAGTTTATAGTAAGTATTCGCTTATACACTTTCGTGTTTACTCGAAACTATGTAGATATATCATGCATCTAGCAAAATGAGTATCTACAGAGCATTAGTGTTAACTCCACACCTTGCAATAGATCTCTTCTGACAGCGAGCTGAAGTTGGTAGCGTGTGATGTCTTCACGCAGCTCTGATGGCTCAGGCGGGTAGAATTTCACCGCGAACTGTAGCTCCCATGGTTCATCTTTAAAAAAAGGTAAACATTTTAATATTACGTCCAACCCTGACTGTGATGATCATATCTAAAGAGCAATCTCAACTGCCGAAGTGGGATGAAACCACCGAGAATGATTCCAAAGATATAGACAAACGCACTGACATGTGACATTTCTAAGTATGTAGGCACTTGGTAGTCACATTATTTGCTTTATATTTGTCAAATCTCATTAATATTTAATAGCTGTGGTTAAATGGTCAATACGGTATTTGACTTCTACCGGAAAATAGCTTTGTATTTATGTCTATGTTTGTATTATTTGTTATAATATAAAATACAGACCGCTCTAATATTTCCTGAAGATTTGTGGTATTTAGGTTAATTTTTTTTTTTTTTAACGCACACAATCACAACAACGCCCAGGTCCCAAACTAAGCATTAGCTTGTATTTTGAGTACCAAGCGAAGACACCACATACATATAACAACCAAGACCCGGTGCCAGTATTAATATTCATCATATAAATACTGACCCGACCTGGGATTCGAACCCGGGACCTCCAGCTTCACAGGCAGGGTTGCTGCCCACTAGGCTAAGCGGTCGTCAAAATCCATGCTAAAGTTTGAACTATAAAAATGAGCGGCAAAACACTATTTTAGTCTTTTGACAGATGACGTCACACATATGTAAACATTAAGCGCCAAAAGCAGTTTTTAGGATTTTCGTCTTTGTTTTGAAAATTATGGCTTACAAGTGGTGCGTAGTTTCACAATATACAAGTACAACCATAAAGACTCCGGAGAAGTATTTCTTCCAGTTCCAATAGATCCTAAAATGCGGGAAAAGTGGTCGATTATATCTACGTCGCTGACGTATGCGACCGACCGTAATAATATACTTACACAGCCGTTTTTACATTTTTAAGCTCCGCTGCATAAAAATCTGGTTTACTTGTGAAAAATTGTCTAATCTAATCTACATATATATGTACATCCACTTTGAGTAGGTTACTGCTGTCCGTTTGCACAAAATTTCTCTCCATTTTGATTGGCGGAACTGTGTAAGTGTCTAAACTATTATGATCAGATGTATAAGAGAGAAAAGAAAGATCAGTAATTAACACTACAAAATCAAGAAAACGCGCACTGAGAAACCTTGTTTGCATATGTGTGACATCAATAGAGTGGCAACCAATCACAGTGTTCCATGGTGTTGTCAATTACGTGGTCAAATCCCATGGTCATGGTCAAATCTAAAAAACAAATTAAATTTTACATGTTTTTAACATAAAATAAACTTATTTTGTTATGAAAATCAATTAAATATGCTTTTTACACTACATTTTATTAGGATGACAACAATTTGTAACATATTTCAAATGCAGTCAAATACCGTATTGTCAAAATTAATCAGATCTTTTTAGTCAATTATTTCGAAGTTATCAAAATTTTGGAGCGGCGATATTTTATAATTTATAAGTTGACGCTCTTTCCTATCAGGGGTGAGTAGAGAGTCGTAGATCTCCATTAGATACCAAGGTATAAGGAAACAAGTGAACTTTAGCATTTCGCGTTTATGCAGTGAGCTTCGCCATCGTGGAATCTATGCTTATCCTCGTATCCGTGTTCTAGTTTGTTGTAGTAATTTACCTTCTCTGGGGAACTTAGAAAGGACAAGGAGTACAAATGTGCGAGGAAAAGCGAAGAAAGAATACTGTTGTCCCGTAAAGGAGCAATAATTGGGACTGGGCAGGAATTGGGAGTTGGGAAGGAGTAGGTTCGGAGGGTCAGAGTTCGAGAACCTCTGTGCCACTGTGCAAAGCCAGAAAGATATTCGTCAAGGAAACACCATTTGAAGTTTATATCTAAAATATACTAACTTTTAAAAGTTTTCGACAGTCTTTTCTCGAGGTCGATCCATACTCTGGGATCGCCTCGTTCAGCATGTAGCATACCGAAGTAGTCTTTCTCCAGAAGGTCCAGGGCATCGCAGACGGAGTCCAGGAGCTCAGCTCCTCTGGCTTTGCGCTGGAAAATGCAAAGAACAAACGATATTTCTTTTTTGTTCGTTAATTTGGTTGTACCTTAATGTTGGCCTCGTCAATGAGCTCATACATGCTATGATATGATTTTATGACATATGTATGATCATGTTTACGACGTATTTGAAAGACCTGGGTGTAGTAATGAGAATTTGTAGTCCTGGACATGTTAAATAACTAATCAATACAGCACGAATACACGGCAATATTCTTACGTAAGTATGGCCAATAAAACGCGAACACTGGAAGCGTTAGCGCGAATAAAATAATTTCATTGTTATTTGAGACGCAAATGGCTATTCGAGATTTATGGGAATTTCTGTATAAGTAGGGGTCTTATTCTTAAAGCATTCGACACTATTCGATTGAATTGGAGATATCACGATCAAGACAACCGGAGCGAGAAACTATTTAAAGTCATTAAGGTTAAATAACGCTAACAAACATGAACAGAGAGACTAGCCGAAGCCTCGTAGAGGACTAATATCTCGTTATGTTTTGCTCTTTGACCTAACACCTTTTTAAACCACTTAGGTAAGTTAGGTTCCGAATATTTATTTCGATTAAATTACTGGTTCTATAATAACCACACTGGAGAATATTTTGCTGCTACGATAGTTGGTATGTGGTCGCCACTCGATACCTTTCCTTCCGCAGAGGATATCAGTTCTGCTAGAAATGTGGCTTGCCCATTGCAATCTACGAGTACTAATTCTGTAAGTTTATGTCGGGCACTACAGTTTTTCTGCAGATTTTTGCTTTTGTTTGCAATTACGGCTGGTAGCATTGATATAAACTTAAAAACACGAAGCCTTACCCCTAAAATATGTATACTATCTACCCTATCAATTATCTATTGTTTTTTTATTATTTTTACAAATTATTTAGTGGTTACTGTATAATGAATTAATGTGAGTTAATATTTTGCGTTTGTTTGAACCGTTGCATCCCCATTCTATTTCTACATAGAATCCGAGAAATTCAGATGTTATTGGCACCGCAATAATTCATTTTGATGGCCCAACGCAACCGTTGCATGAGCTAAATACGAACTTATGTCGGACTGCGAGATTATTGGAAACACCGATTGCGAGATTTAATGTTGAAACGTAAACATCTTTACCGTGTTGTGAGAAAACTATAGTAAATCTTGTTGTGAGTGATGATTTTTATTGAATAATGTTTTTTTATTTTAAAGATTCAGCCTTCAAAAGCTTATTTTTGGTACTGATTGACTAACTGCCTGTGAATCTTGCAAGATCTGAAGAAATGTTTCACATGGCAAGTAGAGTATAGAGTACCTATTGATTTTTTTTCTGAATATATGAACCAATCTACATATATAGGCACCTTTCTCTCGATACAAAAAAATCTGAATTTTTAAATAGTTTTCTCTCCAAAATTTGATTAATAAAATATCCCTGTGACGTCATCTGGACATATGTTTATCGTTTGTTTTATCTAAGAGTAAATAAGATGATAATAATTTGATTGATTCATTAGGATTATAGTTTCATTAATCATAATCATAATCATAATCTTTTCTTGCTTCACGTGATACAATGCGTAATATAAGACTTAATACACAATGCACACATGACCCTGTAAGGGCACTGAAATCTTATAAAATTTTTATACAATATTTATACAATGAGCGAGTCCACCAACAAAATTATGTACCTATTCATACACTATTTTACACGGTAGAGTATAAGAACTGAATACCTACTACATTTTTGAATTTCGGGAAATACCGATTATTACCAAAGATATAACAAATCAAACTTTGTGTTTTCGTGACTCACTCGTGACATCACTCGGTGTTGCCACCTAGAAATTATTAACGATAGCCCATAGTAATGCAACCCAGCGACGTCACGGCATGATTTCCTTTATGAACCTATTTAAGAATTTGTATTTTCGGCACCTTTATAGATACCAACAAAATTCCTTCACCGACCAGTTTGTCCCAACTTACACAACATATTTCTATAAAATGCAAAAATGACAAGACGCGCTCACTGTACTTCTTAATTTGAAAACAAAAATTTCTTTCCAGTATTCATTTATATTCGAGAAACTCCTGCAGAGTATAAAAGCATTTCATTTTAAGGAATTCTTTTAGTTTTTTATTGAATAAATGCAATGTCTCTATACACCTTAGTTAGCCATTATGATATAGTACCTAATGTAAATATATAAACTTACTTTTTGCTTTTTGTTTTTTCTGTGGAATGCAGCGAAATAAGCTCAACTGGCCAGATGACGTCACAGGGATCATTTCAATGTCAGATGAATTCTCTTACATATCTGGCAAACTCGTAACCTTATTCCTTTCAATTTTAATATCAGCACAACTTAAAAATTTGGTTCAAGCCCATTGAATACAACAGCCTGTTTATTATGACTCAAACTAGGCCAAATCTGCTCACTTTTGAAAGCAGAGTTTTCGGTGCTCTATGCGGATTATATGTCTTATATTGAGTGTAGCTAATTATTCTAATAATAATAAAAATAACGTATACATTACAATAACGTCTAGGCCCCGAACTAATCATTAGCTTGTGTTTTGGGTACCAAGCGAAGACACCACATACATATAACAACCAAGACCCGGTGCCAGTGTTAATATTCATCATATAAATACTGACCCGACCTGGATTCGAAACCGGGACCTCCAGCTTCATAGGTTGTAATGTATGTAATGTAACAATAGTTATTAAAATTACATGACAAACGATCCAAGTACACATGCGTTCGAATTCTCTTCAGCCTTGATCAACATTAAAAACAAATTAGCAACTTCATTACATTAGCTCATCAAAGTGGACATTCTTCGGTCATTTGTCATAGAATGCATGCATTATGTGGATGCAATGCATACATATTAATATAGTAAGAAAAATGTAAGCCACGTTTTTCGTGACCATATATCACGTGAAACTCTTCTCAGACCGCGTCTCATACATCAAAACAATCAAAAACTCAAGTAATAATAATACCTGGGACATCCCACACAGCGCCATCTAGTCCCAATTAGTCCCAAACTAAGCAAAGCTTGTATTATGGGTACCAAACAACTGGTATAAATACTTATTCTTTTTTTTTAAATAATCATACATATATAGATATTTTACACACAGACACAGTAAAATAACAGACTTATAAGATAGAATTATGCAAACCATACGTTATTACCATTGATTTAGTTAAACATTTTGCCAAATTAAAGATGAAATTTAATTAAATGTAATCATTTGTTTTCCTAGTAAAAGTGTGCGTCAAAATATTAAATTAAAGTGGCGTTCTTTTTTTGTGGGCACGACGCGACGCGGAATCTTGGTGTTTATATATGGGGGGACCAAATTGGTACAGATGAAGAAATAATTATCGACTAGCAAGTATACACAATTAGGTAAACATGAAAAAGATTTAAAATTTTGACATGGTTTTCCTTCGACCTAACGTTTTTTATGATTAATATTGTCTACAATAATGTAGGTCAATTAATTACCGCGAGGCCTAGACAATATGATCTAATTATATTTAAGAGCCATTACTTCGAATTACATTTATTTAGTTTTTTATTACATTTTTTTATGTATTCAAAATATTATTTTGAATATTTTTATATATTTTAAACTTATTAGTCGATACTTTATCATATGTATTAACACACATATATACCAAAGTAGATTGTAAATAACATATAGTGATTTTGCATATTGTTTTTCGAAACTTTGCAATAAATTCTCACTACGCAAAGTCCTAGATATCGAGTAACTTAGTTTAAAACTAAACTGATACAGATTTACCTACTGGATAGAATTTCAAACCTTCGGTTACCGCAGAACATGAGAACTTTTAACTGAAGCAACAGGCTTATATAGGTACAAACTTATCAGAGTACTGATATTAAAAAAAAAGTTTTCACGAAAATGATTTGAAAACCTTATAAATTATAACGTTATGACTGCTTTTTCTTTTCAGTAAGAGAGAAAGAGAGAATAGTAAGAGTGTAGGCCAGGAAACAATGTCCTTCCTTCGGAGGCGGGTGCGCGTTGCTCATAACTGCCACGCGGAGCTTTATTTTCAGCGATAATTTAAAATAATAATCGAGATAATCGAGATAGAGTTTTAGGAGTTGAAACTTGTTTATTAAAAGTTTCCACTTCTTTAAGAATTTTTTAAATATTTTGATTATCACTTTTATTTTTTAAGATATTAGCGAAAAACTAAATGCCTTTTTTCTTTCATCTTAATTTGTATAGGTTTTGCAATTTTTTGTGTCCTAATAAAAAATTTCAATACATTTTTCAATATATTTTTAGATGTGGTTTCAAGAAGTAACAAAAAAAAAATATACCTACTTAAAAAGCTTAAATAACACACTCTAAATGAAAAACTAATTTAAAAAAACTCAAAATACCTACAAATTAAAAATACTATCTAAAAAAAATTATAAACGAGAAAATTTTAAAGAAACGACGGGTCCTGAGTGCCAAGGATACTTGCCGCGTTGCCGCACTGTATTACGACACTGATCCTCTGCTGAACAAGGTATTCCTTGCTCATAGGTTCCCCTGTCGACAGACGCAGTGCGACACCCAAATCGTTAGCAAGTAATTTGGCATCCTTGGACTAGGGACCCATCGTCTCGACGGCGAAAGGAATGAAATGGTAACGATTTAAAAGTTCCACGTGCTTGGCTATTTTTCTACGAGCTGCTGTCTCAGCTGCTTCTCCGGTTTTTTTGAGGTTTTTTTTTTACATAACTTTGGCACAAAGTATCCACGCAAGTTACATCCCAAACAAGAGCTCTACCATTTTTCACTTTAAAAATAACATCTTTTGGAATTTACGAACTAGACTAGCCATATTTTCTATTACAAAAAATTATTGAATGTCTATCTATTCATATACTTACTGAACAAAGATCGTTGTGCTGAATTTCAGTTATTTGAAACCTGCCGTCTCTTAGCACGTTTGCAACATAAAACCATATAGAAACACGACTTGTAATAAAATTAAATAGAAATCTCATGCACCCCAAATAAAAAATGAGCTTTCTAGTAGTTATAAAGTTAAAATTTAAAAAAAATTAAACAATCAGTCCAGTCTTTTTACGTAAATTGTAAAGTTTGAGCTTAAAGTATATTAGAACATGATTGCGGCAAAGACAGTCCGAGGCAGCTTTTATGAATATGTACGCAGCTCAAATCGAAGATACTAGTACGATCTTCGATTAACTACGAGCCAAACGAAATGATGCAGTGTTGCTTGAGTGGATCTCACATTTGGGATGAAACACACAAGCTGCTACGGTAGCTATAATAACAAAAATGGTACAACACTGTTCTCATATTTAGAGCTATTTTAGCCAGCAAAGCCATTCTGTTTTTCATTTTTAAATGGTTGTTGTCCACACTGAACAACACACAAAGCCCAAGGTTCCTTTGAAAACGCCCAAAAGACCTCATTATCGCGGCGGCCTCGGCAAGATTTCGCCCGTACTCACAAGCACTTCGGGCTTTGTGCTTTGCTTAGGTGACAAGGTGACAATTTCGTCCCCGTACATTTTGTGCGAGGCAGTATTAATTTTTAATAAATGTCTCTATATTTTGGATTATTTTGGGATTTAAATGGGATCGAAGTCAGCTCAAAAGTTATATTCTCGTGATAGACTTTATGGAAAGCATGGTTTTCTTAAACCTTATTTTAGTGGTTTTACCATGCGTTTGAATTGTAAGGCTTTTTATTCTACTACGAGAAAACGGCAGCAGAAACGTGTGTAGGTCGTTAGCCTCGTACCAAGTTTCGGAACGGCCTGCTTCGATTCTTTGGCTCGTAGATGACTGAGACGTGTGATTTGGACCCGCGTGCAGGTCTGCTTCTAGTTTTTTTTTTTGGCTTGTGTGGTAGGTAATTCCTTGATTTTAGCTTCTAGTTTTTTTTTTTGGCTTGTGTGGTAGGTAATTCCTTGATTTTAGTTAAAAATGGAAAGTTTTCATATTTGAAATGGATTAAATTAATGAATATGAGGAAGGTTTTATTTTGTTACAAATTACCAGAACCTTGATAATGCACTGAATTTTAGACTACCACTGTGTAGCTCATAAACTACAAAACATGACATTATTATTTCGTTTCAAGTTTGCATTGTATTTAATCTATTAAATAAAGTTTTTCTCTATTTAATTAGGTAAAATAGTAAAAATAGATTTAAACTACTTACTACTATTACAATTTCACCGATGTTTCTTTCATACCGTTTCAAAAATATGCACTTTATTATTAAGCGTCATTATTTTTGGGAGGTCTTTAAGAAAATTGAGGTGATTTGCCTCCAAAACCATATGATGTACGGCAGGCAGAGACAACATTTATGTGCTGCACCATTAGACTTTTAACAGATACTCACATCAATATCCAAATCCAGTTGTGATCCGTCGAGCAGCTCGATCCTCACGCGTCTCGTTTTGCCGGCACCCATGCGGTCACTGTTCACTGCGTCATCTGATGCCAGTCTGCGCAGGCTGTCGCGCATCTCGATTCTGATGAGGAAATCATAAGTGGTAGAGTTATTTTCAAGGTTTTACACGCTACGACGGTATCGAAAAGGGCTTTTGAACACAGTCGACTACAACGTTCTTTAAAAATTAACTAACTCATGACTTAAAAATTCTCTCTTAAGACGTATTTCAAGATTATATTGCATAACTACGAAATAAAAATATTTGAAAAAAAGATTGTCACAAACAAAGGGACAAACTTGAAATAAATTGTTATGATATTATACAGAAATGATAATAACATATTTTGCATTAATTAAGTAATAATGACACGAAGTCAATTTGTAAAATCAGATTTAATAATTACAAAAAACCTCTTACATCTATTGATTTAACCCAAGGCAGCGGTGCATCGGTACCGAGAATCTTCTGATGCTGTAATTCCCAAAAATATACTAATGGAAGCAGAGATCATTTCCATAGAATATGAGGTTTGTCAAATAATTAAATAGTCCTTTATTGCATAATGATTGTTTTCTTTCCTTCTAGTGGTACCAAGCGCCAGGAGACCAGGAGATCTCGCACGCTCTAGATTCTTATCTAGGATAGTCTCTGGCGGGTAAGAAGAGGTGCGTCCAGTATTGTTTGCCTATCATAACGTCCAAATAACTATGTTTACCTATTTTCGTTCCTGCCATCCAAATTCTTACTACCCCTACCCCCATTACTATTCCATCAACTTTACACGTGTTTTTGTGAGAAAAATGTAGATATATTATTATAATGATATAGTTCCAATCAAACTTTATGGCGGATGTGAACAAAGGCACAAGACGCGTTGCAGTAACCAGTTTTAGGTGTAGCGGGACGCAGGGGAGCGAGATTCCGATCCGCCATAAAGTTTGAGGCCAACTATACTTATGTATTATGAACACACGTGCTTTGAATTATTAGTTTATGGAGGAGTAATTCTGATAGTTTAGTTCGAAAACCAAAGTCATAACATTTTAGTCATAGGATGAGGAATGCAGTCAGGCGGGACGCGCGTACGGCCCACGCGAATTGTTATCCAGATGTTGTGTTGTGTCTAGGTCTTTGTATAGGTATTCCCCGTCATCACTAGTTACATACTATTGAATGAAAGGCAGATAATATTTGAGTCGATGAGATTAGCGAACGTGCTCTAGTATACTAATTCACAGTTCGGTGTTACTGATTAACGTTTGTCAACTACATTTATCCACTTGCTTCACTATATATGGCTACGTGGCCTCCTGATAACTGATGTTCATATGAACTCTTGGAGTAATAAATGTTCAGTTTACTGCGTCATCTATGACCTTTGTAAATCTAAAAGAGAAGCCGTGATATTACGTCGCTATTGTATATCTGTGGGCCGTGAGAACTTTGCCGTACACAAAGAAATTCATTTGCTCGTTCATAGAAAACAACTTTAATACTTTCTCGGAATTTCTACGTGAGAAAACACTAAATAGTCTGTTTTTGCGTGCTTTTATTTGTCGTACGAGAACACTTAGTGTCTTGATCACAGATAAATAAGGAAATACATACGCCGCGAAGTAAATATACGCCACTTTATATTTTGACATACTTATTCGTTGTGAAATAGAATTTAGTGTGACACGCGTGTAAAGTTCGTTCTAGAAAAGCTAATAACAATTCTGAAAATAAATTTCATGTGTAATTTTACAAATTATTTAAAACAATGATAAGGACGTGTCGGTTTACCTAATTTGTGAGTCTGTCGTTTTACTCAGTTTTCGTTCATTTCAAAGTATGAGACGCTCTATTTAGATGATTCTGTTATCTAAGACATTATCAAACTTTATAATAGAAATGGTTCTTAGAAGAACCTATCGGCCATTTCTAAATAGGCTAGGTACTTAAAGTAAAGGAAACCATTAATATCTAGGTTTCCGTTCAGATGGTTCCGCCTACACGGACTACACATTTATACCGGGATCGCTAAAGGAACGCGACGTACCAGGACGTTGTAGAACTTTTAAGAAAATAAATAATAACAAACAGTACGCTTGTGATCAGCGATATATAGATGAAAAATTGGTTTTGAAGAAACATCTGCTGCAGCGCCCTCTCACTTCTTACAACACCAAATTAATCTAATAACCGGTTCCGAAGTAAGAACTGTGTACTTATTATTGCAAAAATCCGCATCAAAATCAAACCAGCCGTTTTACTACTGCAAAAGGGTGACCGTGAATGTAACGGTGGGCGTTATTTCGTCGGTGGTCACCGATCGACGTAATCATTAGTCGCCCGCGCATCCCCACATTGATATGATAACTCTAGGGCGTTATGTTTCAATATTTTAATACTGAATTGTATTAAAAGATCAAGCACGTATTCTCTCACCAATAGTCATAAATATCAAAATTGTAGAGACGATTAAGAAGTTAATGTATGTATAATAGGCTGGGGAGATGATTAAGAAGTTACTATAATGTATGCATAATAGGCTGTAAGTATTTAAGTTTGCTATCTTCATAGAATTTGACAGAGGCATCATATCGTTCGTTCCAACTACAGTTGACAACTCAGAAGCTAGGATACCTGCGCGCCCGCCCCCACACCGCCATTTTGGTTCGGCTTCTTCGTTGTCAATTAGTAAATTCTTCTTATGTGGATAGTTTAAACGATTGTACGTATATCATACGTACGGTCCACGCAAAGGCGTAGAGTGATCGTATAGTACGTGGATATTCAAAGAAATCGCAGTTTAATTTTGAACATCAAACAGTTTATAAGGGGGTCGTTAAAAATAGACATGTTAACTGACGATACGTTAGTTTATAGAATAATCAAAATATTTGCAAATCCCGGCTATTGGTTAATGTCGTGTCGGATGCTGTAAACAATACAGAAATAAGTCGCCATATGCAACCATTGATGTATAATATTTCTTCTACGGTTGCAAATAGAACCGTCATCTGTAAATATCTAATAACTCAGCAGAATTAATTTTAAAAATCCAGGACTTTTCAGTTTTAATACCAACCATAGTGAATTTTTTACAGTATAATTTTTTTAAGTGAAAAAGGCTTCAAAGTACGTGAACATCGCGGAATTTTGTTATCGATCCGTGGCTATTACTCGCTGATAATGAAATGTAGTATTAAATGAAATCATCCCGTAATGTCGGCGTTTTAGACTTTATACGTATTTCACATACCCACATTATCGTTCTCTCGGCGTCCGTCGGTCGCCGATGAACCTACTTTGTATTGTTTTGTAGGCTTTATCACTTTAGTGAATGAATGGCTCATGGGTAAAGTAAACCTGGTATCTATATTATATATATCTAAAAACTAGCATTAAATTGGAACTACGATGCCACAGACAGAAACACAGACAGACGCACATATAGACGTAGGCCTCAAATACTCCCAATACGCTTCGTTTTTGGCGTAAAGGGTTATACTTACATAAGTTAAGTACCTAATACTGACAACTTTATGTATGGACAACGTCTGAAATAAATTATTATTATTATAAACACCAGTTCAACATTTGAAGCCAGTTTCCCGAGAAGCAAATTCTAGAGATATCTCAATTAGAGCATGACGCTTCCGATGTCCGTTACTAATCATTGAGCCGTATAAGATTTATAACGGGATCGATTTCACTAATCGATTATTTACGTTAGACAAATCGATACAATTTTTAAGTTTGTCGGTCTGTTTATTTGTTTGTTATTTACATACAAAAATTGGACCAAAATTAACATATTTAAGTATATTTTTTTTCGAAAATATAGAAGTTTGCAATTTTTCAGCAATTTTCATCTAAACTTTTATTATTAAAATACTTCTGTGAAATCATCTGGGTATATATTTATTGTTTCCTTTATCTAAGACTAAATAAGATCATAATATATTGATTGATTCATGAGGATTACGTTTCATTTGATAAAGTGACTAGCTTTAATATTTTTATTTATTTTTTGCTATTTATTTTTACTGTGAAAGGCAGCGCAGTAAGCTCAACTGTCCAGATGACGTCACAGAGACAATTTCAACGTCAGTTTAATTTTATAGATATCTAGCAAATTCGTAAAAATAAATAACAGAGATTTTAAGAGGTTGTTATAGAAACTTATTCCTTTGTCCAAGCTCATTGTCTCAAAGATGGTGGGACGTTACCTACTAACACATATTTCACCTTCTTTTACACACATGTAAATGCATATTTGTTAGTAAATAGCTTGTACCAAATTAATGTCAATCGAAACCGTTTTGTGGACGTAAAAGCCTTTCTGTTATCAAAATATCTTTGTTTCTGTCCGTTTAGGAGGAGTTATAAATATATACCCACTTCAAAAGGCCTTCTGGAGTAAAAAAATATTAATCGAATCAATATCCACTTGCAGTTGTCGGTGGCCGTTATGAAACTAATAAACATAATATATACATAATATAAAACAGTTTGGAGGAAGCTATATGAGTCTCAATTTATGTGAGAAAAAAATGGATCCATTTGTTTTTTTTTTCGAATTTTGATTCGTGTATTTTTTGACTGTTGACGTAATATCTTATGTTTATTTGATAAACTTCTCTAAAAGGAGAGAAAGACGGGCTCATTTGGTGTTAGGAGGATTTTACCAATTTGCTGTTACTATAGGGCGCGATATGATAGATTCTTTGGATACATTAGAAAAACGGCCTTGGCCGACTGTCTAATAGCCACCAACCGGTGGATATGGCACGGCTCGTAGTGTATAGAACTGCTAAATGCTAAAAACTGTAACGATTTATAGCGGATTTACTACTGCCTTAAATTCCAAAGCCAATAGAGGCGTTAAAAATATTGAATAATAAAATAGAATCTAGTATATTTAAGAAAACTAGTGAATGCCTAGTGGTCGAAATGCAACCGTACTCACTTTTTGAAACCACCTAATTAGGCGAGCGTTAAGGCAATTCAAATCGCATGAAACGACAGACTATTACACTCGTATAGTTGACGTATTTGGAACACATATACAGATTTTAGCTTATGGCACTCCTTTTCCATATAAAGTTTAACTATGCATAATCTCACACTCCTCCGTGTCCGTAATATGCTTTAAAAGGAGTACAAAGTTTTCTTTTCATGTATTAATATATACATCATCGAAGCATGTGGTTTGAAACCCAGTTAAAGTACCTAACAGATTTCTCAAAAAACTAAATATGCAGATATTATTTTCTCAAAAATCGAGCTCATGAATCCTTTGAACACTTTTCGCTATTTTTCATAGTTTAGGATTTGGCCATACAGTCCCATCTCAAAAATTCACCTGTATATAAATTTTAGCTTTCTGCACTCCTACTCCACCTAAACCTTAACAATGTCAAAACTCATAACCCTTGGTGTGCGTGGTACGCTTAAGAAGGGGTCCTCACATATTAATATATATATATATATGATACCGCTTTTAAAGCAACCAGTAAAAAATAGGAAAATACACATAATTTTTGTTAAAAATATTTTGAGTTTAATTCATTATAATTTGTAAAATAGTGCAAACACACAACCAAAATGTAGACTCACCTGACAAAATATAACTCACTGCATTATTGAGTAGTTTTGAATTTAAAAGAGACTCAAACAAAAATGTTAATGTGCACTAATATTCGCGTTCGCGTTAAACAAATGATGCCCTGAGTCTAAAGCCTCTGAGAATCTGAATCTAAAATTAACCTTTGAGTAGGTACTATTTTAAAAATTCCAGATCAATAAGACCCATGTTACATTCACGTATTGTAGATAATGTTTGTAGACCTAAATGGATCTTTAGCTTTTCGGGTCTTGCCATTCTCATGCACCCATTATATTCATAGCACCATTTCTACTACTTGTATCTATTGCCAAAAAGTAGTGTTGGTTTTAATTGAAGTATTTACTTTGTGCTACAAGTTTATAATTGTCAAATAAATTTCATTTCGTTTCATCTAGGTCCAAAAGAATATTTGAGCAGATAGCACTTCTTTTTCGATAAAAGAGTAATTTTACTAATAACCTACGCAAGGTGCTTTTGTCAATTTCGGTCCGATATGGGTCACCATATAAACCCATTATGTCCCACTGCAGGGGCTTAGGCCTCCCCTGGATATGAAGGTACTTGGAGCGTAATCCACAGCGTTGCTTCAGTGCGATTTGGTGAATTTTAACGACTGCTATCATTAGATGACCGCGACTGAAGGTTTAACGTCCTCTTCGAAACACGGAGTCAGTAGTAATTATGTACTCAAGGCAGATTAAGCTCATGTCCGCTTTCTGGGATTCGAACCACGACCTTCTAAGCAAGAATTATTGGGCACGTCACCAACACGGCTATCACGACACTATGGATTATTATGGTAATACTAAACCGAAGCTAGGGATGGAATGTATGAGAAAGCCATTTTTCGACCTCGATAACATCAGAAACTTCACAAATGTCACTTTTACACCCTTCATGTTATGCGATCGTATGAAGCGATATTGAAACAGCCAGAGACAGAAATCAAAACGTAACATCCGCGAACACAGTAATGGTGTTACAGAACGTAGCCAAGCGTCAAGTGTTGTACTGAAGGGTTAATCTTCAGTACATGCTAATGATTGCTGTTAAGTTAATAAGCAGCTTACATGTGCTTGATGTGAATCATTTAGGCAACAAAAGAATATTTTACATATTTTGCTTATACTGAAACTAAATATTGAGGTTTTTCATTTCAAGGTTGTGTTGAATTTCCTATTTTTGTAAATTTTTATTGTAAACTAATTACGCGATAATGTGTTGTTTTGTGAGTTTTTGCGATTTTCATTTATTATCATAGTTAAATAACCGTACCTAACTTCATAGCCAATAATCCCTTGATTGGTTATAACGTGTATAACGTGTATAACGGTGTATAACGGTCGTGAACTATTCGACTCTAGATACCTAGTTGTGATAATTTTTGTAGTTTTGTGGTAATGTGCTATTATTATAGGGGCTTTCAATTTATAATAGAATTTTTCAAAGCAGTGTTCAAGAATTAGAGGGGGGATATAAGCAACTCACGCAAAAAGCTTAGAGCCGAGTATTTCGTAAGTAGAGCCTAATTTTAAAAAACCCTCAAAAAACTTCGTTTGATTTTAAAATGCCTATTCAACAAGGTCTCACTTGAGAGGATAATACCTAATAATAATAAAAATGTTTATTAGAATATACAAAGTACAATAAAAATATACAATGTAGCAAAGTAAATGTAGAATAAGTAAAAACAATTTCAACTTGGATCTCAAGATGTTTTTAATGTACCTGAACTAGTCTATTTTTAACAAAAAATATAACCTTTCAAACATGTGACGTGTATTAATTTGGAAAAATGTGTACTGTTTTAAATAAAAACATTCAAACACAACCGTGTAACATATAAAGATGGCACCACGTGTACAAGTTTTAATATATGAGTCATTACACTATGGACTAAGGGCATTGTCCTTTAAGGTTTATAATCCAAATAATCTCGGAATATAATCACAGACAGACAGGCGGACAGTTGGATAAGCATATGGACAAACTAAAAGGGTTTGGGACCTAAAAACGGCTTTATTCCTAATCGCGAGCTGGTCGCTACAAAATGTTTAAGGGGATAGTCTTTCAATACGCGGCTTCGAAATGGCATCGCTATCTTCGTTTCAATCCCTCTTCCTCGACCTATTTCCGAGTGATAGAGATGACAAGTGCTAATCCCCAAAAATACCTATAAAATACCCGTCGAAACAGTTTGCAGGCCGTGACTACCTCTGAAATCTGTATGAATTGCGACCAAAATTTGCAGGGTCATAAGAAAGGATGTCCCTAGGGCGGTACGTTTTGTTTGTTTGTTTTTTTTTTTTTTTAAATTCGCATTAATATCTAATTTACAGTTCATTATTTTCAAAAACGAGGAATCGACGGAGATCATGTTTTTCAGGAATTTATTCTAAAACAACTAAACGAGATATCAAAAATACAAAAACATAACGCCCTGTGACAGTATTTCTCGTATTAAGTACATATATTTTTTCTGTAAATATTGATACAGGAATACAGCGAGGATGAGACACGGACTGAACCCTTCTTTTTGTATGAAAAGCCTAACCCCTTAACAGTGTGTTTTCACGCCTTTGCCGCTGACCGCTGAACTAATTTTGATGAATTTTGGTATAGAGATAGGTTGGACCTAAAAAAAGGACATACTCTACCTTTTGTAAAACTTGAAGAGAATGAAATAGGAGATGAACGTCGGCGGTACAAAGGGGATGGTTTTAATTACTTTTTATATCTTTGTATGTATAATCTATATTAACCGCTGGCAGAATTTCAATATTTGTCAGAAAGATAGCTTACATTATCCTACTAATATCGTATTATAAATGTGAATGTTTGTATATTTGGATGTTTGGCGGTCATTCACGCAGCAACGGAGCAACGAGT
This sequence comes from Luffia ferchaultella, assembly GCA_949709985.1. NCBI lineage: Eukaryota > Metazoa > Arthropoda > Insecta > Lepidoptera > Psychidae > Luffia > Luffia ferchaultella. The sequence continues at coordinate 1,013,462 of OX453261.1, forward strand.
CGACGTGATTTGGTATAGATATTTCTTAGGTAGGTAAGTTAGGGAGGTTACAGGGGCGAAGTCGCGGGCAGAAAGCTAGTCTGATATAAAATTATAGACATGTATTGTGCACTTTTCGCGTGTTCTAAACTTGTATATAATGACCCTCGTAAGCATTGTAGTCATGTTTACTTACGCGACTATGTATAATTTACTAAAATATAAAGTTTTTACTAAATCGTAATCATCTTCGTTAACGGGCTCTCGGTCTATTACACAATGTATGTCGTATTCATTTAGTTGCAACATCGCCTTAAAAAGACCAAACAAAGTTGGTGTCATAAATTAATTTACACAACACCATATTGTGTTAATGCGCGATAAGGATAGCGCATGTCTACGGTACTTTCTACAGTAAATGGAGACTGAGTTTCGTGCGTAGGCGCAATGCATATTTAAAAGTATAATATTAATTTGGGTTTGGGTAGCATAAAATCTACAACAGAAGAACGAGAGTGATGGGCTATCCATAAATCGTTCGCAAAATCGATAATCCCTGTGGAAGAAAGATTCTCCCGAGGGAACCATGAATTGGACGTCATAATTTGGCACGGCACCTAACTAGGTGGACTGACGACCGTCGCAGCCGCCGTTGATTTTTTCTCATTACTACTTTTCCTGGTAAATTAATTTAGTTATAAGACCAAAAAATTCGTATTAAGTGGCCATTGATAATATACATAATGTCATGTCATGGACCCTCGCAATACGATGTCAACAAAAATGACAGGCAAACGTTTACATACTTGTGTGGGTGACAACAGACCACATAGGTACTCTCGGTACGCCATACTAACCATGTAGAAACTACTTCTGTATAGGTACGTGAATTATATATAACCGTACCTACTATTAGGTAATGTTTTTTTCTAAGTAGGTAAATTTTTTACGCCGACTCGCAATCCATACATTATAGGTATGATCAAAGCAAGAGGCGCGTTTTTGCGTTTACATTATTTCTTCAAATAACCAGTTATCTTATAAATGAATATAACTTTAACTAGACATTTAATACTTTAAAAATAATAAGGACCTATTAAGTATAAATTACTTATTATAATTATATTTAACAATATGAATAAAGATTGCATGAAGAAAAAGTTTTTTGACCATAGGGTTAATATCTATCTTTATGAACCCACCTACCTACCGACATGCATACTTGAGCGATGACGTAAGCAAGCGCGCATCGCATATTCTACCTTAGTGCAAGGCCCCACTATATCGGATCGACTTTTTGTCGGAGTGCGACCGGGCGACCAGTTGCAGTTTTGTAAAAAGTTGTGGTTTTCTTTTTATGGCGAGATCTCTACAAAATGCACGTTTTGTAACATATTTATAACTGCTTTCTTTTAAAAAAGAATTCTTTTTATTACTTCTTCCTTTCATTTGATCAATTAGATAATTCTTTATTTACTTACTTTTTACCTGTTTAAATCAGTTTCACTGGTTTCACACTGTATTTTTACCTAAGTAATGTAATTTTTTCTTTTCAAATAAGTTTCATTTTATTATTTTTGGGAATTGATGACTATTGAACTGACTACTACTACTAATGAGTATTCCAGTTTTGAGCAAACTGTAATAATTGTAATGTAATAAAAAAATATGCCCCTGGTTATGATTATTGACTATTACGTGACCCATTATTTTCAATTTTAATCCCCCCCCCCCTCGCTCGGTGAACGCCCGTAGTAAGTATATGCCAAAAACTCCTCCTCTCTCGTATTTTTCACGTAGTAATTTATAAATATGGTTTTAGATCATTTTTGCAAACAGAAAGTTAAAAAAATCATTCAGCTTATACTTGTCGTACATATCTTCAATTAAGAAGTGAAAAATATAAGCAAAAACATATTCTAACCGGAACTTCATTTACAAAACAAGTCTTTTTGTCTAATATTCAAAATTATTTTCCTAGAGGATTTTGACTACGTGACTAAGATTTTAGCCTCTCCCCCCATCCCTGTAACCAAGCGTGGTATTTCGAAGATCTCCTTACCCCCATAAATGGGTCACGTAGGTACGTTCCCTAAAATATTTCATCCGTCACACTGTAACGTGAAATTTTGATACTACTTCATACATTACAAAAAATAAGGTCATATAAAGATGTAGTAAATCGATTCTAGCGACATTATTGAACAACAAGTATTGATTTTGCCGAGGAATTAGAACTCGCGGTGTAGGACTACAAACAAAATGTCTTCTAAAAAAACACAAGTTTTTGATATCTGCTGTATAAAGACCGTCTTCGTCGAAGAGTTCGGTGTCGAAATGACAACCGACTGTCGATGTCGGTCCGACATAGTGTGGCGTTGGCGTTATCTATTCGTTTCTACGAACCCTGCTCTACGTATTATTGTTATTATAATTTGTATGCAGTTAAACATCGAAGAATAATTGCTTAGATACGTACATGGCATCCGATTGTAGGCAACAAAATTTTATATTAAGTTTCGTTATCATAATGCAAGGATAATTAATTGCTGTAAAGGTATGTCGCTATCATTAAATCCATATTAGAAAAATAAGGGAGTGTCTTTAAATGAAAGATATTATTGGTAAATTAGTTGTTAACTAATCAGATATCTGTTTGTTTCTATTGTGACGAACATGTACGCTGTTATTTTTAACAAGCGAAAACAGCAAAGAAAAGCTAGTAATATAAACAAATATTAATTTATTTTTCCCTTATTTTATTAAATGTGTATGTTATGTTGTAAAAAGTACTTAACACTTGCCGCGGAAATTGTAAGTCTCACAAATATAAATATCTACTTAGGTAGTTAAATCGGAATCCGAATTCCGTTCAAGTATATTCAGGATGTATTGTAACTAAGTTACAGTATTTTTTTCTATCCCGATTGAAATCAGTTGATGACACATATTTCCCGTCTTTTCCAGATAAACACATTTTCGAATTCTCCTTTCGTCAAAAAACAGAGCGATGCTGTTTATTACTGAATTTACTTTAAAGCTATCTTTTGGTGAAAGTTAATCATTTCACTAGTTTTCTGACTAGCTAGATTCAACCAAGAATACCTACGACAACCCAAATATTTTATTGTCTTTCTAGAAAAATTATAACAATCATTATAGGTATAAGAAATGCTATATGCTTATTAATTACATATACTGTTTTTAATAGTAAAATTATTGGTAATATATGATGATCTTATTAATAATTTTGTTAATATTTATTTATTTTATTATTATAATACTATTTAACCATAATTGCCTAATTGCATAAATAATTGACAAGTTTAACTGATCACCAAATAAGACAATTTTCACATATCAAGCTGTGACAAAGTGAATACTTGAAGAGTGACTTGAGGTCAATGACTCATCTTTGCCCCTCCTTCTATAACATAAACTATAGTCATAAACAACTAGAGTACAATACTGTGAAATAACAATTTTTGCATTTATAAAAGTAATTAAAAAATATTTTAAAATAACTCACCTATACTATTATATTAAAAATACGATCATCCAATTTTAGTCTCACTATCAGCTTAATAAAAACACATTTTTCACTTAATTATAAAATATAACTTATTAAATAATGTTTTGTAAAATACATTAATAAAAACGTACACAACTTACAAAGACAATTTCTTGAAGTATACTGGACTGGACGGACTTGTGTAGATATTCAAACTAGTTGATCAACTGGTTTCGTTTTCTTTTTTTTATTCTCTCATTCACGGTGATCAGAAAGAGATAGAACTAAACCTCGTCGGAACACAGTTTTGTTAGCGCGCGCGCAATTATATAGGTATTCAATATTCACAATTTCACATTGTCTTTGGATAGTGCATTTGTTGTGATTATAGTTTAAAGTGTTTTTAGACGGTTATTATTTATGGTCGGTAAATATGTTGCAGAATCATTTGATGAATCAATGGATTATAGTGTGTTTTGTTTTGTTTCCACCTCGTTTTCTAACTCAGGGTACATTCTTTACGAATTTGATTTGCTAAAAGCTATTCCCTGAGAAATTAATTCAACGAATCGACAACGTATTTATTCTTCTAAATTTACCCTTCGTTTCGTCTATCAATTAAAATCTTACTGACATCTCACAACGTCTCCACAGTACATTTTGACAATGAGATGAGTTTTAGGCAGTTGGTGGTTTTAGGCATGTTTGCTTCTGGATACGTAACTACTCTCAGAAGATCCATTTTTTCTATAAAGTACAGAGCTTCACCACAATGTTATCAATTGATTTGAACATTTAAAGTCTTTAGTTGTTTGAACTTTAATTGTTCATCGTGAAGTTTATTGAATCAAAATTGTGATATCTTTAAACAGGCAAGTTCGAGTACCTACACAGTCTGGTCATGATCAGACACCTGGGGCAGAAGACCCGTACTGCAGTAATCTGTCTGCTGGGCTGGTCTGATCTGACTGATGCTCAGCCAGTGCACGCAGGGCAGGCCATCACGGGCATCACTATACCTACCTGTACCTAGCTTATGATAAAGTAGCTGCTTTTGAATGTTCAGACGCATCTGTTTCTACAATACAAGTAAATGCAATGCTAGACACACTTCTAAAATAAAGAATGAGAATATACGAAGATTATCATCATATAAGTGAATGACCTACCGACCTGGAAATATAAGAATGTATGGTTAATACACACTCTCGCATCTGTGCCAGCGCAGATTCACGTACAACAAAGCTTTCGTTACTCAAACAAAAATTATAACGTATCAGACAAAAATGTTCCATTGGATAACATCCAAAAACTTACTATAATATTCAATAGAAGAAGTGAGGACTATTACAAATTCTTGAGGTATTCGCAGTAAGATTAAACATTCATTTTTCAGGAACATTAATTAGAATCACAAGCGAAATTAATAAAAACTATCAAACGTTTTGAAAGATTGACCGATAACGTTAAGGAGGTAGTCTTTTCATACAAAAAAAAAATGGTGGCGGCCCGTGTCTAATCCTCGCTGTATTCTTTCTTATCAATATTTACAGAAAAAAAAATGCAATAGGAGAAATACTGTTACAGGGTGGTACGTTTTTTTTTGATATCTTGTTTAGTTGCTCTAGAATAAATTCCTGAAAAACATGATTTCCGTCGGTTCTTTGTTTTTGAAAACAATGAGCCGTATATTCGATATTAATGCGAATATTTAAAAAAAAAAAACAAAAACCAAACGTACCGCCCTAGTAACAAATTCTTCCTTAATGACCCTGCAAATTTTGGTTCCAATTCATACATATTTCAGGGGTGGAAACAATCAGGGTCCGCAAGCTGTTTTGACGAGTATTTTATAGGTATTTTTGGGAATTTCCTCTTGTCATCTTTGTCATTCAGGAATAGGTCGAGGAAGAGAGATTGAAACGGAGATAGCGATGCCAATTCAAAGCCGTGGATTCAAAGACTATCCTCTGAATAGATATATTCTTATTGTAAACCACGAGTAGGTAGTTACGTTTTCCATTTGTTTTTCCATGCTCAGATGTAAGCGCTAAGACTGTCAAACATCTCAATAACTTTTTCATGTTTTTTGGAAGGCCTAATAAAACATTTTTTCTAGCCGTTCCATTCATTCCGGAGGTGGAGGTGAAAGAACTTCTCAATGCTCATGATTTCACAACCATGCGAACTATATTATCTTATAATCTTCAAGGGGATGGCCAGGTGGATATAAGTGCACTACTTAGGTATATGGAGGACTATTCAGTTAGCATTAAGAACTAAAAATTTCTCCATAGAAAACTAGGCGAAAGTTTTGTCTAAGTGGCTACATTCTGTTTGATCGCTTCTGTGTACAGTTATGAACTGCACCCTGCACAAACGGGTGTTCAGACATTCTCTCAGATCACAAATGGCGATTCCATGTCATCATGGCTCAATAATTCAGAACTATTTTTTGCGGAGATTCGACTGCATAAACCAATATCAACCATTGGTAAAAGAAGTAGAGTTACAAGAGTCGAACCCCGAACGTTCTCAAGTCCGCTTTGCTGACGGACGTGAAACTACTGTTGCAAATCGTCATTTAACACCTCCGAATCTACCTACCTACGACGGTGAACAAAAAATGAACAAAGCAATAGTACAGTATAAAGTATATTATGAAGAATATTTAAATATGTAGGTACTTATATCAGTTGTCTGGTACCCATAATAGAAGCTTTCCTTAGTTTGGGACTAAATGGCGCTGTGTGGAATGTCCCAGTTATTATTATTATTATCTACTTTTCCTGAAAAAAATCAATCCTCTAATTGAAGAGTCTAATAATAATAACAATTAACTTACCTAATTATTAATTTATAATTCGACTTAAAGTTTCTGGAACTGGCCACTTACAATAGAAAAAATAGAAAGCCACTTAAGAAATTTGAAAATGGAACTCTCTGAGAACACATTACTTTTTAAATTGCGAGATAGTCATTTTGTTTCTTAATTGTGGCGTCAGTTTGAAAATTATGTGTCAGAATTACAATCAATTTAATAGAGAAAATTTTCGCGCTATGATTTTTTATGATTTTCGCTGCGGCTTCAGTCAGTTAGAGAGTTGCCAGGGACTTTAATCGGTATTTGGTAATAAAGTTCCATCTCGTAGATTTGTGTATACGTGGTCCAGTGATTTTAGACGTGGCCGTAATTATCTCCATGACGATGCACTTGAAGGTCGACCAGCGACTGCGGTTACTGAATTTAATATTGATACCGTACGTCAATTAATTGAGAAATTCGTACTGTATTAGACATTGGAATGAGTCCAGTGCAAAAAATTTTACATATGCATCTGATCTGAAGATACGGAAGCTTTACACTCGATGGATACCGCATGATTTGACGGATGACCAGAAACGACTGCGTGTAGAGTGGTGTCGCAAAATGATAGCATAATTTAATGGAGGGCAATCATTGGCTGTCTATAATATCGTACTATTTCGAACCGGAAAGGAAAAGTCAATCGGCAGAAGAGTTCTTTCCTTTTGAAGATTTACTAACGAATGTTAAGAAAAGTCAAACCGTTGGCAAGAAAATGGTTGCTTCTTTTTTCGGCAAATCAGGACGTTACACAACAATGTCACTTGAAGACCAAAGAATAGTAACTGCAGATTGATATGTCAACACTTGCTTGCCCAGAGTCTTAGAAAAAGTTTGGGAAAAGCATCATCGAAGCAAAGCCGTCCTTCAACAAGATGATGCATCCTCATATACCGCTAAGATAACAGAAGCGTTATTGAAGGGTTCAAATGTAAAACTGATGACGCATTCGCCATACAGTTCAGACCTCGTACCATGCGACTTCTTTTTGTTCGAAAATTAAAGCTAAACAGGCATACGTTTTACGAGCCCTGAATCGGCGGCGAGTGCATTCCATGAAGCTATTGAAGAGGTCCCTAAAGAATTTGGTCGAATTGCTTTTGCAATGGTTGCACCGAATGCAAAAATGTGTCAATTATGGCGGCATATACTTTGAAAAATAATAAATGTATCATAAATAAAATATCAGGTCTTATTTATAGGAATCCAGAAAGTTTGAGTATGGCCTACGTATATAGTACAGATCGCGCGGCGAGAGTTTGGCTTTGACCTTCGGGGTGGAGGGGATTACTGCGCATGGGTACTGTCACGCACACAATACTTTTCCTTTTTTATGTACCAGGTTGGATATTTGAGTGGGTCAAAATTCATGTACTGTGGTAATAATGCTAGAAAATAATACGAAATAGATAAACTTCTTCATTTATTAAAACTATTGATAGTTATTTTACTTATATAAAATGTTTATTTCCTTTTAAAGTTTACAGAGACAGCGATGAAAATTCTAAATAATTGTTTTTTAATAAAATCATCATCATCTTCATAACCATCATCAGAATCATCGTCTTCGGAACTATCATCGACGCGAATTATAAATTGCTCGGTAAGTAAATCAACTACATGGTCACTCTTGGCGTACTCTTCTTCTATATCTTTTACCTTTTTACATATTTTTTCCCATTCCTGGGCACCCATTAAGGATACTTTTTCTTTGATAAGTTTGGTACATTCTTGTAAATTCCATTTAACATTTTTGCTAGCTACATATTGTTTAATAGTAGCCCATGTCTACTATAACTCAACAAATAATAACAATCGACAACAGTAAACAATTAACGAAAATAGCAATTCACTTGTGAATGTGATTGTACAACAGGAGTGCGCGGGGCATGCGAGAGGCAGGGAACGACTGGAGCGCCAATCAGAGCACCGCGTGCGCCTACACACCCGCCCCGCACCCCGCTAATTGCCCGTTGATACCCAATTTTCAAATTTCTGCGCAACAACGGTCAAAGCCAAACTCTCGCCGCGCGATCTGTATATATAAGGGGTATTAGACTTCTTTGCTAAATGTAGAGGTCGCCACATAGATGAACGGCAGTAAAATATAAGTATGTAGTACTTTTTTTTGAAAAAAACCTTTAGTGCGAGGTGCGAGGTTTTGTCTCTCATTACACTGTACAGAGTGAAAATTAAAAGAATTGTCTACTTAAGTGGTTTTCTTAATCCCCCGTGCGCCAAATGCCCACACAGTGGGCAATATAGCCTAAAATCAAAGAAAGTAAGATCTGAGATGAATGTTCATATCACAGTAACTGTTAATAAAATTGACTTTAGTAGGAGCTACTTCTCGTATTTATTTTCATAATAAATACATATAACACAACACGTAAATCAACGTGATTTAATATCAATCTCTAGTAAAAGAAACAGCCATTAACAGAAGACTTCATAAGACAAAGATGTCATTTTCAAAAGTCGAATTCAGATACAGAACATATAGAACCTATATTACTCTATCACATATAGATACTTATAATATAAACCAAGTGATAACAAAATCACTACCTACTTCAACAGTAATATTACCATAAACATAGTATATTATTTAAAGTATAACTTATTGCCTTTGCTTTATATTGAAAAACAACTGTTGCCACTAACACATGTTCTTTGACATTGACAATTTGAGAATAACCTCACCAAACCTCAGAAACCTTATTTTACTCTAATTCATTATTAATCTGTTAATTAATAATTAACTATTATTTAACTATTCATTCACATTTAATTATCAATTTATAATTATTTGTGTTGTGCTTGCATTGTTTTGTGATCGCGGTATTAAAATTATTATTGTTAAATACACAAAATGACGGAAGAAAATGCGGAAAGCAATCTTGAAATAAAGCACAAACGAAAAAAACGAAAGAATTTCCTTTCGAATGCGAAAAAGTACGCAAAGAAAGGTCAGATGGGCCGTGGAACTAAAATACCGGATGATCTGTACCAGTATTTTGTTGGTATTTTAGATGCCATGAAACAAGGTGTCGAAGCTGATGACGAGAAACGTGAGTGTTGTCTTTATGTATGTCTACTACATTTTAAATAATTTGGAGGAATTTAAAAAGGGTAAGTTTTGTATACAGTCACTTGGCAAATGTACATTTAAATAAATTATACAATAGGTTTTTACATAACTGTATTTGGCTAGTGACATATATTATGCAGCCAAATCTTGTTATGTTTTCTATTTGATTATTTGAATATTATAAAGTTAAAAATTTCTCTGTTTGAACCCCATTCGCTGGTTTGAACTATGGATTTTTTTTTCTCCTCCCATTGTTGCCTGATGAGAATTGTATTTAAGCCTGATTAAATATTTTGTTACTTTTCAGCAGACTACATTGGGAAGTGTTACCAATAAAAATGTGAGAAAAAACATATACACTGTAGACCAAATGTACGCTTGATGTTTTGAAATATACGCTGTGAATTAGAATTTTGTCCGACCCACATGTGAAATTTGCACTAATTTGCATCTAAGGTTTGAACGCGCTAATCTCAGGAACTTGGTCCCTTAAATTGGAAAAAAAATCTCTTTTGCATTAAAAGCTCATTTAAAAAATTTTTATATTACCGTTTCTATTAACTTTCTATAACTTTTTAAAGACCAGTAGACCTGTGCCCAACAATATATAGAGGGATGATGATGGAAAAGTAGTTTTAAAGAAACATAATATATTACAGTGCCTTTCGGTGGTTTATAACTGGAAACTAATATAAGAACCTGCTCTGAGGTGTTACCTATGTAATGCAAAAACTTGCATTAAAATTATTTCAGCTGTTTAAAAAAAAATCTAGTGCAAGGCAGTGCTGCAATGGATATGTTTTTTCTAACAGTGCCCAGTAACCAATAATCCTATTTAAGATCCTGCTCTGAGGTGATACATATATCGTGAAAAACTAAAAACGATTGATTATTAATTGATTTAGCTGCTGTAGAGAACCAGATCTACTACAGCATTCTCTGGTGGCCCATGACCATTAAACCTGTCTAATAAGCCATTCTGAAGTGACACCTATGTAATACAAAAAACTGTATCAAAATCGGCCAAACTATTTGAAAAAAACCTATTTACTACAGCACACTTTGACAGCCCACAAAATGTCGAAGAGCCTGTTATGAACTGAAACCTATGTGATGCGAAAAACCGGATCAAAATTGTCTTTGCTGTTTTAGAGTAACTACATTTCCTCCAGCACCCCCTGGTGACCTATAACTGTTAAACTTGTAATAAACTGTTCTAAGGTGTTCTATGTAAAGCGAAAAATTTATGAAAACCTGCCAAGCCATTTTAAAGAAACACATTTGCTGCAGTGCCCTCTAGTGGCCCATGATCACAGAATAGTCTAAGAACTTGTTGTGAGGTGATACCTTTGTAATTAAAAAACTGCATCATAATAGGCTCAGTTGTTTTATAGACACTACTTCTGTAACTCCTGGTGATCTACGACTGCAACTTTTGATGTGGCATTAAATGTAATCTGTGGCACTTCTAGAATCACAAGAAACATTTGATAATTTCTCATCAAAACATATCAAACAATTTTTAAGTTAAATCGTGACCGACAAACACACAAAAGAAAGAATGACCGCCAAAGCTGCTTAGAAAAATCAAGTGTAAACGGGAAAGTCATGGCGATACTTAATTTTCGGTAAACGAGTGATATACATGGTAGCAACAAATAATACAATTACAGTTTTGATTTCTACAATGAGGTTTCTTTAATAATTGTCATGTCAATCATCAACCATGAATTTCATGTTTATTTTTCAAATATTTCAAAAACCCCACATTATATATTAATTATATAATTAGATTACTTTTTTATAAGAACCAGGTATTTCATACACAGCTGTTGGTCCATTGTCCTCACTTCCCACTGAACCCATCATTGAACCATTTTGACAAGGCAAAAGTAGTATAGAAGGTGGCTCTCATTCCTTGTATAATAATTTAGATACTTTTAATGTTTTCAGGGGCATTGGTAGAAAATGTCTTGGAAAGGACCAAAGGCGAAGAATTAAATATTGTAGGTAACCAACTGGGTTGTCGTGTCATAGAACTACTACTACCATATTCGACAGCAGAAGACTTAGAACGTTTTATGGATGTCCTATCACCGGAACTAAGGAAATTATGTTCTGATAATTTTGCCAGTCATATTGTTGAGACTATATTGACAGTTTCTTGTGAACGAGCTATTGATCAATTGCAAGTACGAAACTTGCAACCAGATGATAGTGAGGAACCACTGAAGAAAAAGCAAAAACTAGAAAAGAAGTTCAAAAAAGAACACATAAAGAAGTGTCATGATTTCACAATAAAAATATCCAAGTATGCTTTGAATAATTTGGAAGATTTCGTATGGGATTCCTATGCTAATCATATTTTAAGGAGCGCTCTCAAATGTTTAAGTGGTATCACATTTTTACCTGGTGAAAAACCAAAGGTTAATATGTTTAACAATAAAACTACTTTCTTTAAAGGCATACCACCACATCATGCGAAAGCTGAATACAGAGAAGTCCCAGAGGATTTCAAAGAAATTGTCAAAGATTTTGCTAATCGTCTGTCATCTTGGCCCCAATTCAAAGATCTGCCTTATCAAAATTTAACTTCTGGATTATTGCAAGTGTTGTTATTCGCTATCAAAAATGTAGACAAAAATTTAACAAAGAATTTGCTCATGAAATTACTAAACGAAAGTTTTGCCCCAGACGGTTGGATCGGTGAATCTACAGATGAAAAGGAAAAAATTAAAAAAGAAAAATTAGATGTAGAAGATCAAAACAATGCAACCGTGCCGACTTCAAATATGCCACCAGTTTTTGAATCAGAAGCAGCTGTTAGACTTTTAGAAGTATGTTTGTTTGTAGCAAAGAAGAAAACATACACACAGATTTATGCTAAATGTTTTATCAATCGTTTAGCACAATTAGCTACAATGCCTATGCTGAATTTCACAGTTCAGAGATTGCTAGATAACTGTGCTATCAAAGAAGAGGTATGATTTGAGGATTTAATATTAATTTCATAGGTTTACATTGTTCTACAAAAGATATAGTTTTTAGAGTTCCACAGGTAAATGGCAAAATAACGAAACCTTTATAATTTCATCTTATCCGTCCGTTTGTCACGGCTATTTTAGTTGGAGAGTATTTTACTATATAAATGGGATTTCGAATTTGTAATCTAAAAACCGTTTTACCAAAAAAATTTGGGTAGGTCCCTAGATATATAACTATGGGAAAAAAACTATTCCAGCACACCTTGACATGTGAGGCACTAGTATATGGTTTTAAAATGACTTTTATTTAAGTCAATAGTTATTGAGAAATATGCTCCTACAGTCCTAAAACGCGCTTCCTCCTTTTCAAATGGGGTGGTTTTGTGGGTTTGGTGGTCAAAACAAATTCTGAAAAAAATTCAATTAGTACAACTTTTAAAACACTCAACTTTGGTTTTGAATGGGGCATATTTTATAGTTTTTGAAATTTAACCATGAACATTCTAACAAAACAGTCAATCAAGGTCATAATTCATTGGCCAAGCTCTAGCCCTCATTGATTATTTTTTTTACAAAAGTATGTTTGATTCCAGTTTGAACCCATGTTTGATGAGCTCAAAGACAAATTTGGTGCTATTTTGGTTAGCGGTAACACTGGAGTGTTAGTAGCAATTGCCAAGGGTTGCCTGCGATTGAAATCCAAACAGGCACAATTTCTGTCTGTGAGTATTTAATTATAGCTTCTTATTATCAGTTTGACTGAGCGATTGGCGGAGAGGTTAGATATTCTAACCGCGAAGCCAAAGGTCACAAATTCGATCCCCGCTTGGGACAAATATTTATGTGCCCGAACATGTCTATTTGTTCCTTGTCTGGATGTAAAATATTTATATATGTATATATTATAAAGGATAAGTATATATATCAATCGTCTAGTAACCCACAATACTAGCATATTACTTGCTTACTTTAGTACTAGATAACGCTGTGTGGGATGTCCTATGTGTTGTTATCAATTGCCTCTGTTCTTCATATTAAAACCATAATAATGTCATTACATTTGGGTATATCAGAAAATTATATGATATATTGATATCGGTGATATGGATACTGATAGGTAATTTTAATTTTCTTTGAAAATTTTGAATACATGTGAATTACCCACTCATTCAGAGAACTATGCACATTTTCCATTTATAGTGAGCCTATGTTTGTCAAAATAATTTGTTATTTTTAATGATTATACATTTAGTTGAACAGTGCTAAGACCCATACTGAAAAATCATTCTCAAGTTTGAGACCGATCTTAAGGCCGTCTCAAGACAGTTCTAATAAATAAAAGAACATAAATTGAATAGACAATTAAGAGGGACTCAATACGCACGTTAGCTGATGCCAATTGTAGGGGCCATTAAAGTACATGTTAGCAGAGTTTTAGCCACTTTTTCACATCCACCACCTCTTTATATAATATTTATAAAATTCGTTAATTCTTAGACTATTATTCATGAAATATTATTGGAACAAGTAATTTATTTATCTTCGGGCCAAGACACTTGAATTTATGGTCGTCAGTTATCGATAACATTGGATTTTTGCAGTTCAATACTGTGTGTCTACTCACTGTTATATTCTTTGATGACGTGATCGCCGTTCAAACCTCCATTCCTCATATCATCACAAATAAGCAAAGTTAACACCGACACCCTCCCTTTCAATGCTTATGTAATACTTAAAGGACCCCTGTTGGATTGTAAATAAATTACCTTTCTCTTGGCTTTTGGCTTTACATTGATTGGGTAGTAAAATTTTAATTCATTAGTAATTCAGGGAAAATATAATTTTTGAGATTAATTTAGGGATATATTTTCTCAAAATGTTGGAGATATCTACGGTATGCTTACTATATTATTTGGAATATTATGAAAACCCTTTCATGTTACAGAATCTGGAGGCAACGTTAAAGTGTACAGAAGATGAAAAACAATTCCCGCTCGCATGTCTCTACTTGTTGCCCACGGATAGATTTGAATTGGTTGAACGCAAAGATATACATATCCATGGTTCTGTGATATTACAGACTATTTTAGATTTTCAGGTTTGTAGATAATAAAAAATATTATTATTTTTAAGATGCTGAAATCAAATACTATATAAACACTATGTGGTAATATGTGCAGCTCTTATTTAGCAACGCCTTCTCTGGGCGTGAAGTGTTGGGACTATACAAAGCGTAATTTTTTTATATACATTTTGGTTTCCTTTGTATACAAATGTATTAGGATGAATTTTGTTGTTTTTTGTTTAAACATAGAAATAAGGAAGTATTATGCTTAACTATCTTTATACATATTAAAATTTTACAAGTCTTTTTTGTATGTAACTACACTTACTGACCTCTCTAAGTTTTTCGGGATACCAAAAATTATCTTTTATCACTTAATTTGCTGTTTATAATTATTGCATCCATTCACAGCACATATAAAGCGAATAACTCTTTTTGTTGAACGACATTTTAACATCGAAAATGTTTTTCGATCGTTGAATCATAGGCTCCATTTCACGAAATAAGGGGATCGTTCGAAAGTTGGCTATTAGGTGTCGGAATGTATTTGGTGTGAAGAGGCGCGTATGGACGGGGGCTTGTATAGTACAAGATTTGACCAATAGGACCAATAGCTTTTCCAAAATTTGAAAAATATATTAAATTTCGGTGACAAATATCCAAAATTTGGGCGAGAAAAATGAATATTTTACATTCATTTTCATTCATTCATTCGGCTATATTAGCGAAATTAATGACGATAGTTGAATGACAGTGGTGTCCTTTTCACCCTGCAGAGTGAGATTCAGATATATTTCAGAAAGTTATAAAGGTAGACGAAAGGCCATCGTATAGTACTGCAGAGGTCTTAGGATGGTAGAGGCGATAATTATAATTCTTTAGAGGTTTTAGAGGAGTATATTGGTATAGCTTTTATACATGCGCTGGGGGAAGATATCACTCGATCAGGGTCGATCGTCGGCTTCCGTTCTTTAACTCTTTTGTAGCCAGTGTTACGTTGCTCTTTCTTGTTCGTCGGCTAGTAGCCGTTCTACATTACCAAATTTTCGAAAATTGACTCATAATTATTTTCGAAAAATTTATTAAAATTGTTTAACAAAAATGTTTTATAAGTTTTTGTTTTTGATGTTCACTTTCGATGTAGATTTTTTGTCTAAAACTATTAAATAAATCCAGTTATAAGAGATTTATCAGGTATGATGATGCTTGTAACCAATCGGAAAACATATTTCAACAACTCAAGCAGCTAGGGAGCGGGTTTTGCCAACTTCTTGGTTGTGCTGCACGTATCAACGCGTAATGTTCATATATTATTATCACCTGTTGCTAAGTTTCTGAACAAATCTTGGGGGGGTCTCTTTTCACCGCCATATAATTGTTGTATCTATATGAAACTTTGTAAATGTTTATATATATAAATTTTTACAATATATTTCAACAGAGGCCGACAAAAGCAGTGAACGCGCTAATTGAGCTCACTCTGGAACAGCTGGTGACTATCTTCACAGATTCAAAAGGCTGGCACATAGCACGAGCATTCTGCAATGGTCAGTTTGTCGGAGTTAAATCTAGAGACAAAATTATATGGAAGCTCAAGGTTTGAACATTATCATTACAATAAATAAGCCTTAAAGCATATTCGTTTTTGGGTTCCATGCTCAAACGAGAATCATATTACTAAGACCCCGATGTTCGTCTGTCCGTCCATCTGTCACAAGGCTGTATCGTCTAACCGTAATGGGTACACAGTTGAAATTTTCACAGTGTGTTTTTCTATGGCCACTATAACATATAATAAAAATTGCAATAAAGTTAAAAATTAAAGGGGGTCCCCATAAAAGAAACGTGTTTTTTCGGCATTTTTGGTGATTGGTGTTGTGAGGTCATTGCTACACTTGAAATTCTTATGGTGTGTGTACTACTGAGGCCGCTATAACAACAAATAATAAAAATAAAGGGCGTCCCTATCCAAGAAACGTGTTGTTTTACATTGTACGGTGGTAAGAAACCTTCGTCTGCGAGTCTGACTTTTGGCCAGTTTTTTTCTAAAATTTTCGAGTTCCGTATTTAGAAAGAACTTATTTACTCCACAATACAAAGTTTATAAATGGGTTTACCTTTTGGCATAAACCTGTATCCGCGATTTTAATTTTGGTTTCAAAATTGCGTCCAACTATAAAATTAAATATTTGACCTATACCTAAACAGTCATGTTAGCGAGATAAGTAGCGACTTAAATATTATCATTTGTCTCTATTGCCTTATGTATATGTCAAATTGTGTGTGTGTGTATTCAAATGAATAATTTTATTATTGACTAGCTTTCCGCCCGCGGCTTCTTTCACTCTGAAATTCTTTTACCTATAGAATGCTACATTATCAGTAAGTGAAATGAGCTATATTTTATTTTCAAACTAGCTTTCCGCCCGCGGCTCCGCTCGCGTGGACTACAGAATTGTACCGGGCCCGCTATAATTTATTGCATAGATATAGTTTATAAGTTGAAGAATGACAGGTTACTTTTTATCCCAGAAAAAGGGGTCCCGGTACAACAGTGTTATCCACGCGAGCCGAGCCGCGGGCGTAAAACTAGTTTAAAAATAAAATGTAACCCATGTTACTCTATAGGTGAAGGAATTTTAAAAATCAGTTAAGTAATTTTTGAGTTTATCTGTAAAAACAAAATATCAAATCTTTCCTCTTTTTGATATTAGAATAGATTATATAGTTTACAATTGATTATTCCTCAAATGAATATTACAGATTGTAGTTGTGATAAATAATTCAAAATCTAATGAAATCAATCATTTATTTATTACAGGGTTACTATCAAAAACTCGCACTTTCCCAATATGGTTCTTTGGCATTCGAAGCGATATTTTCTTCTGCATCAGAAGAACAGAAAATCAAAATAATGACAGAAATATCAGAGAAAAGCAATCTATTGAACAGCACAAAGTACGGTAAAGTTATTGCTAGCAAACTAAAAGTGGATTTATATAAATTATCTCAAGAGAAATGGAAAGCGGCGCTCAACAAGAAAGACAAAACTATACAATTGTTTAATGATATTGTTGAAAAGACTTGAAATATAAAATTTTAATAATGAAAAAATATATATTATGTTTTATTCTGTGACAGTACCTATAACTTGTTATGACACCAAGCTCTGGGTGACGCGACGCACAGTGAAATGCACGAAAAATACTTTCGTTTTATGTATTTTACAGTGAATGAATACACCGATCTCTCGACGTGCACCCTTGTTGGCAATGCTTTCCGTTAGTCAATATTATTTATACATACACGCTGTATGTATTAATTTTTGTACCAGCCAAGTCAATGCGATTCTTGACCTCATTTGACCTATATTAATGTTCTAATTACCGCGGCATCAGCATCCGCCCGTCGTGCAGAGACATTAAACCTTAACTAGTTATTTCGATCATTTAACACTAGCTCCAAACTAGGCAGACCTGTTTTATGGGTACTAAATAGGTACAAGGTACATTTTCATAATAATACATATACCGAATATTATTTACGCTTGTCAGTCAACACTATGATCTAAGAGTATATATTAATATAAGTATATATTTATGCAAGATATTTTACCCTAAATACATTTTCATTGTTTCGCAGAGATGTCAAAATCTGTAGACAAACTCTACTCACTAGTAAAAGTAATCTCATTGAACTTTTTTTATCAGAATAATTTTTATGCCATTTCACACGATGATGACATTTCAAAATTTTTCTACGTCAGCAGTTTCGCAGACAGAACGCGATGGGTAAGTTTTTCGCAATTTCATGATCGGTCAAAGGGGCCTTTCTTTCCTTTTTAGGGTTCTGTCGCAAAGTTGCCAAAAATAGGGACCTTATTATGTGATCATGGTGTCTATCTGTCGATGGCTGGCAGATATCTTGGGATATACCATAGACATAGGATCGATAACTGAAGTAATTTCGACGAATCTTGTAGGTATTAAAATGCTTAGAATAGCTGCCTAGACAGGCTATAGAATGGTATTGTGTAAAGATTTGTTTGGTGAAAAAAAACAGGGTTCTGTCATAATTGTTTTTATTATTTACCCTTGCGGTGGGAAGGCAGATTAAATTCTACAGTTTCCGTACGCCCGAGCGCGCGGGGTATGTGGAGTTGCACCCACTAAACAACTGCCTGAAGCAGAATAAGACCGCACGTCGTTAGCCCGAAAGCTCCAACGACTTCATCGAAGCGGCCAGGAGGCACACTAGGGTGTCACCAGCGCGAAGATGTCGAGAAACCCCTAAGAGTTACTCGATGCGAAATAATTCCGTTGGCACGGGCCTCCGATTAAGATTTACGTTATTATAGTATAACGTGAAAAGTGTTTTACTGTTCACTCATTTGAGATGAGGTCAGTAGGTGGTGGGGATGGGGAGCGCGGGAGCGCCCCCGCTTTTTTTTGTTAGACGAATATTAGCTATAGATTTCTTTGAACAAATACATCACAGCCTGCCAGCAGTTCTTTTCCATTGTATCTAAGTCGCTGAATTTGTGGAAGCATCGGTCGACGACGTTCTCATGCTGGCCTGCTATCCATGTTGAGTAGTGTAAAAACACACCTATCTGTTATACGCCACATTTCTTTAGTCATTCTATTAGACTAAGACTATTTTAAATATGAAATAATATCTCTTAACATTTTTAAAATGAATCAAATAGTCATAAATATCGAGAAAAAAAAAATTACGACTGACATCCGGTTTCAGCGTAACAACGGTATCCCAAAATGTAAAACAAGAAAAAATAATAAATCGAGGATCATGTTTTAAAGTAATAAAAGGGCAAATTCGAAAATATATAGCATGTCTGTGATAATTCAGTTTGCTTTAAGAAAATTTTCGAAAAACGAATAAATTTTCGCCGGACACTTACGTATATGCGTATATCTGGAAATACTTAATAAATTATTCGTTTTAATATAATTCTTAGGATTCTAGTAGTTTCTCAATCTGTAGTTATCAAATTTATTTACTTTATAAGTTTGTCACATATACACACACGCACGACTAAAAAATAGCAATTAAGAATAGAGTAAATAAAGACAGCGTTTGGTTTTAATAGAGTCAGAAATGTCACTTCACAGTATCTATCGTGACATTACGCAATTTTGCGGGGGTAAAGAACGGCGCGCGGGGTTAGCTTGGTTTGGATTGGCAACTTTACGCATTGAAATTCAGACTAAAACTCGCCATCATAAAGAAGCTAGTTAGAGTATAAGTGGTTAGACGGTATACGAAGAAGAGGGCTTCTAGTCAATTCTTACTTTTATGCAATTAAGTAAATTATGTTTCGTTTAGACCAGCTGTTGCGCGCTACTTCGCCTGCGTGATCTACAGGATTTGCACTATTAAGTTCTCGATTCCCATCCTGACTTAAAAAATCATTGAGACAATTGTCCCCTGTATAATCCCTAAGTAACCAAGCGTAATAAACTGTATTTTAAATTATACCCTGGTTTACGATTAATAGATTACAGAGGGTTATATCAAAATCGGTTTAGTAGTTATCGAGTTTATCATAGTCATACAAACAGACAAAATAATTTGTTTCCTAGACAGACACTATGTTACAACCTTAGAAAGCATAATTATCAAAATAGAGCGTCTCAAACTTTGAAACGTTCAAAAATGTGACCAAAATGTCAGACTCAGTCATTGGACAGACCATGTCATTACAATAACGTAGCGTAACGTAAAATAATTATATTTTATTATAAATATAATTATATATAATAAATTATTATTATAATAATAATTATAGATTAGTCACCCGAGCTGAACCTCACACACCGCCCTAATATCATCAGGGTGACGGTTCTGTTCAGGAGAATTTTTTGAGCAAACTATAAAATAGGTAGGAACAAAAAACTGCCACATTCCAAATCTTTTTGACAGAACGAAATCTGTGGGGCCGCTATATTATATAAATATATACGGCGCGAAAGTGTAATTCATTGAATTAATTTTAATTAACGGGAAGGGTAAAAACGAGAATGAGTTACGACTGACAGAAATTGAAACAATAAAGCATTTATGTCGCGGGAACGAAAACGGGGAAGGGATGAACGGGAATGAGTTAAGGCTGAGATAAAAAGTTATTCTTGACGAGAATGGAAACGAAAACGAAACGACACCAGGAACAATAAAGTATTTTTGCGATGGGAACGAAAACGGGAAAGGATGAACGGGAATGAGGTAAGACTGAGATAAAAAAGTTATTCTCATAATGAACGAATACTACCCGTGCGAAGCCGGGACGGGCCGCTAGTATATATATGTCTGTATTATCGGTGTGTTTAAGTATATATTTACAGTGTGCGTGTGTATTTATATATTTATAGGAAATATACTATCGTGTATCCGTGTAACTAGGTTTATTTGTATGTATATACGTATAGTATGATGAAGTAAAATGTGAAAACATAAATAGGCAGTCTATCTTGTTGTTATAAGTTCTCGCCCGTGTAAGCCTCTGCGATACAGGCTGTGCCTAGTGTAGACGTCTTCGTAAAACTAATCTGTCGATTTTAATGACAAAATAATTTCTATTTCTATTTCATACAAACAAACAGACAAAATGAATAGTATCTCAGATTTGGCCTGGGTAACGACTAATAAATTACAAAAAGTTTCTTGGAAATCAGTTTAGTTTTTGGGTTTATCATGTTTATAAAACAAACAGACAAACTGACAAAATAAATGTGATTTAGATGAGACTAATCATTAAAGTACGAATTGATTACAAGCCCTCTTCTGCGTTTATCGTCTAACCGCTCATACTACTTCTAGCCGGTGTATGATGGGGAGCTTTAGTCCGAATTTCAGAGCGCAAGTTCCCGCGCGGCACTCTTCACCCCCGAGAAATCCCCGCACACCGGTTTCAACCCCCCGAAAATGCGAATATCACTTCGATACTGTGAACTGACATTTATGACTATTAAAACCAAACGCTGCTGACAAATTAATTTACTCTATGCGACTAATAAATTACAAAAGTTTCATCGAAATCGGTTATGCAATTTTTGAGTTTATCGTGTTAATACAAACAAACATGCAAAAATAAAAAAAGTAATTGTTGTGATTTCAATATCGTCTACATAACCCTTAACAATTACTGTTTTGGAACAATTTCTTATGTATAAGATCGACCTTGTTACGATATTATTATATGTAGGTATAGTTCCAATCAAACTTTATGGCGGATTGGAATACAACGTATTATGCATGCTTGCGCAGGTTCAGTCGTATGCCCCTCGCTCCACTGCGTCCCGCTACACCTATAACTGGTTACTGCGACGCGACTTGTGCCTATATTCACATCTGCCATAAAGGTTGCTTGGAACTGTACTTATATTGAAGGATGGATGGACGAGCGAAGTCTCCTGGTACAGACACACTTTTTGCTTAAAAGGAAACTCCAAACACTGTCAGATAGATGATGACTCCAAAAATTTGCGGCCTATTTACAACTATAAGGATACCGCATCCAAAGTACTAGGTATTAATATATCAATGCCGAAGCTGCAGGCGACTCAGTATGGCTTCATGCCCCAGCGCGGAACCGAGGACTCCCTCTATGACCTAATGGCACACGTGAAGCACCAACTTCGATCGAAATTGATTGTCCTGGTGGTGTCATTGGACATAGAGGGAGCCTTCAACAACGCCTGGTGGCCAGCACTGAAGGACCAACTGATCGCAAAGGCTTGCCCGGTGAATCTCTTTGGCATGGTGGTTGACTATCTTAGGGACCGACAAGTGCTTGTTAGGTACGCTGGGGAGGAGTTCGGGAAAAGAACTTCTAGGGGTTGTGTGCAGGGCTCTATTGCCGGCCCAACCTTCTGGAACCTGATCCTGGACTCCTTGCGCTGCAAACTCGGGGAGCTCGGTGTGCATGTGCAGGCATTTGCGGACGATGTGGTCCTCATGTTCTCTGGAGCGTCGGCTTCCGTTCTTGAGGAGCAGGCCAACCGGGCCCTGGCTGAGGTGTATGAGTGGGGAGTCAAAAATAAGTTGAAGTTTGCGCCATCAAAAACAAATGCAATGGTGCTCACTAAAAAACTGAAATTTGACGCCCCAGTCATACACATGAACGGCCAAACGATAAGCCTGGTCGACGAGATTCGCATCTTAGGCCTGATGATAGATAGAAAGCTGACGTTCACCCCCCACGTAAAAAAGGTATGCGCAAAGGCCACAGCCATTTATAAACAGTTGGCTCGCGCGGCCAAGGTCACGTGGGGGTTGAACCCGGAGATCGTGAGGGCCATATATGTCTCCGTTATAGAGCCAATCGTCTTGTGCGCTGCGTGCGCTTGGGCACCGGCGGCTGAGAAGCTCGGCGTGCGCAAAATGCTGGACGTCCTGCAACGGAGCGTCGCGTTGAAAGCATGGCGGGCTTACCGGACTGTCTCCTTGCACTCCTCGCTGATCCTTGCGGGGCTGCTGCCGCTGGACTTACGAATAGCGGAGGCGGCGAAATTGTACGAGGTGAGGCGGGGAAAGTGCTTGGAGGGGGTCGCAGCCGACCGGATGTTCGAGAGTCCGGTCCCCTTCGACGAGGCGCCGCACCCAGCTCACCAGCCCAAGATCGAGTACGAGAGTGTGGAGTGCATGGAACCCGCTACGTTAGAGCAGTATGCTATCGTCGGGCCGCACATCTATACCGACGGAAGTCGGATAGAAGACAAAGTGGGTGCGGCCATGACGGTGTGGCGGGATGGGGCGGAGACCAGGCACTCTACCTTTCGGCTTGAGTCCTTCTGCACCGTTTTTCAGGCCGAGATGTACGCGCTGCACAGGGCTGTGCGGTGGGTGGTACGGAGTCGAGAGCCGCTGGTCAACATCTTCAGCGACTCTAAATCTTCGCTGGAGCTGGTGACCAGCGCGCGGACTTTCCGCCCGCTGGCCTTCACTGTTCGGCGCGACATCTCGGACCTGCGTGCGGAGGGCAGGCGGGTGCGCCTATTTTGGGTGAAGGCGCACGTCGGGGTGGCCGGGAACGAGCGTGCGGACGAGCTTGCCAGGGGCGCCGTTCTGAACAAGCGGACGGCGGCGGATTATGACCGATATCCGTTGTCGTACGCGAAACGCGTGATCAGAGCGGTAACCCTGGAAAAGTGGCAGCACAGGTATGCCGAGGGAGGCACAGCGTCGGTCACGCGGTGCTTCTTTCCCCGAGTGGAACAGGCGTACAGGGTCCTGAGAGGAATAGAAATGACGCAGCTGCTGGCGCAGGCCTTGACGGGGCACGGAGGGTTCGCGCAATACCTGCATAGGTTTAAGCTGAAGGACTCTCCGTGCTGCGTCTGTGATCCTGCAAGTGAGCAGACGCCGCTCCATCTTATACTGGAATGTAATGCCTTCCTGAAAGAAAGAAGAGAGCTGGAGTTTAGAATAGGAGCTAATTTGGAAAAGGATAGTTTGGGCGAAATTTTGGGGAGTAAAGAGTTTGGGGGGCATTTAATCAAATTCTTGCGGATGGTGGTGGAGAGGGCAAACAGATGGAACAAGGCGTAGGATATTATTAAAGAGTTGACATTCGCGGGTATTGATTTGTAAATTTATTAATTGCTATTTTGACATTTATTATTGATTTCGTTTATTGACATTTATTATTGACCCTGTTTATTGACATTTATTATTGACCCTGTTTATTGACATTAAGTATTGATTTATTAATTTATCTATGGACATTGTATTATTATTACATATTGTATTATTGACATTACATTGCTGTTATTAGTGCTATTGTTATGATGGAATTAATGGAGATTGACACTTTAAGTTATTGCTGATTGGGTCTGTGGGGATCGAGCGGGGAAAGGATTTATTTATTAAGGTTAGGGAACAAACCGGAAGGAAGCGAACAAAGTTGACCTCAGCATAAGGCAAAGTACTGTTAAAGTCGAATACTTAGAAAATAAATATGAATGTATTAAGTTATAAATTAAGTTAATTAAATATATTAGATTGATGAAATATGAATTGTAAACATAAGTAATTAGTAGTTAAGTATACAATAGGACTCAAACTGTAACTGTCATAGATATAAGAAGGAAATATATATATATGTAAATAGATGTAAGATTGTAAATAAAATGAATTGAAATGAAAAATAAAGAAATAAAATGCAGAACAGAGGAATGATACAAGGTTTTGATAAGTCGGAAGGGAGGCAAGAAAGAGAAGAATAAGACGAACATAGTACGTACTTTGCCAGTATGTGAATGCATGCCGTGCAACTAATGGCTCCGGTAATTATGCCGGGGGGGATGAATGTAAAAAAAAAATATATATATCAATGGACAGTATTGACTCATAAAATTTCATCGTAAAACTCTCAACAATATCTTGTTCCGAGTACCAGGATAAATCCCCTACATTTCCTGGTTTCCGTGACAGAAATATCCAACATTATTATTTCCTCCTTGCAGCCTACACTTTAGACCGCCCTATTCACATTTTCCGGTGTCCAAAGGCAGACAAGCGCTTTGAGGCTACGCTTGACGTGACGCAAATGGGTAGTGTAGAAATATTTTGATTTTCAAATACGGTAGGGTCTTCTGCATAATTTGTGGCGGAGCCGACCGCTCCGAGCTGCCTCAGGCAACTTCACTTGCGTTTGATCACAAAGCTATCTAAGAAACAAAGACGTCACTCTTACAAAGAATACTTTGTTGTCAGAACGCGGACAGTTGCTTTGCTGGAGCTGAAATTTGATCTCAAAATGTTTCTTAAAATTACTTAATACTAGCCATCATAACTAACTTCATCAATACAAAAGTGTGCCTATTTGTCCTATCTTCATGTCGTAATAGAGCAACTAATCAACGTATTTGCAGGGAGACAGTTAAACGGATGCAAAATAAAATAAGGCCAACGATCACTCTAAAAAAACTAACTAATCAAAATTAGATGAATTACGAAAAAAATCGATCGCAATTAACTAAGTATATTTTCTTGTTCTTACAACCGTAACTAACTGTCACTTTTTGAATGTCTTATCACTTTTTGAATTTCTTATCACTTTTTGAGTTTCACTATCACTACTCATCTGGCAAATCGAAACTTGCTATCATTTCATTTCGAATCTTGGTTAGTTTTATATTCCATGGGAACCTTCGACTAGGGCAAACAGTAGCCTTATTTACCTACTCTCCGTGCCATCAAGTATTTCTATCCAGAAAATAACACCGTTTCGTTGCTTCGCTACGACAAGAAAAAAACCGGCAAAGTACGAGTCGGACTAACACACGAAGGGTTCCGTACTACTGCACAATATAAAAAACCGTGTTTCTTTTAAAGGGGCCCCCTTTCATTTTTAATTTTATTTTATTAAGCGTTATGGCGGTCATAGTAGTACATACGTCATGAAAATTTCAAGTGTAAGTGGGTATTTCTCTGAAATACGGATACTTAGCGATTTCGTAAAAACTTTTAGATAATAGGCTATTTCTATATATTATGGATAATAGATGTATTTTGTAAAACTATTAAGCCATGGTGCACTCATTATGTTCATGTATTCGAGAAATACTTGGCAACGATTAACTGGTAAAGACACGTGAGAAACGGCGAAAGACACGAATATACCTATAAAACATTCTTCAGTTAAATACTAGGTGGTAGAAAATCCCCAAGGCTATCGAAGAAAACTTTTTTATATAAACCTAAGGATTTGAAATAAATATAGAAGGTTAAATAGTATACATGGTAAAGACATATTAAAACTGGTAAAGACAAGAAAAGGACAAAAGAACAAAAAGACAACACTTTTTAAGTAAGTTTGTATAACACTTGCTGCGTCGATAAAACAACACACCTCCATTGACGGGTGTTACTCCGAGCACAACGGAAGACTTGCGCGTCTTTCGCGGGCGAAGGACTCATTAGAGTGAATGAGACATCTATACATAGACTATTTTCTTTCAAGAGACTGTAAAAACTTTTTGTCCTCAAACATGTACCTCCCTATATAACGTATGCTTATTTAAAGTTTGTTTGTTAGATCTTACTTAATTATTAGTACAGAGTATCAGGTATGAGGAAAGGTTAATTTGATAGAGATTTTTATACGTGTTTTTATATTGTCTGACTTTCGAAATAAAATAACGTGGTCGCACCCACCGGATACCATGGAAACGTATGATGTAATGGTATATATAATTTATAAATTACGTAATTTAAAACAATTATCTTAGAATTATTTAAAAAAGAGTTATATAGACATCATGTAATAAAGAAATAAAATATCCAGTGCATATTTTTCAAATAAGATCAGTGCAACCATGTTTTGTGTAGGTCGTAGAAATACCCAAATAATAATTTCATCACCACCAATCATCAAAAACGTCGAAAAAAAAACATGTTTTTTTGTATGGGAACCCCTTTAATTTTTAAGTTTATTTTATTTTTATTATTTGTTGTTATAGCGGCCATCCCCGCCACACACTCAGTGAAAATTTCAAGTGTCTACCTATTACAGTTCAGACGGAAGGACAACGGAGCCTTGGTAATAGGGTTTTCGTTAGTACTTACCCTTCGTAGACGGAACACTAAAAAGCTGGATTATTTTGGAGACCTTTGTGATAAATATTTTGAAAAGTTCCGCCTTTATTATTACATGGATGCGTATTAGCATAGTTGCACATAGTCCGCTAATTTTTATGACGGGTCGTCACTTAACAAGGACTCCCGTTGTTTTTGTTTGAATGAAAATTGGCTCACACTTCGCTATGGTGATAACCGATCTATAAGTTAGTGATTCATAGGTGAAAAGGGTTAGACTTTAGTTTTTTGAAATAATCTCAAATATCGTAAATTTTTCAAGGAAAATGTTATATTATAACAGTCTCTATAAAAAAGTGTCCACACTTTTCTTTTAGAATCAACAGTTTCAAAGAATATAGACAAAGGCTTAACGTACTCTCCGAGGCACGGAGTCAGTGATAGATATGTACCTACATAAGTTACAAAAACTCATTGATACATGCCGGTGTATGCGCGTTTGACCCTGGTATTCCCTGATACGACTAAAGCGAATTAAATATTTGTCCAAAAAAGTGGTGACACAAATAATACACCGAACAGGAATGGATCATCATGTTTTTATGTCTGACATTTTTTCTTGCACTTGTTGTTTAAAGGTCAAGAAAATAATCAGTACAACACGCTAAATTTGGGACAAACAAATGATGCTATCCGAACTGTATATAGACAATATATGCGTATTTTTTTGCAAAGTGAATTTAGGTACGAACAATTTTAGGAGTCGGGTAAATAAGGAGGGGGATGATGTGTTATTTCAAAATGTCACCACAAATCGACGCAAACAGCCGTTTTCTGGGATTCGAACCACGGCCTTCTAAACAAGAAGCGGGTTCGCCACCACTCGGCTATCACGACTTATAATTTCAAATATATTGTTATATAATAGAACTATACTTAGAAAATGCACTGAGAGAAATCCTTCGTACAGACGAACGTATATTTCAGAAATATAAACTCAATGTATACTTTAGATTTAAATACGTACAATATAACATTAATACGGATACAACAAAAGCACACCGACAGACTTGTCCTGCAGCTGCATGGTGTAATACACTGTACTACGCTAAATCAAGTAATACCACGGTTTAAGTATACAATATCCTTTTTTCATGCTGAAATTCTTGGCAGTGTGGAATTAAATACTTGACAGTTGATGAATCCGTGTGCAGCAGCAAATTTTCCTTGGACCTAAAATGCTCTATAGCGTGCGATTGTTTTTGATTTTCAGTGATGTAACCACGATGTAACCTATAAAGTGCTCCTCCCCACTCCCATGTTTTTAATTAATTGTGCATATTTTGATGTAGTTCTACAAAAGGATTTGTATTATTAAACTTTTTTTATCGTGTCGTTTAAAAAATATATGAATAGGTACTAAAAATATATGATATGTTTTATTGTTCTTAAATAATTATTCCAATGAAATTAATAAATAAATGCGATTATGCGACAAGTTATAGAAAGTTCTGAAATGTTATTAAATACGATATTTCAGGGAAAATCGTGCTGGCTTTCAAAATTAACATAGTAGGTACTTTGTGCTGTGATTTCATTAAAATTACTTGAATCTTTGCCCCTCCTTACGCATTGCCGTCTCTATGAGAATAAGTCTTAATATTTACCGCTCTCACCATTGTGCCTGTGGGAACAATGCAGATACTTATGGCTTCCATGGCCTTTCTTGCAATAAAAAATGCTGGTCGCTTTTCTTGGCATTATCGTCTCAACCATATTATAAAGGACACAATATCTTCTATACAGATACTTTCCTGTCTTGCGCCTCCAGGTATTTTCCGGGGTGATGGCAAGAGACCCGATGGCGTAACCATGGTTCCATACAAATGTGGTAGAGCTCTTGTTTGGGATGTAACTTGCGTGGATACTTTGTGCCAAAGATATATATATAAAAAAAAACATCGAAAAAAAACTGGAGCAGCTGCTAAGACAGCAGCTCGTAGAAAAATAGCCAGGCTAGAACTTTTAATCGTTACCATTTCATTCCTTTCGCTGTCGAGACGATGGGTCCCTAGTCCAAGGATGCCAAATTACTTGCTAACGATTTGGGTGTCGCACTGCGTCTGTCTACAGGGGAACCTATGAGCAAGGAATACCTTGTTCAGCAGAGGATCAGTGTCGTAATACAGTGCGGCAACGCGGCAAGTATCCTTGGCACACTGAACCCGTTGTCTCTTTAAAATGTTCTCGTGTTATCATATTTAGATAGTATTATTAATTTGTAGGTGTTTTTAGTTTTTTTAATTACTTATAGAAAGCTTTTTTGTTGCCTATACTAATATAGAATTATAGGGCAAAACTTATAAAATAATCTTTGTATTGCAACGATCTCGCTCCGCTGGTTGCGCGTGTGACAGTAAAACTTACGAAATGTCCTTCACTTGTTTATTTCGCAAAACATACGTAAATAAAATCATACCATAATTAACACTAATATAGCACGCGTCAGATTGACAACTCCGTGATAACTTATTTATTCTTTTTTACTCCTGACCTTATCACTTCGATTTATCTGATCCTTGGGATCCTCACTTTTGACACTAATATGTCGCCTCGTATTCTTATGGTTCGACCGTTTTACTCTCTTCTAAGCTAAGCATAAAATCAATAACAGGGAAGCTAAAGCCGATAATTGATATCGTGTACGAATCAGTATTAATATACATCTAAAAATTTTATTTTTATAGTTCTACTTTTTCATGATAATACTAGTATTAGTTTATCATATAATATAGTATTAATTGATAAACTAGTTTATCAATTTTTTAATCGAGCAAACTTTATGACCACTCTGAATACAAGGCGAAAGCAATTTTGCAGCTGTATATCGACTGAGATTGGCCTAGTGGTAAGAGACTGATTGCGGAGCCAAGGATAGCGGGTTCGATTCCCGCCCGGTCCTAATATTTGTGTGCATGAACAATTGTACACGTCTCTTTGTTCCGTGTCTGAGTGTAAGATATATATGTATACTTAAAAAAATTAAAAAATGTAGTATTTAGATCATTTGTCTAGTACTCCATAATACAAGCATAATATTTGTTTACTTTGAGACTTGATGGCTCTGTGTGGGATATCGCAGGTATTATTATTATAGAAACCCCCACTCACACCCGCTGAAACCTAGAATTTGTTACTGAGACGCTACACGACGCTATGTTCGGATCGGTCATAAAGTTTTACTCGATTCATATCTGTGGTTCTGTGACAATTTTTCTACAATTATGCAAGGTTATCTGTAGGTAGGTATTACATAATAAATAAAACATTATTTCCATCTATAGTTAATTTTTATTTACTCGAAAACAAAGTAGCCGGATAATATTCATATTTTTTAGTAAATTCGGAATTTCATATAATTTCACAGTAAATAGGTACTTAATTAGTATTGCACAAAGTTCCTTATAATAAAAGTCTTTTTTACAATTTTCAATAAATATTATAAATTAAATGCATGTTACGAAATAAATATTTGGAAGGTATCTTATAATAAAAATCTTAAAAAAATTACAGTGGATTTATTAAAATAAATAAATAAAATATTTAACATAATTAATTATCAGAACACTGCACCATTTTTATGTAACTATTTACAAACAATTCATAGCTTTAAGTTCAATTCTACAAAGAATATTTTACAAATGAAAATATTTTATTTTATAATGAATTTTAGAAGCAAAGTTAGGAAAAATATTATTATAATATCTATATGTATTTCGTAATGTAAATTTATTATTATATTTTAATATTTAAAAAATGATGATGGAAAAAGAGCAATTAAATTTTATGTCATATTTTTACACAAAAAGGTAAAACAGATTTTAACTATAAAATGTGCCTCAGATCGGGGACTACGTATTCATATAAAACTTCACGTTAAATTCAGCCATTTTTATTCACAAATATCCATTTCAAATAAAAAGTTAAACGGTCAAAACAAGCTGGTGAAGGTAAGGAAGAACCCAAGTTTCATTATCTTATCAGTTGTGCAGTACCTACAAGCTTAGCTTAGTTTCGGACTGGATGTGGTATTGTCATTGGGCTTTCATGCCTTCACTGCTGGAGTACAGTCCTTCTCCAACCATACGCCTACCATACCTACAATAACTTTCTTTACCCACGCTACCCACGAAAGCACGCTGCTCCAGTTCGGGCGGGGAGCTGTTATCTTCCACCGTCTGAACTGAGAATGTCTTAGGAGCTTGTAATATTTAACTGAAGTTTTAGACGTTGAAAGTTTCTTTCGGTCCGTCTGGATTGGGTCTTTTTCGGCCAAAGAGCGAAATTACGATTTTTCATTAAGTATTAAGAGCATAGAAAAGAATAAAGTGTTAAAATGCGTGGAAAGAAAATATTACAAAGTCTGTAAATTCTTTTTTAAACATCAGAACATACTGAAAACATCGGCCAAGTGCGAGACGCACTCGCAAACGAAGGGTTCCGTACCACTGTACAATATAGAAGAACACGTTTCTTGTATGGAAACCTCCTTTACTTTTTAACTTTGTTTTTATTGTTTGTTGTTGTAGCCGTCATAGTAGTACATACTTCATGAAAATTTTAAGTGTAAGCAATAATCTCACAACCACCAATAACCAACAAACGTCGGAAGAAACCGGTTTCCTATATAGGGGCCTTCTTTAATTTTTTAACTTCATTTTATTTTTATTATTGGTTGTTATAGCGGTAATTTTAATACACACTATGAAAATTTCAAGTGTCAACCATTGTGTCAACTTATTACGGTTCAGATAATACAATCCTATGACAGACGGACGAGCGGACGGACAGGGGAGCTTTAGTAATAGGGTACTCGTTTAGATCCTTTGGGTACGGAATCCCAAAAACGAGTAAAAAAATATTAAAATTTAGATTTTGGTTTGAAACGCTTTTAAGAAAAAAGTAATTAGTTTATGATATAAATGCTTTTTGAGTCTCTGAGAAGGTATCTCTATGGATCTGTGGATAGTCCTCTACAGATAGTTTTTCTAATTACGAGGATCGGTTCATAATTACAGAAGATACAACCTCAAAGTTAGGTATGCGCCTTTTTATGGTAAAAGTGCGTTATGGTGATTTTTAACTATTAAAACGTATAAGCTTTTTTATGCTTAGAAAAACTAGGAAGGTGAAATCTTCTGCGCACGCGCGTCTTAAATATTCACTTCATATTAATTCATATCACTTCATATCCTCTTTGATTCTGAATTACGACAGCAAAAGACCAAGTTCAACAGTATCTTCTTACCGACCCGCCATCTCTGGTATAATTTTGTAATCAAAACTCATACCTTGAATTTAGATAAGAACAGTTAAGACACGGTTTTGACGTGGAAAGTTATCGTCGTCGCGATATACAAAATGGCACGTCTTACAATTTAAATCTGTTGGCAGGGGAAGTAGTAACGAGTCACAAGTTTTACTATATTCACATTATTATTTTATTATAAAATCGAATCGCTTTTTTACAAGAGAATCGGCATCGTTTAAGATTTACATTTGTAGAATATTTTACATATTTAATCACAAAAATCTAAATATTAATAGGCTTGTAAATCATAACGAATCAGTTAGGTGATATTTTTATTTACATTTTTTGACACGGAAGTTCTATCTAGACATGTATGGAAATAGGTAACCTCTTTCTGGCTCTAATGACGATTTGAAGCGCTACCTACTTGCTTGACAGCAATAACAGGTGTGATCAACAAATAAAGTCATATAATGTCAACGATGAAGTGGTTTCTATAGATAATTAAATGTTTATTAATTATATAATTAGCAAATATTTAATAGGCCGTTATGTCTAACCAAACCTTCATCAACAGACATAGAATGCGCAGACATAAACATCCGATCAGGCCACTTCGCGACGTCCAGTGCAGTCGTTATCGTTTCAGGGAAGTGTTTGTCAAAACGTATCCCATTCCTCGTACGCGGACACAGCCCGCCATGTAGAATTAAGCTGTCTTCAGTAATCAAATGTTTATAAAAAGGTCTTTGTTTGATGTCGAAACTTGACTAGGCAAAGGCAAACCGTATTTATCACAACTTTGCCAAACGCAGTGTGGGACGGTTGTGGAGAAAGAGCACGCGTCCTAACCTGTTGGCTCTCTTATTAAATCTAAATTTATTTCATTATTATTAAAGTATTTCGAAGTGATTGATAAAAAATGAAACTAACTGATCGGTAAAAATTTAGTTACTGTATTAATTGTTTGTATTATTGAGCTCCCCCCATTTTTACGTCTACAATAGGCGACCGTGTCCTGTACCGCATCATGTCGCTTCGTTATATACTATATGTATGAATTATGAATCACTTGTTTCTACTCGAAGCGTACCTATGTAACGACAATCTGCATATGTACCGCGAACACAGACTTAATAAAAACTCTGGTCTCCCTGTCATCGAACAAACAATGAAGCACAGCAATGGCGGCCATGTATGTGTGAGTGTAAATTCGCAGCGTACTGGTGGTCGGTAGACTTACTATGGTATGAGTGTGTTCAAGTTGACGTACTAGGAGTACATCAGTAGGTTAGTTCGTGATGCTTCATCCGGGTATTCCTAGATTCATGACACGAAACACTTAGTAAAAATAAGACGAAAATTTATTTATTAAGATGTCTGCGATTTAAATATTTGGACTGTTTAGTGTTACCTAATATAATATTCAGGTCTTATATATTTTTAAATAATTTCCTAACTGTCTATATTAGGTACTTTAGAGAGCATTACACGAGCCTATCTACGCACTTTTCTAGGCATTCTAGTCAATACGTCAGTTTTATTGAGGCGTCATTTTTTCCCGCTCAAACCGCCGATCAATCCTTGAGCGGTGGATAATGTTGCCAGAGCAATTCGTTCAGTGTTGCCAGTAGCAATATTTCTTTCTTGGTTATTTGACAGCATACGTTCGGCGTTATTTAGTGTTGTCAATGACAACCGGTTTTCGGTTGTTCCGGTTATCGGTGTTGTCGCCCGAGTGCTTTTGCTTAAAGTCGTGGTTTGAGTCACTGGCGGCGAAGTGGTTAACACTGAACCGGGTTTTTGGTCACGGCCGCTGCAAACCTGCGAAATTAATATAATAATAATAACGTATATATCACAATCACATCTAGGCGCCAAACTAAGCATTAGCTTGTGCTTTGGGTACCAAGCGATGACACCACATACCTACATATAACAACCAAGACCCGGTATCAGTGTCCATACCAGTAATTAACATTATGTATTTAATCCACAATTTAAAGTTTCCAGAAACTATTATGTTTTCAAATTTTTTGTTTAAACTAAATTCTGTATTCGCGCGTGAGTTTAATAGGAAATCATAATTATTTGCTAACGAGTTACTCTTGCGATACGCTCCATAGTTCGCGGTAGGTGGAGAGATGAGTTATCCCCCATTTTACAGTAAACGACGCTTCTGATTACTCTATTAAATTGTATTATATTTATCTCTGCATGGAGTAATCAGAAAGGGGCATTTACATAAATCCTGTGAAGTTTCTCAGGTAACACGCGAATATCTGTATTTTGCGTCGTAGCCCTTTCCTAGTTATAGTTCCAATCAAACTTTATGGCGGATCGGAATATAACGCTATAGGCGTGCTTGCGCAGGTTCAGCCATATGCCCCTCGTTCCACTGCGTTCCGCTACACCTAAAACTTGTTACTGCGACGCAACTTGTGCTTATATTCACATCCGCCATTAAGTTTAATTGGAACTGTACGTGTGTAATTTCTAATTATCGACTTGGTGTACTGTACCGGTACCTGGTGGTGGTGTTCCCAGTCCTTGTGCTGGCAGAAAGCGCCGCAGTATCGCGCCGCGTTACAGCCCGAGCAAGTTTCTTGGGCCTTGCGACCGCAGTTCCAGCAGCACTGCGCAAACATTGTCACATTTTTATGTTCAGAGTTGCCAGAAAAATCACAAAATCTGGTACCGTACAACCTTCACTAATTTGCATCCCTGGCGGTTGTCATTTAGCTAGCATAGCTGTATATTCTAACCCAAAAACAAACAGACTACTAGATTAGCATTTGCTGTTGTCATAAAGTCAATAATTTCATAAACAATGCCTATGTAATTTTAATACAGTTTACTAGATTGAAAACCGCTATTTATACTTATCATCCAACAAAAGCTAACTTAATTCAGTTAGAACTGTGACTGAAATAGTTTAAACTTTGGTTATTATTTTAAGACAATTTAAAGAGTGCATATACAAAATCAGTTGAATTTGCATTCCCAAGTAACACGGCCTTGGAGGTTTAAAACAAATCTGTCTATTGACAGTCTATTCATGGTTAATTTCGAAATATGGTTTTTCTAAAGATGGTTTCAATAAAGAAAATGTATTCTTATAGAGTTTTTTTTCTCAAGCTGGATTATTTTTAGAGCATTTGTTCTATAGTACACTTATTTGAAAAAGCTACTTTACTTGAAGTAATTTTATTGATGATATATTTGGAGATAATACTTTTTAGAAACATTCTATTTTAGCTATTAGTACTCCTATCTTTGTTTATAAAGAGACTTAAGTTTAGATAAAATACTTTAATAGATATTTTTCTGTTTGTCCAAAAAATTATAGTGAAGAGGTGTTTTTAGTGGTTTTTTTCTTAAAAATGGCTTAATTAAGTGCATTTGTATTAAATATTTGAATCGGATGATTTTATGCAATGGAAACAGTGAAAAAAATTTAAAAGTCTGGTGGCGTTCGTCGAAAAATCGGCAAATATTTAAAAAGGTAGAAAAATGAAGAACAGTTACACAATAATTCAGATTAAGAATCGAAACTATTTAGTAACTTCCGCCAAAACGCGGGAAATTGTTCTACTACAGAAGATACACCTGAATTTGCAGTGTGTCCTACGACATCACAATATAATGTTAGTGAGCGGTCCGATTCGGATGAAAAATGTACTATGCGCGGACGCATAGTATCATACAACCGAATATGTCAAAACATGCGTTACTCATCTATACAAATTACGGGCTTTGTACATAATTCTGCAAATATACACATTAAAAATTACGGAAGGATCCGTCCACTTTTGTGTACCAAATTAAAAAAAAAAAAAAAAGTTTTTATTCAATATAAGATGTTTGCACACACTTATTGAAAGTCGTAAAAATTGATTAGGTACCGGTTCAAAAACTAGGAGGAGAAGAACCGACAAGAAACTCCTCAAGCCTTAAGTTATCACTTTATCACGTTTAACTTACTGTTTTTCACATTGTCTATAAATAAAACAGAAATATTTTTTTCCATACATTTGCTATTAATACGGTCTTTATGACATCGAAACTTGTACCGTAATGTTATATTTTACAGTACCAGGCCTTTTTAATTTACACCAATCACAAACGAGCATTCTGTTTGTGACGTTTAAGTAAACCGCGAAAAGCAACCCGCTCGCGCTTTTAGGTCCCGCCAATATTACATTTGAGTATTATTTTCATTATTTTGAAACGTCTTTAAAAACGTCGTATGATGCTCGTACTCAGTAAGCTGGCTATTATAGTCATCGGTTTATTATCACACCTAGACTATAATATGCAGCTTACCGTACTTGCATCATAATGTACTATTACTTACCCTCTCGAATTGATTAATTAAATTGCTTTATTACTGCATAAAATAGTCTTCCGTTCACAACACACTAATTACCTGTTCACTGATGAACGTCTAGAAATGCTGTGAGAAGATAAAGAGGGATACAGATATGACAGTTACTAGGTAATCTTAAACCACTCATGAATCTGTTTATTCTTTCATTAGATAGTTTAGTATGTAGTAAGTCAAATTATTCTTGTCATAAACATAGAGCCATACTACAGAAAATTCTCTAGAGGGTTTGTTCTATAGAAATCGTTTTTCTAGTAAATTTTATTTTGGTGCCATTTTTTGCTTTATTTTTTATTGATATTTTAATGCTTATTTTTATGTTTTCATCAGTAAATTATGTCTAATGAAACATTTTATACGCTTTAAATTACTATATTTCAAATAAAAAGAGTACAGTCAATGCGGGTAACTTAAGCTTTCAATATAACATTGGCCCACTCTTCACTATTGCATTATTTTATTTTACTTTACGATTCATTTAAAAATAAACAAATGTTTCTTAAGTTATTTTGTACCTTAGTATATCCTGAATGCATACATAACTCAGTGACATTGATACTGGCAATAGATTTAAAATCACAGACTATTTTGTCCGCAGCGTGATTGTGTCGTCGAAAAGATTAAGCAACAAAGTAATTTTTTACGCAGTGTCTGGATAATTTTAACAGGTATATAGCGCTTAAATTGTATTTGTTGTTTATTAGTGTTGACACATATGCAAGTATAATTTAAAATATCTACAAAGTTACAGCGAAATTGTATGATTTGTTCAAAACCGTTTTGCCGCCGGTGAAATACGTCTAACATTGGCCCGGGCGAAAATTACCAGTATCGTTTATGAATTGCTGTCAATTGCTGAAGACAAACTAGGAGATGAAAGATTGCCGGTTGCTTACCAAAGCACTTGCGAGGGAAGCTTGTTTTCTGGGCAAATCAGTTGTGTTCAAGCTCCAAACTACGAAATATCACATAAGCAAAAGGCTGAAGAAGCATGGGTATGGCCAAAACAGGTTGATGTGTGGAAATGTACAAAGAAGAACATCATGAAAGTGCGTGAAAAGAACGCTATAGATATGAACCAAAGCTACTCTGATAAAAGACGACTTTCTGTCTATGGAGTGGGGCGATTAAAGTGCTTATATATTGCTATCATATGATCTGGATCTTGAAACAGTGTAGTATATTTGCCTGTTATAATACTTTGTAAGACTCATTTTTAATTGTATTTTATATCAAGTATTGTAATATTACAAGTGTAATTTGAAAAATCTTGATTGAGAACAAATGTAGTACCTGTGTCATGGCAACATTTTTATTCTGCCTATAATTTCCACAAAAAAAAATATTTTGACGGTTATAGGTTGTCTATCGGCACTGAGTACGTTTATAAGCATAAACAAGAGGCCAAAGTTATTATGAGAAGCTCAGAATTCAAAATAATACGTAATTATTGAACATGGGTAAAGGTGGGCCAATTATACCTCAAGTCTCCATATAACTTTGGCCCACAAGTTTTAATTGTTTTTTTTAAATTTTTTATAAGGGTGATGCTATATACGAATGATGCAATACAATCTAGACGTTTAGATGCCACCAAAAACATAGGCAACGTTTATTACAAGTTTTAACTCTCTCTTTTCCTTAACGATATTCAACAAAAGTGGGGCAAAGTTACCCACATTGACTTTACTTTCAACATTAAAATGAAATTTCAAAAATTTGCTTATACCAAATAATATTCATATTTAGTAAAAAATATTAAATCTTACACTTACAGCGGGCGCTCTTATTGTAAGAGAGTTTAACATAAATTCAATCGCACACAGATTTGCTTGTTTACCCATTATTAACTAGTAATTTACACAAAACACAAGTAATTTAAAAACTAAGAAGTAATAAATTTGTTACGCCATGATGCAATAATAAGTTTAAATAACTCTTGTAAGTTCTGCGCCATTGTGTCGTTGTCTATTACGAATCAAATGTAACTTAAAGTTGTTAGTCTTGACTTAATTTGGTTTTAAAACTTGGAGAGTAAAGACTTCTCTAAAGGTCTCAACTTTATCTATAAACTATCTACTAGTAAAACTTGTGGTCTATAAACAGTTTAGTGAGACACTAGAAAAATCTCTACAGACTATTTGAAAATTTACAACTCTTTAACTCTATTCATGTTTTCTTAACTCATTCTTTGTATGAGAAGGGATAAGGTTGTGCCCACTTTTACTAAACTGTGTCTATAATAAGCATCCTTGAACATTATTTGGCAGATATTTTATTCTTAAGGTAGACAATAAAATTAAATTCTATTAGATACCTAATAGGCCGTTTTTAGACGCAATTGTGTTACTTGGGTTGTAACACTTGTAACTAAAAAAAACGTTTTTTCTTGAATTTTCGAGCAATCAAAGGTTATGTTATGATAAGCATCAAGACTTTGTAAATAGGTGTCAGGGTACACTCCACAAATAAGTGTTTGTGTGTATCGTTGAATTTTTATTAATGACTGACCAATTGGCCGAGTAATTAGAAACCTTAACGGCGGAGCCAAGGTCGCAGGTTCGATTCCCGCCCGGGGCAAATATTTGTGTGCGTGAAGTTGTCTATTTGTTCCGTGTGTGGGTGTAAAAGTATATACCTATATATATATTTATAGTATATAAAAAAATATATGTAAGTATATGTCTATCAGTTGTCTAGTACCCCATAATACAAGGGTAATGCTGGTTTACATTGGGACTAGATGACGCTGTGTTAATAATTATTAGATTATAACCTTACATTCTGCTGAGCCACGGGCAGCGGTGGCGCTGCAGTCGGCACGGCAGGTCCTGGCAGACCTGGCGAGGGGCTGCCAGGCGGCGTGTGTCTTCGTTCCAACAAAAGTCTCTCCACCTTACAGCGTTCAGCTGCCACAAGTTCCAGAGCTTTTGCTTCTGCTGCGCCAACCGCACGTTGCAAGTCGACCAACGCTTGGCGTTTGACCTAAAACGAATTAAAAGGGATAGGAAGTTGGATTAATTCACAATCAAGATTTATAATATAACTTTATAAACAGCAATATGGTTCGTCCAAATGCTGCTCGACCAATCGCTAGAATTTTTACCATTTAGTATTTACACCGTTTAAAACTTTTGGCATTTATCAATTTTGTGCACACAATAGTTTGAGCCCTCTGTAACCCTAAACTTATTCACCCCCCCCCCCGCGCCATTTCTGAAATAATTATGGTCAAAGTAATCGAAGTACACCCCTTGAACTTTTATACATAACATACCTGATTGACAGCATCTTCAGCACGTCGTCGTACCTCTGCAACACGTTCCTCTGTCTGTCTCACAGCCGCTGCCATGATTTCGTTGGCTGCACGCTTGATATCATTATTCTCACTCGGCTCCATACCTGAAGAAACACGAGAACGATGTGGAAAAAAGAAAAATGTTTAGGTAGATATAATATAATATTATATCTAGTTAATAATTTAGGTTTTAGAATATTCTTGGTTCATTTATATATCCCGGGTTTCGGCACCAATGTTAACTTGTTATACGTGAACAAAATTGTTATTGAACTGTTTAATTTCTTTTATTTATTTAATTTTGTGGGAGTACAATGGTTGGGGAAAAAAGAGAAGGAGCAGTGTTGCTACTGCAAAAACATAGAATTTTACCTTGGTTCAAAATACAGTTGAGAAATGAAGCAGTACAGCGGTGTGAGAAAAGCCATTAAAAAATATGCCTAGTACTTGAGTCCGTGTGTGAGATGTCTCAGATATTATTATTATTACTTATATAGAAAAGCCTTATTGATTCCATGGAGTCCATCCCCGTCGCTTCAATGAGGGTATTTACTCAAGTTTAAGCTTTCCAACCCAATACATGATATACATTTATAGTGGTACGGTGTCAAATGATGCAGAGAGTACTAAGCTAATCATGTACAAATATAAAGTAAATTCCAACTTGATTTTACATTAAACTAACGACTATTTATGGTTATTATTGTTTCTATAATAGAATTGAATCGACAACCATATTTATTTATGATCTGTATTATATGCTAATCAGAATTTTTGTACATTTCATAAATACTGTATTAAATGTGCCGAAAGTTTTACGTGTACGCCCTCACAATCGATTACCGGTATAAAGCAACACAGGTCTATGTCTTCCCAAAACAAAGAAGAGCGCGTTTTTATGTGATCATTCTGGTATTGTTATCTGAAAGAATTAAATTTGGGTATAACAAGAAAGTTGGCGGTTGGCAGAAAGTTTCTACTTCAGATTAATGTATCTATGTATAATGTCGTGATAGCCCAGAGCGCAACGAACCTGTTTCAAATTTATAAGGCCATGGTTCGAATCCGGGCGTGTACCAATGAGTTTTTCTGACTTAAGTACACAATATCACTGACACCGTGATTCGGAGGGCACGTTAAGCAGTCGGTCCCGGACGCTGTCAATAGATGGCGGTCGTTACAGTTCCCAACCCGCAGTGGAGCAGCGTGGTGGACTTAAGCTCCATGCCCCCCTCCACACCCTGGGGGAGGCTGGAGGAGGAGGCTGGCTGGAGAAAATGGACTGATGATGATGATGATGTATCCATAGACCACCATCCCACCATCTACAGGCTGACAAGGTTGTTTTGGCGCGTGCTTAATAACTTGCTAAAATAGATAAGTGCTCAATCCAAGTACATCCAAGTGCCAAAAGCTCCATATCAAACTGTGGTCCTATGATTAAGTCTGATGTAAAGTGACTTGAAATTCGTGTTCTTCAAATTATTGAAAAATTTGGTTTTACAAGATTCATTTAATAAATTCCTCGAATTGTGTTTTTTTGTCACATTAGATACCAATGTCAAAGTACTTGGAGCGCGCGGCCTCGAGTAAATAAGACAGAAGTTCCCTACTAGCGCCGTTTCACTAAAATTTAGCGAGACGTGTGTAGTGATGTCGACATCGCATAGCTACGAACAAATATCTCTCTATTGCGGGAGCCCGTGAGCCGCATGACGTACCCGACCCAGACGTAGACGCAGACTAGGCGCGCGCGTTCTGCACTATAGGCCTACTGGCCCACCCCCTCCATCACCTGCCGCTCAAGGCAGTTGATTTGCTCGGCGTTTTTGGACGCAACTCACAGATTCTACACCCCCTTCAACTTCGCTGGACCCATCTGGTACCAGTCTAATTTTCCAATTTTCGCATGGCTCGAGCTTCCCGCTCGCCCCAAAGCGCCCGTTTACGCTGTGAAAGCCCCGTGGCTGACAGTAAGAAGTCAGGGAGAGGAGTTTAGGGGGTTTCAGCCCCCCACTACCCGCAGATCGTCGCGCTGCGGGTGTTGTCTGGGAAAAGATTCTCCTCTTCCGAGAAACAAAAAAAAAAAAAAGCCGCATGACGTGCTAACCATAGTGCTAACTCTGTCTGCTGCACCGGCGCTCGCTATAGTGATCGACGGCCAGCGTCCTCTGCCCAACTGTACCGCTTCTTCCCACTTGTGTCGCCTATTCATCGCGAAGATGTTCTACTTATAGGATCTTAACCTACTTTGCCTATGTAGCCATCCACGTCGTCGGTCAAAACGTAGTCAATTATGAATCCCTCAATAAAAATGCATTATGTATATATAAACCTTAGATAGCATCATAATTAAGATGGAGCGTAACGTGAGCAAAGTTTGATTGGACAAACCATAAGTCTGATCATTGTTTCAAACAAATGTTAAATAGAGATCCATAGTATAAGCTTACCTCTTTGCTGTAAAATAGCAAGGGCCCGTTTCGTTTTCTCGACCATACTTAAGATGCAGTTCAGCATCGTATTTATGTTCTTCCACTCGTCGTCGCTCTTAAACGCTCCAAGGTTTCCACTGGGATTGGTAGGCAGGCCTCG
Organism: Luffia ferchaultella; assembly: GCA_949709985.1. NCBI lineage: Eukaryota > Metazoa > Arthropoda > Insecta > Lepidoptera > Psychidae > Luffia > Luffia ferchaultella. The sequence continues at coordinate 1,056,107 of OX453261.1, forward strand.
GCCGTCTGAGAAGCTAGCATTCATCGTAGATACGTCACGAACTGTTATTCCACCTGGTGACAAATTGGCATTGATTGTTGCAGCACGTCATTACTAAAGTTTTTCACCACTATTAATGATGAAATTGTAGAAGAAGGCAAGAAGACACATTTAATATTCGAAGGCAAAAATGAAAATAAAATTGAAAAATATGGTTTGCACATTTGCGCACACTAGGGAAATATTGGATGTAGGTACTCTGTATAAATACTTCGCGCATTTTATTGACCTTTCCTTCATTTTACATGACGCACTACCGTCGTTTTTTTTTCTCGCTGGCGTATGTTGACTTAAATATTTCCAATGTCAAATACAAGGTACTTTTAGCATTACCAGCAATGGTACCGGTGCCAGTGGCGACTCCTATGTGAAGCAAAAGCCATATAAAACAATGAATTTATTTTTCACTAGGTTATCACCTGTACCGAAATACCGGTGCTGGTGCCTGGTCGTTACCTCCCACCTAGCAAAAACTTACAAGAAACTTACATGCTTTAAAGGCAAATAACCTTAAAGTCCTCTCACTAATGCTATTCTAAGTGTAATATCGTTAGGAATCCGCTTTGTAATCTTCTAGTAGGTAATAGGTGTAATTTGCTATTAATACGGTCTTTATGACATCGAAACTTGGACCGTAATGTTGTATTTTAGAGTACTAGGCCTTTTTACTTTACACCAATCACAAACGAGCATTCTGTTTGTTACGCATGCGTAAACCGCGAAAAACAACTCGCTCGCGCCCTTAGTTTCCGCCATTATTGCATTTGAAGTATTATTTTAATCGCAAATGTATTTAAAAAGGTCGTACGATACTCGTACTCAGTAAGCTGGCTATTATAGTCTCGGTTTATTATAAGCACACGGCTTCGCCTCGTACCTATAAACACCTCAACTAAAATATGCAGCTTACCGTACTTCCATCATAATGTACTATTATAAAATGACACTATAAAAGCTTCTGTCTCAATCAAAAGACATATAACCTTTATATGCTACCATAGCTGGGTATTTTGCTAGCTGAGCTGTAATAAAAAAACTGGAAACTGACCCAAATACGTTTCTCGTGTATTGTTTCGGGACTCTATAGTAGGTAATAGTACCCATCCGACTCGCATTAAAGCGGCTTCTATTTTCTCACAAACGAATTATCAGGAAATAAATATTTTTTTCATTCACAAATTATTAGCCAAATGCTACATTTTACTATCTAAACTTTAAATACTAACCGTCACGCCTCTCGAAACTACCCTCATTTTGACTCCCGTGGAAAGCGGGGTGGTAATGACCGTAATCAAATAAGTTTGAATTGGTGGGAAGGGGATAGATGAATGGAGAGGGATTGAGAAACAAACTGGAAGGGGGTGGTCGCTTCGGTGGTGGGGGGTAGTCCATGGGGTCCATGACGCTGTGGTGTGTTCCGTTGGTCTGGGGCATGCTGCTGTCGTAGAATCTGTAAAAGGAGGAAACAATATTATCGTATTACTTTCGATGAAGGAAACACCAATATAACTAAATGGCTAGTAAACAACAACTTTTTAATTTTAAAACAACGAAGCTCCTATTACTGCATTTCAAATCAAAATCACATGTTCTTCTGGGAATAGAAATTATTTCTAAAAAGGATTCTTATATACATACATATAGAAACATAGAGACTCAAACGGAAATAAGTTTCACAAAATGAGGTCGTAAAATACAGCGACCGCCACAGCGATAAATTTTTTTATAAAAATCACAAAACTATTTTGGTATTTGCTTATGTTTTTTTTTAGAAAACAGTGTTTTAGTGATTATTTACATTTCCTATAATAGAGAATACCTGGTTTTCACTTGGTTTAATATCAGCCACCCTATTATAACAACTATTGTGATTAGTCGGTTAACTATAAAATAATTTGCCATCGGTCGAGGCGTGACTCGCCTTTCGATTATTCGATCATATTTATCGCTCCCGCAGCCAACTTTTGCGTATTGAATTTATGGCGTTCTGCATTCGCTATAGGGCGGGCAGTTCTTTATTTGATGAAGTTGTGAAGTAAACAGCGAGCTTTGTTCCAAGTTTTATAGTACCAATACAATTGGCACGATAAGTCAAACAGTTCGTGATTTCTATTGAAATTAAATCCGAGCTGCCGTTTTGTTGTCAAAGAGTTTATTCTTATATATTTCTCGCGCCCAGGGGCCGCGGGGTGAAGAGAGGGAGGCGATATGACAAACACCAACTTTTGGGAAACAATTTTCAAAGTATAAACTCACAAGTATAAATTGTATTTTACTAGTATGTTCCTACCCCGAATATAATTTGACGACGGTACAGATCGCGTCAAACTTTATGGCGGATCTGAATACAACGCTATAAGCGGGCTTGCGCAGGTATAGTCTTATACCCCTCGTTCTACTGCATCCCGCTACGACTAAAACTGGTTATTGCGACCTGACTTGTGCCTACTTTCGGATCCGCCATAACGTTTGATTGTAAGTGTAACATGACACGAACCAGCAATCTTCGGATCCATTTTATACTGAAAAAAAATAAATACTCCGCGAATATAAGTTTATTTTTTCTTCCGAAGTCTTAAAATAATTAAAAAATAAAAACAGTTTAACCCAGTTTTTGTTGATCTGAATACCGTATTGTTTTTTGCGCCAATCGGTTAAGGTTTATGGCAGTACACTCTCCTCTTAATCCAATAACACTTCTAGATACAAAACCTTTTATTTAATATTTACGGCCTTTCGCGACAGAAATGGCTAGGTGAAGTTAATACCACTAATCTAGAATGGACGACCAGTTGTTACTTTTTGTTTAGGTAAGTTTCCTACAATTCTTATTGATAATTTCAGCTTCCATTCGCTTACACGTCATACATGTGTTCACTGTATTAAATCCAAAATTCTGCCTCTTACACACCAAAGTATTTTAGGAAGAGAGTTTATTAATCATAAAAGTAGGATTAACAAAAATTGTAAAACTAGAATGAGTGCTATTCAACTGGAGTGTTAACGTTGTAAGTCGCGAATGCGGGGGAAAGTATGCGGCGAAGTGTGGGAGGGGCCAACATGAACAACGACAGTAAGTCACGGGAAGGGGAAATTGAGCGTCAAAGTTGTCGATCCTTTTTCCTTATTAAAATTAATATTGTACCGGACCTTTAACACGGGCTGTTGCCGAACGCTTCACGTAACTATCTTAATTTAAGTGTAATTCTGATATGGTAGTGTAAGAGTAGTATGTGTTCTAGTGTCTGCGTTATATTATTCCTATTTCTATGTTACTAATAGTGTAGATCCACAATGTAGATATATTATGTATGCATGTACACATATGTACAATTATCTACATTTTTCCACCATGTACGATACGATACGTCTCCTGGTATCTATGAAGAGGCGTACACCTTTTTAAGTTTTTTTTATTAAATTGTCACGGCATGAAATCGACTGTACCGATTTAGGTACTTTGTAAATTTTTAAGATTACATGTGCCTCGCGAAGCACATGGCAGGTGGAACACATTCTCTAAGGCTGCTGACGTGGCCGTCTTCGCGAACACAGCTGTACGGCATGTTTGGCTGAACGTAGTCTAAACTTATAGAGCGTGTAGAGTTTACTAAACTCAACAAAAAGATTCAAGTGAATAGATAGCGCAAATTAACGACTACCAAGAAAAACATTTTTAAAGCTTCGTTTTTTTAATACTTACCTTTTTTTGAATAGTTCTGTTTAGTTCGGTAAGCTCTACAAGCTCAAATTTGGACTACCTTCATCCGAACACCCCGTATAGTCAAACTTCCTGAAATGTAAGTTTTCTCTTATTTTCTTGCTAAATGGAATATTTTGTTCTGTAGATAAATAAATAAATATCTGCTATATAGATGTCTTTCATCACTCTATTTTTATACATCTTTTTCATATTGCATAACAGCAATAGTAAATAATGAAACGGCACAGGTGAAGGTAAAATTTTTGAACGGTTTTTTAATTTTTCGCGTATCCTGACCTGACGTGTCGCTCACACGCCCACTCCAGTTAAATCGAACATTGAGAGCGGACTTGGCTAGGGATGTACCAACTATTTTGGTTGCCGTGAACTTAAACAACGATCACAATTCATCGTAAAACCGGAATTTATTCGATTGAATCCACGGAATAAAAATTCAATTCGACTTTCTAAATTTCAATGTCAAAAAATGTGAGTCTGATCATAAAAATCTAATGTAGGTAAATAGGCAATAAAATGTCTTCTGTTACTATTTCTAGAATGGATGTCGCTCACACTTTGCTCACACATTTATCTGCAACAGCAGGTACCAACCCTTCGATATTAACGATATAGTTATAGTCATAAATTAAAAAGATATAGCAATAATAGCCACGAACACAATCGACTATTCCGCTCGATTTATTCAAGTCTAGTCAACGCCTGAAATAAGCCAATTAGCTCACTTTTGACTGCACAATTTCTGGTGCTCTATGCCTATGCTATGCATCGTATTATATAATAAAATTTTAAGTCTCTTCACATTTTGCGCACCTAACCTATTCCAAAAAAAAAAACATGCAATTCTAGTGATTCACTGAGCTGATACACAGTTCAGTACTAAAAACCCCACCCTACGTACCGCAGGCTGCGAGGGCTGTACTTGAAGGCTCCAGATTAGCGCCCAACTTGTGACGGCTCGCTAATTGCTATCCAAAAGCGAACCAAATCGATTTGTGGCGCCAGACCCCCGAATAACTACGTAGCTAATTTGGTAATCATAATTACCTATTTCGTGACAGAAAATTACGCTTAAAAATTCTTTTCTCTACTTCTACACTGTTATATGAATTGTAACTTACTAAGTTATTGGTCCCTGAATAAAAAAATAACACTTTAATTTCTTTTTGTTTCTTTGTTGTTGTACTGTCATAACTCAAGAACCGCTGAACCGATTCGGATGAAACTGTCACTTTACATTTAAACTTATATCAGATGGAGCCTTTCATACTTCGAAACGATCGAAAACGTGAACAAAATATCAAAATCAGTGATTGGACAGAGCATACACCTATGTTACTGCTTTAAACAAACATTTCGTTAAATTGCATATGAATGTAATTTTAGAATCTTTATTTTTTTTTATACATGTTTATATATTCATAAATGCATCACGCCCTAATGCACTCTCTTTACCATTTTTAATCGCAGACACTTGAACTGTATGATGTATATATACTCCACGCGGGCAAAGCCGCGGATAATTTCTGGTATCAGCATCATATCAGCCCATTATGCCCGACTGCAGAAGCTTAGGCCTCCCCTCAAGATGAAGGTATTTGGAGCTTAATCCACCACGCCGCTCCAGTGCGGGTTGTAGATTTTGACTACTGCCATCTACTGATAACCGGGACCGACGGCTAACGTACTTTTCAGGCACGGAGTCAGCGACTTTCTTAACAAGAAGCGAGTTCGCCACCACTCGGATATCACGACATATATGCTGCTGTTGAATTTTTAACGACAGTTTAGTAATCTGCGATTGATCCATATGGGAGGGTTATGGTACTTTTTTATCAGTCGCTGAAGCGAGGGGTTCCGTGGCATGACAGTGTGGGGAATCGATCGTGACCGCGGGCCGCGGGCCTGTCCGCGACAGCCAATTTGTTCTCAAACGACAATCGACAGCGCCGCTCGAACATGGCACACACGAGACGATTGACTGATATATACTTGGATTTACAATAGGTCGTCGGTATTACCGAACTTTTATAACAAAGTAATACAGATCGCATGATAATAAACACATGGCACTAGAGGTATCATTTACGAATGGTGGGAGTGGACGGAGCGGATGGAAAGTACTAAAGTAAAATGTATTGGAAGTGATATGTTTGTAGAAGGCTTAAAAGCGCTGCCCAGTAAGTTTTACTGGGATTCCGAAATAATTTGTTTTTCACTAGGCCACACGTTCAAGCGGTCTCTATTAACAGTGTAACGCCTTTGCGTGTGCACCAAGTGAGCCAAATATCAGTCAAATTAACTTATATTTGTTCAAGAGCTTAAATTACATTTAATAACCCATTATGTGTGTTGTATAAATTCTACTAAAAACTTCGAAACAAATACGTCGTGATTGTAATTTTGTTTGTTGTTTATTACACGTTTATTGTAATGAATCTGTTACTAATTCTTTTGTGTTTTATGTTTATTGAGCGCTAATTTAAATGCTTGTTTAAACGAACCCGTATTAATCGTCAGAAAAAAGTATTTGAAAAGATTATCTTAAAGGTAAAAGTTATTGTTATTATATTTGATATTGTTAATCCATCCTTTTTAAGCAACGTGATTGCAATTGTCAACGTCAAACTCAACCACACCTTGTTCACAGTTTTAGGTGATTTTATATTCCGATATGGTCTAAATCGATGCGGTACTTTAATATATATAATTAGATGAACGTAAATGACACTCTATCTCCTTTCATTATTACACTCGATATAAAATTTTTAATAGTTTTATACCTATTACTGATATTTTTTCAATGGCCCTATATTACTATTTCGTTTTTAGTTTAAAGGTCCAGAATATTAACGCGTATTTCTTACATCTTAAGGTCTTTGGCATATCTTTTTGTTTTTGTGAAAACTTGCTCTGCTGTTCTTCCAATACACGATAGATACATAGTAATCTTTTTTTTTAAGTATCTTTACCTTTATTTATCTTTATTTCAAACATCTTTAAAGAACAAGCGAAAGAGCTGGTGTCAGTACTAGGTTAAGAACCTGTATTACTGAGTCACCAGGCTCCTGCCCCCACAAAATTTAATATTAAATGTCTCAATTGTTATAGGCATCGATGGTTATAGGTGTGAGGTACAGAAACATTTACAACTTACAATAATCCGCGCCTTTGATAAACTATTGTGTATGTGTTTTAGAATTGGGTGTGTGTTGGTGTATGAAGGGTGTGTTTGTGTGTGCGTATGAGGGTGCGTTTGGGTGTATGTGGTGTTTATATAGGTTGTGTATTTGAGGGTGCGAGTGAACGTGTGTTATGTGATATGGTATGGAATTTGTGATTGGAACATAACTTTTTTTATTGTTTTTAATAGGTATATTATTTCAATGATATTTCTTTTATATATATACATTTTAAATTAATACAGCAAGAATATCCTCCGTGTTATCGTAGTCAAGATGAATGAGCCAAATTAATACTTTTCTTTTACATTCAGCGCTGGACACTGGGTAAATGTTTAAGAGTTTATTAATTTTATTATAAATATATGATGTTCCATGTATTAATTTATATTAAAATGTTGCATAGTATAGAAAAGTTAATAATATTATTTATTCGAATAAATTACTTTGAACTAAACATAATGATAATACCTAGGACATCCCACACAATGCCATCTAGTCCCAAAGTAAGCAAGTATTATGCTTGTATTATTGGGTACTAGACAACTGATATACATACTTAAATATTCTTTATAAATATACATATATAGACACTTTTAAGAGAGTCGTGATAGCCCAAAGCGCAACGAACCTGTCTCAAATTTATATGGCCCCACAGGGCCATGGTTCGAATCCGGGTATGTACCGATGAGTTTTTCTGACTTAAGTACACAACTATCACTGACTCCGTGCTTCGGAGGGTACGTTAAGCAGTCGGTCCCGGACGCTGTCAATAGATGGCGGTCGTTACAGTCCTCAACCCGCAGTGGAGCAGCGTGGTGGATTTAAGCTCCAAGCCCCCTCCTCACCCTGGGGGAGGCCTAAGCCCCTGCAGTGGGGCAAAAAATGGGCTGATGAAGTGAAGTGAAGTGAATAAGACACTTTTACACCTAGACATAACACAAGTAGACATGTTTATGCGCACAAATATTTGTCCCGGGCAGGAATCGAACCCGGGATCCTTGGCTCCTTATTTAGGGTCTCTGTAACACTCGGCCATTGGGTCGGTCAATATACCTATAAATTATAAAGTTTTAATTATTAATCTTTACCATTTTAATTTATTTTTAATTAGTTATTCCAAGAGTTCCTTACTATAACGGGAAAACGTTAATTTTCCCGAAAAAGCATATTGCGGTCAACGGAATTACCACATCAGCTTTTCACGTTATAAAGGGCCAGGGATATGGTCCGGTGCGTGCCTGCCAAATGACAGCAATAATAATATTTTAGCTCTAAACAGGGTACACGCGGCAAGGGAGGGGGGCGAGAACAAAACGTGCCCCCGCTTTGATTTGCTATGTCCTTTTATATGGCGATCGAATGGAATTTATGTCTGCGTACTGGACACTACATTGGAAATCGCTGAAGGGCTAAATAAGCTGGATTTTTGAGAAAAATACGTTATCGTAGACGAAGTGAAAAGAAAAAAAACCAAGTTATGAAACGAAAGATCATTCACTATTAGCATACACGTCTGCTAGCGTATTGGTTTATTTAGTTTACATGACTGTTTAATTTCCGTGATCTGTGCTGCGATTAGTTGTTTATTAGTTTATTTTTTAGTGCCAAAGTAAATAAATATGCAGGCTGTTATCATTCGTTTTTTTCTTTTTAAGTGAACTGAATTAAAAATTATAAAATTACAGGGTATGCAGTGGCTCTAAATGGGTCTTAATGGGGTTGATAGTCAAGGGACTTATGAATCTACCCAAAACATGAGTTTCTTATTAGTATTTACCATTGTACACCGTCGTCTCTATCAGCACATGCAACCTAACCTAGATAATGTTAGTACATAACGTAACTTATTTACGTGTATTAATAATCATGAAAGTACATTTTATTACCACTTTCACCACGCAAATGATGTTGTGGGCGCAGCTAGTCACTACAATAAACTCACGGATCGCTCGCCCGTCTTTTGGCTCCAGGTTCGACGCCTGTGGTGGCTTGTGACGCAAAGATTTCTCCCGAATCGCCCCCTGGTTCCAGGATGAGATGTTCGTGTGTACGGATGTACTGAAGTGGCGTCTGAACAAATGGAAGTACAAATAAATAGTTACTAGAAACTAGGTAAGCGCAAATTAATATCAATGTAATTCGTATATATTACAATACATTAGTCCGTTATTTAAACAACGTTAGCAAACACGGAGAGATCGTTACGAGCTACTACCGAGTCGATCGGTCGTTCAAATAATGCCATATTTAAACGTCTAAATTAGTCACAAGCAGCTCGTTTGGACGCGTTCCGAGTCGTGGACCGGTACACACCACCCCATGACACACGCGTTACCTTGTTTTGCATATTGTATTTACGTACCATTTTAGCGGCTCTCGCTCTCGCCGTGAGGTCCCTTTGTGCGTGTGGCAACAGTGCCCGAAGGAAGCCGGGCACACTGGCGCGCAATGGATAGTTGGTGCATTCTTGGACACAAGACTGGAACTCTTCGACAGACGAAGAACCACTCTGATAAAGATAATATAGAAAGTGTCAGAAATTGTGTTTTAAAGTGAAAAGGTTTTAGTGAAGCTGAAATTCTAAAGATCTTTTTATTATTATATATATACTGTATATACTATTAAAGATATTATTTTTAGGTGTAGTATTATTGTACACGACACATTTTGTTTTTAAAGAAGGTCAACTGTCATGAATAAATTAAAAATAAATATTGTCTGCTCCTCATGGGTTTCTTCTCGCATATTTTTTATGATTCATTTCTTTCCTAAAAATATTGCCATGGCACGTGATTTGAGCACATTCGTGGCAAACGAATATAACCATACGATGGTATCTCTAACACGTGTCTTATCGGCCAGCGGCATACGTTTGACTACGTATTAGTTCAATAATCACGTCACTACTTTTTTTCGTTCGTTATTCGATATTCTGTCATCTGTATCTACATATATGCCCACAATAAGAAAAAACATCGTATGTACCTGGTGTCGTCTGAACGTAGTCCAAACTTATAGAGTGTGTAGAGCTTACCGAACTAAACAAACATTTTCAAAAAAAAATTTAATAAAATGAATTTTAAATATGTTTTTCTCGATGACAATTAGTTTGCGCCATCTGCTCACTTTAGTTCGGTAAGCTTTACACGTACTACGGGGTGTTCGGCTAAACTTAGTTCAACTTTAAACATGATTTTCTCGGTAACCATTAGTTAGCGCCATCTGCTTACTTGATTTTTTTATTTAGTCCGGTAAACCCTATATGCTCTATAAGTTTGGACTACTTTCAGCCGAACACTCGGTTTATTCTCACATCTATGGTGAAACGAATTAAAGTTGAATTTTATGTAATGTGATTATGTGGTACTAACAACGAGGCTGTATATGTGATGTCGCACTCTTTCTCCCGCGTCGCCGCCAACGTCCGCTGCGAATTGTTGCAGCGCTGACAGGAAGCGCTTCAAGCGCTGTAATACTCCACGGGCTTCGCTCAAGGGCGGAGATGATGATTCTGGTTAAAATATTTTTTATTGAGTTATTCAGACTATACGATCTAATAATTGGTCGACTGAATATCTATAAAAAATTCCCAACTAGCACATTAGTGAAATTAGCAGCTTTCCTTAAAGCTCTAGGTCTATAGGTATGGTATAAGGGATCATATTTAGACACGATATATGTAACAGCTTACAATAAAACTAACAACCGCAGTGGGAAATGACGGTTTTTCTTGTGACATTTTATGGCACCATGGACTGTACAATAGTTAGAATTGTATCTCTATTAACATTTATTAGTTTAAAATTTCATTACGATACAAATTCGTTTTACCTGATTTACTTCTTGCAGTTTTTTTTATGTATATGGGGTTAAATTCTCTTTTCGGCTTATAAAATTCCACTTTATAAGCCGAATACCAAATACCACACCACACCACCAAAATATTACGGAGTATGCACTGCTTCAAGATAAGAAATTAAGAAGTGTAGGTAATTCCTGTCGCCGAAAGAAAAAATGTGTTCGTATCAACTGTAAAGAATGCAGTTGTGTGTGTTGTATATGATGGGAAATCTTCCTAAGCATATAACATTATCTCTAAATTTATATAATATATATTTTACATAAAGTAAGGGGGGCTCATCCAGCATCCTCGTTACAAAATTTTTTGTAAAAGTTATTAAACTGTGTAGAAAATTTAAGGCAAACTGATTGATTTTGGTAGTTCATTATTGACACTATTTTATTTCTTTTATACGGAATTTATTACAGTTAAATTAAACAAATTGTTTTGAAGCACCCCCCCCCCCCCCCCCCCCCCTAAGAAATCTTCTATGGAACAACTTACGTTATAACCAACTAGCACTTTTCACTGACTACGTCCGCATGGACTAGACACACTTATCGTCTCTATAACAATGTTTCCTCGTTCTAGCAACGACACTTCTTTTTCTACTTGACTTCCATAAACAAACACACGTATTAATATTTATAAGAGAAAATTGAAACAAAAATTGTGATCCAAAAACCCGACCATTTGTGCCGTTGTTTTGCGGACTCGGCGGCGCAGGCACTGGTACTGGCGAACCACGCTGCTCCTCTTGTTCTGGAGAACGACGCTCTTTGCCACTAGATGGAGCTGTAATGAAAACATTTTGTTATGTAATTTACTTATTGTTTTCACTTAGTAACATGCTTTTGTATTGTAACGACCCTCCCAACTAAGCACACAATTTCAAGAAACCCTTAAACCCGTACAATGGTTGCACATAAACTGTAGAAAGAACAAATAACGCTACAATCGTTCTACAACAGCTGTACAACTGTATTCGGGGACTAGTTTGGCTGCCTTTATCAATGTGTATAGCTGTAAATTAGCTGTACAAAAGAGGAGTTATTAAGTTCAAATTCCTTTATAAAGCTACAGTACAGTTTTGTGTTTTTTCTGTATCTCCAATACAACCATTATTTTGAAAAAGACTGCCAAATTTGTGCTTTAGTACAGTTATAAAGCTGTTGTAGAGCCACTACAGCTTATGCGTAGCCATTGTAGGTATATTTCTTAGTGGTTTCTAGAGTTTGTGTGTTATTTGAGCAATGTTTGATTTTTGCTCAATAAAGCGTATGACATTTCTTTACACGTTTATTTCGCTTAATTCGTCAATCGACTGTCAATTCGAATCTAAATCTCGATCGATTTGCCACTCATTTTCAAGTGCGTCGATTTTTACATTCCAAGGTTTAAGTGTTTTAAAAATATCCATCAAATTTGAGTAGGCGTCACTAGTTTATCACAAACTTTTTTGGAACAGAACTAGAATGGGGGAATGTCGATATGTCAACTCGAGAGTGTGGATTTAACTGCATCATCAGAAAGATTCGACGCTACATCGTCTGACTGTTAAAACACTTGATATACTTGACATTTGACTGACCAGTTGGCCGAGTGGTTAGAGACTAGGATGTTTGCAGAACCAAAGGTTACGGGTTCGATTCCCGTCCGGGACAAATATTTCTGTACATGAACAGGTCTATTTATTCCGTGTTTGAATGTAAAATATTTACATATGTACATATCATGAAGAATATTTAAATATCTATATCAGTTGTCTACAAAGATTAGGCTGTTCTATCTAGTAACCCATAACACGAGTTACTATGTTAGTTAATTAGTTATAGAATACTTGCTTACTTTGGAACTAGATGGCGCTGTGTGGGGTGTCCCATGTATTATTATTATACTTAAAATACTCAACAACAATTGTGATTCAGAAATAAGTTTTTTCAGAAAGTTTGATGTCATTAGCAAAAATAATTTCAAATGTTGTATGATCCAATCGGTCAAAAGTGTGTTAAATTATCTTTTGTCTTACAGGTGAACTGAATCAATTTATCATTTAAACTTAGCTCAAAATAGAAGTCAAATAAGAATTTTAATAAACTTTAATTCTTTATAACTGAGAACGTAACAATTAATCGTCATAAATAATTTTTTTTGTGTAAACAAGCAAAATGGAGTAGGTTCGGCTAGCAAATTACCGTCGACCTTTTATTGCCACCCCTTTAAAGTATTCTATGCATAACATGTGCGATCTTTTTACAAAACCCATTCGTTATCATATATACTAAACGGTTAACAAATTTAAAAGGGGTAGAACTCAGAGCCCAGAAGATGACAACAGAAATGTATGCTCGCCAATGGCAGGGACTGCAGAAAATCATGTAGATTACTGAAATGCTGGTTCAAAAAGACCCACATCTTGCCGCGAGGAAATTTCATTGTTTTTCTATACCACGTGTATTTGAAAATCGGACCTCAAGGCGTGTTCCTGTAATAATTACTGGCGATGAAACACGGATACATCAGAATGATCTGGAAAGCAGGAAACGTTCATCGGAATGGGTTGATGGCAGTTACCTACAAAACTGCAAAAGACAGTGGCAAAAAAATGGTAGCCAGTATTTAACACGTAGTGGACATCTTGCGACATCAGTGCTAGATTGGTACAAAACAGTCAACAAGTTTTTAAAGCCGTACAGGAAAAACGACCGACGGCTGGGCTTAAGAGAATCATGCTGCACCACGCCAACGCGTCTTCACACATTTCCTTCAGAACAAAGGTGTTTATTCAAGTATCTGGTATTGAAACTCTGATTCGTCCACCTGATACAATTCCGTCTTAGCTCCCTACTTTTCCTTTTTATTCCCAATTATCAAGGACGGAATAAGTGTAGTGTTTCCAGAGCTGGTTTCAGTGAATGATTTGCATAGAGAATAATGGAAAATGGATCTTAAAACTACGCAACGGATTCGGATGTGGGTTTTTTTAGTAGAAAGAGTGATTCAAGAGGAAGGTTTATATTTATATAACGTGCATAATATAGTAGAGAAACACTGATTATTTTAGAGGTTTCTAATGTGATGTCGTAAATAAATACATTTTTTCGCAAGCAAGCGCTGGCTGAAACCTACGAGATAGACCAAATTAATAGGAATAACCCATAATAACAATTTTTTACCTTTTTACTTTTTAGTTAGTACAGAAAAGAGAGGTGGGGTAAGGGGTTAGGAGGGCAGTGAATAGTAAGTGACTGGAAGGAAGGAGGGGTGGTGAAGGGAATGGGAAGAAGAACGTTTCTGTAGTCCAGCCGGGCAGAGCCGGGTACGACCGCTAGTATTATATAAATTATAAAAATATAATGTTCTTTTTTCGCATGTTCCAGAATTTATAAAGTCACCGACGAATCTCGTCGTTTCGTTTTTCCGTTACAAAATGAAGAAAGGACAAACGGACACCACGTTTACATTATTACAATGTAGATAGTCAAAGTGTCATAATTGACATGACTTTTAAATGTTACGAGTGTGAAAACTATGTCTATGATGAAAACAAAAAATTAGTTTGAAATACTATTTACTGCAATAGTCAATAGACTGACCCAGTTATTACGTATAAACGTATGATTAGACCGTAAGTGACCCGGTGTGGATTTAGTCGCCGTCTTAAGGCAGTTCCGCCCATCAATTATTCTGACACGCTGAAGAATAGAAAATGCTGGATAAGGCATTGAGCTTGTGAATAGGAATATTTCCCTTATCGATGATGAAAAGTCAATAAAATGCAAAAAATATGAAACTTCAATTAAAGCACAGACAAATATAAAGTTGTGCTGAAATTCAATTAATGAAAATATGCAAAATCAATAATATTTTGTACCTGGATTTTCGTAATGTTTCAGTCTTGTTTCCATGTCACCTTGACACTGACTATTCTGACTGAATTCATTTTGTGTTTTCTAAAACAATAATAAACTTGACCTTTATACACAGAAATTTCCGAGGTAAAATTTTTTGGTTTATCAAGATCATAAAAGGATGAAAAAAAAATACTGACAGATTTCCGCGATAAAAACTTGCCTATGTCTTTCTCAGGAGTCTAGCTATATATATGTATACTAATTTTGTAGGTAGCAAACCTACAAACAAATTTTTGTAGTAGAATGTAGCTTTAGACCACCATTATAATGCAAGCTGTCTTTCTTCGATGAAAATGTAAAACATAGACACATTTCCAGGACGAAAGTGAACCTATGTCCTTTCTCAAGGTTCAACCTATATAAATACCTTTTTTTTAAGATCGGTTTACCTGTTGATTCGCCAAAGGATAACATACATACAGACACATTTTCGAGGTAGAAAAGTAATCTGTGTCCTTTCTCAGGATTCAAACTATTTCTATTCCAAGACTCATCAAAATTGGTTCAGCAATTTAGCCGTGAAAACATACTGACAGATAGAAACATTTTAGGTTCATATTCTGATCGAAATTCCAATTGCATTCCCATCCCGGTTCGGATCCCAACACGACCACTTTATCTCAATTTAGAACATTTTTAAAATGTTTCACTCTCCTGCCTCTATTTCTTCTTATTTTACTTACTATCTTCTTTGTTTAGTATGTTATTTGAGAAAGTTTCAAGTCGATAAACGCGTTATTTTTACTTTTTCTATGCTACTTTATCACCTCGTTTCACCTTTAAGAATGTTGTCACCGAATGAGGTGTTATTGTGGTACGATTTTAGATATAAGTTTATGTAAGTACCTCATATGAGGACCTCAAACTTTATTGTATATTTGCAATAGATACATAACAAATATAGTTTACCCCAGGCCTATCTGTTTATAAACGAAAATATACTTTATTCCGTTTCAATTAGATACAAACTACTATTCCGACAGTCAATTATAGTAGCAAAACATGGACATAGTATGGATTAGATTATTTAAAAATAAAATAAAAAAGAAGCATATTCTAGTTTTTTTTTAATAATTTCAGTAAATATAGTTATCTTTTATCACATCATTTCCTTTTTATAGTCTGATTTTTGTCCATTAATTGTGTGTATATTGCCATACTAAGAAAACTATCGAGAATTATTACGTAACGTGAGAAAAGGCACGTGCGCCCATAGATATAAATAAAACTAGAAACGCTCCAGGAAATATTTCCCTTTTTAATACAAGTAAACAATGAAATTATCTCAAATAAAGAATTATATGAATATTACACATCTGTTGATGTCCACTAACGACTTGTCTCACTATTTTTGCTCCAGAAAGACGGTCGAAAACAAGCGACGAACAATTTTAAATGGATTTATTCTAGAAAACGCTAGAACGTTAGAATCCTCTAATATATAAAATGCATTGGACAACAGATCATGAGTGAAGTGTTGCCGACGGAGCCAAGATTGTTAAAATAGTGGAAGGAACATTGAGTAACACAAGCTGCTGTTTATCCTAGTCCCACGGAACAAGGAACCGACCTGATTTTTGGGTGGAGATAACAGAAGAGGCGGAGAGTAATATAGGTTACTATTTAAGATTACCATGGAATCCAATAAGAGTGTGTGTATGTGCTATTGTTGCTACTTTGCTATTTTAGAAGAAATTAAATTTAAAAACTACATCAAAATCCCAACCATTTTTGAAATACACATTTATTGTAGCGCCCCCTGGAGGTCTTCATCTGTAAAACATGTCTAAGAACTACTCTGAAGTGATGCCTACGTATTACAAAAATGGGAACATACATAGGGCAAGGTTTCACAAACTATGTCAGATATTAAAAAAAAAAAAACAATTTATTGATGTAAGAAATATGTTAAATATTTATATAGATTAAAAACATAGATAGAGAGACCGCGTCATAATCACAGAAATGTGAGCAAAAAAAAACATACTTCACTTCACTTCACCAGCCCATTTTTATCCTACTGCAGGGGCTTAGGCCTCCCCCAGGGTGAGGGGGTTTGGAGCTTAATACCACCACGCTGCTCCACTGCGGGTTGGGGATTGTAACGACCACCATCTATTGACAGCAACCGGGACCGACTGCTTAACGTGCTGTCCGAAGCACGGAGTCAGTGATAGTTATGTACTTAAGTCAGAAAAACACATTGGTACACGCCCGGGTTCGAACCATGGCTAGTCGAAAAACATACACCATAAACTAAATATACACCACTTGATGTTTTGATATATTCTCTGTGAAGTACAATTTAGTGTAAAGTACGTAAAATTCGCACTAGAAAAAAAAAGATTCTGAAATTATATTCCATGAGCAATATGACAAAATGTTTAAAATAAACAAGATAATGCTTGGATATTTAATCCCAGTCTATTATTTTGCTCACGTTTCGATCATTTCGAATTATGAAACGCTTTATCTTGATGATTCTGTTATCCAAGATTAAAAACTAAAAAACGTCGGAGTGTAGACACATAAAAAAATTAGTTGACGATATGAATTGTCATTTCTACCTTTATTTATAGGTCGTATAATTATTTATGTACGGGGCGTGTCAAGCTCGCGCTGCCCAGGTTTGCGTGGTAACGTTCGCTTAGTAAATAATAAATTAGAAGTTACATTTATTTTTATTTTTCAATATCTTTTGTAATAAATGCCCGGCTCCGCCCGGGTGGACTACAGAAACGTTCCCCATCGCGTTCTCCCTCCCCCCCCCCTTTCCTAACACTCCATTCCTAGGTAACTAACGTACTTAATTTGATAAGGATTCATATCATGTGCGAAGATGTTTTTTAAACATGTTTAAAAAACATCTTCGCAAATAGTGCATGATGTTAGAATAAATTTGATTGCCATAAAAAAAAATTATAATAAACCAACCTTAAAAAATACACATATGCTGACGCGGACTTTTGGTTAGAACTTTCAAAGGATAACAATCCCGTCATACATGATTTTTACTTAACATCAACCGTTTACGCAGCGCACGCAACGAAAGCTCTCAAAAAAAAAATCTTTCCGTTTTTGCAACATTTTTCGTTGGTGCTCCGCTCCTATTAGTCGTAGCTGATATAATAATAGCCTATAGCCTTCCTCGATAAATGGACTATCCAACACAAAAAGAATTTTTCAATTCGAACCAGTAGTTCTTGTGATTAGCGCGTTCAAACAAACAAACAAACAAACAAACAAACAAACAAACAAACAAACGAACGAACGAACGAACAAACAAACAAACTCTTCAGCTTTATAATATTAAGTGTAGATAGTATAATATTATAGATAAATAACGTCATTGAATAATGTGAAAGGTTCTGTCACAGAATTGTCTATGTTGCAGTTCCTCAATTATAATAACACTTACAGAAAAAGAGGCAATTTATGCCCACCAATGTTCACAAAAAAATAGTTTGTTTAGTTTTATATTATATCTGACTATCATAATAAGCTTTGATTACATAATGTCTGGATCGGAGTCGGCGTCAAAAAACGTCGATAAAAGTATCACCTAACTTTTCGGTTATAATTCACGCGAACAGAGACGATTTGTACATGGTTAGTATGACGTAGCGAGAGCATGTGGTCTGTTGAGTCCACACAAGTATGTAAAAGTTGACATGTCATTTTTGTTGACTTTGTAGTGCAGGGTTCTATATAAAGAAAGGGGTATAGTTACTTATACTAATAATTAATTCATAAAAAAAATATTCGTGCATGGTTTTTAAAACTTAAGTCAATTTAGAATAATATCTCCTTCAAAAAATATTTTATCTTTAAATAGAGGTTTCATTTTGGAATTTCGTGGTTAAAATTGAAGTTAAGCGGCATTCCTAATTGCAACCTAATTTCTACAAAAAACGCCTAACATTATTGTTTTCAAGAGGTATGTGTGGAAATATCGTACCAAGCAAATCTATAAATGTTCAATTTAGAAACGTTTATTTAGACCCAGATTCGTTAAAATAGATGTGTCTGTCTTTCCATCCAAGTGTTAATCGAAAGATAAGAACAACTTTATATTTTAACTCAACTGTGTCTAATTCAAAGTTTCTGAATTAAATACTAGATACTTGTAACAGCGTACAACTGGAAACAAGTGTATTTTGGATATGTATCATATGAAAATAAGTTCCGGGTGGAACCAAACTTAAACGGTAGTATGTTAGCATTTTCGTGGACAAATTATTTAGCAAATCTTCCCCAAGGGTGTACTACGAGTAAGAGAGGTTTTTGCGGGGAACGAGGTGGTTTGAGGGGTATGGACTGCGCGCGACGGCTCTGGAGGCCGCGGCGTGTTCGCGACTTCGCCTACGTTATAGAGATGAGCAATATCGATATTTTGAGTATAGATGTCGATGAAGCAGCAGCATATACCCAGAGGCAGATCCACTTCTTCGAAAAATCGGTATGGGTAGTATTGTTACGCTACCGAATTTTTTCTCTGAAAACGTTTTTCGTGATCCAAGGTATAAGTTAAGAAGAATACTTGGCAGCTCTTTTTTATGCTCGACATGCTTTTTAGAGCACCCCAATATATATACGAAGACGCACAAATATCCTGTCTAATCCTTTCAGGTGCAGAGTTATGACAAACTTTTTGAGCACATGGATTGTATTTCGAGGCCCTTTTTCGACCCGTTCGATGATGTAACTATACTATAGCGTAAGTTACGACAGCTTAAGTGCAGTAACAGGTATACGACAGTGTCTATTTTCAAAATATGTGCATCACTTGGCAGTACCGATCTTTATTTACGAGATTTACCAACGTTTATGGCAACAAGAAAAGAATTTCATCGTTAATTCTGGTAGGATTTTGCTTAAAGCAAAGCGACAGAGAAGAGAAGAAAATAATGTTTTATGTGTGTATAAATTTGATTACATGATTATAATGCACTTGATTGGGTAATATTTAACTGTAACGCTGTAGGATTATCAAACAAAAAAAAATTTAAATATTTTAAACATTTATTGCTTTACTGAGATTATTCATTATCATGGTTATTTGACCGCCATGCTGCCAACTATATGCTACATTATACCAAAAACGTACAAGCTTACATGTGTCTCCAAGGCTAACTAAAGGTATAATGCATAACGTTGGTCCTCCCTGCACAAGGTGCACGGTGCAGAAGGGGTGGTTCCGTACTATCGATCAATCTAATCATCCCTCTCTCACCTCACAGATACCGCAAGGCGTTATGTTATTAGGTTAGTTTTCCGATACGGAATTGTCACTTGGCAGCTCCACGGTCAGAGTTGCCCAACCATTAAAAATTGTAGCAAGACGGTGAGTATGCGTCCGGAGTGCACTGAACTTTTTTTTATTTCTCCTATTGTATGACAGTTTTCGTATACATACTCTTTGGTTTCTTCCGTCAGTTCTTCGTTCTAAACTTTAAGTTTGTGGGTATGTTTAGTTCATTTGAACTTAATATATCGCTGCCATTATAGTTTATCGATATCAATCAGTGCCCATCCTTAGCGGCACTTGGTGCCCGCGGCCGGCTGTGTCTGACACCTCATCCACTAGTGCGGCACCCGATACAAAAAATACCTACTTTATTTTACTTCACCAAACCAATTATCGTAAGATTCAAGATCTGGCAAGACTAGTCGCGGGATTCTTTATATTCGATAGAAATGTACGATTTTTTAGTAATGTAATTTAAAAGTATCCTCGGGAATGTACACATAAATCAATAGAAATATTTTATCATAATTTCTGTTTTGTAATTGTGAGAAACACTACTTTCAAATATTTATGTTTAAAGCCACTCACCCAGTCATCCAGAAATTGAATATACAAGTGATTCGAAATAATAACTCCATTTAGTTATTGAAAAATTCCAACATTCCCTTACGCTAATCGACATATTGTACAAAATCTACCATTAATGGTAAGTACCAGCAGCGGTCGGATTGTATCTGTATCCGGTAAGACATTTTGGAATGTCGGCGTGGGTGGTTAGCATCCAACTCTAACACTACATTGCCCTCGTCTTATGACAAAGGCGGTGTAAGGACAGTAAATAATTTAAAAAGAAGTAAAAAGTTTAATTTCTATGGTTATCCACCGTGTCTGGTGACGAGTCTTGGGAGAGGAGTGCAGTGGAGAGACAAGGGCTGATGCTTAGGTACCCCTGTGATTTTTTCACTATCTTCCCAATTTTATTATTATATTTGGTCAAAATTATGAAATACGTGTTTTTTATTTTAGTACCTGTCACTTAGTACTAAAATAGTCATCGTCTTGGCGTAGGAACGACTGACTATTGTGTCGGTCAGCGACCGCCGGCGTGATACCTCTCTCCTCTACTCCACCGTGCCTAGTATTTATGTTCGACGTATTAACCACGTTGTACTGATAACTCATCGGAAAGTTATTTTACTCAGAAAATTTGTTTTACCTATTTTTTTTTTATGAAAATGAAAATTATAATAATAGTTAATGCTTTAAAAACTTTAGAAGTGAAAAAAATTCTAAATACGTTGAACAATTTGTATTTCTATAACGTATAGATATACCCCATCCAATAAAAAAAAAACATCCAAATCGGACTACGCTGTGAAAAGTTATGGCCGAATACACATAAAAATAAAGTATATATGTAAATACAGACGAATTGAGAACCTCCTCCTATTTTCATCAGTTAATCTTTAATTTTAATTAGTTAATTAATTATTAATCAGTTAATTTGGCCAAACAAACGCCCAAAATATACAAGATTGGCCCTACTTCGTCACCGTTTTCTGGGCAGCTGAAACGTGTACAAGGGGGGGGGTTAGTTACCTCAATGTAATTATCACGTACTTATTCAGATGTGTTATATAATACCTAATGTTTAATAGATTTTTTTTTGTAAACTAGATTCTTCATTTCTAAACTGTCCACTCCAGCAAAAACATCTCGGTGACATTTTTCATACAATCAATCTCTACGGTGATAAATCGATATATACATGCATACAATATGTGCTCTTTTTTTTTTTTTTTTTTTTTTTTGTTTAGTGAGGGCCGAATCTGCTTACAGACATCTGCGCGCCCGACCTACCGCGCAGATAGTGCCGGGTTGGGATTTCTACACAGAAGGTGCAGCCCGACCGGCTAAACGACTCCTCAACCTATACTCCGGAGAGCGTATAGGATTTGACATGAACGACGACCGGACGCATTGAGGATGCTTCGGTGCGTTAGTGCCTATTGGCGGGCGGCGCCTTAAGGGTGCCGTCACGTAGGCTTATGATTAACATTAAAATTAAGAATTAAAAATTCGGCTATGGAGGGCAGTTCGAGCTGGACGGCCCGACTGTGAACAAATAAGGCTCAGATGCCATTCGAACAGATTTGCTACGTTAACTAGGTAATATCGGGTGCTAGGTACTGTTCACCTATGTCAGACTGAAGGTCTGATCTGCCTGCATTCCTGAGACTCTCAACCTCGGTGGTGAGATCGTCAGGAGGATCTGTTAGTGCATTCCGTGGACGTCTGAGAAAGTGGGTGGCGGGCGGGGGCTCGTAAGAGGCCGCTGCCGAAAGTAGCGGATTGGGGTGCGCGACCGCGGCGGCGAAGAAGCGCTCTGACGCGTCCTTCATGTATTTGGAAAGAGTTGGTAAGTCGAAATCGCTGTGAAGCATGCTATTTCGAACGTACCAAGGAGAATTTACTGCTCTTCTACAGAATCTGTTCTGTATGACCTGTAGCGGTTTAAGTATCGATTCTTTGGCGTAAGCAAAGACCGGGCATGCATAAGTCATGACCGGTCTGATAGCCATCACATAGAGTGTGCGCTTGTTGCGCATCGACATCTTACTACGGCTACCTATCATACAGGACAGGCGGGCCATATAAAATTTGGCAAGTTTGCTAACGCGTTTGACATGATCGCGAAAGTGCAGATGCTTGTCAAGCGTAATACCTAAATATTTATAACTATGTTGCCACGGAATGTTGACACCGGACATTTTGAGTGAATCTATGTTATTTGGGAGGAGTGAGGGGTCTTTCGCTTTGGAATGGCGAAAACAGATGGCCGCGGACTTGTCCGGATTTATTTCAATCCTCCATAGGCGAAACCACTGCGTGAGTTCGTCTATAGAGGATTGCAATCTGGGGGCGATATGGCTATTAACGCGCGCGCGAAAATAGAGCACTGTGTCGTCGGCGAACAGTGCTAATTGGACTCCGTTGCGCGGCAACGGAATATCGTTGGTATACGCTGAGTACAGTATCGGGCTGAGAGTGGAGCCTTGCGGGACTCCAGCTTTTAACGTTTTCCGCGTTGAGAGTGATTTCTCGTGTTTATAGACGAATTGTCGGTCGGTGAGATAGTCTTGGATTATAAAAACTAATCTATCTGGGACTTCAAGTTTATGCAGCTTGTATATTAAGCCTGCATGCCAAACTTTGTCAAAAGCTTTGGCTACGTCGAAAAATACTGCTACGGTTTTATCTTTCCGTTTGAAACCGGAAGATATGTATTCAACTAAGCGGAGAGCTTGTTGAGGGCAAGAGTGTCGGGGACGAAAGCCAAATTGCTCGTCTATAATTAGTCCCTTTCCAAATAAATGATCGCAGAGACGAGTCTTTAAAACTTTTTCGTAGAGTTTGCCCATAACCTTGAGGAGGCTTATGGGTCTGTAACTGGTGGGAAGATCTCGAGGTTTGCCTGGCTTAGGAATGCCGATTACGACGGCTTCCTTCCAGATCGGTGGAAAGTAGCAGTTTTTGAAACATGTGTTGAAAATGGTTGCCAGAAGGGCGACTAATGGAAAAGAAAAGCATTTGAGTGCTTTGTTATTGATGCCATCGAGACCCGGAGCTTTTTTGTTTTTAAGCTCCTTAATATGTTTACTAATTTCCTCACAAGTGACTGGGGGAAGGTCCGCTGAGGGCGGACGGGCCGCGTGATTGCGTACGTCGTTTTCGACGTAGGCTACGTGAGAGGGGTCGCACGGAAGTGTGCTTATTGAACATTGGGCGTCAAGACTATCTGCAAGACAGTCAGCTTTTTCGTTATCGTCGAACGCGAGGGAGCTATCTGGTTTCTTAAGTGGGGGGGACGCGGCGTGTCCGTCTAAACGGAGCGCTTTGGCGACACTCCAGTAGGCCTTATGGGTTGGCTTAATGCCTTCCATAAGGTCGTTCCACTGTTCGTTACGTAACTCACTTATGCGCGCTCTCACACGGCGTTGGAGGGCGCGCGCTCGTGACCTATATTCGGGCGTGGGATATGCGCTCGCGCGGCGCAGAGCAACGTTTTTGACTCTTATGAGTTCACGCACGTCAGGCGGCAGGTTCAGGCGGGGTTTAGCCGCCGGCGCCTTCCGCGAGCAGTCCGCGATCACTTTTTGAACGTGCTCAGTAAGAGCCCCTATAGCTAAATCTATATCATTATTGGAATTAATTTCCGATGGGATTTTATTAAGATCGGGGGTATCGATTTTTTGGAGCGCGGCTTGGACTTTATCCCAGTCGGTGATGAATTTGGGGTCCTCCGGCGGATTTTCCGGTGAACCCAATTTCATGAGAACGGGCCGGTGATCTGAGCTCAGGGCGTGAAGCGTCTCGATAGAACTCAGTTTCAGCGCCACGTTTTTAAGAACTGCGAAATCCAGAATTTCTGGATGATGAGTATTATTATCGGGAAATCGCGTCGGTGTAAGTGGCGCGATTATGTCTAAATTGAGGGCCTCGGCTAGGACCGATAGCCTGCGGCCGTTCATATTGGTGGCCACACAGTTCCAATCTGTGTGTTTACTATTAAGATCGCCGAATAAGAGAACGGAATCTCCAAGGGCGAGAAGAGCTTCTATGTCGCTCCGGAGCAACTCACTAGTCGGCGGCAGGTACACAGAGGCTATGATAAGGGTCCCGTGACCGGTCATAGCCAATCTGCACACTGTCGCCTCTACGTTAATAAGAGAGGGCGCGTCGATAGGGCAACAGTACAGCGTGCGTTTAAAATACACCGCGGTACCCCCGCCCCTTCCGCGTTCGCGGTCCGTTCTGAGTAAATTATAATTTTTAATTTTGCAGGCCCTGGGCCTTTTGTTTGATAAAAAGGTTTCCTGGACTAATATAATATCTACGCTGTACTCAGACGCACATTCGCCTAACTCTATAAAATTTGTGTTAAGGCCACGCGCGTTGAACGACATAATCGAGACCGAACTCGGTTTATGTCGCCCAGCGCGAGTGCCCAGTGTGCACGCGGGTGCACTCATTACAATTTAGTGTTGAAAGTTAAAAATTTAAAAATTTAAAATTAAAAATTTAAAAAATTAAAGTTTATAATTAATGAATTTAATAGAGTGATTCGATCACTTTGGGGTAACGACTAAGGGCAGCCATTCTGTCCTTAGTACATTTACTATTTGAGATTTCCGAGGCCAACGCGGCGACCTCGTCCTCGGAGACCTCAGCTATGGCCGCTTTTATTAGTCTTAAATTTGCGAGGAATGAGCTCGCATCTTTAAGCGGTTTGTTGGGCACGGGCCCGGTAGTACGGGCGGCCGGTGCAGCCGCTTTTGGGATGGGACGCGGTCCCCAAGCCATCGCGGGCGCGGCGGGGCGAGTGGTCGTGGGAGCGAGAGGGCCGTTAAAGTGCGGGCGCCGTTGAATAAGCGCCGGAAAATGGGTCGTGTTGTGGACCGCCGGGGCCCATTGCCTTTGTGCGGGACGCACTGGCGGTGGAGAGAATTTAGGCGCTTTAGGGCAGCCTCTATAATTGGCCGTATGGCCGGTTTGTTGGCAGAGGACGCACGCTGGTGGTCCGTCCTTTGCCTTATCACGCGGGCACTCCGAGGTGAAGTGGGGCGTGAGGCATTTAACGCAACGCGGATTCGCGTTGCAGTTAATGGAAGCGTGGCCGTATAGCTGGCAACGATGACATTGCATTGGGCCGCCGCGGCGCCGCGGAACTTCTGAGCGGATGCCCGAAAGGCCGGCTATTTTAATATTATTATGAAGAATGAGCTTGCCGAGCTCATTTTTCTCTAAGATTGCTAAGACGAGGCCTAGCGATGATCCATCGCGCCTATGTAGGCGGTGGACCGAAATAATAGGATAATTTTGGGACTGAAGGTCCTCTATTATAGTCTTGTCATCGACTTCGTCGGGAATACCGCGAAGGATGACCTTTAATTTGCGCTCTTCAGCGAGCGCGAAGGTATGGAATTGAATTTTCGCGTCCGTAAGGTAACGCGTGAGGGCGCGAAAAGAATCTGTGTCGGTAACTGAGATGCGAATACCTTCGGAGGTATTCACAGCTTTATTATAGGTTATGTGGCGTTGGCCGCACACGGCTGCGACCACCGTCCATTTAGTTTTGTCCCGAAGGACGACGGGCGGGGGTGATTTCCCAGCGGGCGGAGGGGTTGGCTTATGAGCCGTTATTTTGTTGTGCGCCGCTACGGCGTCACGAGTGAGCGCTGAAGGCGCGGGAGCGAGAGGGGCGCGGGCGGTGGCTTGGTGTGCGGCGGCCGCGGGGGGAGGGGGAGGGTCGACTACCATCGACTCGGCGGAGGTAGCGAGTTGGCGACGGTCGCACGCTCGCTTCTTTTTGCGGCCGGCTTTGACTAATTCAAAGCCGTCGTTAGCGGGGTCAGGGGAAGCGGATTCAACAATTGTTGAATCGGAGTCGGTACAGTCAGATTCGGTGCCCGAGGCGGGGCGGGGGCGCTTACTGCCCGTAATGGAGCCGTTATCTGACATAGTGTCAGACATGCACGAGTGCGAGCGAGAGGGCGTGGCGTCTCTCTCCGTCTCGCTCACACTCGTGGCCGGGGAGGCCGGCGAGTCGGGGATGACGGCATTGGCGCGCGTGGAATTTTCCGTTACGACAACGGCGGACGAGCTCGCGGTATTAGGCGCGAAAATATTGGCTAGATTAAGATTTGTTGGAATATGCAGGTCGTGCGCGGCGGCAAAGGCAGCGAGGACGGACATAAGTTCTTTAAGGATATTTGCCTGAAGGGCGGGGGGGGTATTCGTGGCTGACATTGTTTGTGAGTTGTGCTTGTTATGACGTGTAGTGTTCTGTGTGAGGTGTATACCTACACTAACACCTACGGTGCGTCCCCTAGTTTCGCGTGAGCAAAACCA
Source organism: Luffia ferchaultella (assembly GCA_949709985.1). Lineage (NCBI taxonomy): Eukaryota > Metazoa > Arthropoda > Insecta > Lepidoptera > Psychidae > Luffia > Luffia ferchaultella. The sequence goes on from OX453261.1 coordinate 1,082,967, forward strand.
GGGGGTGCGTACCTAAGGGCCCTAGCTGCCTCGACTGAGAGACCGCCAAGAGATACTCAATTGGCGGCCAAACTACAGCCGAAGAATAGGTAGAAGGATAGGAGAGGTGGGCGGGCGACACCAGGCGTCGACGAGGGTAGCCCCCAAGGTCGGTGGTACCTGGCCCGTCGGTTAACTTGCCGTTCCCGTTAGGGAAAGGCGAGCGGACCGGTCACCGCTCCGAATCGGCTTGTTGGCACCGTTATACGTTTCCCCCGATTCGACCACAGTAATAATGTCGTGGATTTGCAAAGCGTATGTGAATGGAAGTAGCTTTGAAAAAAGCTTTTTATGACGCACTGCACTAGAACTCGCGAACGATTTCGGGCGCAATGTGAGACGTCCGCGCGGGTCGGACGCTCAGAGCAAACTGAATATGTGCTCGAAATCCTTCGTATAATATATACAGGATGACACTAAAGTCAACAGTCCGTTCGTCAGTCCGTTATCGTGGCGGCCAGGCGGGAAGAGCTAATGTAGTTTTGTAACAGGTTGACAGTTCGCAAAACCCACTCACTGTAAGTTCGGTATTTTGGCGAATTTTCGGGTACAGTTACATCAAAAAATACGTGATTTCGTAAAACTATTAAGAATGACCGCGATCGGTTTTTTATGTAACTAAGCGTCAATGTCAGCCCAGACTAAAATGTCTATTGCAGCGCTCCCTGGTGGCCCATAAGTGCAAAACTTATCTAATTACTTACCACTAGGTGATATTTATGTAACGCAAAAAACCGCAACATAATCGTTATAGTCGTTTCAAAGGAACACGTGATTACTGCGCCCTCAGGTAGTGAGTTTATATCATCATCATCATCAGCCCATTTTTACCCCACTGCAGGGGCTTAGGCCTCCCCCAGGGTGAGGAGGGGGCTTGGAGCTTAAGTCCACCACGCTGTTCCACTGCGGGTTGGGAACTGTAACGACCGCCATCTATTGACAGCGTCCGGGACCGACTGCTTAACGTGCCCTCCGAAGCACGGTGTCAGTGATATTGTGTACTTAAGTCAGAAAAACCAAAAACAGAAAATACAAAAAAAGTGAGTTTATATGTATATAGGTAATTTTATTAACTTAATTCCAAAGTACCTAATCTTAAATCGTTAAAAAATAAATTTGGGATAAATTTTTAGATTTGAATGATTATTCATGCGGCATAAACCTCTTTTCAGCACACGGTTTTTCGGTCGATAAATATTTTCTATTTTCGTACTAAGTGTTTTATTATGAATGTCTAATCAGAAATTTGAATTCTCGTGCGGTAACTATGATTGCCGCACAAAATTTCGACTATAACATCACAAGAAATGCAAGATATGTAGACATGGAGACAAGACATGGAGGTGTCGTCAACAGCCCACACAAACAGATGAATCCGCTCTTGCAGTCAATTACGTTTTCATTATATATATACATGACATCATCCACAACTTACCTCATTTGTAAATTATTATTATTTTAGCAGAATCGAAATGCGTATCTGTTCCCTAAGAGCGAAAAGTGATATGAATTTTGAATTTGAATAAATGTATGAAACACGTGAAAATAAAGAGGTTGTATGCGAATTTCGTGCAATCTTTGCAAATTCATACCTCAGAGGGTACGTTAAACCGTCAATCTCAGTTGTTATCATCAGATGGCAGTCGTCAAAATCCACCAACCTGCACTGGAGCGGCCTGGTGGATTAAGCTCTAAGCACCCTCATCCCGAGAGGAGGCCTAACCCCTTTCAGTTGGGCCTAATGGGCTGAAATGGAGATGCGAAATTCACTAGTCAACGATGCGTTTTCAATTTATTATATGGATATAATATATTGTTAACAAAAGAAACAAAATAAAATATAATATTTACGGCGAAGGTAACATGTTTAATCCAGAGCGTAGCGAAGGGTTCTATAATAGACTCATGCACGTGGGATTTAATTCCCCCAAGATGGAAATAAGTTTCCTCCCGAGTTAAAGACTGCTTTTCATTTACGAGAGAAATAAATAGAAAAATACTTTAAATACAATCGACGTATGTGTGTATTTAGTTTAATAAACAGAATATATTTTGTTCTTAAATACCCATTAAATCGGATACATTTGTATAGTTTTGGAATTATTTTTTTAAGTATATATTTCTATTAGGCACGGTCTTGGGGAGTAGGTGATATTCGTCCTGGCTTCAACATAGATTCTTTTAAAGTGGACGAGTGTATCCAAGGAGCAACAGGCGGTTTCACTTTTATATTATATAAATGTTACTGCTATTTGTTTTAGCTTTATTTTCTAAAGAATCCTCTACGACGCTTTCGGCTACTACACTAGTTTTCCATCTTTCATTTGTTTTATAGTTATAAAAAATTATACTATTTGATACATTACCATGCGTAAGCATATGGCTTTGCTATATCTAAAACGTATATAGGTAAGACATATAGTATATATTCATTTACAGAGATTACCTGAATCCATACATACAATACTATGAGCGTTGTCACCTGGATTGAATCAGACTTGCAAAAGATAGACGAGGAACAAAGGAAGCAGCAGCTGAATCACCTTTCAAAATATATACATACACTATAGTATTTAGCCATCTGTGTCCAGCCTCTGGCCACAGGTTGCATCTAAGCCGGTCGGGTATGAATCCCTTCATTACACTTCCGAGCTGCAAAGCCCTACACTTCTTCTTATAACCACACCCTCTACGGTATAGCAGGATTTGTCCCTTTCAGTTGCATAACTGGCTGAAGAAGACACACTGATGATGAAGACGATGATAGATAGGTAGGTTAGATCTAACATCTAACTGCAATTTATTTCATAGTATAGATATTGCGAGTACGTAAGGTCCCTATCACTATTTTGTCCGGTTTCCATTTTCGACCTTCTTCTACCTCTACTTTTTTGAGTTCTATTCCCATTATTATTGTACCTCACAACCCAGAGTTTTTGTTGATTTTTAACTTCAGCCCTAATCAGTTTTATATCCTATGGGGAACTCTGACCGCGATTAAGGGTAGCGTATGTTGCTCTCCGTGCTTTCTGATACCTACGGGCAAAAAATCTGTCGTTTCGTTGTTCTTTACGACAACGTGAACAAAGAACGAACGAACAAGCACGTTAAACTATTAAAACGCATTTTTCAATACTTCCATAGAAATATGAATGGACAAGATTAAAAGAAAAACGAAACAAACTAGAAAGTTATAGGTATATTATAATCTATTCAATTTAATATACTTAGCTATATATACAGAGTGAGCAAGGCGCGTGCTGCCGCATGCGGCCCGTGTTTGTATTGGGATATTGGACGGACCGAGCAAACAACGCCTGTCAGGACATACTGTATATAGGTAACCGTGTTTTTATATTTTTCTTGGGTATCGTGTTCAATAAAGGTTATATTACACTACTCATTTATGATAATATACTAAAAATATCAAAAGTTTTCATGTTGGTTGTAGCTTTCGAGTTTTTGCGATTTAATGGATTGGGCCGACAGTTCTGTAACTTTAATTACATGTATGTAGGTAATTATCAACCTAAACTCGGATGGGACTGACTTTTAATATCGTTTATTATATGTGGACCCTCAAAGCAATAGAATTGTTGAATTAATTTGTTGACACCAATGGCATCTGGTATTATATGATTCTAATATTCTAATTAAACATAGTAGATAAACTTAACCACAGATGATTAATCAGCGCCGGTGCACAAATACATTAAAAATAATAATAAATCGGAATTATTATTGTTTTTAAAAAAAGACATTCATTAAAATTTAATTTTTATAATAGCTCACAATCTAGTCAACCGATTGAAACAAAATTTTGAAGGAATCTCAAATTAAATTCTTCAAATTTCATATTAATTGATCAAATTGTTTGACTAACGATACAAAAAAAATTTGCGCTGAAATAGTTTGACATACTGAATATTTATTCAAAAATTTTAGTTTAGAAACTAAATAATTTTTTTAGTATATCTAAACTGAGTGAAATTCTTTTGAATCCCAAAAAAAAAACGTAAATCGTCAATTTGATCAATAGTGATAGAAGCTTCTATACACGCCGAAAATGGTCACAATACTTTTCTAGGACCTCAAAACATCTACATCTGATAGAAACTCAATTTTAGAAAACAATTTCTTCCTAAATTTTTTCATTTCTAGAGGGAAGTTGAAATAATTTACGAAAGTTTCGGGAAATGGAATTACTATTTAACCTTAACTTACCGTAAAAAACAATTCTCAGTAACTGTACGTCGTAAATGGTAGTTATTTCAAATATTTTTAATTGTAGTGTCTCAGTTTGAAGATATATGAAACATAACGTTGAATAACAATAAATCAATGCCTTTTTCTCGCTACCCAATCCTAAAAATAACACAGTAAACTCTTCAGCCCCCCAGTCGTGCTTGGTGGCAACATTACCAGCTTAAAACGGGCTTTTGTCTTGACAGATGGCGAATTTCCCACGTTTGGTACCCTAAATTAGTAGGATCAGTGCTTATGCAACCATGATTACTAGATATTTTAGGATATAGTATGAAAAACATATGGAAAATCCGTTTACCCGAACCACGTTGAGCCGACTTTGTATCTACTTGACCCCGGAAAACGAGGGCGCTGGTATCTATATACACCAAAATCAATTAGGCCGATATGGTATTCTTTGAAGTTGGTGCTGTGGTGCAAACTGGTTTTTCTACCAGTGGTCGAACGTACTTACGTTACGTAATACGTAAAATTCACCATTGCAGAACATAAAGCCTTTCACGCGGTCTTGCGCCACATGCATGTCCCGTCACTTTTAATTGGTAGAAATTTGGTAACTTTCTTGATAGCACGTTGAGAAGCATACGTGATTCCTTGCTTCACTTCATTTTACTTCATCAGCCCATTTTTATCCCACTGCAGGGGCTTAGGCCTCCCCCGGGGTGAGAGGGGCTTGGAGCTTAAATCCACCACGCTGCTCCACTGCGGGTTGGGGATTGTAACGACCGCCATCTATTGACAGCGTCCGGGACCGATTACTTAACGTGCTCTCCGAGGCACAGAGTCAGTGATAGTTATGTACTTAAGTCAGAAAAACTCATTGGTACACACCCGGATTCGAACCATGGCCTAATAGCCTTATAAATTTGAGACTCCTTGCTTGCTGTACGATATTCAGTAATTTCTGTGCTTGATATTAAGTGCTTAATAATGATTTAGAGTTTTTTTATCAGGTCACTGACTGGTACACTTAGCTTCACTCGAGAACCTGTCGCGCAAGAGACTCAACATCTCTCGTTCCAAAACTCGCTCGTGACCTTCAGGTTGTGAAATATATCCACAATCAGAGACCACGTTTCGACTCCGTATGGTAAGTATTGGCAATATATAGGTACACTGCTCGATACATAATTTTATTGTTATGGGCTAGTGGTTCAGATACTTAGGAAGCACGAAAAAAAATCAGAAACTATTATCGCACACGCAAGTATGTTCGCACTTGACTCTTCTAAAGAAAAGTCACTCCTGGCACCGCGTTGGCATCCTTGTATGTGCGCCGAAACCTCCACCCCGCAGCATTTCGAAGTTTCTATCATCGAAATTTAGATTTTGAAATTATGATTACAATTTATCGTGGGAATAATTCACGGCTTCGGCGCTTAGCCATAAATGCGCGCGGTGCCGCCTCAAAAAAAAAAAATTATTGTCGGACGGTAACAATCCTCTTGACTAATGCCGTCTCAAAAATAGAATTTCATTTATAATTTATTTTGATCTCGAATTTCTAATTATTTCTTTATTGGGTCGATGTGTTTGTAAAACCGCGTTATCACTCGAGTACTTTCTATAAACGTCACAATATACATTGAGGCATGTTAGACATTAGTGATGTTAGACGACAAATAATATAGTCTCCGCGATCCTTTTCGAGGTGTGTTCTCGAAATGTTTCTTCTCCAGAAAACTTATGACAAACGAGAAATGTTTCGATAGTATATTAAAAACCTTACGTTTCCTTCTCTCGACGGTAGATGCTTGATTGTAGTCCTTGTCGGGCACCTCTTCCTTTACTTTGGCTTCCATCTATAACAATGTAATAAATATTTGTAAATGAATAAATAAATTACTTTTCATCTAAAGCTTGTGTTAAAAACCACCCTCACACACTCTCTCTCAAACACTCACTCCCTCACACACGCATGCATAAACACATGCACAAACGCAATTTTGGTAATATTTTTTATAATTTTTGGATTCTACTTGCTGACTGGCTGTCTTAAAAAATCTGATTTTTCACAAAATGTAAATCCATTATTGGCCTTAAGATTTGTATTATAATAATATTAAAAATTATGTTAGTTTTAAGGGCTGAGGATTTTGTATTAAATAAAATAAAAATATACATTCTGTAAAAAAAGTACCGGGAAAAGGTTAATAAAATATGAAATGTTAATTATTATTCCAAATTTATTTTATCACTTTCAAAGTATGCCCCTTCCGAAATAATACACTTACGCCAACGAATAATCCAATTATCAAAACATTTTTTAAACGCATTTTCCGGAATCGACTTCAGTTCTCGCCGCGAATTTTCTTTTATGTCTTCTATCGACTGAAAACGGGTGCCTTGAAGTGGTAATTTCAGTTTCGGGAAGAGAAAAAAGTCGGCCGGAGCCATATCCGGTGAATATGGAGGTTGTTCAATGGTATTTGTTGAGTTTTTGGCCAAAAATTCGTTCACAATGATGGCTTTGTGCGATGGCGCGTTGTCATGGTGCAAAATCCACGAATTTTCTTTCCACAAATCTGGTCTTTTTCGACGAATTTGCTCTCGCAAACGCCGCATAACACTCACATAATATTTTTTATTTACCATCTGACCTTCTGGCAAGAATTCCGAGTGCACAACACCGCGATAGTCAAAGAAAACAGTCAACATGACCTTTACTTTTGATCGACTTCGGCGTGGTTTTTTCGGTTTCGGTTCAGTTGGAAGGCGCCATTCTGAAGCTTGTTGACTAGTTTGCATGTCAAACTCGTAAACCCATGTCTCGTCACCAGTAACAATGCGTTTTATGAATGTAGGGTCGAAACTGACTCGTTCTAGCATGTCTTCGGCGACTTTTACGCGATTGAGTTTTTGAAGAAAATTCAGATCTTTTGGGACTAATCGAGCGGCAACGTGTTTCATGCTCAAGCGATCATTTAAAATTATACGAATCGATGAGTGAGACACAGAAAGCTCAGCGGCTATCTCTCTCAAACTTGAATGAGGATTTTCAGTCACCATTTCCTTCACTTTAGCGATATTAACTTTAGTTGAAGACGTTGATGGCCGACCAGAGCGAGGCAAATCTTCCACCACACCCCGACCGCTTTTGAATGCACTGTACCACTCATATGCACGTGTTTTTGATAAAGTCGATTTACCGTAAGCTTTCTGCAACATTTTCAGCGACTCGGAACACGAAATTCCATTCGCAATGCAAAATTTGAGACAAACTCTTTGTTCAATGTTTTTATCCATTATAAAAATCGCAAAACACACTTCAAATGACCTAACAAAATCGAGCACTGTACACAAACTAAATGACAGATGGTGCTCAAACTTCGCGCCAATATAGAAGACAGTTGAGGGAACTCACCGACAAAAAAGAATTTTTCAATTGAATTTGGAATTAGAATTAAATGAACAATTCCCGGTACTTTTTTTACAGAGTAGTATATTTCATTAAGATATAAATTGTGATAATAAAATTATTTTGAACGCTAGCGGCAGTCCCACACTGAACGGCTAGGCTGATCCTCCGAACAAAATATTCTTTGCTTAGAGGGTCACCCGACATCAATCGAAGCTTGCGCCAATCTCACGCGAGAACACAAGTTTTTAGTAAACAATGTATTTAAATAAAAAAATTATTTTTAAAAAGGTTTTCTATGTGTATTTTATTTTCGACTTTACTACTTAGTATCAGAATACCTAAACTTAATCTTCGTAAATATGTGTCTAAAGCCCAGAGATTGGTATGTCAGTGGCAAACTATGTTTGCTGGATATCCAGTTCCTCTACACGTACCCCATCTTGAGCTTGGATAGTCAATTACTCGCGTCGTGGTTTTCCTCATACCATCACCCTATCTTACTTAGCCCGGCTGACAGCACCGCAGTGGATTTAAGGGAAGCCTTAAAATTCTAGAACCCACGTTTCAACTCCATAATCAAAGCCTTGTTACCGGGTGTTATTAAAAGTTCTCGTGAAGACAAATCTATTGAGCCCATGTTCAGTGAGTTTAGTAGCAGCCATTAAAGGGTTTTGTTAACCAACGTCCTGCTCCATCATCAGATCAACTCGATGGTATCATAATTTTCGATTGATTACAAATTATGCATACCTGTCCGTAAAATTTGAACTTGTTTCAATTAACTGTCGAGGAGTTCCCTCGTGAGTAGAACATGCTGGCTGCACCACCAGGACTTGATGACCAGAGAGAAAAATTTAAACCTCGGTTTAGAGGAGTGGTTCATGCTTACACGTGAAGTAAAAAATGAATAAAATAAAACAAAATCTTATAAAAAACAGCCCTAATTTTTTTCAAATTTTGAAGGTTTCTAATTTAGGTGTATCATCATATTTTTGTTTATTGTTTTATTTATTATTCGTTCGTCAATGCTCAATAAAAGTAGGTGCAACATATAATTTTCAACATTTATTTCTGGGACGCATCTTCACCCGTTTAGTTTCATGCAACTTACAGCGAACAAAAGTTTACACGCGGTAACTTTGTACTGCGAGAATATTTAACCGACTTAGAGAAAAAGAGTAAATGGATTTTATGTTATGTATTTTTGTTGTGTTGACACTATGATTTGGATAGCGTATCCCACAGTTTTTTTATAATTCGGACCATAAATAAGGCTACAACAGTTTTTATATATTTCGTATGTGGATTGAACATAGAATAGTAAAGTTTTAAGTATTAAAGGGGCCGACTCAATTATACGGGGGTTAAGACGGGCGCGTGGGGATCGAGAGATAGTCCTCCGAGTTGCCATGAAAGTGCTGTGATCTCGCCCGCGCCCAGAAACTCGTAAATAAAAAAGTAATATATAGCCTTACTTTTGTCAAAAGACATGCTTTCTATAAAATTACGAACTCTGTATGCTGAGGAAAATCGGGATCGATCATGCAATGTTATCACACGATTCCAATCGTCAGTTCGCAGATGCAGATCCAGTATCTATGGGCGTCTGTACGTGTCTGATATCGAAATAGTAACAGCAAAGAGGTTATCGCAACTGCATATTTTGTTTGCAGATGGAATGACGTGGTTGCGCGTAAGTCGAGTGGGTGCCGCAGAAAGATGCTGCGCAGGCTGCCAGACGCGTCTTGAAAAGCTCCTGTCACGTCAAAATACACTTCACGATCGCAAAAACTATACCAAGACTACCAAGGGCAATTCCGACTCGCCCAATTAGGGTTCCGTATCACTAGTATTTCATCAGCATAGAGTCGCTATCACCGAGCTTTAAATTAGTTCCATAGAGGAGTTAATGCAGGCCGTTTAAATCGACAATCGAAGTTATCACATTTGATCCATAGAGTGAGGAAGGGAGACGGGTGGAATGCGCGTACGGTCCGTGCGATTGGTTACTTAAATATTTGTATAATATGTCTAGGTCTTTGTGTACCCTTCACAACTAGTTACTTTAGATTGAAAGGCAGGTACTTATGAAAAAAGAGTACGCCTTCTAGTCTACTACATTCAAAGTTTGGCGGCCGTTATCTACTTTAACTCTGTACAAAAAAAAATTATATCTAAAACAAAAAAAAAATTGCAGTTTTTCTGTTAGCTATGACTCAATATTTAGGAATTGTAAAAATATCAAAAATAGAAACCAATATAGAAAATTATGGTGAAGGGAAAAGGTATTTCTTTTATAATTTTGTGAATTATATAATCACTTCGCCAAACATTAAATTTTCTTTGAGGAAGCTAAACTCAATACCATATTTTAAACTCTAAAATAATATTTAATAGTTTTTGACTGTTGAGATTTTTTTTAAATATTTTATTTTGTCAACAACTCTTTATATTACCTTTCGTATATGTATCATTTGGTTGTCGAGATAAAACGACTGTAACAGGAGAACAGACAGACACTGAATTGATAAAATAAAGTTAAAAATGAAAGGAGATCTTCATACATGAAACTGTTTTATTTTAATATATTGTACGTACGGTGCTACGTATACAGGATGAGATTTTAATGACCAGCCAAATTTTAATATAATGACTCGATAAAAATCCGTTGCCCGTCTTGTTCCTTTTTAGTATCGTTCAATAGGAAAATGTTCAGTTAAGAATACGTAAACCTTTCCCAAAACTACCAATGTACTAGTCACCGTTCACGAGGACGCCAGTACACGTATATGCGCCCCACCCATATGCCCCATGCCCCGCTCTTTCGCTCTATGTAAGTAGAAGGTAGCCAAATTTCGTTAAAAAGTATTTAGGATATAATTATTGACTATGAATATTTGACCTATATTTTTATTTACGAAATGAGGTCTATTGGTGATACTTAACATATAGAAAATTTTTGGCTGGTTACTAAAATCTCATCCTGTATAACCCTTCGTCTGCAAGTCCGCTCGCACTTGGCCGATTTTTTAAAATGTTTTACTACCAATAAAAAATATGCATTTTTATATCCTCATATTCCTTCCTACTTTCAACTTCATTTCACAAATTATAATTTTATTCTTTTTATTTCTTTTTTTAATTTTAAATTAGTAAGTAATAATAACTGTTAATAGAGTCGTTATACTATGTTAGTGGTTCATGTCAACTTTTAATGCGAAAACACCTTGATGATATCACAAACGTTTTATAAGGGAAGTGTGGCATACGGCGCGCACCTGTTTCGCTAACGAGTTCCCCGTTCCGGCCCGAACCGTCCTTAGCTGCCCCGCCGCCCTGGAGGGGTAGTTCAGACTCATGAAATAAATAGATTTTTCTACTTCTAAGATTCAATTTTTCGAGTCGAATCTCAATTGCGAAATTCGGAAAAAAAAATATAAAATTCAGCACTGTTTATTGTATTAGTGATTTTATTTATTTATGGGTAAACTGTAAACCATGTATTACTACTGAAGGTTCTCACAAATTAAAATCTAGCATTGTTTGCGTATATGAATTCCAGTGCGCAAACGGACAAATCTGTTTTGATGTATGCCATCATTGAAGTAGAAATAATATAATAGACTAGATCGAACAATTTTAACTGAACTATTACAACATCATAGGCCACAAACACGGGGAAAGGTACGCGGCGAAGTGTGGGAGGGGTCAACACGTGCAACGACAGTACATCACGGGAAGGGCAAATAGAGCGTCAGAGTTATCGACATTGTTTTCGATCATTTTTAAGGTTCCGTACACAAAAGGTACCAACGGGAACCCTAATACTAAGCCTCCGCTGGCCTTCCGTCCATCTGTCACAGGGCTGTATTGTTTGAATCAAAATAGGTAGACAGTCGAAATTTTTACAGATTGTATATTACTATAGCCGCTATAACAACAAGTAATAAAAATATAATAAATCTAAAAATTAAAGGTTGTCCCCATACAAGAAACGTGTTTTATTTTTGTTTTTAGTGCTTGATGGTTGTGAAATCATTGCTTTCACGTGTCTTTTTCCATATTGTACGGTGGTACGAACTGTATAAGTCGACTTGAACCGTTTTCCTCATAAAAATGCTATCGTACCGGACCCCTAACAAGCGCTGTTGCCAAAGCAGCGCAACTACACTTAATTTAAGTGTTGCCGTTTAAAAAAAAACACAATAATTTATTTCTATAAAAGCTCAGTGGACGGATGACATAACATATTAAAATCGGTCTGTCAGTACCAAATAAATTACATAGTCAAATAATTTATTTCGCTAGTAACTCCTATACTTAGCTTAGAACTAGGTATTGTTATATTCGCCATAGCATACGAGTAAGTAATTTTACGCAATTCATTCACCCATTAATATACATTAATAATGACACCAAAACTACAGTAATAACACCACGCGGACGCAGTCGTGGAAAGAAGCTAGTAAATATGTATCCCTGCAGCCTCTGGCTATCTCTTTGTATAAACGGGTCAAGATTATGAGTAACGGCTAGTCCGTCGTGACGACAGGAAGTATTGCATTGATTCACCGTTATATATATAGAAATGTTTGTATGTCTAAACCAGATGTAAGCATACAGCTGGCGGCCATGTGTTTTTAATTGTAAATAGGGGTGGTTTGTTACAGATCCGAAGATCTGGGAGCTGTGGTCTGCATCCGCGGTTCCGATGGTCGGGGGCTTCGTCTTAGGGTTCCGTATTTAGGAGAAACCGTGACGGTTTTGCCTGTTGGTTATGACCTCGTATATACCTAATGCAGGAATTTTCTATGTGTGATGGAGTAACGGTTGACGAAATATTGCTACGAAATATAGGCTGTTCCCTGCATCGACCAATTCAAATTATAGTCAGAGCATATTTTTTTGTAAAGACTTATGGCGCTACGCTTAAATAAACAATTACGTTTGAATGAAAGGGATTGTCAAGATGATAGTAATAATAATATCTGGGACATGCCACAGAGCGCCATCAAGTCCCAAAGTAAGCAAGTAGTATGCTTATACTATGGCGTACTAAACATCTGATAAATATTCTTTATAATATTTAGATACTTTTATATCCAGACATGGAACAAATATATGTTCATGCACACAAATATTTGTTCCGGACGGGAAACGACCTTGCGACTCTTGCTCCGCAGTTAGGGTCTAACTTAGGTTCTAACCACTCGACCGATCGGTCAGTCATATCAAGATATCGTAAACAAACTGTATAGACATTATGCTTATAATGTAGACGATGTTACTTATTTTGAAAAATAATCATTTTAATAGTTGACAGTTGTGTAGAATAAAAAACTTAAAAAGAACTAAATTAGTCTCACCCACAACCCTATCTTCTGGAATACTTATGAAGTGTAAAACTTCAATACGTAGAATGAAAAATTTTACAGATTCGTTTCACAGTTTTTTCATAATTAGCGCAGTTTCAACGGATTTAAAAAAAAATATGATCGTGATTAAGGTCAAAATATTTAAATAAAAAATACATGAAAAAGTTTAATTCCTGTTCATGGGAGTAGGTACAATAATTTGGATTTTCAACACCTAAGTTAGGTAAAATCTTTAATACCTGATACGCTTTTTATAGAAGTTTTGTGATTTGGGAGTTACTAAATTTAATTCTTACTTATGGAGAATTGATAAAAATGTTAAATAAAAGACACTGTTCTTGGGAGTATATTAATCAGATTATAAAATTTTTATACGAAATGTTTGACGAAATATATTTTGTTTCTTTTATTTTAGACGGAATATCATCTAGCTAAATTATCAGTAGTAAAGTTTAGTAGTTACTTAGTCCAGTTCATTTTTATCTGATTTTAATTGTTTAAATATTTCGTCATATATATATTTTCTTTTGAATAACCTGTAGACAAGCCTGTAAATGACGCAACGAAGCACCTCGGCCGGCAAACCGCATGCTGCGCTTTTGAGATATGGACACAGATTATGGATGTAGTGCGATTTTGTAATACGCCTCTTAAGGTTGGCCATTGGTAACAATGGCAGTCTATACCAATCGGCTTGGGGGGTGATTCTCGTACCGCTTGACTTTTAGTCTAATGAGACAATTTCAATGAAACATATCTTGTTTCTAATAGAAACGTAATTTTGTATCATGAAAGTTGGTATGTCTAATATGATTCTCGAAAATTTTAATGTTTTATATGGCTTTTAAGAACACCGAATTACGTTTTCGCTGGAAATATATTGAATTTCGTCGAAAATGTCTCATGAGACATAAAGTCAAGTGGTCTGAGAATCACACCCCTGGTCACGTGGCTAAAATCGAACGACTACTGTACTAACTAACTAACAACTAACGTACTAACGTACTACTAACTAAAGTACTAACGACTCGGTAAAGCCAAAACCGGCTAGAGCCTAATGTTCACACGTGCCACGGCGGCTAGCCTACTATGAAATTGGTCGAATTTATAACCCGAACTATGCCGAATAGCACGAGGAAACCGGCCCGAATTTCCCGACGGCATTTATATGGGCGGCATGACCGAAATAATTATAATATTATGCAATGCTGCGCGCCTTTGTTGTCCGACATGTCCACCACGAAATCCGAATATGTGTAATAAACAGTTGTCGAACAGTTTTTTTGGCCGACGAACTGCCGAACCGTAACTGCCGAATCGAATATGTAGTCACCCTAATATAACACCGTCCACTTTTTTGTAGAATCTGCTTGTCACCCTTATACCGACAGTGTCTTAATTTTTTTTTCTTTTGATCTTCAGTTTTAGGGTTCCGTACCCAAAGACTATAAATGGAAACCCTATTACTAAAGCTCCGCTGTACGTCCATCCGTCCGTCCATCTGTCACAGTTTGAACCGTAATAAGTAGAGACACTTGAAATTTTCACAAAATGTAATAATGGTCGCTATACCAACAAATAATAAAAATGAAATAAAGTTAAAAGTTAAAGGGGGTCCACATACAAAAACGTGTTTCTTTTCGACATTTTTGCAAATGGTGGTTGTGAGATCAATGCTTACATTTGAAATTTTTTGTTATTATTCACTCTGGCACTTTGTTATCGACTCGGCATTGATTCACTGATCTCAGGCTGTCAGGTGCGTCTAAAGCTTTTGCATTAATTTTATTTAATTTAGCATGAAGAACATGATCCTTTATTTAGAGTGCATGACCAGATTTAATGAATTCTTGTTTTAGGTATTAGAGGATAAAACGTTCTAGCGCTTTCCAGAAAACCGGTCGTCAACCGTAGTATCTGGAACAAAACTAATGAAAGGGATGTGTCGATTATCTACGTTGCTGTGTACGTAACTTTATTTAATATTGGCATATTTACGATTCGATAAATGACAAATGTTGGTACAGAACCTTTCTTATGCGAGGTTTGATTCACACTTCACCGATTTGTATCATCTATTGATGAAGACAGTAAAACCGATGAACGAAGATCGAACGAAAAAACAGTCACAATAAAAATAGCTGTTCTAACGAAATTACCCTAATTATACCGTTAGGGATATTCAGTGCTTGAAAACAAGTAACGCGTCTGTTTATACGCCTGTAAACCTATTTTTACAGCGCAGCCGGACGCCGCGGTCGCCCGTGCACCAATTATAAACAACTAGCTGTGTGCACGGCTCTGCACGTTTCAAAATTCTGGTGTAATACATGTACATATGCGTATAAGCGACGAATATAATCTTTTTCTTAGGTTGACCACGTGATCAACTTTTTAAAAGCTTAAGTTTTCTAAACCATCAATCGCAAACCTGTTGTATTGGTACTCAAACTTGATGTTTTGGCGAGATCTAAGTGACCACTTGAACCAATTTTTAAAAACTTAAATTTTCGAAACCATCAATCGCAGACCTATCGTGTTGGTACTCAAACTTGATATTTTGACGAGTTTTAAGTTTTCACTTCTATCGGCAGTCTCTATAACTGAAAACCAGTTTTTATTCTTTAGCGCCACTTACCAACCCTTCTAACAGATCGCTTCATAGATTTTCGTTATTCATTCTTTCCATATTGCTAAACTTCTTCAACATACCTAATTACATTCTAGTCACCACATCTTTTTTCAAATCACATGGTTCTCTCCACTACACGAGGGCAATTCAATATTATAAAAAAACACGGAAATTGAAAAAAGTAATATTTTATTGTATTCCATTTTGTATCCACAGAACTCATGGCCCCCATGACCTTCTGGCGCATTGAAAATGTCTTCATTTCATTAGGGCACTTAAAAACCAGTGGAGTAAAAAAAAAACATTTTTGGTTTGCTGTATGCCTCAATCGATCGCTAGTACAACCAACCTGATGAGCACAAAAAAATACAATAATACACATTTTTGAAATTTCTCACACCAAGGCTTTTTTTCAAAAGGGTTTTACTTACCCTCTTATAACCCGCGAAATTCATATCTCATATGAAACGATATCTACAACAGTCTTCTCGATAATGACAAATGACTCAACGAAATATGTGAAACCACTAAAAAGGTGTCTTCGAAATGGGTACCCTTCATGATACTATCGAAACCAGAATGGTATCATTCATACACGTATTGAAATCCGTTAAATTTCCCGTTAAAGTGTTGTAGACCTTTTAGTAACGGACTTTTTGATACCATTTTAATTTCTTCATCTTAATGATTGAAAACTCAAGCCCACAATCGTATTTTTTTTAAACGGGTACCTTATAGAAGCGATCCAAAAAGCATTTTAAATGAGCACACAAGGATGGCCGTTTTTAAATCTTACAATAGTCATGTGGCACATTTTAAATTATTTAAGTCCTCGTGAGTTGTGAGTAGTGGCCATTTAAAATTTTTTAACAAAACATATTTTGCTGAGACAAATTTCACAGATTTTGCAGTTCCCGCAACCATCGATCGGGGGCATCGATAATGACTTCAGAAGTTATAAAAAAAATAAAAACTCACGTACCATATCCATAAATACACGTTTTTTGGCAATTTTTCAATTTTCAGGGCCCACCTACAGGCCGCAATTATCAACTGGTTTCCAAAATGTTTTCACCGTTTGTTTGACACGATAACTCAAATATTTTCGAAAATATTCATATTTTTGTAGAAAACGACACCAAAAACCCCATTTTTTTCAATAAAAAAGAAATACATACAGACTTTCTAAATTCTGACGGATGTAGGTGTCTTGATAAATTCTGCAACTTTTGAAACCCCTAAGACCCCAAAAGCTCAGTTATCCTCGAAGATATAGACTACGTCTCACACGAAAAGGATCTGATAACCATTTTCAATGATAAAAATTACTTGGCATATTTATTCAGATTCATCTAGGTATACTGTATTCACTGTCGTGCGCCGCTTTCGTCGCCTATATCAAAGTAAGTTGAGATTCCTATATTAATCACAAGCTCTTATCTAAGATATGATCTATCCTCACAACTCTATCATAATCTTTTATTATTAATTTAACACATCAATTTATTTACAATCTCTTCTTAATATTTTCAACATTTTTGTTGCGGTAAATGGAGGTTATGTATTGTCCCTTGCAGTTTATACTCAAAGAGTTTGTATGCACAATGATAAGGCGACCGAATGGCCGAGTGGTTAGAGACCCTAACTGCGGAGCCAACGGTCGCGGGTTCGATTCCCGCCCGGGACAAATATTTGTGTGCATGAACATGTTTATTTCGTTCCGGGTCTGGGTGTATAATATTTATCTATGTATATATTATTAAAAAAAAAAGTATTTAAGTATATATCAGTTGTCTAGTAACCCATAACACAAGCATAATACTTGCTTACTTTGGGACTAGGTGGCGCTGTGTGGGTTGTCCCATGTATTATTATTATTAAAAAAAGGCGGTATCGTATACACTCGTATCTGTGCATGTTCACTACTAGCTTATTATATAAGATTGCATTTTATTTTATTTTAAAAGCAATCACGTATTCGTTTAAAAGTTTCAAATTCATTGGCGCATAATATCCTGTATACTATATAATAATAATAAGTATATTAAAAAACAAAAAAATAAAATATAGTTTTATTTTGTGTAATAAATTATATATTCGATAAATTACAATTTTACGAAGTGCCTACCACGTCACAATCAGTTCACAATTGACAATAAAGACAAATCAAAAAATTTACAATAAATTTTAGGGTTCCATATCTAAAGGGTACCAAAGGAAACCCTACTGCTAAAGCAAAAATGAAATGATATTGTATAAGTAGGTATTTCAGTTTTATCCAAATTAGGTTTAGTATATCGACTAGCTCGATCGAAAAAAAAATTTAAAATATCCAAAACAACTGAAGTTTGAATTGTGAATTTGACGTGGCCTAAAGTTTGAGTGTGAAGAGGGACGTACGGGTGCCACCGAACGGTTGTCGTCTCGCTTGCACACACATACATACTTATAAAATCTGATTTTGAAAAAGCATCTAAAAACTTCGTAACTATTTTAAAATAGTTATTCAACGATACCCCACTTGAGGGAGCAAAATGGATTTATTTTTATTTTCGTTTTGCCTGTGTGGGAGGAAAAATCTTAAAAACATAAGAAACATTCTTTTAACATTTTAATACACACCTATGTAGCGGTGTATATGTATAACCACACATTTAGCCTTTGCCTATAGCACTATAGTACTGTGACATACAGACGGACATGAAAACAAACAGACGTTGTTTCATTTTTATATATCACTAAAGATGATAGTTACATCTCAAAACCCCGGGGGTGGGTGACAGGTGCGATTCCAATGTGGAATTTTCCATATTACATTTCTCTTCATAAGGGATAACCCTATCAAGGTATTGGAGGTGGACCCAATACGATTTCGTATTCAATATTTATTTACTATCACGCCCTAAAGACGTGTTGGCGCGACCACTGACTTGTGAATATCGAATCCCTTCACTTGCTAACGTATATTGAAAAGAAACTGTATCGGCTGCTGTACCTGCTGGCGTAGCTCCGAGATGTCTCAGAATTATCTCAAAGATGCTGAGTTGAAAAATATATTAGGTCGGAAAGTTTCTTCATATTTTTATTTTCAATACAAATTCAAAACCAATTTCAGTTACGTTAACTTATAATAAATATGTTTCATTTTGATCGATAACAAGCTGTCATCTTGATTGACCGATTGGCCGAGTCTAGAACCAACCGTCGGGGGTTCGATTCCCGCCTGGTATTAATACTTGTGTGTGTCGTGATAGCCCAGAGCGCAACAAACCTGTCTTAAATTTATAAGGCCATGGTTCGAATCCGGGCGTGTACCAATGAGTTTTTCTGACTTAAGTACACAATATCACTGACACCGTGCTTCGGAGGGCACGTTAAGCAGTCGGTCCCGGACGCTGTCAATAGATGTCGGTCGTTACAGTTCCCAACCCGCAGTGGAGCAGCGTGGTGGACTTAAGCTCCAAGCCCCCCTCCTCATCCCTGGGGGAGGCCTAAGCCCCTGCAGTGGGGTAAAAATGGGCTGATGATGATGATGATGATGATGATTAATATTTCTGTGTATAAGCATGTATAATTGTCCGGATTTTTGTTCATGTCCGGATGAACAAATATCTATTTAAGTGAAAATTATGAAGAATATTTAAGTATGTATATCAGTTGTCTAGTATCCATAGTACAAGCCTATTACTACATCGATTACTAGCTTACTTTGAGACTAGATGGCGCTGCGTGGGGTGTCTCAGGTACTGTTACTATTGCCAGGTGGACTTTTGCCCAAATAGTTCCAAGAAATAGTTTTTACAGTTCTCCATTGATGTCGACCTTATGCTACTCAAAGAATTCTGTAATGATCGAAACAGCTGGCAACTTTTAAAGTTTATCAAGTTATATATTAAAATGCAATTTATGACTTAATCATAATCCTTTATTGCTTCACATTACTCACACATTATTATAATTTATATGTGAAGCAATATGTGTCAAAGCCGCGAAATAATCAATCGTGTATAGGTAGCCAATTCACGCGGGCAAATCCTGGGGTGAACATACAGTTATTCTTGATGGCAGAAACCTCAATTTCTACTCCACGACTTTAACCTTTGAAACACATAACTACAAAGCTAAAGAATCAGAGAGACCGATAATTCATTAAACTTTTTTCAGCAAAATCAACAAATGGAAGTTTCAAAAACTGAAATTACGGGAGCTGTGGAGACATATTGAAAAATTCCCTCCGTCGAAAGCACGCAGGGCACAGCTGACGACACCCCTCGCGTCGCGCCCCTCCCAAATCAACCCGAAACCACCCTGTACCTATCCCCACTCGCAGTTTACAGAAACAGTGGCTCGACCAAGCAGCTATCAATGTTAGCGCGTTGTGGTTTTCACGCTACCACGAGAATCACAAAACGAGACTTAAAATTGCTAAGAACAGGCCAAGTGCTAGTCTTACTTACACACGAAGGGTTCCGTACCACCGTACATTATAAAAAAGAACTTTTGTTGTATGGGGACCTCCTTTAATTTTAAACTTAATTCAATTTTTATTGTTTGTTGTTACAGCGATCATACTAGTACATATTTCATGCAAATTTCAAGTGTAAGCAATGATCTCACAACCACCGTACTCGTAATTACCAAAAACGTCGAAAAAAACACGTTTCTTGCATGGCATGGGGATCTCTTTAATTTGTAATTTTATTTAATTTTTATTATTTGTTGTAATAGCGGTTGTAATAGTAATTGTCTACTTATTACGGTTCAAACGATACAGCCCTGTGACAGACGGACGGACACGGACGGACGAACGGACAGCGGAGACTCAGTAACAGGGTTTCCATTGCTACCTTGTGGATACGGAACCTTAAAAACGTTAGTATTGTTAACCACACTAGGCTGCGACGCGAAAGAATTTATCACTCTATGGTACAGAAGTTTTGCAATGAAATTGTATTTTGTATGTAATAATAATACCTATGTCATCTCACACACGGCCCAAAGTACTCAAATCTAGTGTTATTGGTACTAAACCACTGATATAATAAACATTTCCATGTACAAATATTTGTCCCGGGCGGGAATGGAAACCGCAACTTTTGGTTCTGCAGTTAGGATCTCTAACCACTCGACCAATCGGTCAGTTAAAATATCTTACGTCTC
This sequence comes from Luffia ferchaultella, assembly GCA_949709985.1. Taxonomy (NCBI): domain Eukaryota; kingdom Metazoa; phylum Arthropoda; class Insecta; order Lepidoptera; family Psychidae; genus Luffia; species Luffia ferchaultella. The sequence goes on from OX453261.1 coordinate 1,103,800, forward strand.
TTTCCTTGAAGATAGGGCAAAGACTATGCACCTGCACTAGCTTAGAGTGCCAAGCGGATCTCTCGATACCACGTTACGCCTATTTAAAGAACTAGACGTGACCGCCAGCCTTGTCATCGCAATCGAGCTTTCGGCTCCTTTATTCTCGGGCTTGTTTAAGGTCTGTGAAAGCGACAGGATCGCAATGTTTGCAGCTTTGTGGACAGAAACTCATTATGAAAGCAACATGCAGGCCTCAAGCAGGCATACAATGGTAAAATGACATAGACACGGCTATCAAAACGACGTGTGTTCGTCTTTTGGACAGTGATCATTACCTATAATGCACGTATTGCCTGCCTGTCCTGCTACGTAGCTGAAGGTCCCGGGTTCGAATCCCAGGTCGGGTCAGTATTTATATGATGAATATTGATACTGATACCGGGTCTTGGTTGTTATACGTATGTGGTGTCTTCGCTTGGTACCCAAAACACAAGCTATAGCTTAGTTTGGGGCTTAGACGCGGTTGTGATGTATACGTTATTATTATTATTTCCGTTGGCCAACTGTTCCTAAACCCACTGTATTATCCTTCGGGGAGTTCGTGCGAAAAGGGTGTGAGCTTTGGGTGGGTCGTTGGTGGTCGCACTTAATTCCTTGTTTTGATTTAGGTATCGTTCTTTACAGTATTAACGGTTTCTTTTGCGAATCTACAAGTTTTTTGTTTGGTACTTTCATGTAACCTTGTTAATGGTTATTCGTGTATATATGACATAGTTACATCATCTTTCCATGTATATCGCTTGTGCTTTAATGGTCTTTCTTTCTTTATTGGACTTAGGTCAACAGTTTAACAACTTGTAGTAAAAATAATTAACAGTAGATATTGAAGTTCTTTTTTTTAAGTACATAATTTACATAGTCTATAACAAATAAGTTCTTCAGTTTGAATTACAATATAATATAATTAATTTAATATTTAAATATATTTTTTTGGTTGAACTCATCGGACTAAGGTATTAGTTACCTACCATATTACTTCAAGTTGCAACAAATTGTTTACAATAAATGAGATATTTTTTTAATTATGTTCAGTTGGTTGAATGAACGGGTACATTTAATAGAACCAGATCACTAATCGATCCTCGACGATTAATCTTGTGAAATCCACATGTCACTTTGACGCTGATTATTCATTTGTTTCTTTTCTTGACTTTCACTTTGATACTTCACTCCGATACATATAAGTCGGTGTTCCGAACTTTCTAAAAATATTCTACCATCTGTTTGTCCTAAATGAATTTGCGTCTAACCTCGCTATCATGCGGGTCCGCCCGCATACTGTTATAATCTCTGTACCAAGGATATATACCCTCTCACACACACTCATACACAGACATTAAAACATAGAGAGGACGACATGTTAACTATTTTACTCTTTTAATCTTTTATAGTATATTAGTGTGTTAGTACCTTGAATTGTTGGATTTATGATATAGTTAGATAATTCGTAAACTTGTTTGCATATAAGAGAAAGAGCGCTGTTGCCTGAGATACAGGTTTTTTAAATCTAGTTCAGGCACAGATGCAAATTATTGTATTTAATTAATGTATTCATTCACTTCTAGCATCAGTTTATCATGAAATCTTTTGTAAATTTATTTGAAATAAAGATTTATTATTATTATTATATGACTTGAGACTGTGTGGGCTAATCAGGGCTAATGTTTTTAGAGGCAACAATTTTCTTGCTGCCCGTATTCATTAATAGACGTTTAAGAAATAAGAATTATTGGACATTTGAAGTAATTTCAATTGGTGAAATAATGAACGTTTAAAAGTCAAGTGGAGAAAAAGAAATAAGCGGATTGCCAGTGTCAAAATGACGCGTGGATTGCAAAATAATGACGTCAAGATTATAATTTTTTTTACTGAATTAAAGTGTGAAGAGTTTGTTTGTGTGTCGTTGCACGCACGTCACACAAACCAGTGTTTGACATAAGATTTTCGAAGTTTGAAAATAAACACTTTGCTACTTACCCATTCACTTCCACCGGATATTGTTAGAAATCACATGTTCATATGTGACTATTGTTTCGCGATTGATTTCCACAATGGGAATAAGAACTGCCGTTTGCTCCCTTTAGGGGTCTTACTGTTGAATAATCTCGTATTTTGACATCTTAGATAACATAATAAACAAGATGGAGCTTCTCATAACGCAAAACGATCGAAAACGTGAGCAAAATCATAGACTTTGAGATTATAATAGACTTATCGGTCATTATCTCGTTTATCTCACGAATTAAACAGACCATACATACGGAACAAAATTTTCACCAGCATCAGCTCCAATAATAACTGAACACAATAGAATGACAATTTCCGACGCTGCAAAGCGTTACCTAGAAACATTAAATAAGATATTTTCAATTCCGTGTCTGGGTGCAAATTATCTATATGTGTATATATTACAAAGCATATTTAAGTATGTATATCACTTGTCTAGTATCCATAATACAAGCATAATACTTGCTTATTTTGGGACTAGATGGTGCTGCGTGGGATGTCCCGGATATTATTATTATAATTCATAACGTCACTATAACTGTTCTTCCATACCTGTTCCCGTAATCGTACCATCTCATATCTCGAAGTTTTGTTTGCCATCCAATACTAATCGTGCATGATTAGTTTTGTTTCTCATGGGACCTTCGACCAGGATAAATCTGGTGTGGATCGTAAATTAATGTAAATCTTTTATTAGATCACATGATCGGGTCAGAACAGCACGTGGCCGGAAATATGGCTGGTCTAAGAATTTTGCATGCAACAAACAACACAGACGCCGCATTTTTATCTTTACCATTATGAGATTATAACCGGGTAAAGACTGTCTATGAAAAATACTCTCTAGTGTTGTAATCGACTTATGGTTATCTCTGAACCCAAAATACACATGCAAGTAAATAATTCGTGGAAAAGATTATGCTAATAGCCCAGGAGCCCGAGACCAAAATGGTCATTCCAGGTCATTCACAGAATAGATATGAATGCGTTTTATTCAGTAATGTATTTAGAATCGATTTAACATATTTGTATGAACAACCAGGCTGATCACATTCGTTGAAATACCGTTGAACGACTTTATAGCTTATCATTATTAATAATGTTATTTGTGACTATTTCATAAAATATAAACTAAAAATTGTTTGTTAATAAAAATTAATGTTGCATAAAAATTAGGTACCTCAAAACGAAAAATTGACATTTTATAGGATTATTTCGTTGTCTGTCTGTCTGTCTGTCAAGGCCCGTTTTCTCGGGAACATATAAAGGTGTCAAATTAAAATTAATAGTTAATACTTAGATCTACTGTTACTTAACGCTATAAAAAAAATAAGGTTCTAAGTTAACCCAATAATAAAATAAGGTAATTAATGCCGCATTTTTTGATATTTGCGAGTAAATCAAAACCTATAAAGTACTTCCCGTTCAACTAGAATCCTGAAATTTGGCAAGAACCCAAGTTTTACGACATAAATTTAGAAAAATATCCAAAAACATTAATTTGTAATTATTACACAAAAAAAAAATCAGCGGAATAAGCATTTGCGTGCCATTTGGCCGCGAGTTAATATGTTAAAATACGTTTATAACTGTACGGGACCCTCAAAACGCAAGTCCAACCCACACTAGGACAGTTTTTTATACTACTAGTTTTCTTGTGTCAGTCTTATGAACTTTCTTTTTTAATTGTCTACGTCGAACATTGAAGACCAAGGTTGTGGTTGATGACGTGCCACTTTTTGTTTATGTTTCAACTTTAAATTCGGCGCAAAGAAAATTGTGAATATTTTAGGTCACGGGCTTCTGGACTATTACAGTGGTGTCCGTTGGCTTTGAATCACTTTCACTCTATATTGTTATTACCAAGTTTAAACTCAGGTTCAGTGTACAGCAGATCAGGGCATCTCTACATCGCTCCATCCTACTCCTCACCTCCTCTCGACAGCTGTTCGTCCCATCCCCCCTAAACCTTAGCGCCCCATCTCCCTGGATGCACCTGTGCTCTCCCGCCATATTACAATAGCAAAGAATTATTAGGAAAACCTTATACTGTACCTATGTTAATTATTTTTTTAAGTATATTGGAAGTAAATATTTTAAACGTTAATAACTATTCCTATGACTCCAAAGTGAGAGGCTGTATTCGTTTCTGGTATTTTTTATTTTTGTCAGAAATCTTTGCCGTTGAAAATTGTAAAATTATTCAATAAGTATTCGTTGTTTCATAAACTTCTCGATTTCGTATATGACGCGTCAAAATCTTATCGAAAACTTACAATACTCATAATGTTAATTCTAATACAATAGAGATAATTTTATGTATACTAAAAAAAACCAACTACAGGTCGCTGTAGTATATACCTACTCTATTTACAATTATTCAAGAGTTGAAAACTGTTTTATCATAATCAATGTCAAAAAAAAATCTCTTTCTACTTACACTAAGTCATTCCTGGAATTTGTGATTAGGTCACTCACATCATGCTGTAGTCACTGCATAAACAAACTAACGATGTCCGTATGACGGTTAATAATTCTTTCATGGAAAACTGTATCCGTTTTTATAATAAAATTCCAAAAGAAATGTTAGACTTAAATTCTAATCAATTTATAAAGCAAGTTAAAGTCCAACACATGAAAAAAATGTCGTGATAGCCCAGAGCGCAACGAACTTGTCTCAAATCTATAAGGCCCCATAAGGCCATGGTTCGAATCCGGGCGTGTACCAATGAGTTTTTCTGACTTAAGTACACAATATCACTGACACCGTGCTTCGGAGGGCACGTTAAGCAGTCGGTCCCGGACGCTATCAATAGATGGCGGTCGTTACAGTTCCCAAACCGCAGTGGAGCAGCGTGGTGGACTTAAGCTCCAAGCCCCCTCCTCACCCTGGGGGAGGCCTAAGCCCCTGCGGTGGGGTAAAAATGGGCTGATGATGGTGACATGAAAAAAGCTTACTATTGTATTAGCGAGTATTTAAATGATAAGTGCGCATGGACATCATTGTAATAGTTGTAAGCATTTTAAAATTAAAAAAAAAACAATTAAGAAAAACATATATTTAAATAAAATAAACAGGGAGGAGTTTCTTGCCGGTTCTTCTCCTTCTAGTTTTTGAACCGGTACCTAATCAATTTATTGCTACTTTCAATAAGTGTGTGTAAACATCTTATATTGAATAAAAACTTTTTGAAATTGAATTTGAATGAAATGAAATTGAATTTGAATACATACATAAAGTCACGCTTCTTTCCCAGAGGGTAGCGATACTACAGATCTTTCGCTACATCGGGATTCATCACTCCTTTCATAGTCTTGTCGGTGAAATATTTTGAAAAAATTCAACCAAATGCGAGTTGAACTTGCCCCCTGAGAATCCCTTACAGTCCAGGATGCGACGTGAACCCATATAACAATTTACAAACATTTTTTTTTAATATACGATTTAACTATAAATTAGTGATTTTCGAATTCATTCCTTTACTTGTACTTAAGACCTTGCTTCTTGCCAAATTTCATGATTCTAGGTCAACGAGAATACCCTATAGGTTTTGATTTACTTGCGGGTATCAAAATATAGGGCTTATGTAACCTGATTCTTTTATTAGCATGACTTACCTACTCGTAAAAACTTTATTTTTTTTCAGCGTCAATATCCACGTGTTCCCAAGAACGCGGGCCTTGAAAGACAGACAGACAGACAGACAACAAAGTAATATAAAATTTAACCTCAGACAAGGATGTAAAGGTAAATATTTCTTCCGGGCGGAAATCGAACCCGCGACCGTTGGTTCTGCACTAAAGGTGTCTAACTTCTCGGCCAGTCGATCAGTCAATGTGTTAACGCTCTTGACTAAGTGCTCTTACAACATGGCCTCACTACTAGGATTAAGATGTATTGGGGTGTTCTTGGTTCGGTGTTTTGTACGATTATTAGAAAAACTGGAATTACAATTTTTTTGCCGATTTTCCGTATCGCCGCATTACTTCGAATAAAAAAAAATACGAATCACGTTTTGTTTCCTTCTTCTTTGAATTAATGTATTTTTTACGTTCACCAATCTCACAAATCTATTGCTTACATTAATCAATTTCCTTAAATTAATTCCAAATCTGACCGATTTTGAATTTAATTACATTTTTTGTATGCAAATCAAAATTATTTCTTTTGTCGTATATTAAACAATGTCTAAAACAATCTAAGAGTTGTACAATTGCTGTAGAAAAGTAGCATTCGATACTAATACAATATAACTTTCACTTAGAAAACACTAAAAACTATACTAATTCCTATAGGTAATTTGCCTATGTCTGTCCAAAATGTTTTTTTGTCCGCATGCCATATCGCCCAATATTTCAACAATACCAATTATTATTATATTGTGGTAAGAAATAAAGAAGACTGGAAAGAGAACCGGGAACTATCGGAAACACGTTTTAGAAATAAAATTTCAGTGGTGTTGTTGTTTCTTTATATATTATTTCTTATATAAGAGTCGTTTTATCATTTTGAAGATTTCTTTCACCGCAAACCATAAAAGTACGAATCGACTAGAAGCCCTCTTCTGCTTTTACCGTCTAACCACTCATACTCTAGCTAGTGCAAGACGACAAATTTCACTCCAAGTTTCAGTGCGCAAGGTCCCCGCGCGCCGGTCTGTACCCCCGTGGAATCCGCGCACCGTCGCCAGTCTTCAATCTCGCAAAATTGCGTAATGTCACTTCGATAATTCTAATATTAAACTTATACTATAATACGAATTAACATTTATGACTCAAAATCAAACGCTGCTGTCAAATTAATTTACTCTATGCCACAAACGAACAAAAAAAAAGACCGAAAACGGAACCAGGAACTAACAGATTTTATAAATTAAAATTTTAAAGCAACGGAAGTCTCCTTTGGTACTGTTTGGTACCAACAGATAGCTTTTTATTCAAATTATAACGTGTACTAAATACAAAATATTTACACGAGTCATCTAGTTAGGTATGTGTTGGGTATGTGATATTATGGGCGACGGCCAAGATCGGTATAGATAGATATATTTGTCAAAATTTAATAATCTTTTTAAAAATTGTCAATAGTTAATAATTTTTAACTTTTAATGCGATTGATTAGTTTTTATAATGAGACTGCTTTACAGCCCGCGGCTTCGCACGCAAGCTTTCAAACAGCTTTCCAGAAAATTCTGGAACTTTTTAAATAAAGCTGGAATACTCGTAGTAAATTCCATAACGTCACACATTTTAGATACCCACTGCCACCCACGCACAGCCACTTCACAAAATACGTCTAAAAGTAAAGCTTGTATCTCACCCCAGGCTTCAGGCATAGTAGGTTAAGATTCTATAAGTAGAACATCTTCGCGATAAATAGGCGACACAAGTGGGAAGAAGCGGTACGGTGAGGCAGAGGACGCTTGCCGTTGATCACTATAGCGAGCGCCGGCGGAGCAGACAGAGTTAGCACTATGGTTAGCACGTCATGCAGCTCACGCGTTCCCGCAGTAGAGAGATATTTGTTCGTAGCTATGCAATGTCGACATCCCTACACGCGTCTCGCTAAATTTTAGTGAAACGGTGCTTGTAGGGAACATGTCTTACTTACTCGAGGCCGCGCGCTCCAAGTATTTTGCTTCAGGTAACTGTACCAAACATAAAAATCAGTTCAGTCATTAAAACATTTAGAAATTGCTAGCATATGCTACAAAACTTTACACACATGTGACACGTCTATTTGTTCCGTGTTTGTGTGTTTAAAGTATCTAAATATGTATGTATTATAAAAAATATTTAAGTATGTGTATCAGTTGTCTAGTACCCCATAATACATGCATAGTATTTGCGTACTTTGGTACTAGATGGCGCTGTGTGGGATGTCCCAGATATTAATATTATTATTAAATAAAAACATATTCAGACGCATTGCTGACAGTGAGCCACTTATTGTATGCCGTCGTTACGCCAGTTCTTAAGTTTATACGAAAGTATTGTTTTCGTTTACACTAGGGCAGAAAATACGTCGTTTTATTCTCATCTTTTGACAATAAGCGACTCACTGGTAACTAGGGCTAAATATGCCAATACAAATAACCAAATCTTCATTATTGTTATTTAACATAAAATGATTTTTATGTCATCGAACGTCGACAAAACGTCGAAACGTCGAAAAAACGTCGAAAAAAAAACATGTTTTTTTTATAGGGAGCCCATTTAATTTTTAAATTTATTTAATATAATATTTGTTGTCACATTGTGAAAATTTCAAGTGTCTACCTATTACGGTTCAAACGATACAGTCCTGTGACAGACGGACGTACGGACAGCGAAGCCTTAGTAATAATAGGGTTCCCATTGACATTCTATGGGTATGGAACCCTAAAAACTTTCAATATAGAATCTCCAAAGCAACAAATGTTATACTGAACAAACAGTAAGAGGGGAAAATGGGAGGGGGGTTGAGGCGCGCCTGCACAAATAGCGTACGCAAACAGGATTTGTCCGGGACATTTATAAATTCACGGATAATTCGTATAACGTCCGAAAACAGACGTGTCCGGGAAAATTATCGCGTGTGCTTTACGGATATGGTATATACGTCATCGGATCGCTTTTGCCTGTGGACACTCGTGTGGCGTTTGTAACGAATGGAGACAGCAGATGAGTTTAAAATGGGCATCTGTGAAAATGAATTTAGGCGGTTTCACATTAATACAGATATGCCTAAAAAATAGGCTGATTTATCACTTTTTTAAGGAAAATTAAGAATTCGTTCGTAGATCAATGGGATTCGCGTATGCTGGGAAAGTAGTTGCAAGTTCAAACTGGATTTTAAAATTGTGTGTTTTCAATCTCATACTAACGCTAGGAAGTCAGTTACTGTTACTAATACAGTATACGAATACTTTGCCTGAAATAAATGTTATTATTATTATTATTAACAGCAGAATTAGTACATCCTTTGGAAATTCATTCATGTCGTGATAGCCCGACCGCAGCGAACCTATTTCAAATCTATAAGGCCATGTGGCCGTGGTTCGAATCCGGGCGTGTACTAATGGCGGGCGTGTGTAATCACTGACTCCGTGCCTCGGAGAGCACGTTAAGCAATCGGTCCCGGTTGCTGTCCATAGATGGCGGTCGTTACGATCCGCCAACCCGCATTGGAGCAGCGTGATGGATTTACGCTCCAAGCCCCCTCATCTTGACAGGAGACCTAAGCCCTTGCAGTGGGGTATAAAAAGGGCTGATGGAATGGAACCTCATTTGGATAGATTTGTAAACGATTTTTCGGTTTTACAAATAAATATTTTTTAAATATACATGAAATAAAATTGTTGAGCTTTTTCAGGATACGTATCTATATCTACGGTGCGCACGACCTCGACACATCTTCATCACCAGTTTTGTTTCTGAAAATTCGGCAAAAAACAAGCGACGAGCAATTTAATTTGGTGGTTTTTGGAACCTGTATTAACCTTGCGGTACCTTTAGACGCACTTGCCAAGTAAAACGTCAGATGATATAAAACTCGAGTCACAGTGCCGAATGATGGTCAAACTAAATCGAGTACTAAACAAATTGTCGGTGTCTAAGTGACGTGCAGATATTGTTGGGTTCAATTACAAGAGACCACTAGAATCGTTTAGGTGTAAAGTGAGAGAAACTGTAATAAACGAGTAAAGACAAATATTTTATTTCTTCATAGCCGCACGTATTTATAGACAGGTAGTGCTCCGTGAAATAGAATGTCAAAAATCCCACATTTAAGGCCGGGAAAAGCCAAAACCTTTAATATAAATATACTTATAGATCCTGTTGTCATGTATGAAAGCCCGTGCACTCGCGTCAACGCCACAAAGCCATGGAAAATGCCGATTTTCACCTAAACTTCTGCGGTTGACATCGGAAAAATTAAACTCCCCCGCACCTAGCTATTACGGAAAATAACTTTCGATTTTTCTGTTATATGTATACGTATCTCTAAATAAATATAACCGAGGTTCGGGTCCAGTCGAATTATGTGACATGCAGAACATATTTATTGTGCTTTTATTTTTACGTTTAGTGTTACGAAGTCCTAAAATATCGTACGGACTCCGCCCGACAGCATTGTCAGTATCAGAGTGACGTGCAAATTTTATGAGAGCGACGTCAAAATAAGTAGATTTATTTCGAAGTAATTATTGAAAAGCTAAATCTAAGAGCATGTACCAATGAGTTTTTTCTAACTTATGTACATAACTATCACTGACTCTGTACCTCGAAGAGAACGTTAATCCGTCGGTCCCGGTTATCATCAATAATTGGCAGTTTTTAAAATCCACCAACCCGCATTGAAGCAGCGTGGTGGGTTAAGCTTCAAGTTCCCTCATCCCGAGGGGAGGTCTAAGCCCTGCAGCGGGGCAATAATGAGCTACGGGTATAGTATGATATTGACAAACGAAATAAACATAAAAAAGTTTGCCGTCTTAATTACTGTTTCTCACACAGTTCGTATGTACGAACCCGAAAAGTCATTTCTCCTTCGAAATTTTCTCCTCCTTCCTTTCTCAGCTCATTATGCCCCACTGCAAGAGTTTAAAAAATCATTGGTACATGCCCTTATCTGGTATTCAAACCACATCTCGCCACCACACTGCTATCATGACGCAATTCCTCCTTCAATATCTACAAAGAAACAAATACCTCTTTTTATTAAAACTTGTTAAAACCATTAGTTAATTAACAATAAATAACGTAATTAAGGACATGCGTATAAGAGTTATAAGTTTTGCAGGGCTGTGTGAACTCACCTGGATTTATTACACACATGTGACAGAGTGTTTGTACCTTCGACAAAATATTGCACGGATGCACAGGGAACGCTATGATACACACCAAAGTATCTCTAAACACACCTGGGAAAATAACTGAAAGCTTGTGTTTGCCGCATGCCTGCCTGCACGACTTTACTCGCGTGGACTACACATTAGTACTTGGCATTATTTGACTGACCGAATGGCCGAGTGGTTAGAGACCTTAACTGCGGAGCAAAAAATCGCGGGATCGATTCCCGCCGGGGACAAATATTTGTGTGCATGAATATGTTTATTTCGTTCCGTGTCTGGGTGCAAACTAAAGTATATATATTATAAAAAAATTATAATATAATAATAATATGTAAGTATATCAGTTGTCTAGTAACCCATAACACAGGCATAATACTGGCTTACTTTTGGACTAGATGGCACTGTGTGGGATATCCCATGTATTATTATTATTATCATTAACGCAAATCATACTATACGAACTAAGTGAAAAAAATATGTTTGTGTAAATTACGTATGGAAAGTTAAAGCAAATTCGATCCTGAGTCTCCGGGAGTGAAAGATTTGCAAATGTTTGCTAATTTTAATATTTTTAGGTTTTACATAATTTCAGTTTTGACCTCAAAACAATTACTGGTTTTGACACACGTATGCCCCTTCTCATAATAATAATAACGATATTCATTTGTTTCTAATCATTTTAGGATCACGAAACACGGCCATATTGCCGATATGATAAGTCGATGACTACATTATCTTCGTGATTTTTGCTGCGATCCGGATGTAAGCAGCAATGGACATGAAATTTGAAAACTGTAGTAATCTTAACGTGCTGGTAACTTTATGGATTACTTGGCGACAGAATCGATAGATCGAACCGGACGCACCATTTATAGTATCTATTTATTTCGATTTCTGTGGTCAAATTCATGGCTATATTTTTTAAATTCTAATTTTAACAAATCAAATCAAAACATTTTTGTTTAATATGAGATATTGAAACTCATAAATTGATTAGGTACCGGTTCGGTAAACTAGAAGGAGAAAAACCGGCAGGAAAATCCTTCCTGTTTATTTAATTTAAATATATGTTTTCTTTAATTTTTTTTAAAATCTAAAATGCTTAAAACTATTACAATGATGTCCATGTGCACTTATCATTTGAATATTCAGTAATACAATAGTAAGCTTTCTTCGTAAGTTGGAATACTTGTGTTACAGAAGCCCAGAAGCCTAAATATGAAAAATTGTAGGTAAGAAAACTCATAAAATAGTTTGTTTTTCTGTTCGTATGCAGATGGGAACACGTATGATTGAAAACGCCCACAGGACGACCCGTTCCCGTGGCGCGGCCAATTTATGGCGATTCCAATTTGTCCTACCTGCAAGAATCGATACTTTTACATATACTATGCATATGCTGAATATGTATAAATATGAGTGCCATAAGATCTACTGACCTATGCATACACAGACAAACATATAATAATAATAACTGGGCCTTCCCACACAGCGTCAACTAGTCCCAAAGTAAGCAAGTATGCTTGTATTATGGTGTACATATATAGATACGTTTTACACCCAAACACGGAACAAAAATAGACATGTTCATGCACACAAATATTTGTTCCTTGGCTAATCGATCAGTGAAGTATTTGCATGTTTATGTGATATATGTTTTTGTCACAGTATTTAATTACATTATCTGAAAAATTATGATTTTACTAGAACAATAAAATTAACTTTTGTTTTATTATCATTAAGATTCAAATCAATTTAAGTAATATTACAATTTCACTAACCTTCGTTATATGCAATAATAATTTTGTAACCGCATAAAATGGAAGTAGCAAGCGGTTTCCTATTATAAATTAAAATGGTGGACTTAATTTTTTTGTGAATTTTCCACGCTGCAGTTGAAAAGTTAAAGAGTGGAAACAATTTTAAAAAATTCAGGAGTATACCTATATGTCAACAACTATTGGCTTAAGAAGGGGCTTCCCGCGTGACAGCCCATACAAACGCTCTGAAAAGAATACGAGGTTAATGTTAATACGCATTTTTATGTTTTGAATTATAGAGCCAAAACTTTAAAATTTCTATAAATATCTCAGTTATAGAAATTTCGTATCAGTTATAAAAATATTTAATGAAATCTTTGTCCGTCTCCAATAACTTGATTTCCTATCATCACCACATAGTTTTTTTTTATGTTTTTCATGTTTTGTCAATATATGTATGTACAGTAAATTACATAAAACGACGTATGCGCCAGCTGGCGGTCGTCAGGCACAGAAGGCGGCCGGGTTTGGCAAATTTTAATGAATCGAGCCACCACGTGCCGCGGCGCCGACTGTGTTATATGGATTTTCATTTATGACTCTCCTTTATTATAAGAAACTACTGGGTCCTGTATCAAATGGAAAGGATTTAAGAAATAAGTAAGCGGGGCTAGGCTATATAAACTAGGTTATTTATTCGATATCCAAGTATGTTGTTTGTTAGTCTACATGATAGGTTTTGAAACGACGCAATGGATCCTGATTTAACTTTCAAGAAACATAACAGGCATTTACGGTTTGCTTTTTGTTTCATCACGTCTGTGTTTTTACTGCCTCAGTTTTCAAAATACCTTCTTGTTTAATGCGTAAATGTAAAAATAATACTACTACTAGAAAAAAAGACCAAAAAATTACGTTTCATTCGTAGTGTACATAAATACATAGAATTTTCATTAGGAAAAAATAATATTTTTTAAACATTTTCTTTTATCCCCACACATTAAACCCAATCCCACGAAAATTCGGGAGAGCCACGTTCGGTAATTCCATGGTCTGTTTGTCTAGGTATTTTTATACTCACTATATATACTTAAATTTTTTAATAATATATACATATACCTTTACACCCAGCCACGAAGCAAATAAACATGTTTATGCACACAAATATTTCTTCCAGGCGGGAATCGAACCCGTGACCTTTAACTCCGCAGTTAGGGTCTCTACTCTAACCACTCGGCCAATCGGTCAGTTAATGATACCAATCGAACCTCTCCAATCCACGTTTAGTTTCATAGCCATGCCGGATGACGAATCCAGTAATCGAGCCTACGGTTCCTTCATTTTTATACGCTAAGATGTTATGTTAAAAAGTCGATTAATGTGAACAGCGTTTACCTGTTTACTTATCTTTAAGTTGTCTCACCAAGAGCGATATCGCTGAATAGGTGTTTTAAATTGCATTTTTTTAATTAAATAGGTACAAAAAAATAATAAACTTGTCACTTAACTCCTGTAATTGTGTTCATACTTTCTTCTCTTTTTGAGTTTTTTATGCGCTGATCGACCTTTTTATTATGACTTAATTTATAGTTTTCTGTAATTTTAAAATTGGAAATGATGAAAATTTTATGGGGACTTAACCGCTGTAGGTTTGCAAAAATAGTTTAGATCCAAAATTTAATATTTTCTAAATCTCAGAATGGAATACTGAAAATTTAAAACAATAGTTCCTTTTTGGTTTAAAATAGTTTTGAATATTCTTTGTATTTTAGTGTAAATTAGATGTACAAATATTATTATACTACTTGAACATTTGCAATTGCAATATCGCATAAAGACCCTGGACGTGCCCTGGACCTGTACCCAGTCGTTGGCTAAATTGTCAAAGAAAAGCCATGGAGTTGCTTTCTGGAAAGATGCTGCAAAATACGTGTTGCCGCTCAGAGTATTGATGGGGTGGCCAAAGAACATTGCTTCACACCTTCAATCTCTTTATGTATATTGGAGGCTTGGAGGTAAAACTTGATTCGTAGATTGACTTTACAATTACCGGTGGTTTCCATGATGATAGGAATTTGGGGAGCAAGTGAAAAGTTGGCTCATATGGACATAAATTATGTCTCAAGTGTTCCGATGCTTTAAATTCTGTCTATATCTAAATTCTCTTTGTATCTAAATCTGTTTTAGTAAATGAGTGAGCAAACTTAAAGTGTCACTCTTTCTTTTATATCCTTTTTTTTTTTAAGTCACAAACCCTGAGATATTACACCTCTTCTTTAATAACGTGACAAACTGTAGATGCTGATAAATTTATTATATGTAAATGTGGCTGTGGTATGAAAATTTCTTTCATTTCAGCAAATAATAACTGCTTCACGTAGTAAATCTCGGATTTCAGTGGTCACAAAATTTACTATCGAGTAGATATTAGATGGGAAAAAATTTTGGCACTCAAATATAACGTATAATATCTGGGACTCCCACATAGCGCGCTATCTAGTCACAAAGTAAGCAAGTATTATACTTGTATTATAGGGTACTTGACAACTGATATACATACTAAACATTCTTTTTTAAAATAATTATACATATATAGCTACTGTTACACCCAGACACGGAACAAATAGACATGTTCATGTACACAAATATTTGTCGCGGGCGGGAATCGAACCCGTGTCCTTGGCTCCGCAGTTAGGGTCTCTAAACACTCGGCTAATGGGTCAGTCGAAATAATCAGTATAATGCTATGAAACTGGATTGGCCGCGATAGCACGTTCAGAGTCACTCAACGTTCAAAGAGCTATGCTTGGGGATTCTATGGGGGATAGAATTTGCAGCGAAGAAATCAGCAGAAGAACTGGTGTGATTGACATGCTCAGAATCAGCAAATCGAAATGGTAGTAGTCCGCGCTAATGGCGACTACCGTAGCGCTGGACTACCGACTCCCACTAGGTGGACTGACGACTTTGTAAAATTAACGGGCCGCCATCGGTTACAGGAGGTCCCAGACTGTGTGTTGTGGTGATCTGGGGGAGGTCTATGTCCAGCAACTGAGATTTCGCTTTCCAACATTTCACAGTGAAATATATCACTAACTTGAAGTCAATCCTTTCTCCCAGTTAAATAAACGAAGAAAGGACATTTTTTGTCGGTCTACCCAAGTTAAAACAAAATTTGCTCAAAAATGTTTCCGTTTGCTTGGAAATAACCTTTACAATAAAATAAATGCTCATATCCCTATCTTTTCATTATCTAGATACACTTGTAAACGCAAGGTGTCTGCGTGGCTGCAAGACCAAGATTATGAATATATTGAAAACATGTTGAAGCCCATATCGTTACTACCCAGTATATTAACTGCAAAATCGGTACAGACCCCCACTAAGATACAAGCGCTCATATTTAAAACTGCACACAAACACACACAAACGTCACCATTCAAAAACTTATGCAGAAAACATGTTTAGAAGATTGTATGAATGACGTTTGCCCTCAAACTACCTGCTGTCTTAATGTATTTTGTTTCTACCAACGATTGCAGGATCTGGTAGTTTGGAAAACAGGAAGGACCTTATCTTCCTTATCCTGTCACCAGACTCTCGTATAACTCAAAAAATATATGAAGGAAATTAAGTATTTTGGATAGTAAATAATTCATTATAACTTTTATGAAATTCGCACGTCATTTTGACGCTGATCTTCCTATTATTTATTCTCTAAACTCGACAGTCACTCCGAACTTTGACTCTACTCGATCACCATCATCTGGCAATCGCTTGTTAAGCGCTTATTACACGTACGGAAGTTGTTCACCTTTGTTTTCGTGTAGTTTCTGGAATGAAACTAGTGATGAGAAATTGGCTAATCAAGGTACGGCAAGTACTCGAAATAACATTTTACATATACTTATAAAATTGAATCGAAAATTGTTAAAACCTCATGAGTAACAAAAACCTAATTTTACAGGAGAGAACAAAAAGTATTTAACTATAGTAATAGAAAAACAAATTTTTTTGAAGTACCTCAATCTCTATTTTGCACATTTAGGCATTGTAAACACCTTCTTTTAATATATGGAATTGTACGAAAAATTTATAAACATTATTTTAACATTTTGTTTTCGTGGTGTTTTTACACGCAAACGGGGTGTTCTAACACCCTGATCAATTATTTATTTATTTTGTACAAAGCTATAAAACAAAATACTATACAATAATCCTAAATCAATATATTTTCTATAATTGGTTTTTTAATTTACGTTGTTTTAACACCCATTATATGTTTTTGCAATTCACTTGTGGTGTTTTAACATCTAAACATTTCAGATGTGTTTTTTGGTTAGAAATCAACGCATTAGTGGGGTTTTAATGCTCACCCAAACGACGGGCCATACTATACGAAAATGCAACAAACCATATTTCGGAGAAAATGTTACTTGTGGGCTTTTAACAATCACTGATTCATTAATGTAGAAGTTGGTGTGCATTTACTATTCTGAAGAGATATTATCTCACAGGACGTAACAAAACTCTAGACTCGTTAGACTCCCCGTCACTCAATAACCAATGAAGCATAGCAATGGCGGCCGCAAGTGTGTATGAATGCCAGCTTTCTTTATAGTAGTAGTGCTAAAACAAACCTAAATAAGTTGAATATTGTTCAAAACCAGGCCCGGGGATTTTGTGGTGGATTCATAAGAAGTACTCCAGTACATGTTATGGAAAGTGAACTCTGCCTTCCGCCACTATCCGTACGAAGAACTGGCTAGCGTGCAGATATTGGTTGAAGGCAACTTCGCTCTCCAATCCTGTTACTGATGAACTGTTAAATGAACTTGGTGCGTTATATGAGGGCCCTTATTGGCGCAATAAGAACAAACCATTCTTAGTTGAGGTTCATAAAACATTTAGAGGAAAGTTAATACATAAAAATAAAATTTTGAGTATGAACACAATAGATACTTGGGTATCGTCTATTAATGCCCGCATATGTATAAGTGATGTTGTCGAAGGTTTAAATGTGCCCAAACGAGACATTAGTACTTTAGATTTGAGACAAATGGTCAGAAACCTATAAAAACTATTATAAGATCTTCACTGATGTGTTTGTAGGATAATTTGAACTTCCCAATGAAACTGGCATAGTCATCCAGGGTGTACTGAAGCCTCCAAAAACAAGATTTAAAAAAAAACAACAAAAAGTGTGTATGAGTGGAACTTCGCAGCGTATCGGTAGACTTACTATGGTATAAGTCTGACTTACTCGGGCTGCGTCATCGGTTAGTTCGCGATGCTACGTCCTGGTATTCATAAGTGGTACTAGCACTTCATTCGATTTTTGACTTTTTTCGCAGATAATTGAATCATATTCTAAGAGAATTTCAGTTTCAAAATTTACGAAAGTCTATGTTACTGTTACTATTGAAAACCCAGAAAGAGACCAAAGTATTATTCCAACATATACGATATGGCCCCACTAATTTATCGTATTACAGTAGGGATGCGACGGCGACTGACATTGCGTATATCGGTGGCCGCCGGCGGGATACGCTTCTCAGCTTCACCCGTTGCCGTTCCTTTCTCATCTGTAGTATTTATAATTGACGTACTAAATACACTTTTGATAATTCTTTCCAGAAAAATATTTTTATGTGAAAATTTGACCTAAATATTATTTTTTTTTTCAAAAATAGAGCCTTGAGATGTACATATGTACAGATGTACAAAATAAAAAAATTAATTTGTAGGTACAAATCTAAACAAAGATGAAAAATAATTAAGAAAGATTATCATGATTTATCCTTAGCAAAATTTCAAAGGAAATAAATTGCATTGCTTAAGTTCCCCTGATTTAATTTCAAGACGTAGTTAATTTACTAACGAGTGAAGTATTTGATAAAGAAATTATGTGGAACTTTCGCGAAGAAAATATTTATAAAACATTTTTTGTTAACAAAATAATAAATATAACTCGGCTATCTTTTAAATACGCAAGTAAACAAAACCGTGGGAATACCTAATTCAATTATACGCATTTATTAATAAATAATTATACAAAAAGGAATTCCCTTGATACGTATTTAATTTACATTCTTTTATTGTTAATTATTTTAGAGGAACAACAATACAAATACGAATACTTCAAAAAAAAAAACCTAAATTGTGCCTTAAACAGGAACAGGGTGAGCAGAAGAAGGTTGCCGTCACTTGCCTGAGGGTTTGGGGGTAAAACAAATTGTTTGAATTCCGATACATACACAGCTGCGCGCGACAGACCCGGCGCGGCGCGGGGCGAGAGGGGAGTGAGAACCCGCACATGTTCTCAAAGTTACCCCTTTACTAATAACTGCCTACGGATTTGGACATAAAGTGTACAAACCGGATATGCGTATTTATTTTCAAGGTTCCATACGAAAACATAAAAATATTGCGAAATTTTTTTTTGCGAAAATAAATTTTAATGTTATTTAATAAAATGACGTCAATTTTTTTCACTTTTTAAATACTTTTTTTTAATATTTTATTTGCCGTTTTTGGTGTTTGCTGTTTCTGTTGTATTTCTTATTAGAACAAGCAATGATAATAATAAGACACAAGACATACTATGTGAAAAAAAATGTAAAATTTGTTGAAATTGTGTATTTATTGTTGATGTTTTAAATAAATTATTTTATCTTTTTTTTTTAAGAATATTACAGAAAGTCTTATGAATTACAAATTATGATATTTAATATATAAATAAAATAATAAATAAAAATGCTTGAATTAATGGGATCCACTTCAGCGAGTGACCTACCTATATTTGTTTATATGGCTGTCAACCGCTGCATGTAGTATTGACGTCACTTTAATGTTTCACGTTTTCTTTTTATATCTCTGTTATTGCATCTCCACAAGTTTTCATATGTTTTCTGTTGAATAAGAACACCTATTCCTTCACATACTAAATTTTTTGGACTATTTTGCAAAATTTTGAACAATGCCTACTGAAATAATTTGGTTTAGTTCCTTATTGGTCTTTCTTCCTGATCTATGTTCACAAAGCGTATTTGAAACGTAATTCATTACAGATAGCTATCTCTTTCTGTATCTTGTGTTCCGTATCATATTTTACATTAAGTTTTATAATCTATGTATGTTAGAGTAAGTACCTGTGTGTGTCATTGTGAATCAATTTTCGATCTATAAGCAGAATGAAAATAGAGTAAATTAATTTGACAACAGCGTTTAGTTTTGATTGTCATAAATGTTACTTCACAGTAACGAAAATTTCAAACACTATTTGGCGGAGGTGAAGACCGGCGCGCGGGGACCTCGCGGACTGCATCGAGCATGTGTGGTTAGACGGTTAGACTAGTTGATTCGTACATTTACGTACGTACGAGGGACGGAAAGTGTGACAGTGATATTGAAAGGAGAGTTAAAGCAGGAAATCCAGTAAATGGAGCTTTGCGCTTTTTTGTGGGCAGCCAGAGTATTTCTCGAAAAGCTAGATTGGCTATTCATAGGGGAATTCTTGCTCCGACCTTGATGTATGGAAGTGAGTGTTGGGTATGGCAGAAGAAGCATAAAAGTAAAATTAATGCAGTAGACATGAGTTTGAGAGACAGAATAAGGAATAGTGTGAAAAGAGAACGGTGTGAAATGGAAGAAGATGTAGTGACAAAAATTTAAAAAGGAATGCTGCGATGGTTTGATCATTTGGAGAGGATGGATGAAAGAAGACTTACGAAAGAAATTTACTGTGCGGAGGTGAGTGGTAGGGTCGGAATGGGTCGCCCTAGACGATCTTACTGGAACCAGATTAGGGACATGCTAGAAAAGGGTCAAATTCAGAGTATTCGGAGTGTCCGGAGAGCGTTTATGAGAAGAGTGATGAGTGTTGATGAAGCGAAAGAAGTATGCCAGGATCGCACTAAGTGGAGGTCTATAGTCTCTGCCTACCCCAATGGGAAGCAGGCGTGAGTATATGTATGTATGTATGTCGTACATTTATGATGATGAAGATATCTCATCGTTAATAAAACGTCATTATGCGAAAGTACCGCAGTGAAGAAAAAATATTCACTCTAACTAAAGCATTACTTACTCTTAGTCAAATTTATATTTTTACAATAATTAAATACAATTACAATACAATTCGACATAGCCGAAGTAATTAGCAAGTTGAAGTGGCAATTGGTGGTGACGAGCCTTGGGAGAGGCCTATATCCTGCAGTGGAGAGACACGGGCTGATGATGATGATGATGTTATTTTTACAATAAAACTTATTGTAACAAATGTAGGTACCTACTATCGCGTTCACTTGTGCTTTTATATAGGTCACGGTATGGACAAGGAATGAAACTTTTTATGGGACTTCCGTCATTCTTTAAAGTTAAAACTTTGAAATTTATTATATGGCTCTATATGGTTAGAAATTAAGAAACATCTGTTACACCTGTGAAAGCCTGTTATTGACCTTTTGTAGCTATTACGTCTGTCAATAAGTTAATGGTGCTGTTGGTTTTCCATACAAATAAAATAAAACAGCTGCAGCTGTATTTATAGAAAAACCCTTAAGGGGAAAAATTGTTATAAAATTGTTATTTACCTTTTTGGTTGCAAATTAAAAATGAAATGTTTCAGTGTGTTTGCGAAATTGTAAATGAACCCTTAATAAATACAAGCGAAACCGTGGGCGGTCGCTAGTGCTGTTAGTACAGATGAGATGTAAATAAACACTTAAATGTTTGTACTTACAGCAACTTGACGACCTCTAAGAGCGAAGAAGTCACTATAATACAAATTATCATAATTCGTGTACTCTGTATGGGGTGTTTGAAGATGTTTGGGGTGTTAGGGGGTGGGTCGAATCAATCGACATCTGGCGCCGTCGGTCGTTTTGGCACGCATTACCAACGCTCTATACATTTTCCTATGATTTTCAGGGTTCCGCATTTCGATTTTAAATTGTCTATTTTGAGAACTATTTCAATTTTTTTTTTCATGTTGATGTTACACGTGAAAATATATTTTTTAAATTATTTTAAAAAAATAATACGCTTGGATTAAAATTACAAAGTTTTGCTGACGGTCATTTAAATTGAAAAGAATGAGGTTCTAGAAAAACCTTTGATTTTTCTTTCTATTAATGAATTTCCGAAATTATTATGAAAATTCCTCTAACGATGAAATTGTCCTTGTGAAGTTACTTTTTGATGGTTAAATCCTTAAAAGGGCTTGGAGCTTAATCCACCACGCTGCTTCAGTGCGGTTTGGTGGATTTTAACGACTGCCATGTATTGGTGGCAACCGGGACCGACGGCTTAACGTGCTCTCCGAAGGACGGAGTCAGTGATAATTATGTAAATACTTAAGTCAGTAAAACTCATGGGTAGAGATCTATCATAAAAGTAATGTGACTGGACGTACCTGCACAGAACTATAATTTTATTAAAATAAAAATTACAAAATATTATAGTGTATAATATGATAATATATAATATTAAAATTATAGTTCTGCGCAGGTACGTCCAGTCACATTACTTTTCTGATAGATCTATATTATGTAAATGCCTTGGGATTCGAAACACAGCGTTCTAAACAAGTGGATTCGCGACCACTCGGCTATCATGACATCATTCCGTTCGCGTTTGCCTCTAATCGCCTTCGATGGTCACCTAACTCTTTCGTAATACTGTATTGTCTTTTCACGTCAAAATATAGAGGTCAGGACACGTCAAACGAAGCTGTCTATCCTCATGAATCCATCAAAATAGAGTCCAACCCTGTCTACTCAAACGTTAGAGTTTAGGTATATGCAAATAAGTATGTTATCCAACAACGTCAAATGAATATTTTATTTTATCAGTCAAATTTTGAACAAAATTTGTAAGACGAGTGTAGACTTAAACATATTTTTTCCCATAGAAAAGTATAAATCGGCCTCTTTCGGAAAAAATTAAAAAATTTTGGTTTAAGTTCAGTAGGGTAAATAATTCTGTATACTGTAATCATAAAATAATAAAAAGTAATAAATCGTAAACAAATATAAAATAAACTAAACATTTTATGCTGACTGTACCGTGAGAACAATTGACACACCTGTCGTGTCGCTTGCAAGGACAATCAGATTTAACCATCTACAACAGGGTTTCCTAGTATGTTTCAAATGGATTACTCTCTAGCGACAGCGCGACGTAAAAGATTTCTATCGAGGAAATGTACAACACCTACAGATATTTTATGCCTCTAATGCCACCGAGCAGCACTGTCAATTCACATACAACCCCACCAAAACTATTTCATGTAAAATAGAAAACTCACAAGCAAATAACGCTTTCACAGACAGATCTCATGAACAGTCATGCCCCTAACCCTATAAACCTTACATCTTGGTCAAAAAGTGGAACGTCGCAGACCCTCCCATCAATTTATGATAAGAAATAAAGTCATTATCTTCAATGTAGTGTCATACACTATGAAACGGTCAAGCCATACTTTTTGATCAAGATGCAAGGTTTGTAGAGTTAAAAGCTTGGTTCTTCATGAGATCTGATAAGTTTTTAACGGTGAAAACGTTATGAGTTTGTAAACTTTGAGAACGTATTTTACATTTCTATGTTTGCTAATGATAGAAAGAAATTTACCTACGACGATATAAACAATGTTATCTCCAAAAAAAAATAGTTGAATGGTTCACAGACAATAATTTATTACCAAATGAAAAAAAAACCAACTGTATAAGTTATTAAAAGCGAGAACACTTTTAATAACTTATACAGTTGGTTTTTTTGGTTGGTTGGTTGGTGAATCCTATTGTATTCTTGGGAATCACATTGGACACGAAATTGCAATGGGATCCTCATATCACTAACTTGGCGAGAAGGCTCAGTTCTGCAACATAAAAAGATAAATTAAAAAAATTAAACATGAAATATTTTAAATGGGACTTCACTTCTTTTTTTATATTTTGCCCTAGTTCTTTTTACTTTTTGGGAGCTGTATTTCTGGTACACCTGAAGTTCTTTGCTTCACAGCCCATTCTCTTTTTCGTTGTATATGTACTAATCTAATTTTACTACTATAATTACTTATATAATTAAGCTAACTTTTTATTTTATTATACGTATTAAATAATTTATCCAATATAAAATAATGAATTAATATTATAATAAAAACTAATTAATAACTAAAATTAACTAATAAAAATATACATTATATATAATCTACAAATTAAAAACACTATCTAACTATATTATTTTTAAAATTTTATCTGCTAATAGATTTCTCATTGTTTTGTAGGTTATGTGCAAATTCTAGCCAGCATACAGCTATCTAGGACTTCGGGAAGTGCCCTAGAAGTTTTTATGATTGGGTGAGTGATTCAGTGAAGAAATCGATGTATTTTAGTATTGATAATATCTGAAATACAAAAATTTTACTAATGAATCTTGGTGTGTTTCATAACTCTGCTAACTACATCTTATCTTGCGCTCTCTAATATTATCTAGGTCAGACCTATGAAGGATTGAAAATACAACGAAATACTTTGAGAAAAATCTGATATCACAATGCTTTTTGTTTTGGCTTGTCTTGGCGACCTTATGATTCATAATTCATAATTCTTTATTGCTTCACGTGATACAATGCGTAAAATAAGACTTAATACACAATGCACACATGACCCTGTAAGGGCACTGCAAATTTTATAAAAATTTTATACACTACTTATACTATACAATGAGCGAGTCCACCAACAAAGCTATGCACCTGTCATACACCACTTCACACGACAGAGTACAACAACTGAATACCCACTAAATTTTACAATTTCGGAAAAACACCGATTATTACCAGAGAATTAACAAATCAGACCTTATGTTTTCGTGACTCACTCGCGACATCACTCGGTGCTGCCACCCAGAAATTATTAGCGATAGCCCATAGTAATGCAACCCAGCGACGTCACGGCACGATTTCCCTTAAAAATGTGTATCTTCGGCACCTTTGTAGATACCAACAAAACTCCCTCACCAACCAGCTTGTCCCAACTTGATAATCCATCGTTAACATTTTTTATGTCTATCTGTTTTTATACATTTAATTCATTAACTGCTAAAGTTATCGACATGAAATTTGCAAAGCTTGTACACAGGAACCTTTGGACCAACTTTATATTTCTTATAGCACGACAGTAATATGTGGCGCGATATCTTAAACGGTGCCGAAGATATGATTTTGGTATGATATTGATATTTGGTATTTTGTCTCGTATATAGGTACAAACAAGAC
Source organism: Luffia ferchaultella (assembly GCA_949709985.1). NCBI lineage: Eukaryota > Metazoa > Arthropoda > Insecta > Lepidoptera > Psychidae > Luffia > Luffia ferchaultella. Next base: position 1,128,720 of record OX453261.1, read on the forward strand.
TATGGAAATTTTGACATTTGCAGTTGAGAGTGAAATGTGATCGGGTTCGGAATCAGAACTGAGATTGGGACCAACACCGCAACCAGTAAATTCACCTTACGTCCACGCTGGCCGAGCCGCAGCTGTTTAAAAAAACCGGACAAGTGAGCACATAAAAGGTTTTGTACCACAGTACAATAACTTAAAAAAAAAACACGTTTCTTGTATGTACTCCCTTTGATTTTTGACTTTATTTTATTTTTATTTTATTTTTATTAAGCGACGACCGCTTAGCCTAGTGGGCAGCGACCGTGCCTGCGAAGCTGGAGGTCCCGGGTTCGAATCCCAGGTCGGGTCAGTATTTATATGATGAATACTAATACTGGCACCGGGTCTTGGTTGTTATATGTATGTGGTGTCTTCGCTTGGTACCCAAAAAACAAGCTAATGCTTAGTTTGGGACCTAGACGTTGTTGTGATTCTGTGTGTTATTATTATTGTTAAAGTGGCCATAGTAACACATATTTCATGAAAATTTCAAATGTAAGCAATGATCTCACAACCACCAATCACCAAAAAGGTCGAAATAAACACGTTTCTTGTATGGAGACTGCCTTTAATTTTTAACTTTATTTTATTTTTATTATATGTTGCTATAGCGGCTAACACATTCTGTGAAAATTTCAAGTGTCTACGTATTACGGTTCAGACGATACAGCCCAGTGACAGACGGACGGACGGACAGCGAATCAGTAATAAGGTTTTCGGTGGTATTCTTAGGGTACAGTATAGAAAATAGTAGACAAAGTTGCGGCCGGACGCCTATTTAATGATTTAAAACACAATATATTTTTAATCCGTCAATTTTAATTTATACTTAACACACCCGAACCTCTAAATATAAATAAAATGTTTTCGGTAATATTCATTTTTTTACACGATTTACCAACGATTTTAAATCCGTCATATCGATTTTTTCTTATATTTGACTTCTAATTTGTATCCAACTAACCCAGCAATCCAAAAAGCCCTGGAAATCAACCATCATAATTTTTCATCGATTTTTATTCGAGGTAAATGATTTCACCATTATTTGTTTTGTTACTAAACAAACGAATAATTAGTATACAATTTCATGTTTTATTTGACACTAATTTAGAAGCGTATAAAAATGTTTAAAAAAAAGACTGTAGGTATTAATATTTTATAAATTTAACTTAACTTTTGTGGTAAAAAAAAAATAAAGAAGGGAAACAATCGAATAAACCATCCACATGTATTAATACATACAATCAATATTTCATGTAGCTAGACATTTTTCCTTAGCAACATCTGTGTTGGACACACTTTGGTGTATAATGGAGCTGTCGTGTGCAGGGCTCAACTTTGATTGTAAGGTACAACCGAAATTGGATCTTATTCGATTACATTAGAAATTGTATTCGAATGTTATCGTTTAACGAGTTTACTCCAGAGTTACGCGTTGTTCCGTGATGCCAAAATCAGTTCACGCCTTTAGTTGAAACCGCAAATTGCTGTAACTTTAACTTTATTCATAGAAGATAAGTAAATATGAGAAATGCTATATCCTCGACTAAGAATGTTTAATAATAATAATACCTAGGACATCTCACATCACACACAGTGTCATCTAGTCCCAAAGTAGGTAAACATTATGCCTGTATTATAGGTACCAGACAACTGGTATACCTACAAACTTAAATGTTGAACAAATATGCAAACAAATATTTATCCCTAGCGGGAATCGAATCCGCGACCCTTAGCTCAGCAGTTAGGGACTCTAACCACTCGGCCAATCGGTCAGTCATAATTATATATTGCATCAGTTAATAATAAATTTATGAAATTAAATTATGGATAGTTTCATACAATAATTACACATTTAAAATAGGAATAATAATAACAATTGTAATTGATTAAATAATAACAATTAAATACCAGTTACGAATGTTCTTATTAACAAATAACATAATTATGTCATCCACTCATAAGGGAATATTGTCTGATACACATTAACTTACAGTTACTTAATATTTTTTGACTACCACTAACTTTATGACTTTTAATCAAAGTTTATTTCGAAGACCTCCAAATTGAGTTTGTCAGTACAGTTCCAATCAAACTTTATGGCGGATGTGAACAAGGCACAAGACGCGTCGCAGTAACCAGTTTTAGGTGTAGCGGGACGCAGTGGAGCGAGGGGTGTATGACTGTACCTGCGCAAGCACGCTCATAGCGTTGTATTCCGATCCGCCATAAAGTTTGATGCGAACTATAACTGAAAGTAATTTCGCTTTCAACGCGAATAGTTCGAGTGCCTAAATGGTCTTTCACCCGAGGTAAACATACTGCTTTTCATTACGAATATGAAGAAAGTAAAAAAAAACATTAAATTCATGTCTGAATCTGATGAACTCATTTTATAGAAATATGTGTCTATGAACTAATCAGCACTTGACAAAACAACTAATCGATAATGGTAAATATTTACTTTTAATTTACATAAATTAAATGTTAATTTAGTTGAAAGTAAATTATAAGTATAAAGTGATTCCTAGAAAATTGTTCATAATATTTTTTAATTGCAATTTTACACTGCGATTTCAAAGAGTTGTATAAAACGTTGGGACATGGCTTGCATAGCTCCCTTTTTATTTTATTTTTTGATAGCAGGAAAAAATCGTTTCCCAGGGACGAAAAGTACTACTTTCGTTCCTCTAGGTAACTTCAAGCGTACTTTCCGAGTATGAGTAATGAAAATATTATTTAAACTATTACTTTGATACGGGCGCCCGTGTGGAATGAATGAAGTGACAAAATTATTCCAATCCACAATGCAAAGCCGCGGGCGCCCGTATTAAGGTAGCCGTCTGTAACATAGATACTTATTTAAGGCCACGCCCCTCGGCCCGATACGCGACATACAAATGCGAAGTTTGCATTTCATCACCAAATTTCTTTAACTGAATTATTCGAATGACTCAAAGACCTATCCAGAGACATATTTTCGTTTCTTGATAATAATTACAATTGATATAAAACTGATTCCACATCTTCAATCACTCACGCGTTTAAAATCATCTTTACAATCCGAAAAATTTAGTTAATGAACTGAAGAATATGTATTTTTTTCGGAATTTTCGTATTGAACTGAGCGAGTCATGTCATTTCGCATTTTATAGAAATATGTTATATTTATTAAGAAAAACAAATAAGTGCAAGAATTTTATTGATATTTACAAAAATGCCGAAGATACAAGTTTTTGAAATAAAGCGTGCTTAATTTCACTATGTCGTTGTGTAGCGGTTCATAGATTACACCTACCTTCCAAATTTCATCTTTATATTGCCAATAGTTTTCGAGAAAAGCCATAGACAGACAGACGGACGGACGGACATGACGAAACTATAAGTGTTCGTTTTTTGCCATTTGGCTACGGAACCCTAAAAAACCAGTGCGAATCGGACTTGCACACGTAGGGTTCCGTACTACCGTGCTATATTAAAGAAACACGTTTCTTCCATAGGAAGAAATTTTAGCAACCATCCAAAAAAGTCTAGATGTTAGGTATCACCAATAAACCTCATTACGTAAATAAAAAATATAGGTTACATTTTCATAATAAATTATTTTATCTATAGTGTTACTTTGGGTTCGGTTGCCTTCTTTGTGACGGCGCGCCCGAGACCTTGAGACCGAGACGGGGCGGAGTATGCGGCGGCTGTGTGTGGTTTCTAAAGTTATTGATTTTTTCGGGAAAGGTTTGTGAAGTCATATCTCAATATTTTTCTACTGAGCGATACTAAAAAAAAAAAAACAAGACGGCCATCTTTTTTACCAAAGATCATTACATTATTTGAATGGTTGTTTGAATTTCACCTTGTATATTGTATAGTATAGACACTTTATGAAAATTTCAAGTGTACGCAATGATCTCACGACAACCAAATAGTCGATAAAAACACGTTTCTTGTATGAGGGCCTTTAATTTTAAACTTTATTTTATTTTTAACTTCCCGCTATACAAGAGAAGTTATAATGATCTGTGGAAGTTATTGATTTGGGTCCGATTTACGAAAATGGAGTTTTCATCAGATCTGCACGTTTTGAAGTCTTGGGAAGCCATTCTGACCATTTTCGGCTGGACATCCGTATGTGTGTATGATTTTTTTTTGTCGTATATCTTGAGAACGAATTGACCGATTAAGACCCGCGATATGGCGTTTGAAAGGGTTCATCGAGACTTAGATTTGATTAGATTTTGAAGTCAATCGATCGAGCTGTTTCAAAAAGATTCAAAAAATAATCCTCAAAGAAAATATTTTTTAACGTTTTCTTAAATAACATTGAGATTTTCCAACCGATGTACTTGAAACGTTATACACGTTTGTGGTACGTAAAAAACTGCGTCGAGTACCGCCAAAAATATCAAAATCGAAAAACGAGTTCAAAAGATATCGCAATTCACAAATTTCCGAAAACATTTAACATAACATTGAGATTTTAAGATCAATCGGTTTTCGGTTTTGCACAAAAATTTTGTGTTTACAATATTACATATAATGCCGTAAATTGCATTAAAATAAAACAACGCGTTCAAAAAATATCGCAGTCTACAAATTTTCCCGAAAAAGTGTTTTTTTAAATATAACTTTGAAATTTTACAACAAATAGATTTTTGACTTTACACAAAAGATTCGTGCTTACAAAATTGCACAGAATGCCGTAAGCTGTTTTAAAATCAAACGAAGTGTTCAAAAGTTCGCAGTTCAAATATTTCCAAAATATCATTTTCTTTGATATGTCCCAGGTTTCTGAGCTTGAAGAACTTTAAATGTACGGAAATTCTATTTTTGGGCTTTGAGAGCTCGAAACATAAATATTATGAGCTCGAAGAGCTCAAAAACCACAAACATCGATATTTTGAGTTCGAAGAGCTAAATAGATTTCTAATTTTCGAGCGCTTTGAACTCGATAATAGCGGGAAGTTTCAGGGATGGCCTGCAGGGTCAACCGATTTTTATTATTTGTTGTTATAGTGACTACAGTAATAGGCACTCTGTGAAGATTTCCAATGTCTACCTATTACGATTCAGACGATACAGCCCTGAGACAGACGGACAGAGGAGTCTTAGTAATAAGGTTTCCGTTTGTACCCTTTGGATACAGAAGCCTAAAAACCGAGAATGAAAACGCTGACAAACTTACAAGGGAATCTTTAAATCATGTATGAGATCCAGGAACTACGATAGGTTGGATTTTCGACAACAGTAAAAGAGATCGATTGGCTGAGTTGTTAGAGATCCTAAGTGAAGAACCGAAGGTCGCAGGTTCGGTTCCCGCCCGAGACAAATGGGTGTAAAAATATTTATATATTATAAAGAATATTTAAGTACTTATGTATATCAGTTGTCTAGTCCCCATATTACGAACACAATACTTGTTTACTTTGGGACTAGATGGCGCTGTGTGCGATGTCCCAGGTACCTATTATAATTATATGAAACTAAATAAGCGGATATGAAGAAATCTCAAAACAAATAGAAAGTTTTTAAGAACACAAACCTGCAAGACTAGTAATACATTGTTAGAACTGGCTAGAAAATAATCACAGCATAATATAATGCAATTTAATAAATCTATGCGTTCAAGCCACGTTTTTCATTAGTGAAATAGGTACAGTTGGAACGTATCTACAGTTAAACATCATTATACCGATAGTACTTACTTCAAAGTGATTCTGCTGACGCTACAACCAGGTGTTCCCCGTGATTGATAGCGTTTGTGGCGTTATTAATTCATTCTGCGGGCTGACTGTACTCTGACCATGACTCTGACCGCTCAAAGCACACAAAATGATAATTTTCTTGTCTTTAAAAATATATCTATCGTATATAGTAATTTCAAATAATCTTAATTACCTCCACTTAAACCAAAAAAAAAATCACAAATAAAGTAATATGGATTTTTATATTACTTAAGCCAGAAAAAACTTTATAATCTATGAAAAGTAAATAAAATACACTATCATATAAATATGACTTGAATCTTGTAAGATACTGCAGACGCGGACTATTTTAATTTTTACAATTTTTTATTTTTTTATTTTTATTGTCCCTGCCGCGCCTGCTTACGCGTTGGGTTTTGTATTTTATGTTATTGTTTTTTTTTAATCTTATACAAAGAACCAAAGTTCTCTTGTTTTTATATATCTTGGCTACACGAGCCTGATTGTTTCAAAGATAATTGAGTTAATATCCACAACTGACCGATCCAATGTGGTCCTTTGTTTTGTAGTTAACGTCAAAACAGTATCATAAAAGTGTTATATTATACTAGCTTCCGCCCGCGACTTCGCCTACGCGGACTGTCGTTACGCCGTTAAAAACGACAAAAAAGCCTTTAAAAAGTCGTTATCTGCTCTCGCCACTCTTCATATTCCCTTTCACACTTACTCTCATCTAACTCGTGCTTCAATCTGTCTATTGTAATATGATTCTTTCTCGCTCTCATTCCTACTCATATTACCATTTTACACATCCCGCTGTGACCCTCCCTCTTACCCAGTTCTTCCCTATCACCGCCCTCCCCCTCCTCCATCCATAGGCCGAGCTGTCCTACCGGACGCCTGTCTAAAAGTTACTTTTCCATCCCACGGGAATAGTACTTTTTTTGAATGAAAGGTACCCTATCTCCTTCTCTGTACCCTTAACAAAGTGTACTTAAAATTTCATGATCATCGGTTGAGTAGTTAAGGCGTGAAAGTGCAACAAACATACAAACACACTTTCACATTTATATTAGTTAGGATGTATATTTATATTAGGAATTGGCTACGTACTAGCTTTCATTTGATACCCATACTGTTCTAAAATATCGCCCTCTTTTTTGATTCGCATAATAATAATAATATTTCTGACATGCCACACAGCACCATCTAGTCCCAAACTAAGCAAAGCTTGTATCATGAGTACCACACAATTGATATACATACTTAAATATTGTTTGTAATATATACACATACAGATATTGGACACCCAGTCACGGAACAAATAGACATGCACACAAATATTTGTACCGGGCGGGAATCGAACCCGCGACTCTTGGCTCCGCAGTAAAGGTCTCTTACCCCTCGGCCAATCAGTCAGATATTATAAACGCTATATCACGCTTACAATTAAGACGAATCTAATGACACCTCACAACCACACTTCCACCACCTATGTTGAAGTTCATCAAGTCGTTCAAACCACAGCCACAAACATACGAAATGGACATACATACAAATATACATACAAAACATTATTCTTCGCACTCAGGTGAAAAGAATGTAGTGTTATTTTGAATGACTGATTGTCCGAGTGGCAAGAGACGTTAAGGTCTCTAGCAGAGCCAAAGATCGCGGGTTCGATTCCCGCCCGGACAAATTTTGTGTAGATGAACATTTTGTTTTGAATCTGGGTGTCAAAGTATCTATATATAATTATCTAGTACCCTAGTACCCCATAAGACACACATAATACCTGCTTACTTTGGGACTAGATGGCGCTGTGCAGGATGTCCTATGTATTTTTATTATTCTGTGGTAGTGTGAGAAACCAGCTAAATGTTTGTCCTACATCTATATATTAAAGTCCCATGTGTGTCAACAAAAATTTAAGCCGTGTTCTCACATTATGCGGGTAGAACAGCTGTTCAGCGAGAATTCTAATATATAAACTTTAAAAAAATATATATATACCTATTTATATTTCCTACATATAATTGATGGTTTTTCACCAAGAATTATGACAGAGATGGCGCGGGCGAAAAAAGTTTAAGGTAAGGTATTTACTATTAGAAGGGTCCGGTCATTAGTGTGTATTAGGAACCCTATTTTCTTGCACGCGCTTTTTCAATTCGACGTGTAATTTTAGATGGAGACGATCGAAAACATGAACAAAATGTTATCATTGTTTTAAAGAAAAAAATTATAAATTAAATTACATACGAGATGTACAGAATATTTATTTTCTTTTTAATCTAAAATTTGACTAGTGGGTTACACAAAATTCTACTCGAATCTACGCGAATATTTCAAAACAGCAACTGGTATATATTTCGTCTCTGTGTAAATTTTTTTCTCACATTTTTGTTGTTACGCGGTATCTCTATGGACATCTATGGTTGTAATCATAGAGTAAATTTTCACAGCAGAGGAGAACCTAAAAATTTCGGTAGTGCGCATAAAAATACGAATTGACTAGAAGCCCTCTTCTACGCTTACCGTCTAACCACTCATACTCTAGCTAGCTGGTGTAACCGTTTGGCGAGAAGGTGAGTTTCAGTACGGTTTCAGTCCACGAGGTCCCCGCGTGCCAGCCTTTACCCTCGCCAAATAGCGTTTGACAGTTTCGATACTGTGAAGTGAAATTTCCGACTCTATTAAAACCAAACCTGCTGTCAAATTTATTTACTCTATGGTGGTGCGGGTAATATTGTACAATGCGTAATAATATCTTACAAAACACAGTATAACATAGAACGTAATTTTGGTTAGTCCGTCTGTCGCGTCGGCCCGCATATGGGTGTATTTTATCAGTGAACGAACGAATTACGGACACGATGGGTTCAACAATGTGGGACACCAATGGTGGCGGCCAGATTTCTTAAATATTTTGTTACATATGTACCTATATATTATTTTATTGTATGTACTTAAGGGGATTCATATTCATAAATCTGTTTAGTAATTGTGTGTCCCTGCGTGTAGATTACATACTTTCAATAACTCATATCACGATTTTTGGTTCGTTTTCACCTTATTTTAGATATTGTTCTAATTATTATAATAAACAACAATTCCCAATATTATTTTATTATTCTCAGAAAAGACATTATTACTTATTATTGAGGTCTAAGGCTCATTCCTTTTATTTAATTATATAATAGAATGAATTCTTATATTTCGATTAGCGGCGGGGCCGTGTGACAAAAACAATATTTTATAATATTTTTTATATGTATTTTTAATCATTTTGTCATATGTAAGTGAAATAACACAATTTAATGCACCCTAACATAACACAATACAAAGAACCGGGTTATATACTTGGTGTTCAGCTGAATATAGGCCAAACTTATAGAGCGTGTAGAGCTTACCGAATTAAACAATAAGTTAAAAAAAAAACTTTAAACATGTTTTTCTCAGTAACCGTTAGTTTGCGCCATTTGTTTAGTTCGGTAAGCTATACAAGTTCTATAAGCTTTGAAATACTTTTAGCCAAACACTTTAAATATAGTCGTATAAAACGATCATTTTATCTTCTCTGTATCTGATCTTATATGTGAAATAGCATTTAAATCGTTTCAGGGGACTTAAAATTAAAATTTTACTACGATCGTATGAACCACAGAGTAAATTAATTTGACAGGAGCGTATAGTTTTAATAGAGTCATAAGCGCCCGGAGATTTCTCGGGGGTGAAAGCGACTGAAGAGCGGCGCGCGGGGACCTTGCACACTGAAACTCGGACAATTCTCCATCTTACACCAGCTATAGTATGAGTTGTTAGACGGTAAACGCCGAAAAGGGCTTCTACTTAATTCGTACTTTTATGGTATGAACGTTTAAATTAGTTTTCAAAAATTACGTTTTAAGAAGTAATTTTACTTGAGTTGAATTACTCTTTATTGCCAATGTATGCCGTAGAAAATTCTAAAATTCTAAATTATTAAAAAAAAAACTAGGCATAGCTAGAACATGTACCTACCCTGTAAGGGCACAAAAATATATATAATAATCAATAATAATAAAATGCCGCCAGCCTTTTGGGCACTTTGCCGCACGGCACTGATTTGGATGATTTTTTTTTAATTTGTAGGTATTTTTAGTTTTTAATTAGTGTTTAATTTGATATAAGCTTTTATTTGTGATTTATAAATTTAACACATAAATAAATATTAAAATATACTACATACAGCCTCTGTCTCCAATCGATATCGAATCTATAATTATTGGCTTTTTGTCTTTTATTTGTAAGACTAGTACATAAGAATTTGTTGATCTTCCCACAATAATAATATAACAATACTTTTGAAATTTATGTCAGTAATAATTTAGTTTATAGAATATTCTTTTATCGTTGCTTTTAATTTAAGACTTTAATTTTTATTTATAACAAGAATACGACTTAGTCAAAGCTTATCTGTTTTGTTATTTAATTTATATGAACATCTAATTTATATGAAAATTATAATTAATTGCGTTACAGAGTGCAAAATTTCAGCCAAAGCAAATAATTTTATTGTGTACGTCGAAACAAAAAAAATCGGAAAATCTAAAATGCCACGCCTCATAATAATGAGAATCATCGGTTTTTTATTTATTTAATTATTATAAAATTACAAAAATGTACATGGTTGTTTTCGAAAGGGTTGTTGTAATGAAAAATTACAATTAATTTTTAAAAAACCAGATAGTTTAATAGTGTTTTCGAAAATATTTGTGCCTCCGAAGTTCCTTACAACATACCTAACTGTCAAACGCCGTTTTAGGACTAAAAAATTTGAAACGATGGGTCCCAGGTATTATTATTAACATTTTTAGGTCGAATCGTCTAAATATTGATTTTAAAAAAAATTCCCCAAAAGTCCCAAAGTAAGCAAGTATTATGCTTGTATTATGGGTATTAGACAACTGATATACCTACTTACTTAAATATTCTTTTATAATATATACATAGACACCGAACAAATAGACATGTTCGTGCACACAAATATTTATCCCGGACGGGAATCGAACCCGTGACCCTGGGCTCCACTGTTAGTGTCTCTAACCACACGGCTAATTGGTCAGGCTATTTATCTGTAAAATGGTATACGATTTATTGTATAAATAATTGAATATAAAGAAATGTGATGTATTTTTCATGGCTAGATAAGAGCACTATACATAATACTTCGCATTGTGAGACGTGTAATAAGTAAAAAAATAATCACAAATTAGTCTAGCACGAGTACGGAGATCGGTCATAAACAAAATACAGATAAAAGCCGTGCCCGTATTGCTCGAGATCAAATGGGAAGAATGATGCGGGCTGTACAGTCAGCAACACAAACTTATCACGCAAAAGATATTCGGTGATATTGTTCTATATAGACATAGATAACTACTTATCATAATTCTCAGTGTGGTTATGTTTGCGTAGTTGCAAAATCGAAAGATGATCGCATACATTGGAAAATGTTCGATTTTATTCGGATTCACTCGTATATGCCCTGTGAGTATTCATTTTTTTTTATTTTTCTATTTTCTTCGAGATAAAAGCCTAACCAAACAGAAAATTTATTTCATTTCTAGATGGATAGACTGGGTAAGTTTATATTAGGTTATGTTATGGAACGAAGCATAGCGGAGTGAAAAACCACCTAAAACATGGTTGTTTAATTTTAAATTCGTTGATGGTCCAGCCATGAACCTAGGAACACCCGAACTTGCTTACGAAACACGTCTAGTAAGTCAGCTTGTTATATACGCACGCACGCGTCAATTTGAACACACTCATGCCACAGTACGTCTACCGTACTACGTATACGTCTACAGTACGCTGCTGACGCTGCGAAGTTCCACTCACACATACGTACCACGGCCGTACTGCAGTGCTTCATTGCATTGGTCGCTCGGTAACATTCAATTGAAATATTTAATACGTCTAAAACTGAGGAATGAAAATTTCCTATAGGTACAAATGATATAGATATTTCAAAATTTAGAAACGACTTTTTTATTTAAGTCAATCGTCGTTGAAATATGCGCTCCTCAAGTCCTGAAAAATGATTTCCCCCCTTTAATTTTTCAACTATGTGGTGGGAATTTTTCAAAGTACTAAACGAATTAAAAACTCACGTTTTGGAAAATTGGTTAGAATTAGATATATTCAGTCATTTTTGAGATATTTGTTTTCAAACTTGTTATTTTAATTTTAACCATTATTTTCATTCCAACTACGGAACCCTTCACTGCAAGTGATCCGACGCGCACTTTATCGGTTTTATTTCATCATAATGTAGTTAATCTGTATAAATTTAGTATTAAACAATAGTTCCATATGGGAGGCGTTGAAAGATGTTCAGTTAGCACAAGTGTTAGGTATAGCACGCGCCATCTTCAACTCTATTCAAATCATTGTTTTTAAAAACAGCTTCACATACAGTGTAAACAGATGCGATGGCGCGTGTTATAAAGGATATACGTAAAAACTTTTGAGAGACAAACTGTTTAATTATTAGCATGTTGTATTCATATACTTACTAATATACAGGGATTTCGGGTCGCGACTTCGGCACGTGATTGACGCTCGCCTGACAGCTGCTCGGGATAAACGTAAATAATTTATTCACTTTATTACTATTTTTTTTTTCTCGCGTTTGTAAATTAATTGGCAGTTGATTTTCTTAATAATATTGATATTATTATTAATTTTACTTCAGTTTGGAGTTTCAAAATTTAGTATACTTAGTAATATTCGTAGATTCTGAATGAAAATAAAAATATAAGTTTTAATGTTTTATTAGTTGAATTTTACGTGGAGACTGCGTGGACTTATTTTGTTAAGATTTTGTCAAATAATTTGCGTATAATTGTAAATATAATTGAACTAAATTAGGTCTTGATATTCCATGTGAACTTTGTTTTGGTGGGTATTTTGAAATAAATGAGACATTCTTACTGGTAAATAAGATTTAATATTCACTTTAACATAACTTTTTGTATTTTGGGAAGTACTTATGTTTTTGTTTTTATTCGTGATGAACTACGAATCACCATAATAATATATCCTTGAACAATTTTAATGCGTTTTTGTTTATGGTTAGATTTATATCTTAATTTACACAACCGTTCAATAAGTGCAGTTGGCTCAGGTGGAAAAATTTCGCGCGTCAGTGCCGGGCTCGTAGGTTCGAATCCTCTCTGACACATTTTTGACATTTTTTTTTTTTTATATTGAAACTGATTATTTGTTGTACTGAATCATTACTACATTACTTAATTCAACACAAAGTTATTGTTATTGAAGACAATTTGATTTATTTATTTATATTTGACATTTGATTGTTGTATTTGGTTATAATACTGCTTAATCATAATGACTCGTAGACCATCCATTCGCGATCTGGAGCAAAAGTTGAAAGCTGCGCTCTTGGAACTGAAGACGTCCAAAGAGTTATGCAATCGACTTGTGGCTGAGCGCGAAGATCACGAAACGGAAATTGAATCGGTCATATTTATGAACACTAAATTAAAAGGCGAATTAGCTGAATTAGATATTAAATGCAACGATGTAACTGATCAGCGCGATCAGTTACAGGTTCTTGTGAACGAAATGGATAACTGTCGAGCGCAATATGAACACTCACTGATGCAAGTTCAGACCCTTCAGGATGAGTTACACATCAGTAAAATGAAAATTCTTAAACTCGAACATAAAATTGATTTATTTAAATTAAATGAAACTGTTCAGTTGTGCGACACAGTATTAGATAGTACGGCGCGTCTTGACACACGGAAACCATACAACAATTTGATTAATTGTAAAAAAATTAAAAAGCTTTTTAAAATAAAAAAAATTATTAAACGTTCAAAAATAATGATAAGGCAATTAAATTGTAATTACAAAAAATTTAATTTCAAGAAACAAAATTTAGAATTAAATCAATCAATAAAGTTATTTGAAACTAAATTATTTGATAAAGATTCTGAGTGTCAGGATTTACAAAATCAAATTAAGTTTCTTCACAGTAGATTATCTGACTTAAGCTTTCAGTTTGAATCGCATGGTTTGAATATAGAAAAACTGAAAAGTATTATGTCGGATTGCGAATTGAACTGCACTGCTTCCACTCAAGTAACTGAGCAGAATAAAAAGTTGCCAAAAAGCAAAGGTATACGTGAATCTGCTAGTGGACACGCCTTTCGGACTTGTCAGAATCCGAAAAAAACGATAGTTTACTGTGACGAAATAGGTATTGGATTAGGAACAATAATGAACGAGTGTGTGAACCAACAGGTTTTAAATTTTTGCATGCCTGGAGCTTCCTACACTCAAATTATTAATAAGATTTTAATTGATAAGCATAGCAAAGACACCACAATTATTATATTGGTGGGAAACAGTTCTGGTGTAAGACGGAAAGATGTAATAACAGGATTTACCCGCCTCCTGGAGTTGTCAAATCAAGAAAATCTCAAAATTGTATTTAGTGCATTTCCGTTTTCCAAGAGTTTAACGGAAAAGCAGAATAAAGACATTCATAGTATTAATACTTTATTATATAATATGACTTGGCGTCATAGTGATGTCCATTTTAATTTCTTTGACATCAATAAATTCAAACATAATTTTATTTTGACAAAGCATAGGATGTACCTATCAAAATATTTTCAAAGACAATTGGCTAATTTGTTAGCCTAAAATATTGGTTCTGCTATATTATGTAATACAGCAGAATCTAGTTGTAAGACTGACCGCAGCTTGTGTGAATCTGCGAATTCTGCTAAAACGCAGCGTTCTTCTGATTTAAACTGGCTGCTCCGACAGAGAGGAAACCTAATATATTTAAATTAGTTCACCAAAACATACAGGGTTTCCTCAGCAAAATTGAAGTAGTGGAACTGTTTTTATTAGAGCTTAATATAGATGTCCTATGCGTTACTGAACATTGGTTGTCATGTGATAAAATGTTATTTAACATCAACAATTACCAGCTCGCAAGCTGCTTCAACAGATAGGCTACTATCCGTGGTGGATCTTTGATCCTGTTGAAGAATGGATATAAATACAAGGAACGTCGAGATGTAACTGCGCTTTCTGTAGAGAGAAACACTGAACTTTCATGTATTGAATTGGAGGAATGTATTATATTGTGTGTGTACAGGCCGCCCAATTCTGACTTTTCTGTTTTTGAGGAAGTGATGGAGGATGCTTTGAGCATACTTTGTAATTCAAAGAAAAATATTTTGGTAAGCGGTGATTTTAACATTGACTTACTTGTAGATTCACCATGGCGCAATAAAATATTATTACTTTTTAAAACATTTAAATTAATAAATGTATTTTTTGAACCAACAAGGGTCTCAGCATCCTCAGCCACTTGTATTGATAACATTTTTTGTAATTGTGATTGGCTTGAAAAGGAAGTGATAAATCATTTACAATCCGATCACTGTGGTCAAATAGTCACATTAAAAAAGAAATCACCCGATAAACCTTTGAGTGTCAGGTATAGACCATTGTCTACAGAGAAATTAAGCGAATTTGCTATTAAAGTGGAAAAAAACATTTTAAATTATAATTTTTTACAAAAAGATCCGAACAAATCATATGAAAGTTTATTTGAAATTGTTTCCAGAGAGTTTGAAAACAGTTTTAAACTGAAGAATGTAAAAACTTGTAACAAAGTGAAATTTTGTGAATGGTCTACTCCGGGCATTCGGAAAAGTAGAGAACGGCTTTATTGTTTATATAAAGATAAAAATTTAAACACTAATCAATCATTTGTAAAATATGTAAAATCTTATTCAAAGATATTCAAAAAGGTTTGTAAAACAGCCAAATCTATTCATATTAGAAATAAAATAGAGAAATCAGAAAACAAATGTAAAACTGTGTGGCAAATCATACGTACTGAAACAGGCAAAATGAAGCCTCCCGACAATGAATTTGCCTTGCGGGTGGATGACAGAACTGTTACCTCAGCAATCGACGTCGCTCGCGAATTTGATTCTTTTTTCCAAAATATAAGCATTAAAATCACGGAACATTTGGGTTCATCTCCTGACCGTGCTGTAACTTTGTTAAAGGAAAATGTACCGACTCAGGGGTCGGAGTTCCGGTTTAAAAAAATAAATTCTTTTAATATTATTAAAACTTTTCAGTCTTTAAAAATTAAAAAGACCGAGGACTTATGGGGGCTGTCGGTGAAAGTTATAGGTTCTGTTGTTCACATTATAGCACCATACTTGTCGAGTATATTTAACGAATGTATTAAAGCGGGCATATTTCCTAATTTAATGAAGTATAGCAGAATAATACCTCTGTTTAAATCTGGTGATAAAAAGGACCCCACTAATTATAGACCAATAGCAGTGTTGCCCACATTAAGCAAAGTTTTCGAAAAAATCATGCTCGATCAAATGCTTTCTTATTTTATGTCCCACAATTTACTTCATTCTAGACAATTCGGTTTTACGAAAGGAAGATCCACAACAGACGCTGGCATTTTACTTTTGAAACATGTTTTTGATGCATGGGAAAATTCCAAAAATGCTATAGGGGTCTTCTGTGATTTATCGAAGGCATTTGATTGTGTTGATCATCGGACATTGTTGCTTAAATTAAAACATTATGGTATAAATAATTGTGCTAACAATCTAATAGAATCATACCTCTGTAATAGAATTCAAAAAGTTGATATTAATAGAGTTAAGTCGAAGGGTTCTATTGTGAAAATGGGAGTTCCTCAAGGATCTATATTGGGTCCCTTTCTGTTTTTAGTGTATATTAATGACTTACCTTACTTGGTAGAAAAATCTGCCGAGATAGTGTTGTTTGCTGATGACACTTCTCTCGTATTTAAAATTAATAGAAATGAAGAGGAATTCTCAACAGTAAACTCTTCACTTTTGCAGGTCTTAAATTGGTTCAACGCTAATAACCTATTATTAAACGCAAATAAAACAAAATGTTTAAAATTTACATTGCCCAATGTTAGACAAGTTGATGTCAATTTGAGACTTGGAGGTGATTCATTAAGTTTAGTTAATGAAACTGTGTTCTTGGGCATTACTATCGACGCAAATTTACAATGGGGTCCTCATATTGTGAGGGTGGCTGGTAAACTGAGCTCTGCTGTTTTTGCAATTAGGCAAATAAGAAAACTAACCGATGTGCCTACAGCGAGGCTGGTTTATTTTAGCTACTTTCATAGCATAATGTCATATGGCATTCTGCTATGGGGAAAGGCCGCTGACATTCAAACAATATTTGTTCTGCAGAAAAGGGCTATTCGAGCTATATATAAATTAAAATCTAGAGATAGTGTAAAGGCTCATTTTAGAGAAGGTAATATTTTGACAGTCCCTTGTCAGTATATTTATGAAAATATAATTTATGTACATAAAAACATAAATGCTTTCTCTAGGGTGGGTGATGGCCACAACTTAAATACAAGACATAAGCATATGTTATCAATTCCCAGGTTCAGGCTCTCAAAGGTTAATAATTCTTTCATGGGAAATTGTATCCGTTTTTATAATAAAATTCCAAAAGAATTGTTAGACTTGAATTCTAATCAATTTATAAAGCGAGTTAAAGTCCAACTCATGAAAAAAGCTTACTATTGTATTACCGAGTATTTAAATGATAAGTGCGCATGGACATCATTGTAATAGTTGTAAGACTTTAAATTAAAAAAGAAAAAACAATTAAGAAAAACATAAGTATATTTAAATAAAATAAACAGAGAGGAGTTTCTTGCCGGTTCTTCTCCTCCTAGTTTTTGAACCGGTACCTAATCAATTTTTACGACTTTCAATAAGTGTGTGCAAACATCTTATATTGAATAAAAACTTTTTGAATTTGAATTTGAACAGTATGTAATAAAAATCCCACCGAGTTTGTAATTTTAGCACCGTGAGTTCTCGTAGTTTCGGATCGTTCTCATCCTATTAATACTATAAATGTGAAAGTTTGTATGTTTGGCAGTCAATCACGCAGCAACGGATCGACGTGATTTTTTGCATAGAAATAGATTATGAGCTGGAGAGTGACTTGAGCAATTTTGTATCCCGAAAAAAGGCACGATTTCTGTGGGATAACTATTTGTCATGCTAAAATGGCTGAACGGGTTTTGATGAAATTTAATACTATTTACTTCTCCTGTGCATCCCGTAAGGAAACGGTTTAAATATAACATTAATATCGATTGTATTACCATACAATACCATCAGCCCATTAATGCTCCACTGCAGGGGCTTAGGCCTCCCCTCAGAAACAGGGGTCTTGGAGCTTAAATCATCACGCTGCTCCAATGCGGGTTGGTGGACTATAATGACTGCCATCTCGACGGCAACCGGGATCAACGGCTTAACGTTCTCTCCTAGGCACCGAATTATTGATAGATTAGAAAAAACTCATTGGTAACACACCCTGGGATTCGAACCGCGACTTTCTAAACAAGAAGCGGGGTCGCTACCACTCGGCTATCAAGACATTATCATCGATTGTATTACATAAGCAAAATGAGGAGGCGCAGAGGTGTATCTGATTGGACTTGTAATGTTCAGAGATGAGTGGAGACAGCCGTGTGAAATGACTGTCTGGCGGCATGGACTGTTACTAAATGGATTGACAATTGCATATTTCGTGGAAGAGAAGAACAATATTATTTTAACATAATTAAATTTTCATAAAATGTTTGTCTAATACTACGAACGGCGACTGCTTCTAAAATGTTAATATTAGGTTTAAACACATAAACATAAAGCATTTTTTTTATGTTTGAAAATTATAATCTATATATTAATATATATATAAATATTATATGTGAATGGGGTAGTAGTTCTTCATTTGTAGGCTCTTTTTAAATTTAAACAAATTCAATTCTAAAAATTCATGCTTTTCTTTACAAATTAAAAGAATTTGTGTGTAAAGGAAACTAATAGTCAAAAAAAAGTTTATTGTCAATTTTGAAAATGGATGAAGTCTGTTCTTTAACAAATTGTACGAATTAGTATGTAAAAAAAAACAATAATTAAAAAAACGTAAAAGATCGGCATTTATTCATAAAAATTTTTTTTTCATTAATTTTATATATTCATGAATTTTCTTCTTTTACAAATTGTGTGAATTAGTGTATATAAAACCAATCATTACACTCTTGGTATAATTCTTGATAATTGAATGTTGATGATGTTTTAAAAAAATTTGGTCTGTAATTTTTTTTTGTATGTCTTATGCATGTCAAGTCAAAAATTGATTTCTACTAATAATGACTAGCCAAAGTAAGTAAGTATAGTATTATGTGATATTATTCCAAATGTGTAAAACATAAGCAAAGGGTTAATATTTGGTGTAGAACAAAAATTTTGAGCGGACATATTAATCCATCAGACCAACCAACTTGACAGAGGAAATTGTCTAGTAAAATAGTTCTTGTTTTTTTTTCATAGAAATTTCTTTTTCTTTTAATAAATACTTAAGGTTGTCTGACAGACCCGAAATAAAAGTTTTATGAAAATATAGCAAATGTGAAGCTTTTTCGGTTATTTTTCAATTTTTCTTTTCAATGAATCTCAAAAAAAAATTTATTATTAAAAATTGACAGCTGATGACGTCACTACTACTAATTATAACTACGATGTTCTACGTATTTCAAAAAAAAATCATATTTTCTCTATTGAATAAGGACATCTATTCTTATAAATACAAAAAAATTTGGTGCATATTGCAAAATTTTGAACAAAACTCATTCGTCAATTCTTGTCTGCTTATAGGTACTTGTCATCACTCACTGAAATGTGTCGGCCATTATGGTTATCACTTTTTCCAGTGAACTGTCGTCAAATCGAATTATTTTCAAAACATAGTGATGGGGAAATACCATGAGTCGATTCACACTTAATAAATTTAGAAAAAAATCTTTTACCTAGGCTTAACTACCCTTGAATATAGAATACAATGAATAATTTCACGATTCGGATACGAGACAATATTTTTTTCGAATTGAATTGCAACGCACTCGCATATTAAAGCCCCCCCTCAAACCTGTCAACCTGCTTATCAGAGTTAGTCAGTTTACCGGGAGGGAATGACAGTGAAGTAAAGTGATCGTGAAGCTAAAGGCCGGGCTACACTAACGTGTACACCTGCAAAATGGAAATGACATACATTATGCGCGAATAGATAATGATGTCGATGTATAATTACGTCTGAATAAACTACTTTTTTTGTTTATAAAGACTGATAAAGGGTATAATAATAATAATATCTGTGACATACCACACAGCGCCATATGGTCTTAAACTAAATAAAGCTTGTATTATGGGTACCAGACAATTGATATACAAACTTAAATATTCTGTATAATATATACATATATAGAAAGTTTACACCCAGATACGGAACAAATACGCATGTCGTGTACACAAATATTTGTCCCGAGCTGGAATCGAATCACTCGGCCAATCGGTTAGTCAATTGATTTTAATATTTCATTTCAGAAACTAACCGTGTCACCAAAAACAGTACCGCAGTACCATGACGACTCTTTTGGAATATTATCGTAACGTACGAGCAACTACTAACGCACAGTTCGTACATTCGCTGATCCTAGCTATATAACAGAAGACGAGTCAATTCACTCATACTGGGTGGCCCATTTTCTGTATGGACATTTCTACTTTCATTATTAAATCCATTATTTTCTTACAACGTTTAAGCATCATGCGATTCAACCCGTGTGAATTTGCCGCGTGTTGCGGAGTTGCGACGAAGATTATTTTGTTTTTGCGGTTCTATCTATACAAACCAGGATTTCAGTTTGTAAATAATTCCAAGTTACCATTACCTTAATTTCTGGAATTAACATTATTTTAATACTTCTGCTTGTAAATGAATTCCAAACTATCTGTAGACATCTAGGAAAATATCTAGTACTGTTTTTTAGGGTTCCGTAGCGAAATGGCAAAAAAAGGAACCCTTATAGTTTCGCCATGTCTGTCCGTCTGTCTGTCTGTGGTTTTTCTCGGAAACTATTGGCAATATATAGATGAAATTTGGAAGGTAGGTGTAATCTATGAACCGCTACGGAACGACGTAGTGAAATGAAGAATTTTTTTTTTGGGGTAGGTCGCCATACATGTAACTGAATTATGAAAAAAATATTCATTGTATATTAACGCGAGAGGTACCAAACGATAAGTCTTTAAAAATGATATCAAGGTTTCAAACAACTTTTTTTATTTAAGTCAACAGTTGTTGAGATATGCACTCCTAAAGTCCTACTTTTTGTTACAGTCATGTGTTTTTATTGTATGTTACCCACCAAGCTTCGAATTAGTATTCTAAATTCAGTTATGTTACATAATAGTATATATTATTATCCAGTTGTTAGGCCCTTTATTATTCATATAAAATTATTTTGTGCAGAGCCCTAAATTTATACGGCATGCTAAAATCAAAAGACGATGTCTTTTCTAAACTGTTGTAAGTATAGTTCGTAATCAGACTTTGTAAACACGATTAAACAATAGTTCTCTGATTAAACTCTTTATCCCTGCGACATAAACTTTCACATTAATGTATATCAAACAACCGACCGTCCCGGGTTAGTGTTCCGAACACATACAGAATTTGAATTTATTTATATTTAAATTAGGTATATTAAGTCAACGTGGCTTACAGGCAAGCTTTATAATAGTTATTAAATGAAGTCCGTTAATTTATTGACGCTATTTCCTTGTGAAAGTGTTATCGGCGAATCGAACCCGAACGTTTAAATCAGATCCGCCCAAAGTTTAAATGCGATAAGTGTAGGTGGGCCCATCTGGCGGGCAGTGTCGCGTTAATTCCGCACGCCAGCTGCGGCCAGACCTCCTCCGCTCTCGAATAACTCCACCGTAAGGATGGGATAGCATTCACGGTACCGCTGAGCTGAATCAATAGAGTATATTACAGGAATGTTAAAAAAGTCCAATCTTAATGCTATGAAAGGGTCTTGTTTTCGTACAGATAATTGACACGGGCAAGTACGTTACTCTATTGTCCTAAACGTAGAGTTTTGATCCATGCGCTAACCGTGGCCAAACCTCCGCTCTTAAATAACTTCCCCGCGGTAAGGATGGGATATATTCTTGGTACCATTATGCGGGATCAATAGAGTCTATTGTAAGATACATAAATTCACATCTCAATTCTGGAGGCGCTTCAAAATCTAACATAAGAAACTTTAAATATTAACAAAATTAACGTAAAAGTCTGATGATTGAATTGTTTAGATAAAATAATTTTTTACGAGTATTATCGGTTACATTGGTAACAACGGGTAATAGTCATATATAAATGATTCAAAAAATAAAAACAGTTTAATCTAATTCTTGTTCGTCTGAATACCATATATATTTTTTCGTGGAATTCAGTTTTAATAGAGTGGAACCGCTGAAGTATAGCGTAGAGTCGCGCCATTTTAAAAATTAATACTCTGACCCATTGTCCTAGGGTTTAGATTTTTGAAACGGAGCGCTACTGAAGCGCCGCGTTGTCAGAATGCGGTAAAAGAACCTACGGTGAGCTGTCGCCGTGGACAATGCCGAGACACGCTTCCTTCTTACAATATGGTATAAGAAATAATAACGAGGGCACCCGTCTGCGCCTTTTCCTATGCTTGTGATTAAAACAGATCGGTAATCGATAAGAGCTATTTCTGCCTCATAACTCCGACCGGATCGAAAGCACATCCCCACATCGGATGAACGTATTTTTCTTTCCCGGATTTTCATATATCTACGTAGGGTTTGTCTGTCAAACACATACTACGTTTGGCAGGGCAAACGAATTGATAAATATATTTGTATCTGTATTTGATAAATTAGTATAAAAATATGTTTGGGTTATAAAACGTGATGATTATTAAGTCGTGATGAGAGATATAAAAGAATAGTTAACGACCTTTTCGGCGTTATTGGAATATGCACAATTTATAATAATAATAATATAATAATAATAACACACACAATCACAACAACGCCTAGGTCCCAAACTAAGCATTAGCTTGTATTTTGGGTACCAAGCGAAGGCAACACATACATATAACAACCAAGACCCGGTGCCAGTATTAATATTCATCATATAAATACTGACCCGACCTGGGATTCGAACCCGGGACCTCCAGCAGGGTCGCTGCCCACTAGGCTAAGCGGTCGTCAAATTAAAGGTCAAGCTTAGTAATAGATAATGCTTTAGTTCCTATATAAAGTGAACGAGTGAAGTAAGTGTACGTACACGTACGTGAAGTACGATTTCATCCGTGAAAAAATCAAACTAAGTCATTTGCATAATGTAGCACATTTGAACTTTGAACTGGTGTACCTAAAGAACTCTTTACACGCCAGTTGATATTTTTTTTAAATTTTCTCTTCAGTGTTACCAGTTCATGAAATAACATTTCTATTCAATTGTAAAAGTCGTTTTAATGTGCGGTTTTTGTAATACGCAGTGAAGGAAATAACCTTGGATGGCTACTACTCCGCCGCGCTCTACTGGAACTAGCATAAAATAAGTTCGAGTGGTCAAACGCGAGTCTTAGTCTATCACTCAATCACGATTATTTTGTAACAGCTGTCTCGTTTTGTTGTACACAAATGCATACTTCACCCCATCTGGTGGTCTGGTTTTGATCCATTTTTTATGCTATCTTCAGTAGAGCCCGGAGTAAAAACATTGATATCTCCATGGAAATAAGTGAAGGCGTACTTGGATGTAAATTAGGTATAGCTTAAATTTTTTTATAAGCACATTATGATTAATGATATAGTGCCGATGAAATTAATGAATTCTTGAAAGCTTTTAAGAACTCGCAACCAACTAGGTTGCATAAAAAAATAGATGAATATCAATGCAGCGAAAGAGATGTGTAAAGCCCGTGCATTTAGTGTAAATCTATAGTCTCTGCCATTCTCCTGAAAAACAGATATGAGCTATTAAATATGGGTATTAAATAAATGAAAGATTAGGTTTAATGAAATTTTATTTCTCAAAGAATTCATTTTACAATTCACTTAGAGTGACAGCAACAGCAAACCATTTGCACTGTTCGCTCAAAATGTAAGCTTTTCATTTATTTTTAAATATATTTAAAATCTTTGATTCCTTAACATCTTCAGGTAAATCATTGTACAGCTGTACACCTTCAAATCTTATATTTTTTCCCGTGTAATGTTCTAGGTGTAATTTGTTCCAAATTATTTTTGCTTCTTGTTGTATTAACTCTTCATTTACAATCAAACCGAAAGTATTAAGCCAAGTAAAGCCAAAATACCAATTCTAGTAATATTTCCACATGGTTGATCTAAAAAACAATATCCAGAGGACACCTGTCGCGCACTTTTGCCTTATTGCAGTTTGGCCTAATAGAATATAGCATATGGCTTGTAATGATGTAACATTCTGTTTGCTTTCTATTCGTTTTTTTTTTTACAAAGAAATAATTCTTTCTGAAATTACTTTGCGGCGAAAACTTTTTGATAGCAGAAAAGTTTTACAGAAACGAATTGGATTAATATAAAATTTAAAAATAATAATAGCGTGACCTCATTGATTGTTTGAATTCCAATCTATTATTGAATTTTATTTTGTTCCTTTAAAATCGCCATGTTTTAAGTGTTTATAGAGATTAAATGAAATTATTTATTTTATATATTTTATATATCCTGATTTATTTGTCCATTCATTACCATTAACAACGTTCATGAATTTAAAACTAAATTTATAAAAATTATAACCAAAAATCAAGTATACAATTAAAACACTTCTTTAAATGTATAGGAATCTTCGTATCGTAAGAAAGATGTAGTTTTTGTTCATCATCAGCCGTTCGTGCGTACTGGAGTATAACCCTTCACCAAAATTTAAGGAGTTACCATGATGACGACGATAAAGTTTCATTTACGCCTAAATTTAAATCAGCCTTTAACATAATAACCATAATAAATTTAAATATAAACACCTGTTATATACCAAAATATCTAACATTTTTTGCAATTTTCCGAAAAGCATAAAGAAGTACATACCTTTGCCGTCTGAAGTCCAATACCGGTTAATAATAACACATTAAAAACACGTAAACTTGACAGGCAAAAAAAAAAATGTTTTTTTGGAACTAACACAATATATTTTTATAAATAATAATTAATTTCGCGTAGATTTTGCGCGTATTTGATAACACGATGTACGTCTAATACGTTCGACGCTGCGCGAGAAACTGAGCCTGTATTTTACTTGCCCGCCCACTTTACGCCCAGGTGTTCGAAATTCGAATAGGGCGGGCGGCAAAGACATGGTACACACGCCGTGTTGATTTTAAGGTTCCGCAGGCGGAATAGGGCGTGTACACACAACAAACATGTTCACATTTGTTTATTTTGAGCAATTTTTTAATCAGCCTTTATAGAGAGATTAACCTAGCTTATATTATAAATGCGTGTGTTTGTTTGCCTTTTCTTCTCGATGTAACAGAGTAACAAAACGATGTGAATTTTCGCATGAATAAAATAACGTAGAGTAATATAGAGTATTGGTTATTCAGGTCGAAGTTTCCCGTAAAATACAAAATTAATTAAACGAATTGAAAGCGAGTAAAGCTTTGAGTTAGGAGATACATAAATAAATGTATTTATTTCAAATCCTTTTTATATATTATATAACATATAACTAATTGACTGAGCGATTGGCCGAGCCTAACTATGCGGAGCCAAGGGTCGCGGGTTTGAATCTCGCTCGGGACAAATATTTGTGTGCATGAACATGTCTATTTGTTCCGTGTTTGGGTGTAAAATAACTATATATGTATAATATATCATAAAATATTCATATATATATTTAAGTATACATATCAGTTGTCTAGTAACCCATAACACAAGCATAATACTTGCTTACTTTGGGACTAGATGGCGCTGTGTGGGATGTTCTAGGTATTATTATTATTAGATAAACAATTTTAATGTAAACGGCTATGATAACGAGCGTCAGTTTTAGTAAACCACGGATCACTATTGTAGAAGACTAGGGCCAGACGAGAGAATTTCAATATTTTAAAATTATTACACAAATATGTGAGGTGTGTGTGAGTGATTGTGGACATGGTGAGTGTGTGAAAGCGTGAGTGGAAATGAGTGAAGGTGTATATATTTGTGTGTGCATTTTGATCACGAGTATATAAGCAATCTTCAGGAATTGATGCATGAGGGTTTTAGCAGAGTTTTAGTGTCGTTGTATTGAGACTGTATGGCCCTCCCAACACTAAATTCTTTTACGGCTATACTTTTTAAACTCATAGTTGATATGAATTTCGTTTATTGAATTTCATCCACTTCACGTTAACCAATTTTGATAAAACTTAGCACGTAGGTGTAGTTTCAATGAAAATAAAATATTGTGGTAACCTAGAGCTGATCTGATAATGAAAAACGCAGGCAGATGAGGGGAATTCCTCAACGGTGTACAGCAGCTACCTCGTATTTGGGCTTTTTTTTGTTTTGACGAGCGCTTTCATCTGGGTTTTTAGTGAAGCACTCTTGGTTATATACGTAAGATGTTTATGGCATGGCAACAGTAGGTAGTGAGTGTAGAATTTAAAAAGTGAAATAGAAGATTGGTACGGCTGCGGAAACATAAATGGAATACTAAATTAAATGTAGTTTCAGAATACTTATTTTCTTTTTCAGTACGAATTTTACATGTGGGTCACAGAAAATTCTACTTCACAGCGAATATTTCAAATCATCAACTAATAAAAGCTAAAATAATTTTGGCTTTGCCTTATGACGTATCACACTGTCAACAAATTATTTTTTTACATTTTAACATTTAATCTACGGCGTATATTTATTTGCTCGCAATTCTGTTGTCACAGCGCGGTATCTTTATGTACATCCATGCTCAATCATTGATTTCGGTGAATTACTATGAGAGCGTGCAGACAATGAAACACCTTGAGAATTAATATATAGGGATTCTAGTATAATCAAAATGTTCTTTTCGTTACATTGTTTGTTTACTACACTTTAAAAAAAAAGGTTGCATTCTAAACAAGCAATGAACTATGCAAACCAAAAAAACGTCTACATGATTGTAAACGAGGGAAAAGTGTACGATGTCACCATACTTTGAATCAGCCTCACTTATAAGCTGTCGCATAAAGATGGGTTGGCTGTTTAACTCCATAATATTATGTAATAGTCTGAGTCCGTGGTACCCAAACTGTGGCCCGTGGGCCGCTTATTTTGTCTCCTTTTTTTTATGGCACGCGTGGTATTTCTTTTATTCACATACAACCTAACTAAGACAATCACAGACAATCTAACTAAAAAGGCAATGGTCACACAATGAAGTGAAGATTTCGCGTAATTAAAACCAATAATGTTGCCCAACATTAAAATCACGTTAATTTGTGTAACTAAAATTTAGTTAAATATTCACGTTTTATTGTAATATTATATATTTATCTAAATAAATAGATATGAATATGAAATTCTTTGTTCTGAGAAAAATTAGTTTTTTTACAATTTACTGAAACATTTATTTAGCGGCCACCAATTTAATTGACAATAAGTGGCCCTGCCAAAAAAAGTTTAAGTACTACCAGTCTAAGTACTCTACCAAGAACTAACTTTCTGCAAAACATGAAATATGACCTGAATTTTAAGACGCTTATAATAGCTTATGAAATAACGTTATTTTATAATACTCTAGACATAATTTCAAAGCAATTTTCAAATGGCAATACGTATTAAAGTGTAACATAAGTTTTGTATAGAAGGGAACACAGCTGGCGCCTGCAACACGTTTTCGTACACTCTACTAAATTATGTTTTGTTTTCTATCTTATTTTATGCACAGTGATGCTGTTCAATTATGGCTGTCATTTTTCAAAAATAATAAGGAATGATGTAACCACAGACGTAATAAAAATTCTAGACTCCCTGTCACTGAATAGTCAATGAAGTACTGCAATGGCGGCCGCGTGTAAGTACGTTTTACTGGAACTTCGCAGGGTACTTGCGGTCAGTGATTTACTATGGTATGAGCGTGTTCAAGTTGACGCATGCGTACATAGCTAGCTGACTTACTAGGGGTGCAGCGGCAGTTAGTTGATCATGAAAAAGAAGTAAAAATCTACATGTGGGTTAGCTATCGCATTCAGTTGTATTGTCAGAGATATAGCGTTGTCCCTTTCCAGCCGATTGACGTTTCTCAAATTATAAAACTAGATATTAAATGGACACTTGAAACTAATCAGAGAAGGACATAATCGATTACAAAAAGGTAAACCTCATTTAACAGACGTTTAACTTGACAACCTACCGCTCTAACGTGTACAAACCATTATCATATATAAATCAATTCGTACACTCATGGAAAAATTAAATACTTAATTTGTATTACTTTATACCGAATCTCAGTGTACATAAGATGAGGTACTTCCAATGAAATATCTTTGTACCGCAACTGAATAACTGCTGCTTTTAGTAAACTATTTAGTACCAATAAACTAAGTTTAATGCATGGTTTTGTTCAAGCAAACGTTAGACATTCATTTTCAGTGGTACGTATTGCGTTGCGATATTTATTAAATCAACTTAAAACTATGCCAAATACGTATAAGATTGCACTGGATTGCACATAGTAAATAAATACATACCATACATTTATCTAGACGATTGTATAAAATCGATCGTTTGTATTTATGTATATGTGCATGGTTGGTTAACATAATCTTGTTGTAACCATAGATATACGTAGAGATACGGTATTGTGACAAAAAAAAATAGCAAAAAGTTATACAACGAAAACCAAATATACACCAGTTGAAGAAAGTGAAGAATCTGCAATTACATTTCACGTGCAATTTACCGAAATGTTTGTTAAAACAAAACAATGATAATGACGTATGGGTTGTTCAGTCACTGACTCTGACATTACGCTCACGTTTTCGATCGTTTTGTAGTATGAGACGCTCCATCTTCATTTTTATACTATCCAAGCACTTACTGTATACCTAGTAGCGCATCAGTTAAAAACGCCATTCCATTCCATCAGCCCTTTTTTATACCCCACTGCAGGGTCTTAGGCCTCCCCTCAAGATGAGGGGGCTTGCAGCTTAAATCCACCACGCTGCTCCAATGCGGGTTGGCGGATTGTTACGACCGCCATATATTGACAGCAACCGGGACAAACTGCTTAACGTGCTCTCCAAGGGACGGAGTCAGTGATAGTTAATGTACTTAAGTCAGAAAAAACTCATTACCACACACCCGGATTCGAACCATGGCCACATGGCCATGGTTCGCTATGTTTGGGCTATCACGACATAAAAACGCCAAATATACGTAAAATATTTCTGTTTGTGCCAAAGGATGAGAAAGTAAAAAAAAAATATTGGTGACGTATTACGAAACGTGTTCTATCAGAAAATCCGACTTTTAATAGGAACTCGACCTTATTTTTCGTATTTATGTTTTTGATGGTAGGTATGACAAATGTAACTGGAAATATCAAACTAGCGACTGATTACTTCTCCCAAGAACTATAAACCCAAACCTTTTGTTACAACTCCTACATCGTTTACAAAATCTACCGTGATCATCAGACTTTCGTGCCGCCACAATTAATGCACTGTACGGCTCTTCCTCAACATTGACTTAAGTGTTTGAGGAGGCCCATCACGCTGGTACTTGGGTGCCGTTAATCTCTTCCTACTTGAAAATTACGATTTCGGCGGAGCATGTGATATTTATTTATCTTAAGTTTTAAAAAAATAATACCTACCTACAATACGCCTATGGTGGGAATCAAACTCACGGCTTTTGTATCTTGCTTAGCTAGTCCGCAACATAATTTTATTCTATATAGAGATCAACCAGAATCTATAATGGTGCTGTTTTTTATAATCAGGTTTTTTCAATCCACTGCTAGAATAAAATCTTTCCTCAAATATAAGTTAGGGAGTTTGTACCGTTGTTGGTTTGTACCATAAACCTTTTGGTCCGACGTAGGACACCGTCGTCACCGTGACGATGTCGGCGCTGTGATATTTATTTGACTTATATAAGTTTTTTTTTTAAATATTAAATTAATTATGTTATATTGAGAAATTTTAGTACTGAGTACAATTAATAATAATAATAATAAAAACAAGAAGAAACCAAATTATAACTAAATTATATAAAAAATAAAACTAAAAGTATTTACAAATTAAAAAATACTATGTAAATTATGATGAATGACAAAATTTTAAAGAGACGATGGGTTCAGGGTACCAAGGATGCTTGCCGCGTTGCCGCGCTGTATTGCGACACTGATCCTCTGAACAAAGTACTCCTTGCTCAAAGGATCCCCTGTCAACAGACACAGCGCGACACCCAAATCGTGGACAAATGATTTGGTATCCTTGGACCAGGGACCCATCGTCTCGACAGCAAAAGGGATGAAATGGTAACGATTTAAAAGTTCCATGTGCTTGGCTGTTTTCCTGCGAGCTGCTGTCTCAGCAGCTGCTCCAGTTTTTTTAGATGTATTTTTTATGTAACTTTGACACAATGTATCTACGCAAGTTACATCCCAAACAAGAGCTTTACCACTTTTGTATGGAACCATCGTGACACTATCGGGTCTCTTGCCGTCACCCCGAAAGATACCTTGAGGCTCAAGACAGCAAGGTATCTGTGCAGAGGATAGAGCGTCTTTTACAATGTTGTTGAGACGATAATGCCTGGAAAAGCGACCAGCATTTTTTATGCAGGAGAGCCCATGGAGACCATAAGTATCTGCATTTTCCCCACAAGCACAACGGTGAGATCGGTAAATATTGAGACCTAATCTCAAAGAG
Source organism: Luffia ferchaultella (assembly GCA_949709985.1). Classification (NCBI taxonomy): domain Eukaryota; kingdom Metazoa; phylum Arthropoda; class Insecta; order Lepidoptera; family Psychidae; genus Luffia; species Luffia ferchaultella. The sequence goes on from OX453261.1 coordinate 1,159,362, forward strand.
ACGGCGATGCGTAAGGAGGCCGGGTCAAGCAACGAGCCCAAATTAGGAGAGGGAATAGCTCGCAGCCAGGCACCGGACTCACTTTCACATGAAGCCAGGAGACGCGCTTCATCAGTGATTGATGATCTTGGAAGTTTTTATAAATCAAAAGTCGAAAACTCATTAGCGAATACGCATGAAGCGCCGGGAACCGTATCCGGTTATCAAAGACGGGTACTAGTCGCTATTCCACCGCAGCTACTGTAGTTGGTATAGTTCCAATCAAACTTTATGGCGGATGTGAACGTAGGCACAAGTTGCGTCGCAGTAACCAGTTTTAGGTGTAGCGGGACGCAGCGGAGGGGGGGGGGGTATATGACTGTACCTGCGCAAGCACAATACGGAACCCTAAGCGACTCTTTCTTGACTAGTTTTAATTATCACTCCTAGTGCCCAGTTTCACACGATTCCTATGTTTGCACAGCTTTTCCGAACCGTAATGTTTTCACAGCTTGTAGGTACTTTTGTCCGTCTGGTCTTCTGCACGCGTGTATCATTGTGTCTGAAAATTAGGCTATATTATGAAGATATTCATAATTTAAGAAATTTAAGAAGACAAAGTCAGCTTTATGTTATTTTAGTATAGTAATAAAGACAAAACGAACGATCTATCACTTTGCAGTCCCATAAAACATCATGACGACCTCGTTTTTGTGTCACATCCAGTTAAACTCATGGCAAATTTTTAAACGTTTATTTCGTTCCTTTACCGTTTACTGCGAAAGAAATCTATTAATCTCGACGGTGGGAATTACGCAAGCGAGACCCCACAAACTTTGATGTAGTTGCTTATTGAAAAGGTACCTAATTTGAATTTAAGTCCTCAATTCTTAAGGCGCATTTATATAGCATCGTACCTCGCTACGCTACGTATCAATCAATTGACACCGATATGATAGTCTACGGAACATTACTAACAATCTGCCTCTCACGTCATTAACATTTAAATTCAAATTAAAATTCAAATTTATTTATTTATCAAAATAATTCATAAATAATGCAACACAGGACATCAATGCTCTCCACACTAGGCACAGCCTGTCACGTGGCGAGCAAAATCAAATTAACATTATATTATTTTATTTTTGTTAGAAATATTTATCAATATTAAAATAGTTATCATTTTATTATAAACTTAACACAGTACCACACTACCATGACTATTATTTATTAATTTATTTGTTTTATTTCATTATTATTAGATTATTTATTTATTTATTTTTTTTTTTTAATTAATTCTTAAAAGATTCTGGATAAATGTGTGCTTAAGAGTGCGAGTGAGTGAGTGTGATTGTGTGTGGGGGTGTGGTGATGAATGTGAGGGATTTATTTGATCACCTTCAACAACGCTTCACTTTCGAGATATGAGTAACTCTTTAAAATTTTGAGGACTTTGGATTTTGCCTCTCTAATACACAGGTTTTTAATGTCGCAAACTTTAGCAATTTTATTGTAAATATATGGACCAAGAAAACTACTAAAGCGTCGAGCAAAAGCTGTTTTGACGGCTGTACTCGACGCCCTGAAAACCCGTTTTTCCGACATTGAGGTATGTTGAGGACTGTTTAGTATCTTTTTATGCATTTTTATTATTATATTTAAGAGAAACAGCTGCCTAACGCTTAACACGTGTTAATACATAAAACATAATATCCAATATAATAAGAGTTTACTGTAATAGAAGAGGATCAGAATTAACAACGACTTTCACCCATTTTTTTGTTATCTTTAGTACGTAGAAAATACATCGCGAATGGGTTGACTAAAAAATTCCTGGCAAGGCTATAATTACTAAAAAATTGAAAAACGGACTTTTTATTTAACATCGCACACATGTGTTTAACAAATAAATTTAATACCTGTTAATGTCCATTTTTTACCTGGCATAACTACTGGGTTGGTATGTATAAACAGGTAAGTACATTCATCCTTCGCGTAGGTATTATAATTTTTGTTATTTGTTAATTTTAATTTTTAACTATTCTCTTTGTTTATTTTTATTTACTTACCTGAAAGACTTTCCAAAAAATTCAAGATAAGTAGGTATACTTCGCTATAATTTTATTATTATTATTTAATTAATCGTAGCCTTGCCAGGATTTTTTTAGCCAACCCATTCGCGATGTATTTTCTACGTACTAAATTTGATAATTTCTTCGTTGAAACAGATGGGTGAAGGTCGTTGTTAATTCGGATCTTAGACTATAAGTACAAAATTTTCATTTGGCTTTAAAAAGAAACGTATTCCAAAAACAATAGATTGCTATAGTACGTACGGTACCCGCAGGTACCCGCATTCTGGCGTCATGTACTCCCACGGACCTGGAAAATCAAACATACGGGCTCATACAAGGTTAGTTACAATGGTTTAATATTTACTTATTCGTCTTACAAAGACAAACCGACTAATTTAATATACATCTATAAAAACTCAGTTCTGGTTTTATTTTCATTTAAAGTGGCCAGTGAGTAACAAGAACGATAATTTCATACTTAAAGCCCTAAATTAATCATTATCATCATCATCATCAGCCCATGTCTCTCCACTGCAGGATATAGGCCTCTCCCAAGGCTCGCCACCACACACGGTCCTCCACCTTTCGCATCCAACTACCTCCGGTATGGTGCTTCAGGTCATCTGTCCACCTGGCCGGGGGGCGTCCAACGCTTCGCTTTCCGGTACGTGACCTCCATTCGAGAACTCGTCTACCCCATCGGTTATCCGTTCTACGACAAATATGACCGGCCCATTGCCACTTCAGCTTGCGGATCGCTTCGGCTATGTCGATAACTTTAGTTCTTTGAATTAAATTAAAATTGAATTGAATTAAATTAATAATAGCACGAAATAAACTACAAAACTCATTAAAAAAATATTTAACTAAATATACTTCAACTATTCCGAATTGCTTTTTCATAGTTTTGTGAATACACGTATTTACTACATAATCTTTTTTAAATTAATACCTGAATAGAAAACTTCGTACCCCATTTTAAGCATAATTATTGCGCATACGGAGGAGTGTGATAATTGACATAGTTAGGCTACTCTTAGGCGTTTGCTGGGACGCAGAGAAGGTAGGGCAGGGCAGCACTGAAATTAGCAAAACTGAGCATGCCACGCATAAAATCACCGGAAATATGCTAATGCAGAGACGACATAGATGGATTAAACGCAGACTCAGTCATTTCACGATTATGAACAGGAGCTGACTGTGAAAATGTTTTCTGAATCCGATTCTGACTCTGAAATTTAAAAATAGTACTAGTAAAATGCTTCTGTTGAATCATTAGATGATGGATGCTAATACCTAGATCTATAGCAGCAGCAGGAGAGCATCATCGAATGATTCAACAGAAGCATTTCATATGAATCATGATCACGTGCTCTTAACTACCCTTAAAACTCTTTCTATTAGTAAATGCGACCAGTTTTATTTGTTAGAGCATTTATATACATACCCCATCAGGTGTTATTTTGTCACCTTAAAGTCTACAACTTTGATTGTAACCGTAAACGTGAGCGCAGGACAGTCGGCGCGTATATCTGCATCCCTCCCCAAATACACGAAGGACGTATCAGAGTGTTTCTTCACAGCCGCGGTCGCCGACCCCAATCCGTTGTTCTCGGCAGCAGCGGCCTCTTACGAGCCCACGCCGCGGCCGGCCACCTACTTTCTCAAATGTCCACGGGATCCACTCACAAATACACCTGACGATCTCGCCACTGAGGTAGAGATTCTCAGAGCTTTAAGCCGATCCGACCTTCAGCCTGACATGGGTGAGCAGAACCTACCACCCGAAATCACTTAGTTAAAGTAGTAAATCTGCTCGAATGGCACCAACGCGCTACGCCTTTGTTTATTCACTGTCGCGCAGTCTAGCTCGAACTGACATCCCTTACCGATGGATCGACATATGTGTCGGCCCTCTACTTGAATCTAACTCCTACGCCGAGCGAGGCGGCGCCCTTTTAAGTACTGCTCGTCAAAGGCAACCACGCACCGAAGCCGAAGTATCCTAAAACCCTGAAACACGTCATTATTTATTTATAATGAGTAGCTACAATTCTAATTTTCATGATTTCTACAATTTAGAAAGTTTAAGCAGAAACCCTAAATATTTATGGAAACAAAACATTAAATGGTTCAGCCGTTTCGGAAATAAGCCCAGACAAACAAACAAACAGACAGACAAAAATAGGTAGGTATATGATAACCTTCTTTTCATACCTATCTGTAAAGTATCATTTCAATCGGTTTTGCCGTTTTGGAGATTATTTCGGACATACAGACAAAAAGTAGCCTATGTCACGCCTGACAACTTTTTCTATAAGTCTGCAAAGTTTCATCAAAATCGGTTCAGTCGTTTCATATTACCTGGAACAGACAGACCGACACTACGCACTTATGATTCTAGGAGGCTATAATCTTCCTCAAGAATTGGGAAGAATTCAAAAAGAATTTTTCAAATCCGAGTGGTAGTTCCAGAGATTAGAGCGTTCAATCAATGTACAAAATGTGCTTTATCCACAAAAAACGTACTTAACAAAAAAAAATTTCTTTCTATTCTTGCCGTATAAAATTGATTATATTCGAGTTTTGCACATCGTTTACTTACAGTGCTGATCCAAAGAGCGCTGTTATTTTTATAAGATTTTTCTCTCCATGCCACCGCCATCAATTTTGTCGTTCTGGGTTTTTGTGGTCAAAACGCGGTATCTTTATGAACATCGAATCCATGGTATGTACGTACCTATCTGTAATATTTTCGAAATTAATTAAAAATATTTCCATGCCAATGAATTCTTAATCGGGCATCTTGTAAAGGAACCCAACTGGGTAACTTTATTCAATCTCATTTTGTTTATCCCAAAATAATTCTGTTTTTTATATTATATACAACACTACTGAACAAAGTACACCCGCAAAATGTAATTAAAATACAATCGCACGCGCGCACCATCTGCCAACGGACGTGACGTCAGATTTACATTTTTTTATTAGACCTCTGAGGTTAGAACACACTACTATACGACACTATGTGGTCACGCACATCGTTTTAAAGTGGGATTTATGGTTTTCATTGAAATCTTGTGAACTTTTTGTATTGATATAGAAATCATGAATGATATACTACGTACCTCAGGTTTATACAGGGCGTCCCATGGCTATGCCACATGGAGGGAAAGTACCCTGAACATTGTAGACTGAACATTTTACTGAAAGAAGACATTATTTTTATTTAAAAAACAATTTAAATTGCATTCATAGGTTTTTAAATAATTACATGGTTAAACCGGGAATCGAACCCGCTACACGACAAAAAAAATTACCCTGTAGCTTTATCATACCGATCGAAAGGCTTCATCATAAGTATTATTTTTTGCTAGATAAGATAGTGTCAAAAATAAAAGGAAGACCATGAATTTTAATATTTTTAATTCAAAATTTACTAATTAAATTAATCGAATGCTCAAAATGAGGCCCATTCTGTTGAATACAAAGTCGCACACGTTTGAATATTTCGCTCCCTGTCGATTTTTTGATCATGTTGTGGTTGATATTTAAAATTATACGTCTAAGACTCTAAGTTCTGCTTGTAGCTCGCGGACACTTTCATACTAGTTCTTGTAAACTAATTTTTTTACATAACTCCATTAAAAAAATGTAACGGGATTAGATCTGGGGATCTCGGTGGTAATCTTATTAGTCCATTTGTCCCGATCCAGGAAAGAAGATGTTCATTGAGATATTCACTTGTTCTGTGACTGTTATGAGCCGGAGCCCCATCTCGCTGAAAAGTAAGGTTTCGTCGTACTGCAACCGGAAGATTATTTACCTCACTCCTTAAAATCTCAAGTATTTCTAAATACCTTTCCGTATTACCTTCGTAAAAATGTACTAAGAGGGGGTCCTCTTAGTACATTTTTACGGTTTTTTACAATCCCACACCAACAGTTGAACGAAAAACGCACTTGATTATAAGTCTCGCGGATACGTAAGGGATTCTCCCTGGACCAAATGCGTTTATTGTGTCGGTTGTACATACCATCATTGCTAAAGTTTGTCTCGTCTGGCCAGATAATATTATTCAGAAAATCTTGATCCTCTAGGATGAACCTCTCGATTTCATGGCAGAAAGTAAGTCATCTTTCTGCATCACCCGGCTGTAATTTTTGTACTAATCACCTTTCAACTTAACTTTTAAATTTTGTATTTTTTCTGTACACGGTGTATTTTGCTTTTCGAAATCCCGATTTCTTCTTCACCTTCCCTCACTGAACTTTTAGGATTTGCCTCAAAGTATATCAAAATGTCGAGTTCATCGTCAGTGTTTGTCATGTGGTGCCGCATCAGATTATCTATCAAACGTTTCATAGTAAATCGAGATGATATATTTCTATCAGGATATCTTTCGCAGTGCCATTGTAAGGCTCATGTTATGTTTGTGTAGTCCAAAAAGTATGCTTCCATTAAATCGAAATTATTTTCATAGGTACGGCATGGTTATGTAACGAATTCACAATACAAAAATCCTAAAATGAAAATCACGGACACAAAAGGATAAAAATTTCAAAATGGAACACATTTTTGAATTAAGTATTTCTTTCCCGCATTGCGATGAGCGAAATCATTTACGCGTCTTTCGGCAGATTCAGGTAACGGCAGAAACTTGATTGGACAGAAACTCAATTTGTTGCATACAACCAGATACCTACTAATTACGTATCTCTTTATCATTCTATCATGCCCTTAAATTATAATAGGGAAATGATGCCTACTTCTCAAGTGGTTACTTATTCATTAGTAAGTAATAGGTTTTTTAAAATGATAATTTCAGTCGTTTGTTCTTACGGCAATGTCAGCTTTTCATTTTTCTGAACAAACACATTAAATGTTAAAAATCATGGTCTTCCTTTTATTTCTTACACTATGTTATTTAGCAAAAAATAATACTTAAAATGAAGCCTTTCGATCGATATGTTAAAGCAGGGTAATTTTTCTTCTTGTGTAGCGGATTCGAATTCCGGTTCAACCATGTGATTATTTAAAAATCTATGAATGCAGTTTCAATTATTATTTTTTTAAATTAAAATAATGTCTTCTTCCAGTAAAATGTTCAATCTACAATATTCAGGGTATTTTCATGGTATTTTCCCTCTATGAGGCATAGCCATGAGACGCCCTGATATTATGTATGTATATCAGTATAAATAGGTACTTGCTTAGGTACTTTGGGACTAGATAGCGCTATGTGGACTGTTGCAGATATTATTATTACTTACCTACATGCCGTACCTACTTATTAAATATTTTTCACAATAGGGTATTCGACTACTATTAAATATATTACACAAAGTGAAGTTTTAACAACCGTCCTTGTAATGATTTTTGGTAAAAAACCGATGGCCATCTTGTTTCCTTTTAGTACCGTTCAAAAGAAAAATATTGAAGTGTTTCTACTTATTGGAAGTTACATCGTGTTCGCACTGCACTGTAGAAAGGTTATTTTTATTGATTCCGAGTATTAACCTCACGGACACGTTATTATTATGAAAATGTAACCTATATTTTTTATTTGCGTAATGAGGGTAATGATCAATACCATTACATCATGTGCCAATGGATCTCGAGGTCCATTAGTGAGTCTATTAGTGATAACACCTAGGATCGATACCACCTAACATCTAGAAATTTTATCTCTGTCTCTTTCTTGCAGAACGATATTTAATAATTTTAAAAGGCCTGACGCCACACGTAAGTTTGCCGTGCGGTATTGCCTTCTCTGTCTAATAGGACAATTTAAATTCTTTCAGTGATATGATATATTTAGAAAACTCATACAATATAATTTTAACCATAGATAATACAGTATATAATTTTAATCATGATTCACTCACAGACAGCGGCTTTACAACAGCTCAAGTACTATTGATAGAATTTCCCTCGATTCTAAAAAAAAAAAACAACATAATATATTGAGGTTGATACATGTTGATAGATCGATTGATTTGTTTTTGTCGTGCCGCTGAACCAAATCGGTTTGTAAACAAACATTATGTCTGACCCTCGAACTGCACGATTATCTCGTGAACTTAAAACCCTAGAGACTAAGGCTCCATGGGGTATTATTTATTCGCCCGAAAAGGAAGATACCTTTGACAGTTTCACAGTTGTGCTAAAGGGCCTGAAAAATACACCTTACGAGAACGGATGCTTCAAAGTGTTAATTACAATACCTCAACAATATCCATTTGAACCGCCGTTACTGAGTTTTAAGACGCCAATTTATCATCCAAATATTGATAATGGTAAAATTTTGCATTCCCTTGGTGACATAACTTAAATAATTAAATGAATTTCTTCAGAATGGTCAAATTACTTTATTACATAGATATGAATAGGTGCCTGCTCGATGTTCTCAGATGGGTGTTGTGTGTGATCACTAAATGTGATAGAATCAATTTGTTCTTTTTGTAATTATTATACACCATAATTTAATTAGCCCGATCAAGAACACTTCAGCATCAATATGCCTAACAAAGAGCCTCTTTCACGGCTGTTTCCTCGTGGTCCTACTGATTTGTCCTACTAGTAGGACCATAAGGACGCCTAGTTCCTCATTATCAATCTGCCACACCTGTATGTAAACTGAAAGTACCATCACACTAAAAATTAAGTTTGAAGTACAAATAAAAAATAAATAACTAAATTTTCAAATGTTTTATTCCATGCCAAATAATCACTACTTAATAAAATAAAATCTCCCGCCGCATCTGTCTGTCTGAATGTGATAAACTCAAAAACTACTAAACGGATTGGCATATGGTTGACGCCAATGGACAGAGTGATTCAAAAGAAAAGTGTATGTGTATAATTTATCAATGTTATGTACAAATTTTTTGAAATATGATTGTAGTTGAAGAAGTCGGAAAAAAAATCAAGAGGGATCTTTCATCGAAAACACTGCCTAATCCTTTTGAGATGTAACAAGATGTAACAAAGTAATGTATGGAGGAATTGTTTCTCTTTTATATGAATAAAGAAAAGTCTGCAATGGCATATGTCTATCTTTTATGGATAGCGTACTATACCTTTTTTTATGTTTAAAAAAATGGTGTCATATGATGAAGTGATTGGAAAGTAATTTCTACGGATACAGTATTAATCCTTCTCAAATTAAATACGTTATTTACCTTCAGCATTTCATGCAGATTATGTCTTCCCTTTACACCGTACAATTTAAATAATACCATACCGGAGGACAAGACATGCGCGGTTAGGCTGAAGTTATCAATGATGTATACAAAGAATTATTGTAGTTTGTTTTTATGTATTTATTCTTTACTTTTTCAAATATTTATAGAAATAGAAATAAAATACTTTAAAAATATTCCAAGTAGAGTGACCTTACGTTACATTTAAATCTAATTAAATGCAATCCCACATATTCGACGCAACAAGCGGATACGACACTACGACACAAAAAACATTACGGCTTATATGCTGTGCTACCCGTGCGAAGCCGGGGCGGGTCGCTAGTTAATTATAAAACATAAATAGACCAAAAGGTTTTTATGTTCAGAAATATTTTATACAAAGTTCGGGAGCAATTGTACTTTTATACATATGGGATCAAGAACAAAATTTATTTCATTATTTTATTCCGTAGTAGGACAAATCAGTAGGACCACGAGGAAACAGCTTCTTTCACATCACACACCCCTTGACTGCATCATATATAGTTACTGGCTAGATGTCAACATGTCGTTGTACTGATTTACTTATCTGTAAACCTAATTAAATAACTTGATAATTTCAGAAGGACGAATCTGCATGGACATGTTGAAGATGCCTCCAAAAGGTTCCTGGCTGCCGACCATCACTCTAGAAACCCTTCTAGTGTCCCTACAAACGTTACTTGCATCTCCGAATCCTGATGATCCTCTAATGGCATCTATAGCCCACCAGTATAAATATGATAAAGAACTGTATATTAATACTGCGAAGTTAGTGACTGAAAAACATGCTATGTAGCACACAAAATAAAGACATCCCACTTCAGAAAAAAATTAGGTGATTTTGGAGTTAACCTCGGTATATTTGTAAACAAAAAATCAGCATTAATTCAAATGAAGGGTCAAAGGTCATGAATAATTGTTCTTTATAAATATCTTGTTAACAGTCACTTTTACGAAGAAAGTGTTGACTACAGATCTATAATTTACATTTTGTTTTAAAATGCCATCTCATGTGACTCAAAAAGCATAACCAAAACACAGGAGTCGCTTTTCATGTGTAAGAAAATATGACTTTTAAGTCATATTATGATGCCATTTGCATACCGAAGCCGCCAACGCGGTATACCGTCGAACGCGATTTCATGGTACAGAGCTGGAATCACAATATTTGAGTTTATAAAGACAAGCTTTCCCTCCAGCTTTTTTCAAAGCTGGGCCTTTTTGATAGGTTAGCTTGGCCTATATTAATGCAAGGAGCGTAGCGGTGCCGAGCCACCCAGAAGATTAACATAGTAAAAGTCAAACGCATCATGAAGTAATCAATTCTCAGATCTGGCCATGACATATATATGATATGCCTTAGTTGTTAAGATTAAATGTAAGTTTTATTTATTGTATATTATATATAAGTCCTCTAAAATATTTGCTTTTCTAATGTTAACTGGGAAATAGCTTAACGTTACGAAGAGCTGGAAACAATGTTTTTATTATTACCATAGAAATTTGGCACACATAAAAATAAAATAGACTATATCTGTAACTCTATACTTATAAATCTGGATATAAGAAATTGCAAGCAATTTTTTAATAACTACTTATTTTATTGTAGATGTTACGGTTGTCTGCTGTATGAGTTCTATATTTGTCAATTTAAATATATACAGGGTTGTTATGGATATATTTTGGAATAGAAAATGGATAAGGATATTGTAATTTTTCATCGGCTATGGTCATAGTTATGAAATTGGTTAGAGATACAGTTTCGGTTCTAAATAAAATGAATGCATAAACAAGCAGTGCATATTTAAAAAAACAATTATTTTCTGATACTCTGCTCTTAGCGGCATTAAGTAAAATTATTTGGATGTTAATTCAAAATTATTGGTAAAATTTCAGTTCCAGGTCTCCACAACACCCCTGCAAATATAAATAGAATTTTAGTACCTTACATTTTTTAAATTTTATGCCACCAAAAATACTTCTGTAGACAGAGCAAGTAAAGTAATTATCTGTTTGGCCAAAAATAGTAGTGCTAAATGGTACGAAATTTACTCAATAATTGCAACATACAAACTTTAAATTAAACTTACTGTTTTACATGTTGATTAATCAAAATATATCTACATTAATATTATAAAGCTGAAGAGTGTACATTGAAAATTTTTTGTTAGTAGTCCATTTATTATTGAGAAAGGTTATATATAGGCTGTCGCAGTAACCATAAGTCATGATAACGACAGTTGACAAAGGTGCGGCGGTGGATATGAAACAGGCATGTATAATCCTTTAATGCAGGTGAAAGCGTAGGGCACAGTTAGTTGATTCATATTTTGAAGTGTTCTTTAATTCTTATTATTTTTCCAAAAATCAAACTAATTTACATTCATAAATTTTAATTATTGTGAATTTTGTATGCTACATCTTTTTTTATGCATGGAATTAATTTAGATTTCTTGTATGCCTTTACTTATTTTTTTATTTGTAACAAAGTCTACCACAATACAATATTTTACGGCCATACTAGGTACTCCAGATTTATGATGAGTCTGAAGAAATAGCAGTTCCCCTGCAGTGAGATAGTAATATTTTATACATTTGTGTTATAAGTAATTACAATAAGCTATTAAACCTCTAATAAAAACTTATTTTTCAGTCATGTATAATTATACAAGAAGAGCTGGCACAAACAATTTATTAACACATATGCATTGATATGTGCGTAAAAGAAACATATTTTTTCTCCTTATGTGGTAGTAAATTGTTTGTGCTAGTTCTTCTTGGACCACCTATGCTTAAGTGTTCTAGCATCATGTTACAGAGCAGTCGAAATTGGGCAAATTGCTTCGAGAAAATGATAGATAGTCTGGCAGTGCTCACAAACTCAAAGTTGCTCCTAATAAATGCAATTGAAAATAATGTTGATACATATTCAATTACTTAAAAAAATATCAAACAATGATCTATATGTATATACGATAAAAATATCTCGGACATGCCACACACAAGAACTTGTTTTGATCGACTCATTAAAATGAAATTTAAATTTAATATAATTTTAAAATAACATATATTAATGAAAAAGACAGATTTTTGTGCTCTGTATGGAGTCATACTACTGTTCCCTATTTCTATATATGGATCCATGCCTTATTTCATCCTAGTCCAGGGATGTTATGGATATGTAATTTGAAATCTGGATATGGATAATAAAATTATAATATACCAGTTTCGGATACGGTTATGGATATTTCTGATTATCCGTTAGTTTCGGATAGTGTCTGTTATAGATATAAGATGTTATAGCTAACACAGCAGACGCGCGCGGCTAGTGTCAAGTCAACTGTCAGGCAAAAACAAAAACTTGTCATAACACGTCTCATTTAGACTCTGCGCCCCACATAATATAACCCTGCGTATCACAAATTATTCGAAACTTATATCAAATTCAGTTACGGTTAGGGTTATATTTTTATTTCGGATATCCGATAGTTTCGGTTACGGTTACAGAGCTCCCTAACATCACTATCCTAGTCATCTATGCCTCTATAATAATAAATAAAATTGTAATGTCTATCTGTTCTGGCTAATCTCTGAATGGCTGAACCAATTTCAAAGAAACTTTGAAGACATGAAGAAAAAGTTGTCAAGAGAACAAGATTTTTTTCTATGTATAATATTATAGTGTCTGTCTGTCACTTCTGGCTAATCTACGAAATGGCTGAACCGATTTTAATGAAACTTTGCAGAAATCAAAAGGAGGTTGTTATTTTGATACAAAGATTTCTTAGGTAATTAAATTTCAGGATGTTTTAGAAAGTCTCACAATATGGTAGAGCGTCGCATCCTTTTAGCTGTCCTGGCACAACTGTGTAGTCTTCGCGGGCGAAGCTGTGGGTGGAAAGCTAGTTCTATTATAAGATAAAGTAATAACTGTTGATGGGACAATGTTATGGTTCAGTTGGGTACAAAATAGAGGTGGGTCGTTGACGGAATTTCTATAAACGCAAAGAGAGTTTTTGTCAAGATATATTAGTTATAAAACAGTATGAGAATAGGCATGATGACAGTAATTGAAAATCACTGAAATTATATATTTATTTAATGAAACTTGAGTCATGGAATACGAAACACGCATTTATGTTTCTATTAATAGCGAGATTAATAATTATTTTGATAAAATAAAACTACGAAATACGAAAGTCCGCCATGATATGTTGAACACCAATCAGAGCGAATGACGTCACTTTTGAGTAAATAAGTAAACGAACTCGAACGAACGCTGTGTTTTTTCATTTAATATTCAATTTTGTTTATTCCGTCCGTATTATTTAAACCAAACGAAAGTGAAGTAACCCGAGTCAACGATCAACAAGGATTTACTAAGGCAAACAGTGATGATTTGCCTTAAATTGATGTGTTAATGCTGGGAGAATTTTTAGCATCAAATAAAGATTTTTGTTCAGCAGAATTTAAAAACGTCAAAATTATGTACGTTATTATTTAACAAACATACCGAATAATTAAAATTTCATAAATAAATAATAAAAAAATTTTATAAATAAAATAATAAAAGACAACAGTAGTGGTTCAAGATTAAACCTAACCTCGAAAAAGATTGTGTTTAATTTAATTTTAGGCCTCAAACAAGATATATACTATTTTAGAATCTTCAAAGTAAATGAAATACGTCGAAATGATCTTCACAAGAACAAAGGTGAGTACTAGGCAACATTGCTGTTGGATCTCGCCTTGCCAGTTTAAGCCACTTGTATCATCTCGTATCGTTTTCTTTTGTGGAACGAACAGAAATAACTTATCAGGCGTTTTTATTGATATGTTATCACACTGAGGGACCACACACCACCTGTACACTTTAGAAATCATATTTAATAAACTAAATTATTCAATGAGCGTATAAGGAACGTCAGTGTTTACAAATACGTTTTGTTTGGTTTTGTTTACTCGAAGTTTACTCAAACGTGACGTCATTAGCGACGCCATGACACTGACAAGCGTTTTGGCGCGAATTTTAAATCTTAAAACTAAAATAATAAATGTTATATGAAATATGTTATTCATTGTAAGTAATATACGTTTCCGAACACTTTGGAACAGTATTTCAAAATTTGTCATCATGCCTATTGCCAAAGAAGATTGAGTCTATGAAGTTCGATCCTTGCGTACAGCGACAGCATTAAGGATTTGAATAGTTTGTCAACTATTAACTGATTATTGGTTTATGGCAAAAAACACGTTTTCCATTCAATGCTTACTTCTAGTACCAAGACCAATCAGGTGTTTGGGTATGTGACATAAGTACTGTTCTTCTTATTTATTACATACTCTTGGCATGACCACAGATATGTGACGATCAATGTACAGGAAAGAAAGTTAATGAAGTATTTTCTTATCAACCTGTGTCCGTACTACTATCATCCCCTGAACTAGCACTTTCTGTGTCAGATGAACTACTGTTCCGTTTAGCTTTTTTCTCACTTTGTATATTCTCAGAAATATCATTTTTTATTACACTACTTTTCTCGTTTTCTTTTTTGGTGACTTTCTTTGATTTTTTGAAGTCTTCACTGGTCGTAGGCTTCAGAGTTTCAGTGGAAACTGTAGCCACCATTTTCAGTTTTGATGAATGTATCTCATTTTCTTCTTCTTCCTCATTGATAGGTTTTTTATTGGCTATTGAAGCAGTCACTGCCAAATTGAATGCATCAGGATATTGAGTACTGGAATGTCATAACAATCAGTTTTAGAACATCTATATTAGGTATGAAATGACAGATTGTTAACTTCTCGTGTGACCCTATTAAACTATATCATTCAAAGTGAGTTAGTGAATTATTAATACCATAAAAATAAAACAATTATCTGTCTTATGAATTTGTTTTTATAGGAAATTTCTTCTTAGCTAGCGTTTATGTCTTTATATGGAATACACCAGGGATTTGTGCAAAGTCAATGTATTAAAGAGAACCAACAATTACCACCATTTACATTTGTGAGAGAAATAGATATGAAACGTTTTGGTGAAAAAATATACTGTCAAAAAACTTTAAAATGCATACTAATATTTACAATATTGCAATATTGGTGGACACGCAAAGTAAAATTGAGACTCCAAAGGTCACCCTAGACAACAACATGAACTGGGTACGGTTTTCCAAAACTACCACCCTAGACATGTTAATAATAATTTAGGGGATGGAAGGACGAGGATAAAACCAACTTTCAGAATTTTCAGGGATGCGGAAATGTGAAAAAAAACTGAAAACTACATACCCGTTACCACCGCATTAATTTGCTCCTTGTATTGACATAATCAAAGGATCAACTATTGAAGGAGGGAATAGACTTCAACATTAAAATAAATTGAAAACAGTAAGTTAAGAATTTCCTAACCTAACTTCAGTAACAATTGAAAATTCGATTTGCATGTTCCTAAAGGGTTGGAACTATCGATTCTTGGATTAGTAGTCGGAATGCCCATATATTTGGTTTTTTGAATATAATTGAATATAAATTAGGTTAGTTATTGTATATTTTTTGAAACTAACCTAATCTACCTATTGATTGAGAAAAGGTGCGAAAGCAACCTACCATAACCAAATTTATTTTAAACATTCTTTTATGTACTTACTAAACCTAAATAGTTGAGACTTATTACAAGAGTGGCTGGCCGTTTAGTGTTAGTTTCAAGTGTTTTGAGTTTGAGGGTTATCAAAAATGTCTTAGTAGCAGGTATGTATTACTCATTTTTAATTTCGCCTTTTTTCGAATTTCCACATTTCTAAAAATTCTTAAAGTGGGTTTATTCTTTTTACCTCACTCCCTTCTTTCTTAATATTAATTATTTATACCCTTAGGGTGGTAGTTTTGGAAAGCCAACCCGTTAACTGGTTTTTGCAAAAACAGAAAATTACAGTTTTGGCACCCAAACCCTCAGTTTATTCTGCATAAACAAGCCAACTGCAGTTTATTGTTTCCATCTAGGACAACTTTAATAGCTAGTGTAGAAGAAAATTGAAATACCTTAGTTTTGTTTTAATAGCACGTATTTTCTTAAATATATATTCTAAGTCTTTCCTCATCTCTAACAGCAGTTGCGTGTGTTTCTTAAACTCGACAGAAGCAGCTCGTAATCTACTTGCCGACAATTGATTACAGTTTGTGAGCATCTCAGTTGTTTTTTCAAAACGCTGTAGCCTACAGTCAAAGCAATTAATAACATTGAAAATAAAGCACACTATAGTTAATATAATATTGTTATAAATCCGTGGAACATACATATTCTTTTGAGCCCTTATCAACATTTCTATATCATTTTGATCGACCATCCCAGCCAATCCTTGAACGAAAACTTCTGGGGCTGAATAATTCTGGAAGCATTCTATAGAAAAATCGCTTTCCGGGGTTTCGTTTGTCATTTTTGGAATCTTGTAGTTTTATATGACTTATTTGACTACAGCAATATAATTTGTATAAAAACAGAAAAAATAATTGAATTATGAATGAAAGAAAAACAACAATCTCTTCTGCCTTCAATCCACTTCAATCTTGAAGTCTGTGGTTCTTTTTTTTTTAATTTGGCAACTATCTGCGTTAAATCATTTTGCCAGTATTTGTTATTCGGTAAGACCATTTTTTGTTACAGTTTTTATGTTCTCTATTGAAAATACAATTTAAAATTTAAAAAATTAGTTTTTTAACCTATTGATGAACTAAACAAAAACGTCTACATTGTGTTTGTTTCATTTCTAAAATAACTAGGTATTATAAGTTAGTAAGACAAAAAAATATTTTAGGATTTTTCGCTTTGGAACACGATTTCAATGTCAAAGAACGGGGCAGGGAAAAAACCGCCATCTCTTGAGAAATTTTTTAGTTATCGTTTGTAGAATTTTCTAAGTGGAAGGTTAGTACGTCCACAGTACGTTTTTTTAATTTTTGACATTTTTCGCTATTAATAACTAAAAATCTTTTCAGTAATCTCAATAACGTGTATTAATTGGTATAGTTCAATAAATAAAATCGTACCTAAAATTTGTGCTTCTAGGAAATTTTATTTGTAATTTCATCACCTTTACTTTTAAGATTAAGGTAAGAATACTTATTTTTATGTATTATTGCTAACTTATTAAATAAATTAATTGATTTATTGTATTCCTCGCTACATTTCTGTTTATTTTCAAATGCATACGAGTTATAATTATGGTGTTTTGACTAAAAATTAATAGTATGTCGGCTTAATCTGTCTAGCCTTGGTCTAGACTAAAAGTAGTACCTAGTAGGTACCTACATCATCAATTTAAGTACCTCCTTTTTTTTTAAATTTAAAATACTTGTCTATTACTGTCTTTAAACCCGAAGAAACAAATCTGTTCATCTATCATAGATACATAATTAAGAGTACCTAATCAATTTTCTTATCTGTAATTTGAAAAAGCGTCAAGTGCGTCTTAGACACGCATTTAAGTAAGGTTACTTAATTCATAAAAAAGAAAATTAGTCATGCCCATTGTTTAAGTTGGTGATTGTTGGGCATTAAAATATAATTTTTCTTTTATATTTTCATTATTTATTATTTAAATTTAACAGTGAAAATAGGTATTTTCTAGGGTTTTACATTCATTTTCCCTTCCATTAATTGGATGATTTTGTGAAAAGAGAACACTGCATACTTATGACTTCGGAGGCTCATATTTTGCAACAGAGGGGTCATAACACAAAATATGGTTAAAAATTTATCTGTGTTTCATTTTACTTTATAAAGCTTATTCAAAGATACTTTACTCAATGCGTAATAAAAAAATAAAATGTGGAAAAGTGACAATATTTTTTTCTTTTATAATTTCTTTTCATGTTTGCCTTTGCTATCAGAAATGGTTTAGTACCTTCATGAACTAAGTCCCCATAAACTTGTGATAAACATATACATGATAAAATAATAAAATTTCCTAATGACTGCAACATCCTATAACATATCATAATACTTGGATGAAATCAGATGCATCCAATATGAAATATCAGTGATAGGTATTTTGGTTTTTCAGATGCATTAGTATTAGTGTCATATCAACCAAGATGCATTTTTATAATTCCACATAGGTATGGTCCGTAATATGTATGAGGAATTATTGAATTTCTATAATTTTACTATAAATAATTTAACAGTAAATTATATTTCATTCTCTTATCTAAATCAAAATGAATATCCAACACCCTTAAAGTGAGTTTTAAAAAAAATATTTATAAAATTCTAATGCATCATTCTAAAATTACTTTTTATGTGGCTTAATACACCTATGAACTCAATGTTTGAGGTGCATCCAAGTTGTTTGTGGAAATTGAAGTATGTTTTCATTCTGCACACATAACAGTGATCGTTTGTTCTTATGAACCTATACATTGCATATCGATGTAATAAAGTTACACTTATTGCGTATAAATGTTCGTAAGTGCTCTTTATTTATTTAGTGCAACTGTGCACTGTAAGTAAATAAGGAGGTGGAAGTTAGCCTATCTAAGTGACAGTACGTCTTCACTTTTATTATAACTTGCAAAAATTCTATCATTCCTTATTATTAATATCTGCTGTGTTTAGCTTTGTGGTTATCCTATAGTGATGCCAACAATAAAAACTAATCACTTTATCAGCTATAACTCGTGAAGTAGTTGATCCTAGATAGTCATGCAAGTTATTTTAGTATATAATATGCATAAATTCGCAATACAAGTGGAAATAAATAAAATAAGGTGTATCCACTGTTTCTGTTATGATAAATAACAAATGTTGTTATAAAGAGATTATAGATATGGAGAAATTTTTATAGACCTAGTCTGGCCATAAATACTGTTACAATTAAAAATAAAAAAATATTAAGTACATTTGAATGGGGAATCTGGTATTTTTATACGAGTGTTCATTGTGTTTTCTCATTTTGGCGCCAATACATTGTACAATATTTTGCGATATTAAAATGGAGTGGGGTGATAAAGAGAACCGAATCGCTGTGATTGCATTACACAAAGTAGGAATGGAGCCAAATACAATTTTTAAAACTCTCCATACGCTTGGTATTAGTCGAATGTTTGTGTACCGGGCTATTAATAGGTACAATGAGACCTCCTCTGTTTGTGACAGAAAAAGATCTGGCCGTCCACGTAGTGTTCGTACAAAAAAGGTAATCAAAGCAGTAAGGGAAAGAATTCGAAGAAATCCTGTCCGAAAGCAAAAGATTTTATCTCCAGAGATGAAGATAGTACCTAGAACAATGTCGCGTATTTTAAAAGATGACTTAGGACTTGCAGTCTATGAGAAGCACATTGGTTAATTCTTAACTGATAATGTAAAAAAGAATAGGGAGATAAAATCGCAACGACTACTGAAGCGGTACGCAAAAAGAGGTCACAGAAAAATTTTGTTTACGGATGAGAAATTTTTTACAATTGAGCAACATTTTAACAAAAAAATGATCGTATTTATGCTCAAAGCAAATCAAGCTCTAAGGAAGCTTCGCAATTAGTCGACAGAGTGCAACGTGGGCATTATCCGACATCAGTGATGGTTTGGTGGGATGTTTAGCTATGTAGGAGTGACTGAGCCATATTTTTGTGGAAAAGGTATCAAAACATCGGCACAAGTGTATCAAGATACCTACCATTCTTGAGAAGGTACCTAGTTAAGCCCCTTAACAACACCATGTTCAATAACCAAGTATGATCCTTCCAGCAAAACTCGGCGCCGGGTCATAAAGCTCGGTCCACGCAGTCTTGGTTGGAAACGAACGTTCCTGACTTCATCAGAGCTAAAGACTGGCCATCGTCTAGTCCCGATCTTAATCCGCTGGATTATAATTTATGGTCAGTTTTAGAGAGTACGGCTTGCTCTAAACGCCATGATAATTTGGAGTCCCTAAAGCAAACCATACAATTGGCAGTGAAGAATTTTCCCATGCAAAGAGTGCGTGCTTATATTGATAGTTGGCCTCAACGTTTAAAGGACTGTATTGCAGCCAATGGAGTCCACTTCGAATAAGCTTTTTATATTTTAAATTGTTTTTTATTTATGTATTAAACTAACACACAGTAAAATTAATAAATGTTATTTGCAATAAAAAAAATATTTTTCTTTGTAACAATATTTATGGCTAGACTAGGTATATTCTTGTAATCCAAAGTGAAGAATTTTACCTTTAAAAATGTTTTTTACGAGTGTTGGTCTATGGTTATGCTTGTGTGGACATCTTCTATTTTTTATATACTTAATCCATATCTGAGCGTAAATACATGTAAGTTAAAACATTATTTAAAACAAATTAAATTTTTATTAAATCTTAATTTTTTTTTTAACGAAAGGTTAAGTTGAACGCTTTTTTTCTTGCTCGTATTCTAAAAAACCAATTAGCCCAAGAAAGACAAACAAACTGTATTCTATAGAATTCGGTTCGAAAAACGTAGAATGCACCAATATCAATGAGCTGGTTTATCGTGGGATTGTCACTTCATTTTTGAAATGACAAGCGAAGTGCGGAGAAAGTGATAAATATAGAAGAGAACGCGGGCGGAGTAGGAAGCAATTGCTAGTTATTGATAAAATGAACTCGTGTACCCACGTTGAAAAACTAGGTAGTTTAAAATAAAAAGTAACAATAAACATCGAGGTTCGGTCATAAAACAGGTTTCATTGTGATTTTTACGTTCAATAAACTTTATAAGGAAAAACCAAAAATTTAATCTGGTAACTTACCTTGATACTGAGCAAACCTATATTTCCTTAATAATGATAATATCTGGAACGTCCCACACAGGGTCATCTTTTAATGTATACTTTTAGGTTTTTAAGAGAAATAAATGTTTATCTTATCTTATCTATCTCTCTATCTAGTCCCGAACTAGGCAGGACATGTACTATGGGTACTACACAACACAACATATAAATACTTTTTTTTTTAATAATACATAGTACGTACATAGATATTTTATACCTGGAAACGAAATAAATAGACATGTTCATGCACACGAACATTTGTCTTGGGCGGAAATCGAAATCGTCACCTTTGGGGTCTGTAGTCGGCGCCTCCGACCACTTAATTAACCGGTCAGTGATGTTTCGTTTTCAAGGATAAACTTTAATCGAATATCATAAAATATGGTGTAGCGATAGCTTGAATCCTGACATTGAATACTTTTTACTGCGAAAAAGGAGAAACCGTTCTTCATGAAATTTTGCAGAAACAAACCTGGGGCTTGCATCTTGAAAACAAAGATTGGCTACTTTATACCACGGAAACGTATCTGTATGTTTGTTACTTCATCATGGGTAAACTGTGAACCAATCTTGATAAAATTTGTGTACAGAGAAAACTTGCATTCTACAAGTTGATGAACGTAGGCTAATTTTAATAGGATTATGTGTTGAAAATTATCACTTTTTTCTGCAATTGGCTTCTGCATTTTGAAACAAAGTTCTATAGAATGAAAGCTAATGTTTATTGAAAATACAGAATATTAAACTATATTTCATTTCAATACGTTATTGATAAAGAGAAAGTATTTGAAACATTTCTTTTGTATTAAGTTTAATGATTCAATTAATATGGAAGATATTGTATCAATTACAATAGTTCTTTCATAAAATCTTTTTATATTATCATATCTACATTATAGTAACTTTACAATAATTTTCCCACATATTATACATTATTATAATTATATTAAACACTCTGTAGGGCTTTTTTGGATAGGTTCCAAATGGAACTTATTTGTCTGAATATTCTGTATCACTTTTCCTAAAATATCAAGCCCATTCTCGTGAAAACTCGTTTTATTTGTTACTTATAAAATCCGATGAATTGCCTATGTACAATAAATGTCTAAATTAAATCAGTCTGCGTTTTCTTGATTTTCGAAAAAAAAAACGGTCTTTTGTTTCAAATTCGACTATGTCGTACTGTATTGCTATAAAAGTTAACATCTGTCTGACTGTTGTACTTTAAGAATGAAATAGAAAGAAAGTGATATAAAATTGCACTCAGTTCATATAAGCCAATCAGATCTGATCAGTTATCCAATATTCCTATTAGTTCCAGTTACGCCTCATGATACTTGCCACTGATCTGTGCAGATCTCAATTGCGATGCGTTTGCGCAGATCCACCGTACTTCCCGCTGCCATGCTTCTATACAAAATTTTGGTATTGCGACGTTTTTCTGACTAACTTTAGAGCTGCGCAGATCGGTGGCAAGTCTTGTAATTCTTTGAAAACTTTATTTCAATCGGTGGAATAAATTTAGTTATTTAAAAAAAATATTTCAAAAACATTTTTTTGATATATTTTTCGATCTAACTAATTCATGCATTGCAAAAATTAAATCTAACAACAATCCCCAAATACCCTCGTAGAATACTACAAACCATATCAAAATCACGAAAATCGATCGAGAGAAATGCATATATTGTAAAAAAATTAAAAAATAACACTACTTTAGAAAAAACATCTTTTAACCAAAAATAATTAATATAAATTTAATGTGATGTAACTATAAAATCGTTAATTTATAGTTAAATCACTTTTTCATTACTCATACTCGGAAGTACGCTTGAAGTTACCTGATTAGAGGGATGAAAGTAGTACTTTTCGTCCCTGGGAAACGATTTTCCCTGCTGTCAATTAATTTAAAAAAAAAAAAAAACTATGCTAGCCATATCCCAACTTTTATACAAAAACTCTATTGAATTGCAGCGTAAAATTCTAATAAAAAAACATTATCAACAATATTGTAATATGACTTTGTACTTTTAATTTACTTTTAACTAAATTATTATGTAATTTACATAGATTTGAGCTAAAAATTAACCATGATCAATGATAAAAACTTAGATAAAAAGTACTAGCCGGTTGAATGCCACAGTAAAAGAAAAATAAAAATGCGTAAAACCGGCAATTCGTTCTTCACTCGTTTCGGCGAGTGCTGATTATTTACATATACAGATATTAGTATAAAATGAGTTCAATAGATTCAGATATATTTTTTCATTTCACCCCTTGTGTAACAATCTACTATTTTTTTTAATAAATACCTATTTTCTCAGGAACGCGTGCAGGTATCAAGTTGAAGTTGATATAGTTCCAATCAAACTTTAGCGGATCGGAATACAACGCTTTAAGCACGCTTGCGCAGGTTCAGTCATATGCCCCTCGCTCCACTGCGTCCCGCTACACTTAAAGCTGGTTACTGCGACGCGACTTGTGCCTATATTCACATCCGCCATAAAGGTCGATTGGAACTGTACCTAGTAGGTACTTATGTTTACGATCCCTAATCGCTGTAAAAAAATCAAGCGTAAGTGAATCCAATAAAAACTAGGGCCATTTATGCCGCATATTTTACTACTAGCAAGTAAATCAACATTTATAGGGTACTTATCGTAATCCCGTTGACAAAGGTCATGAAATTTGGCAAGAAGCAAGGTCTTTCAGCACAAGTAAATCAACTGGGGACACATGACTAACAAAAATTAGAACTTTAAGAGTGCAAATCTCACAACTGTTGACTTAAATAAAAAAATTGTTTGAACGCTTGATATCATTTTTTAAGACCTATCCTTTGGTACCTCTCGCGTTAATATACGATGAATAATTTTTTCCGTTCTCAGTTACATGTATGGCGACCAATCCCAAAAAAAAAAAAAATTTCTTAATTTCACTACGTCGTTGTGTAGCGGTTTATACATTACACCTACCTTCCATATTTCATCTATATATGGCCAATAGTTTCTGAGAAAAACCACAGACACACAGATAGACGGACGGATGGACATGGCAAAAATATAAAGGTTCCTTTTCAGCCATTTGGCTACGGAACCCTAAAAACGTTTATAACTGTATGGAACCTTCAGGCCGGGAGTCCGACTCGTACTTAGCCGGTTTTCAACTTTTTTTGATTAAATTAGTCAAAAATTGTAACATAGAAGTATAATCTTTTAACCCATAGAGCATCAGAGTAGGTTAGAGTTGGCATGTAGGCGGTTAACGCTGTCCCCTTCTAGTATGCAGTATGTTGTGTTTAAGACATATCTCATAACCTAAACTCTAAAATACGACATCAAATCATACCAAAGATATAAGTGGAAAGGATGCGATGCACCGCTTCTCTAAATTTATATCAATCTGAGACAAAACGATTTACGTATGCGCAGTATTTTTACTTATATTCGTTGGTGTAATAATATTTTTGACACGCGTCTCTGAACAAACACCGTCACACGACACCTCTAACCTACTCGATTCTCTGTGGTTTAACCGCGGGACATAATCTACGTTTAAAGATATTTTAGAGCAAGTGATTCAAGAGTTGAAGGAGGAACAAGTAAATAACGCAACACGACCGCTTTAGACATATTTTTTTGCAAACGGGTTTTCTGAAAAAACCGTCGTGGAGCCCCATAATGATTTTATACCTGTTCAATGAGAGCCCAATCGACAGGGCATGTGATTTTTTTCACCAATGGCTTCTAGGGGAGCCATTCTAAGCATTCCTTTTAAAGATTTTAATACAGAAATAGCAGTTACAAATATCTGTTCAATATATGTACTGAATTGAGTCTTGTAATCCTAGTAGTGTTTGAGCAAAATGGCTGTGACATACAGACGGACACGGACAAACATAAAGGATATACCTGAAAAATACGAATTTTCGACCAAAAAACCTAGAAAAATCAATTAATTTCATTTTTAAGAAAAACGCCAACCCTATAACTTTACGCGTAGACCGAATCTATAATAAATACTGTAAGTTTCGAAATTTTTGATACAGAATATATATTTCGAAAACTAAATGCAGTAATATTTCAATTATATCAAATGACATATGAGATGTTTTGTTAACAATCAATTAAAATGTCTGTTTTCATTAAACGCTCGTTGTTACTGTTAATTTATTTTTATCAACTGTAATAAGTTATTAATGGGATGTATGAACAGACTATTTGTTCATATCTATTTGAAATTATGGTACTTATGGATTGTGTTTTCGATTATGAATCGTTATCGTGAAAACCGGCCAAGTGCGAATAGGACTCGCACACGAAGGGTCCCGTACCACCATGCAATATAAAATAAAAAACTAGCGCGACGTTAATCGAACTTAACGATTAATCGTTATTATTATGTAATTTAAGAATTATTGTATAAATATATTTCATTTTTATTTTGTTAGTTATTTAGAAGGCGCTCGATCCTCTCTGGCTTATCCAAAAAGTAATAACATGAGTGTACAGATAGCTAGAGCCAATTTTTATTACTTATTTTATTAGGTTGAACCTTTGACTATTAATATCGATTGTGAAGAGAATAAGCTCTGCAAAGGAAAGTGTAAATTTATAGTACCTAGTAATACAATTTAGTTTTTATCATAAAATGTTTTTTTAAATTATCTTTTACAATAACATCGCAAAAATGAAATGCATCTACTTTTCGCTTATTGACTAAACGCTGTCATTTTCTGTGGACTTTTTACAAATTTTTTACTAATTAAAGTACATTTTATGATTTAATCTATTACTCGTTAAATAATACAGTCTAGTTACCAGTGATAGTTTTCCTTTTAACTATTTTATATATACTCCTGTCATTAATTTTTTCCACATATCCAAAAATAATGGTTTAGCTGGTAGAGGTCCCCCTCTACCAGCTAAACCGTTGTTTTTGGACACATGAAATCTAACACAAATTAGGACTTTAGGAGTGCATATCTCTCGCGTTAATATACGATGATTTTTTTTGCTCACTTCAGTTACATGTATGGCGACCTATCTCAAATTTTTTTTTAATTTCTCTACGTCATTGTATAGTGGTTCATAGATTACACCTACCTTCCAAATTTCATCTATATATTGTCAATAGTTTCCGAAAAAAATCCCAGACAGACAGACGGACGGACATGGCGAAACCATAAGGGGTTCCTTTTTTGCCATTTGACTACAGAGCTCTAAAAATGGAGAAAGTGTTATTGAAGTAAAGTTATTTGTACTTCTTTTTTTAGACACTTTCTGGTTGAAAGGGAATTTTTGGTTTGCACCAAGTGCTCGCTCACCATGCATCGGCAGTGTGAAATGGCCATAAATATTTTTAAAGTTTGAAATGCCTCGATGGTCAAAAGTATATTAGCAACCTATGTATACAGCCAATCCTGACATACGGAGCCGAACGCGGTCCTTGATTGTGGGCTCGATGCACAAACTGAAAGTCATTTAGCGAGACATGGAAACAACTATGATGGGGTTGTATTTAAAAGAATCTGTAACGAGGAAATCCTTGAAAGGACGAAAGTTACTGTGGTAGTCCACAAGCTAGTAAGCTGAAATAATCGTGCCTCATAACCAACCGCCATTTAGGTAGAACGCTTCTCAAATAAAGACTACGCATCAGCAAACGGAAGTCCCCAAAATAGGCGGACCGCCGCCGCCGCCGACCTGATAAAGGTGGCGGTGGCGGTGTCGGTAAATCTGCTATAGGTATACGGGGGGTGGTGGTTTCAAATAATGACTTTTACGTATAGGCAAATTTTTGAAACTTATAATTGTTATTTTCGTAGAGTTCGCAAATTTTCCGAAAAATAAAAATTACAAACCATGTCACTCGCGTGTAATGTAGCTTCTTGTTATATAGGTGAAATTAAAAAAAAAAATCAGTTAAGTAGTTTTTAAGTTATCGGCTTTTCTTTTTATATATTAGTTCAGATAAAAAATATCAAAGTATGTCAGTTGTGTAATATCCTTAATACATGCACTGTTTATTTTGGGACTAGATGGCGCTGTGTGGGATGTCCCAGGTATTATTATTCTCTCGAATAAATAATAATCGCACATTACCCATTATTATGCAACATTACTCCGAAACTATCAAAATGTACAAAAATGTTACAACTGAGTTTGGCGTCGTGCCAATGCCACCCAGTTTCAAGGAATAAACAATCAGAAAACGTTCTTCTCTTTTTTAGGGTTCCGGAGCCAAAAGAAAAACCGAACCCTTATGCTTTTGTCTTGCCCGTGTCTGTCCGTCCGTCTGTCTTGTCTGTCATACCCTCGACTTTTTACATTTATATAGATAAACCAATTAAAGTTTGCATGGTTATACAGTTAGGGTCTCTAACCTTGTGGTGCAGATTTTTTTATTATTAGAAAGTTCTTTTCGATTATAATAGAGGTTCTATAAACCATTTTTAGAGTTTCGTACCTCCAAAATGAATAAAAAGAAAAGACCTATAGGATGTCTCTCTTGACTGTCTGTCCGTCTGTCAAAGCTTATTTTCTCAGAAGCTGCTGAATGACACCTTTTGTCAACCGCATTATGTGACGTATCAAATGAATATGCTCGTTATGAGAAACACAGACTTGTTCGCTTATAATTTTGTAAGCATAATTTAGATATACAAAAATCGAGCGTTTCTCCTCCCGCCCCTCCCTTATCCCCAAACTTACTGTGCCTAAAATTTGGATAAAACATACGGAATATGAGACACTTATAATTTACAGGAAAATTGAAACTAAAATTATGTCTTGGTTGAGTGGTTACGTAGATTATAGGGACTTTACCTACTACCCACTCATAAGAAGGGATCAAGTTCAATTCTAGCCAAAAAAAGGTCAGATTAAATAAAAACAGGTAATGCGGTAATTATATATGACGGATACCTCTCAACGTGATTCCGACTCCCATTTGACCTGTTTTATTTTTTTTAATTTAGGCCGGTTTCTGAAAAATTCAGATCCAAATCACTTTTCCCATGTCCCCCTCTGACTTTTCTAAACGAAAACATTTAAAATCTACAAAAATATAGGTTTAATGTTCAGTGAGAAGTGTTTTCAGTAACTTCTTAAAATTTAGTTTGTTAAAACCATTTTTTAATGTCTGAAATATTAAAAAGGTGCTAAAAATAAATGTTTGAAATTGAAATAACGATGCGTTTCTGAGAATAAGTATCTTGACAAATGGACAATCAAGTGATCCTGTAAGAATTTTTATATTATTCTTTATATATATTACAATAATAGATGATCACCACAGTCTATAAGAAGAAAGGTTTTCTTCGTAGCTCAATGTGCATCGAATAAATAAATTTGACAGCTGTGTATGCTTGTGTGGCTCAGATTTGTAATTTTTTTGTATGCAAATTTTATTTTCTTATATAATTTAACTCCAAGTAACAAATAAAAAACACACCTAGAGGGTTTGTTTGATAAACGTTTCCACTTTTTTTTGTGTACCGTTTTTTTTTACACAATTTTATTCGCAACACGGAACTAGCCTTGACTGTATTTTTATTACAGCGCGGCGTAGATCTTTTAATGTCACGTAATCCAGCTAAAGTTTTATATGACAATAACTATGTGATAAACCAAAACTCTTTTGTGTGATAGTAATAGCCCAAACGCAGCGAACCTGTTTTAAATTTATAAAGCCATGTGACCGTGGTTCGAGACATTAACTATCACTGACTCCGTGCCTCGGAGAGTACGTTAAGCAGTCGGTCCCGATTGCTGTCAATAGATGGCAATCGTTACAATCCACCAACCCGCATTGGAGCAGCGTGGCGGATTTAAGTTCCAAGCCTCTCATATTACGGGGAGGCTTAAGCCCCTGCAGTGGGCTAATGGAATGGAATGAAACCAAAAATCTTTAATTTTTATTACACTATCGTTGTTCCTTTAACCTTTAGAATGTCAGGTATTAAAAAGGCGGCTAAGTGCGAGTCGGACTCCCCCGCGATGGGTTCCGTACCACCGTACACTACAAAAAAGAGTTTCTTGTATGAGGACCTCCTTTAATTTTTAATTATATTTTATTTTTATTATTTACTGTTATACAGCGGCCATAGTAATACTATGTGAAAATTTAAAGGGTCTATCTATTACGGTTCACACGATACCGCCCTGTGACAGATGGACGGATATTGAAGCATTCGTAATAGGCTTCGCGTTGGTATTCTTTAGGTATGGAACCCTAAAAACATTGGAAGAATTTTAGATGTTTCGTCAGTTAATGATGGGATCTGACATCTATCTTCCAAATCCATCGTCAGACCTCGTCTGCATGTGCTATGAAAAATGTCCGTGATGACAAATCTTACGAGCCCAAACTCAGTGGGTTTATTAGTACCTAACTGTTGATGGTTTTGTTATCAAACTTCCAGCTCCATCATCAGATTGCCATCACCATGTATTATGAAAAGTGCTGTTCTGTTATCCACTTTCCTACTCCATTTCTCCAACTCTCGTCGTTAATGTGTGGTAAAGAGCGCTGAAGGCAAATCTAATGAACCGAAACTCGGTAGGTTTACTACTAACCACGAGTCCTGTTATCCACCTTCCAGCTCAATCATCACATTATCTCGATGCGCCATCTAGTCCCAAACTAAGCAAAGCTTGTATTATGGGTACCAGACAACTGATATACATACTTAAATATTCTTTATAATATATACATATATTGATATTTCACAGCCAGACAAGGAACAAATAGAGATGTTCATGTACACAAATATTTGTCCCGGGCGGCAATCGAACCCGCGACCCTTGGCTCCGCATTTAAGGTCTCTAACCACTCGATAGGTATTTTTCTTTAACAGTAAAAGGGATTGTAACAGGGCATATTTTCAACATCATATTGGTTTTAAATTACTTGTAGCTAGGTATCGCTTATCAGTAATTGCATGAAATAGAGCTCAATAGGGCTTAGTAAATTTTCAAATTTGGCCCCATCGGGTCATGGTTCGAATCCGGGCGTGTACCAATGAATTTTTCTGACTTAAGTACACAATATCACTGACACCGTGCTTCGGAGGGCACGTTAAGCAGTCGGTCCCGGACGCTGTCAATAGATGGCGGTCGTTACAGTTCCCAACCCGCAGTGGAGCAGCGTGGTGTACTTAAGCTCCAAGCCCCCCTCCTCGCCCTGGGGGAGGCCTAAGCCCCTGCAGTGGGGTCAAAATGGGCTGATGATGATGATGATGAGGGTTTAGTACAATTGTGAATCTTAAAATATCAAACTTTTCCTGAAATGAATAGATTTATTTAGTTTAAATACCGTTGATTATCTAGTGACTAAAACTTTTAGAATATGAATTATCATTATAGAGATTGCACAACTATGACATAGTACGTAATATAGATAACTAAGTCGCAAGTCAAATTAAATATTTCACAACTTTGAGTATTCTGTCAAAAAAAAAAAAGAACTAAAATTGTTTTTTCAGACTATAATTGAGTTGACTTATGATTTCAGATTGAGGTTGAGCAGAAAATAAGTATATTTTTTTACAATTTTATCTATAAACTGTCCAATTCAGAAACGTTGATTTACCCAGTTTAGTAAAAATATAGTTTTGTCCTTATTTTTCAACAAAAACACTTGAGTTGAAAGAGAAAAACGTATTCTTACTAAACTCTATCCAAATAAACGTTGAATTGGACAGTTCATAATTTTGCCTTAGTCATTTCTCAGTTCATACAAAAGGAAAGTTTCGTATTAAACAAATTTCGTTTCCTTTAGACACAGACCTTTAGATAACTGAAATCAAAATTGGTTTGAAATCTAATGCGTTTAAACCTATTGAATAGTGCCTAATATCTGTGCTAGTGTCTGCACAGTATGGTTTTGCTTGATACATAATGCGTTCTTTCAGTTCAGCC
This sequence comes from Luffia ferchaultella, assembly GCA_949709985.1. Lineage (NCBI taxonomy): Eukaryota > Metazoa > Arthropoda > Insecta > Lepidoptera > Psychidae > Luffia > Luffia ferchaultella. The sequence goes on from OX453261.1 coordinate 1,190,347, forward strand.
TACGTTCAGCTGAACAGTTTGTATATAAAGTTTCAAGTTAGCAAATGGCGCAAACGGTTACCGAGAAAAACATGTTTAAAATTACATTTTTTTAAACTTGTTTAGTTTGGTAATCTCTACATGCTCTATAAGTTTTTATTACCTTTAGCCAAACACCGAGTATATAAAGACCATTTCAGCTATTTGGATCCATTTTATTGGGGAAGCCGAAAGGAGGGCTTATGATTTCAAAATGGGGTATCGTTACAAGTGTTTTGATGGTCTGTTGGTTATAGGCTATGTGACGTCACATTACGTTCAATATAACATGTTCAATACTGATGACGGACCGATTGGCCGAGTTTTTAAAGACCCTAAGTGCAGAGCCAAGGGTCGCGGGTTCGATTCCTGCCCGGGACAAATATTTGTGTGCTTGGACATATTCCGTGTCTGGGTGTAAAATATCTATATACGTAAATATTAAAGTAAACTACATAAAAAGATCACATATATGTAAGATGGATTACGGGCAAGAAAATGTGCCCGTGGTTCACCCAGGTGAACTGGGGTAGACAATGAGCAAGAAAAATGCCCGTGGTCCACGACCAACACGTTTAAAACATGTTTAAGTATGTATACCAGCTATCTGGTACGCATAATACAAGCTTTGCTTAGTTTAGGACTAGATGGCGCTGTGTAGGATGTCCCAGGTATTATTATAACTAATCAACCTAACCCAACTCATGTATTCATAACCGTAACCTAAAACTACAAATCACCTATGCCTCGCATACGAAGCTTATGAAAGCAGCAGACGGAGGCTATTATATATGAAACACAAACCGAAAATGGATAACTAACGTTCAATAATGGTTTTAATGACAAATAAAAGCTACTGAAATGCCTCGAGTTTTTTTTTAATTACAAACACATTAACGGAAGGACAGACGGCTAGAAATAGTCAAGGCAAATCTACTAATTTCAAACTGTTAGATTGGAATCAACAATCCAATATTCTAGTAGTGGTCTATTTTGGCTTCATGTTCTCCTGGTCGTCGATTTCAATCCATCAGGTTCATTTTATTGACTACTGAGCTAATGGACATTTTCCGTGTATATAATGTATTCAATTCCTAAGCATTACGTACTAGCGGGTGCCCGCGACATCGCTCGCGTGGATTACAAGTCGTATTAGCGTAATTATTAAGGGTTATTTTACAAAAACAATATTTCATTTTTAATTTCCAACCAAAACGTTAAATAGGTACCAATTTAAATTGAGTATTTCACCTCTGGGAGGGTTAAATTTTTGTGATTGCTAAAATATGTCCATACATGAAAAAGGAGCAGATTTTTTTAAATCCTTATTGGTGGGATGTTATTGTCTATTATTCAGTAGAGCTGGACATTTTATATACCAAATACCTACTGTTGTATATTTAAACAACAAATACTAGAAAGCTGGTTCACTATGTAGTCTGTAAGCTGTTTGCTGCTAAAACATATATTTTTGTGGTTATTGCGATTTTTACCCGGTTTTGATAAATACATAACACAAACATACCTCTTGTATAGTGTGATACGGAACGCAATCCATGTGCAAGTCCGACTCGCACTTGACTGGGTTTTTTATCTGTTGAGGAACCTTATAAATCGTTAAAAATACCTAAACAGTTTGTCTTCCTCTTCCATTTCTATTCCTTTTCCGATTTCTTTTTTATCCGTTTCTTGACCACATGTTTATTTAAATTATGACCATATATCAATCACCAAATCCCATATAATAATATGGTTACTGAATTATCGAGATAATAATTTTTATTTTTTATAAATTGACCGATGTGACAAGTATTATTACTTCATAGATCAAGGAACTGTGACTTCGTGAACTAAGTACTGTTTTACTAGGCATAGAGTAAATATAATTTGACAGCACCATTTGGTTTTAATAGAGTCATAAATCTCAATTCACAGTATCGAAGTGACGTTATGCAATTTTGTGGGTTTGGGGGGATTTCTCGGGGGCGAAGAGGGGCGCACGGGGACCTTGCGCACTGAAACTCGGACTAAAATCTTACACGAGCTAGCTAGAGTATGAGTGATTAGACGGAAAACGCAGAAGAGGGCTTCTAGTCAATTGGCGCTTAGATATTACTAGGTAGGTATATACAAAAAGTCTTTAACTATTTATGTTTATATTTTTCATGCTATTCTGTTGAAGCTACACCATCTTGTTAGATACATATATTTTCAGTAAATGTCCGATATCAAATTATGCACTGTAATAAACTTGGCGAAGAACTGTGGTTGCTCAAGAATCACGCAAAGCTTCGATATAAACACCGAACTTTGAAAGCAGCAGGTTAGAAGGCGCGCGCTTGCTAAACTCAACGACTCAAAGTCGACAAACGTCTACTTAATTACCCAATTTTTTTTTATCGATGGGCCATAGGATGAAGAAGGGAGCCAGTCCCTTTCCTCATTATGGCTCAAATATGAGAACTTTGGTTCTTGAACTAAACAACCAGCATTACTCCTCTATTGAACTAATTCAAAGCTCTGTGGATACAAAGGCATAGAGAGTCCGATTTCTGCCATAAGATATATTGGCCGTATTGACCGATGAGCTCCGGCATCATTACTTCTGTGACGGTGGAAATAATATTTGGGACAATCACACAGCGCCATCCAGTCCCAAAGTAAGCAAGTATTATACTTGTATTATGGGGCACTAGACAACTGATATACATACATACAATACAATATACAATATATACATACGTATATAGATACTTTTACACCGAGACACGGAGCAAATAGACATATTCATGCACTCAAATATTTGTCCCGGGCGGGAATCGAACTCGCGACCCTTGGCTCTCCGGCTAGGGTCTCTAACCACTCGGCCAACTGGTCAGTCGATTCAAGTTCAATTCAAGTCAAGTCGATTCAGATCAACAGCCCCGCAGCCCCCAACCCCCAAAGGACCGGCTGCATGATGCGCTAACCGGTCCAAACTCCTTATTTCAATGGTGAGGAAGTGTACTCCAGTGTTGGAGGTATAAAAGCCTGATGATCCGAAATGCTAATCTTACCAAACAATATTACTACATGTTTCAAAGCGACTATTATGAAAATATGTCAAATGTAAATATTTTACATTCTTCTAATAATTTGTTTTGATTCGCAGAATATTTGTAATTTGCCGCTCACATATAATTCGTTTGTTCCTTTTTTTTTTGTTTTTAGTTTTTAGAGTTCCGTAGTGAATATAAGAAACTTTTATAATACTTATATGTAATGTCAGCGAAGCGTTGGGCGTGCCCCGGCCAGGCGGACAAATGACCTGAAGCACAATACCGGGGATAGTTGGATGTGAAAATCGGAAGACAGTGTGTGGTGGCCAGCCTTGGGAGATATCTATATCCTGCAGTGGGGAGACACGAGCTGATGATGATGACTAATGATTCCTATAAAATTATAGCATATGATGCAATATTCTATTCTTTAACTATTACTATAAAAACGCGCCAAGTGCGAGTCGAACATGCGTACCGTGGGTTACGTACCACCACACGATTAATGTGTGTTAAAATAACGATAAAATTGTAATTCTTTCATTTAGTCCAGGATTCATAGTTCAAGGTCGACTTTTGTATTGGCCTGTTTTTATTATTTGTTGTTCTTTAGAGTTTGCAACTATAATCACACCAAGTTCGACGCTTTTATGAATTACCGGTAGGCGATAGAGCAAAAAAAAATTTAAAAAACCAGTGTATACGGTCGCCTTTTAATTTTTACTTTTGTTATTTGTTAGGATACCGTTATAATAACATATATTCTACTAACATTTCAACTGGCTATCCATTACGGATCATTAGATTAGATACAGCCACCTATAAAACTAGGAAGGACGGACGGACGGACAGATTGCATAGGTTTAGTAATAGAGTTATAGAGATGCTGTTTAAAAAACAATACATCGTATTCTCCTGAACGTAGTAGTCCAAACTTATAAAGCATGTAGAGTTTACCAAATTAAACAAAAAGTTTCAAGTGAGCAGACAGCGCGAACTAACGGTTACCAAGAAAAACAAGCTTAAAGTTTCATTTTTTCTATCATTTATTTTTTATTTGAAACTTGTTTAATTCGGTAAGCTCTACACGCTCTATATAAGCTTGGACTACGTTCAGACGAACACACCGTATTCGTTTTATTTATTCATATAAATATCGTATCGACAACGTTAGAGAAACGGATGAAATACGTAGCGTGCTAAGAAAATGGTTATATAACTTTATTGTTGCATAAAACTTTGCACAGAGAGTTTGCCTTGTGTTTGTGTCAACGTGCACACTGTGCAGTAACTAGTTTATATTCAGAGGGGCAAAGTTTGTTTAACGAAGATATAACCGCATGAAAAACTTGCTTCGCTCACTGCACGTGACCGCTTCATGAATAAAAATATTATGCTCGCCGTACCTCGGTGATGTTTTCGAAAATATCGATAAGGTTTATGTCACGCGATAGCTACTTGATTCTAGTTTCGTTTGGCACCGATTCCGATTCTCGGTTTTTAGTTTCCAAACAGTAGTGTTTTATAGTCCGAGAGCTCGTGAGTGGCCAATGAAGTCACTAGTGTCGCCACTTTCTGATAGGTGATTTTTTGATAAGTGATCGTACTTAAGCCAATCAAATAGGTAGTTCCCGGCAATGATATAAAAATTATCACTGACTCCGTCCCTCGGAGTCCGCGTTAAGCCGTTGGTGTCGATTGCCATCATCCAATGGCAGTCGTGAAGATCCACCAACCCGCCCTGGAGCAACGTGGTGGAATAAGATCCAAGCACCTTCATCTCGAGGGGAGTTTTAAGCCCCGACAATGAGGCATAGTGTGCTGATATGGAATATTTTTTACGGCTTTTCTTGTTTTTTTTTTTGTAAACTTTTATTGAACTCGCCTTGTATGCATGTATGTATGTGAATTCCTGATAATTTAAGTTCTATATTTCTATAAAGTCGTTTATCACTTGGTTCCACCTCTAGTTCCGATGACAATGCAACAATCTGGTCTCTAGTTTCTACTTTCAATCAAGATCGTCTCCTCGCTAAAAAACCTCTCCACGATTAATCGTACCTAATTGAAATTTCACAGATATGTAAATCGATTCTGGCGAGCAAGACCTTAGAAGGTCGATAATCGGTGTAACGAGGCTAATTTGAGGACTCTCCCCTTATTCATAATTGCATCGAAACAAGACATTCCTGTTAAATATTTACCCACCCACCCTCATAACTAGACGTCTGCCACTTCGGCGACCTTGCCATATCAATTCGTTGACACAGCGTCGTGTACACAATTTGTTCCGATCAATCGATATCGGTTTGACGTCATATTTACCCGACTGTGGTATATTTTACTGTGTATTTTCAGTTTAAATAACATTATCGGTGATACACAACTTTTAATTCTTGAAAGTTTACTAGTGATTAGTCCTGGATTTCAGAGGTCATTGACGTGGAAAATGAACTTCAAACTTTTAGGTATGCTATCCTTTTATCAATAGTGATATAAGTAGTGGTCGCCTCGAAATTCGACCGTACTCACTTTCTTGAAACCAACCACCAATAATAATTAGGCAATAAGTCAATTCAAATTCCATCAAACGACAAACTATTGACAGTATTTGTAACACATACTTATTATATATCAATTTTAGCTTTTGGCACTTCTTTTCCATATAAACTTTATCTGTGCCAATTCTCACACTCCTCCGTACCCGCAATATGCTTAAAACGGGTCCAACATTATTTCTTCATGTATTAATATATAGATTATCAAATTAATTGTATTCATTCCCTGTTAAAGTAACAGATTTGTCAATTTAAATATAAATTAAATAGTTTTGTTTTCACAAAAATCGAGCTCACCTTTAAACACTTTTCGCTATTTCTCATAGTTTAGGATTTGGCCATACAATCTCATCTCAGAAAGTCATCTGTATATAAATTTTAGCTTTCTGCACTCCTACTCCATATAAACTTTAACTATGCCGAATCTCACACTCCTCCGTGCGCGTGGTATGCTTAAAAATGGATTGAAAGCTATTTCTTCAGGAATTAATATATAGAAGATACTTACTATAATTTTTTGCCCAAATTAATAAATTATAATGTGCAATAACTTTGACACACCGATTGGCTGAATGGTTAGAGACCCTAACTACGGAGCCGAAGGTCGCGGGATCGATTCCCGCCCGGGACAAATATTTGTGTGCATGAACATGTCTATTTGTTCCCTGTCTGGGTGGAAAAGTATCTATATATGTATATATTATTAAAAAAATTATTTAAGTATGTACTATATCAGATGTCTAGTTCCGCATAATACTTGCTTAGTTTGGGACACCCTTTTTTTCCATTTTCCCATAAAGATGAATCAACTGTTCGTTTCTGTTCACTGTGTTTAAAAAAATATTAGTCCGTATAAATAAAAAATGTCACCTCCCTGGAATGAATACGAAAGTTCAAGCTCATATTTTATTTACTAGATCATCAATACAATTCTCCATAGCTACCGTGTCAATACAATGACTCGACATGACAATGTCATTTCAATTTCATACGATCAGCATATTTTTATGTTTTTTCCTAGACTTAGTGATTAGTAATGATTTTCATGAGCTAGCTCATCTCGATCAGTCAAATGTCTAGACATTTGACTGATCGAATGGCCGAATGGTTATAGACCCTAACTGCAGAATCAAATGTCGTAGGTTCGATTCCCGCCTGGGACAAATGGGTGTAAAATATTTACATATGTATGTATATATTATGAAGAATATTTAAGTATGTATATCAGTTGTCCAGTACCCATAATACAAGCATAATACTTGTTTACTTTGGGACTAGATGACGCTGTGTGGGGATGTCCCAGGTAATATTAATATTATAAACATAAGTAATATGACATAACCTAAATTAATACTAAAGGCTTGTAAAACTTGCGTGTCTGGATCGTAGATACATCTCATCTGTCGTCTCTTGTACCTCTTACCGTCTCTTTTTGATAAGTAATCACTGAATTTTCGATATGTTAATCATTATCTACAAGGATTTCAATTTTGCATGATGCATGCTATGCAAATATTGCAATCATGCAAATGTTGCAATCATGCAAATATTGCAATCATGCAATATTTTGAATTTATAAGGCCCCATAGGGCCATGGTTCGAAACCGGGCGTGTACCAATGAGTTTTTCTGACTTAAGTACACAATATCACTGACACCGTGCTTCGGAGGGCACGTTAAGCAGTCGGTCCCAGACGCTGTCAATAGATGGCGGTCGTTACAGTTCCCAACCCGCAGTGGAGCAGCGTGGTGGACTTAAGCTCCAAGCCCCCTCCTCACCCTGGGGAAGGCCTAAGCCCCTGCAGTGGGATAATAATGGGCTGATGATGATGATGAATATTTTGAATCAATTTATGTTGCTGATAGGACTAATCTATGATTTAAAGCTTCGTGTGAGTCAGACAGAAAAAGTATTTAAATGTATCATCATTTTATTTGCTTATAACATTCGGTTCTGTATGTTTCATTCTGTTTTAGCGGCAGTCTGTGGCTTTCCCCACGTCGACTTTCGTTTGTGTTATCCCAATCTTCACCCACACATTTTCTATTTTTCCAAAACAACAGATTTTTCCTATTAAAAAAGTTGCCGATATTCTTTCAGCTATTTTACTAGTAGGAATGAGATGTTTTCCCGCAGTATTGAAGAAAAATTTTTTTTGGAAAATTAAAATAATGTAAGAAATAATTGCCTTGCCAAATAATTGATATTAGTTTATGCCCGCAGCTTCAACCATTTGATTGCAATTCTTAATGTATGCTTCTTTTCGTTGCTCCATAACAAGTTAAAGAAATGACAAACACATTTCCGCGTATATAATATTATCTTAATAATAATAATACCTGGGACATCCCTACACAGCGCCATCTAGTCCCAGAGTAAGCAAGTATTATGCTTGTTTCATGGAGTACTGGATAACTAATATACATATATATTCTTCATAATATATACATATATAGATACGTTTACACAAATATTAGACCTGGACAGGAATCGAACCCGCTAGCCTAATCGGTTAGTCGACACTTGCCAGATAATTTTAATCAATCGAAAAGTGCGGACATATTTACTATAGCGACCGCCCGCAGCTTCGCTTGCGTAGACTACGAATTCCTGTTATAGGTACTATTAACGTTCGAGATGGTTTATACATGGTTTATACATACTTTTTGCTGGAACCAATTTTGGTTACACCCATTCAAACTTTCAATCTTCATTCCCCTTCCACCCTTTAAAAAATCCGATACAATTTTTCATCTCCCGTTTCCCATCCTTAAAATGTGGAAATCTAAAAACCCTGAAACACGTCATTATTTGAGTCCCTCCATTCCCATCCTTAAGTTTGAAATTTCTAAAAAAGCCTTTCTTAACTTAATGCTCACGTTATAAAATAAACCTATGTTCCAAATTTAAGCTTCCTAGACTTAGTAGTTTTGGCTGTAGTAGTTGATAGATCAGTGTGGACAAACGACAGACAGATAGACAGATAAACAAACACAAAAAGTAGCTTATGACACTCTTGACAACCTTCTTTCACGTCTGCAAAGTTTCATTAAAATCTGTTTAGCCGTATTGAAAATTAGCTCGAATAGATAAAATTGAATTAAATAGACACATAGACTTACAGAAAAACAGACGAACAAAAAGTAGCTAATGTCAAATCTCTTGACAACTTTCTTTCCCGTCTGCAAAGTTTCCTTAAAATCTGTTTAGCCGTTTTGGGGATTAGCTCAAATAGACAGATACACGTACAGACAGACAGACGAACAAAAAGTAACATTTGTTAGTTTTGACGACCTTACACGTACAGACAGACAGACGGACAAAAAGTAACATTTGTTAGTTTTGACGACCTTCTTTTCATACTTGTGATGTTTCATTAAAATTGGTTTAGACAGATGGACGTACAGACAGACATACAAAAAGTTCTGTATGTCACTTTTGACTACATCCTTTCCATATGTGTAAAGTTTCATCAAAATCGGTTAAGCTGTTTTGGCCGAAACCCATTTGCTCGAATAGACAGACAGTTCGTTTTCATATATATAGCCTATATCCCTCCGCTAGATTCAGGCTATTAAAGGCAAAAAAAAATAATTCAAATCCGACTGGTAGTTTCAGAAATTAGCGCTTTCAAACAAACAAACAAACTCTTCAGCTTTATAATAAGTATTTCTATTATATAGATTAATAGATTATAAGATAATAAGAAAATAAGATAATACTGAAAACCGTATCAAAGTGTATTGCGTGGTTTGGAAGTAAAAAGTTAACGAACAGAGGCAGACAGCGAATTTATTTTCTCCCGCTATAGTTTTCATATTTCGATAAAAACTGCTAAGATATTAATTTAAATTGTATGATGTAAAGGGCAATTATAATATGCATGAAATACTTAAGACAACTAACGTATTTAATTTGATAAGGATTAATATTACGTTTAAAAAACATCTTCGCAAATAGTACATAATGTTAGAACAAATTTGATTGTCATAAAAAAGGTTATAGTAAGTTAACCTTAAAAGATACACATATGCTGTCCCGGACTTTTGGTTAGAACTTTTAAAGGGGAACAATTCCGTAATACATGATTTTTGGTTAACATCAACCGTTTACACAGCGCGCGCGACGGAAGCTCTCAAAAGGAATAATTTTTCCCGTTTTTGCAACATTTTTCATTGATGCTCCACTCCTATTGGTTGTAGCGTGATGTAGTATAGCCTATAGCCTTCCTCGATAAATGGACTATCCAACACAACTATAATTTTTCAATTTGAACCAGTAGTTCCTGAGATTTGCGCGTTCAAACAAACAAACAAACTCTTCAGCTTTATAATATTAGTATAGATGACAACAGAGCAATAGAATCACTTCCTATTTTACTAAACGGACAGATAAAAAATTGTCAATGTTTTCCTCGGGAAAAAATCTCAGATGCGTGGAATCTTAAAAATGGATAATATGTAGGTGAAAAGGCGGATAACATAAATGTTTAGCCTCTAGATACATACTATAAAAGTTCATTTGCTATGGATAATAAATAACATTAGTTAGAATTATTTTACATAAGACAGTAGACAATATTGAAATACAATTTATTCGTCGTCATTCATCATCATCATCAGCCTGTGTCTCTCCACTGCAAGATATAAGCCTCTCCCAAGGCTCGCCACCAAACACGGTCCTTTGCCTTTCGCAATCCAACCACCCCCGGTATGGTGCCTCAGGTCATCTGTCCACCTGACCGGGGGGCGTCCAACGCTTTGCTTGCCGTTGCCGGTACGTGGCCTCCACTCGAGAACTCTTCTGCCTCATCGGTTATCGGTTATACGGCAAATGTGACCGGGCCATTCGTTGTCATTATAAATCTCATTGCTGCGTGGAAAAGGCAAAAAATACAATTTCCCAGTGGCACCGGGAAGCATGTCGTAAGAGGCGACTAACCCTGGTTAGCAGAAGATAGGCAGCAGCATCTCTCTGTGAAACTATTTACTGCAATCACCAACCCGCCTGCCAAGCGTGGTTATTATTGGCAAACCCTCCCAATGCAGCACACAAACACACAATCGCCCCCAGTCTCCGGCGGCCCTTCTACTCCTGACCACGGCAGCGTTCATGGTAACGAAAGGGCAGGGGGTGCGAAGAATCCTCGCATACGATTCGGCTGCCAAAACAAACGTTTATTTGTGGCAACCTTGAATAACAGGACTCTGATGCGAGACGAGCACGTTGAGGAGCTGGAAGTAGAATTGAGCAGGATGAAGTGGCATATCCTTGGGTTATCTGAGGTCCGAAGACAGGGGGAGGACACGATAATCCTGACCTCTGATAACTTATTCTACTTCCGAGAAGACGATCAGCCCTCCCAAGGTGGTGTCGGGTTTCTTGTCACCAAGTCCTTGTCACCAACGTAGTGGAGATCTCCAGTGTGTCGACCCGGGTAGCATACCTTGTACTGCAACGAACCGACAGGTACCGCCTAAAGGTTAAAAATGAAATCAGGGCAGTGTATGACGACTCTCAGTTCACTGTTGTAATGGGGGACTTCAACGCCAAAATGGGAGTACAGAAAAGCGATGAATCAAAGATGGGGCCGTACAGCATTGGACGGAGAAATCACAGGGGGCAAATGTCGTTAAATTGAGGTGTCTATACGAAGCCGCGGCAATGACTGTCCAGGTCCAGGACCAGCAAACGAGACCTATCCAATTGCGAAGAGGAGTACGATAGAGAGATATTATATCCCCGAAACTGTTCACCAACGCATTGGAAGATGTTTTCAAGACGCTGGGCTGGAAATATTGTGGCTTAAAATGTCAACGGCTAATACATCTCTCATCTCCGTTTTTCTGACGACATAGTCATCATGGCAGAATCGCTGAAGGAGCTCAGCGGAATGGTGAACGGCCTCAATGTTGCCTCTCGACGGGTGGGACTCGGGATGAACTTGGACAAGACAAAAGTCATGTTCACCGACCATATTCTCCCGAAACCGGTAGATAACCGTAGAGGGTGCGACTCTTGAAGTTGTGCAAGACTATGTCTATTTAGGACAGACTGTTCAATTAGGCAAACACAACTTCCACAAAGAGACCGACCGAAGAATTCAGCTGGGCTGGGCTTCGTTCTCGTCGCCACTACCACAATAGTAGTAATAGTAATATTCCTTTATTTCTCTCTCACATAATATGATATATTAATGTTAAACATAGAAACAAATGTCAAATTAGAAGATGCAAGAAAGCTGGTGTCAGTACTAGGTTAAGAACCTGTATTACTGAGTTACAATGTTTGAAGACCAAGGTCTTCAACGAATGCGTCCTCCCTACAATGACGTACGGTGCCGAAACATGGATTCTCACGGCAGGACTGATCCACAAATTTATAGTCGCTCAGCGTGTTATGGAGCGGGCTACGCTCGAGGTTTCTTTGATGGATAAAATCAGAAACGCTGAAATGCGTCAAAGAACCAAAGTTGTCAACTTAGCCGAAGCGATCAGCAAGCTGAAGTGGCAATGGGCCGGTCACATTTGCCGTAGAACTGATAACCGATGGGGTAGACGAGTTCTCGAATGGAGGCCACGTACCGGAAAGCGAAGCGTTGGACGCCCCGCGGTCAGGTGGACAGATGACCTGAAGCACCATACCGGGGGTAGTTGGATGCGAAAGGCGGAGGACCGTGTGTTGTGGCGAGCCTTGGGAGAGGTCTATATCCTGCAGTGGACAGACACGGGCTGATGATTATAAATCTCTAATCATTTGTTTCACTGCTCTTCGAAAAGTTCCATTTTCCAATTTTTGTGTTATTTAAAATTTCACGGAAAATGACACAAAACATACAATAAATACTGTTTTTCTTAGAAAATAATATAGTTGACAATTTTACTACCGTGAATCACAACTATTTACTAAGATAAAACATTAAATGAAACGCAAATATATTGGATGGAAATGTTCGGCAAGGTCGTGCGTACAATTATCTATAATTTTATTAAAATACCTACTGCTACGTCCGATGATAGGTGGCAATTTTCATAGGCGATAAATTTACAGTAATAGTTAATGAAAACTATTTTATCGTATATAAACACGATAAACTGATAAGTGACCCCCCGTGTGAAAGATAAAAAGTTTTTGTTTGCTTTCTATTATTATTAAATTCCGGTAAACATACTGTACTAAAAGTAGACTAAGGCCACGATATCTTGACACTTACGTCAACTTTAACGTAATATAGTGTTTGCGTGAACTATCATTAAAAATCAAACGTACGTAAAGATATTGTCCTATACAAGGTGTTCGAAAGTTCATCCGCTTTTGAATTACTACAGATAGCGCTCATCAAATACAGCTATTTTTCTTTTGAAACCACGTGGTGCATATGTTTAGTTTTCGAAAATAATCGAGACGAAATAAAAAGGGAAACATGTATTTTGTAATAGTAAACTAAACCCCTTCAATAAATATCATATTACATGAATATTGAAAAGAAAACTATGCATATGCGCAATGTGGTTCAGGAACAGAAAGCGTTGTATTAGATCAACGTTATCTGTGGTACTTCAAAGGCGAAGAAATTTTCAAACACTCTGTATATGTCGTATGATTTTAAACACCGTTAGTTTATAATCAGTCTAGTGAGATTGTAAACTTCTTACTAGCTGATTTTAGGGAAATCATAATTTTTCACGTTTTGGGGTGGTTTGTTGCTCCGCTCCGCTTCGCTCCTCGCATTGATGTCATCGACAGCTAACCTAACGTAGTAGATTGCTAATATTAGTGTCTACTTACAGTCTATCGACAGTTTACAATCTGACGGTGATATATACGTTTTACGGATATTCAGTTATATTGCTCCATGGAAAGGGAGTTACAAAATTTCATAGACAAACTCTACATTTTAAAAAGCCGATTAAGTACGTGGCGAACGTGCATAAAATTATAATTCCGTAGCTTTCTGACTTGAGATAACCATTTTGTAGTTTATTCGAAGTTGTTTAAACTCAACATTAAAAATAGCAACTTCAGCAATTTAATTTTTTTCTTTATTCGTGCTGCAATACTGTAAATTTATAGTTTAATTTGTTTTGGTAGCAAAAATAAGAAAAAAAAATTTAATATCTACTGTGGATATCACACCAGGCATTTGATTTAGTCTTATGTGAAAATCATAAAAGTACAAATTGACTAGAAGCCCTGTTCTGCGTTTACCGTCTAACCACTCATACCATAGCTAGCCGATGTATAATGGAGAGTTTTGGTCTGAGTTTTAGTGCGCAAGGTCCCCGCGCGGCGCTCTTCAGTCCCGAGAAATCCCCGCACACCGGTTTCAACCCCTCGAAAATGCGAAATGTCACTTTGATACTGTGAACCGACATTTACGACTATGTTAAAACCAAACGCTGCAGTCAAATTAATTTACTCTATGGTGAAAACCATTTCTAAACACTCATCTAATATACTATTTCGTAATTTGGAAAATATACCACAAATGTCAATTGGTTACTTACAATTACTAAGACTTTCTTCTATAATGTACTGACTGAAACAGATGCTGGTATGGAGGTAACCTGGTTTTCACGCACCGCTACTTATGGAGGAAGCATAAAATATGAGATCGAACGAGAGTATGACCCTCAGTCATGACATTTTATGACAGCTGTCTTGTCGCACCCGAACCTTAACTCTCGCGGATATTGGTAATCATGTTTGTATACGAAATTTATTTAATGCTTCCATTGGCAATCTGATTCATAGCTTCATGGATATTGGTTACAAAACTGTTGGGTGTTTATTTGTATAGTCTATGTTTAGATAGTAAAATAATCAGAATGAAGCGTGTCATAGTTCGTTGCGATCGAATACGTGAACAAAATGTCACACTCAGTTATTAGACAGACCACATGTCATTATCATTGTTTTAAACAAACATTTAGTTAAATTACACATGAAAGTTATTCTGAGACATGAAATATATTTTCAGAATTTTTATTTTCTTTTCCTGTACGAATTTAACATATGTATCACAAAAAACTTTTACTTCACAGCGAATATTTCAAAACATCAACTGGTGGTCTACGGCGTATATTTTTTTGGCTCACATTCTTTTTTGTCACAACGCGGTATTTCCACGTACATGGGTCTTTGTTTATAGTGATATAACGTACCTACTAATTTTTATCTGCTAAGTACGAGTGTAAAAAATGTCTGTTTTAATCAAATATCGCATATGATTCATGACAAGTAGGCTTTATACAAATTCCTATTTGGAAACTATGATCTGTAAAAATAATAAGTTTTTTGCTGAATCGCTTTTTAGACGTCGCGTCGTCAGCGTCACGCAGTTATTAATGCGAAGTCGACAGAAGAATTGTTATATGGTATAATATTCAACTAGCACGTAATGTTTTGACCTAAAACCGAATACAAACGCTTTGATTGTTATCGATATTTTTTACGATTTATTATGATTTACGATTTTTTACGATTTACGATTTATATTGTCACACTATTCCTGTATGTGTTCCTGTTTTTGTTCTACTTTGTTTACTGTATATGTACGGGCTGTTCGACCTCTATGGAGTAGCTTATTATTGTCTGGAATTTTAAATATGGAATGTGAAAAAAATTGGAGAGATTTAGACAGCTGTCGTGGAAATGAAAAGAGGATTGAAAAATTTGGGATGAGGTTTGTCGGAACTGGTTTTGATTTATTTAAAACATTTTTTTGAGAACATTTAAATAAGTATATATTTAATGAGTAAAATGAATTTGGAGTTGGAATTTCTCTTGGCATCTAAAAATAACTGGCCTCGGTACATGGGTGGAGTAGACGAGAGTGGAACTAAAGAACATGAATGTTCTGGAGAATCTGGGGACGAAGAAAACTAAATCGATTACTTAGTACTACGTAAGTTCTATGGAAAGACCTGGATATTGTGTTACTTTGAGGGAGCGGGTGAGCGAGATGGTATCTTCAGACAAGGAGTAATAAAGACATCTCACAGCGAAATCTAGCAGCTAGATCATGTACAATATATGAAGAGCTTGAAAATTGAGAAGAGAGAGGAAATTTAACTCGGACGAAGCTAAATGTACGTCTCAAGAGGTCGTATCATGGTCGTAATTAATATTTAAATTAGTGTCTGTATCTTCTGTCTGTCTGTATCTAAATGTACGTTAAATGTGCGTTAAATTACTGTAGTAAATGACTGACCTAAATTTCGTCTCATTTTTACTTATCTCTTTTTTTTATGTCACAACCCCTGAGACTTTCTACATTCTATTCTTAACGTGACATATTTCTAATCTTAACGTGACATAATGGCGGCCCAACGTAAAAGTCAGTCATTTACTATCTTTTACTTTACTATTCTCTTTATTTTTTTACTCTATTTCTCATGTTCTGATGCTCTGTTTGTTTCTGATCATATGTTCTTTTGCATTTTTACTTATTCATGTTAAACATTTACAGGAGGAGTCTAAATTTCATTCTAAATTTTTTTGGCTAATTTTATTTATAAATTCTTACTTCAATATCTTATTACTCTTTTCAGGCGTGCACTACTATGCTTTTTTAGCCTCGAGTTCTCTCTTTATATAGGCGCGTGCTGCTACTGGGTATGTGTAGCTAAGCATATACCCCTGAGTCTCTCTAAAGGGATCTCTCTCTTTGAGCACGCGTTACTTATATTATGCTTGTAAGGGCGTGACTTGACACGTGCCTTGTCTGTGTGTTGGCTCTCTCTAAGCCACATAAGGATGTACTGGTTGCGAGTGGATCTTACTCGAATAGATTCTTACTTCGTATTTTTTTTTTAAAAAGAACTCTGGGCTAACCTGGAAAGAGCAATATGGAAGTAAGAAAGGGATGTCTGAATTGAGCGGCTGACAACTCTTAAAATAAGCTTTCTGTCCGAGCGGTTGATGACTCGTTAAATAAGCCTATATCATTTTAACACGTTCTCAACCTTAGGAGTATGCGTCATTGAATGTGAACCATACGACACTCTTTGAAAGTGAGATGTATGACTGAAATGTTTGAGGAAGGATAATTTTAGAAGTCTGAATGTGAAGGTTGCAGAACTCTAGAAAAAAAAAAATTCTTTTTAGGAAACAATTTTTTTTCGGGGTTTTTGGGAATAATGTCACACTATTCCTGTATGTGTTCCTGTTTTTGTTCTACTTTGTTTACTGTATATGTACGGGCTGTTCGACCTCTATGGAGTAGCTTATTATTGTCTGGAATTTTAAATATGGAATGTGAAAAAAATTGGAGAGATTTAGACAGCTGTCGTGGAAATGAAAAAGGATTGAAAATTTTGGGATGAGGTTTGTCGGAACTGGTGAATTTTATATGTTTTGATTTATTTAAAACATTTTTTTGAGAACATTTAAATAAGTATATATTTAATGAGTAAAATGAATTTGGAGTTGAAATATCTCTTCTCTTGGCATCTAAAAATAACTGGCATCTGTACATGGGTGGAGTAGACGAGAGTGGAACTAAAGAACATGAATGTTCTGGAGAATCTGGGGACGAAGAAAACTAAATCGATTATTTAGAAGAAGTACATAAACTACACAAAAATTTTATGTCTGAAGTCTGAAGCAAGCTTTACACCAGGAAATACTACGTAAGTTCTATGGAAAGACCTGGATATTGTGTTACTTTGAGGGAGCGGGGGAGCGAGATGGTATCTTCAGACAAGGAGTAATAAAGACGCCTCGCAGCGAAATCTAGCAGCTAGATCATGTATAATATATGAAGAGCTTGAAAATTGAGAAGAGGGAGGAAATTCAACTCGGACGAAGCTAAATCTACGTCTTAAGAGGTCGTATCATGGTCGTACTTAATAATTAAATTAGTGTCTGTATCTTCTGTCTGTCTGTATCTAAATGTGCGTTAAATTACTGTAGTAAATGACTGACCTAAATTTCGTCTCATTTTTTACTTTCTCTTTTTTTTATGTCACAACCCCTGAGTCTTTCTCTAATTCTATTCTTAACGTGACAATATTTTGAAAAATAATAATAATGCCTGGAACATCCTACATACCGCCATCTAGTCCCAAAGTATGCAAGTATTATGCTTGCATTATGGAGTACTAGACAACTGGCAAACATACCTAAATATTCTATTTTATACGTATACATATATAGATACTATTTACACAAATAGATATGTTCATGCACACAAATATTTATTCCGGGCGGAAATCGAACCCGCGATTCTTGGTTTCGCCGTTAGAGTCTCTAAGCACTCGGCCAATCGGTCAGTTATTTTTTTTTGTTAAGGCTCTTACCATAGGTAGTATAAAATCAGAACTTCACCCGCGTGTTCCTCGTGCCTCCATACGTTTTGATTTGACCAATCACAAACGCCCGATCACAGACAATTTTCTGTGCGCCCGATGTACAAAGAACCGAGATTTACCACCGTACTATATTAATAAAAACAGGTTTCTTGTATGGGGTCCCAATCTAATTTTTAACTTTGTTTTATTTTTATATTAATATTACGAATATTAATAATAATATCTGGGACATCAACACAGCGCCATCTAGTCCCAAAGTAAGCAAGTATTATGCTTGTATTATGGGGTACTAGACAACTGATATATTTACTTAAATATTCTTTTTTTTAATAATGTATACATATATAAATACTTTTACACCTAGACACGGAACAAATGGACATGTTCATGCACACAAATATTTATTCCAGGCGGGAATCGAACCCGCGGCCCTCGGCTTCGCAGTTAGGGTCTCTAACCATTCGGCAAACCGGTCAGTCTAGCGAAGTCAGCGAAGCCTTGGTAATAGGGTTCCCATTTGTATCCTTCGGGTATGGTACCATAACTAGTTTTGGTTTAATAAGTATGCGCTAAGTGTAGTCACACGCGGGAGAAGCCGCGGGCGGTCAGTAGTTATAATTACTAATTACTATTTTATTTTCGATGTATTGATAGCTTTATCGAAATGACCCCAAGGTCTAGAAAGTTCAACTTTTAATTTGTTCCAGATTTACATGCACACAGAGCGTTGCTGTCCTCCTATGAAGCAATAATCGAACTAGTGACCTTCCGATAGTCGGTTTACTATTAAGGTCAGTGGCATTTTCCATAATTTTCATATTAACATTATATAGAATGTGTTTAAAGTATTTCGAGAATATTTGAAAACAAGAAATATTTTTACCCTGTGAAATAAATTAATTGTAGAAATATATAACGTCTCATATGGATACTTAATCAAACGAAAATGTGAGCAACTCCTATCAACATAATTGAATAAAAAACGCAAAAAAGAGGGTCTAAGCTTACACTTTTTTTTTTACTGTAATATTTAGCTAAATTTTTTTGACGATAATTACAAAATACTTTAATTGTTATTAAATAAATAATAGTTTTCATCCCGAAGATTTGATTACTGTCCACAATGCACGGTTTTTCAAATTGTGTGAAGAAATACTACCAAATACTACTATGAAAAAACCCGGTCAAGCCCAAATCGAACTCGCTTACGAAAGGTTCCGTAACAGTGTACAAATAAAAGACATGTTCTTTGTATGGAGAACTTTATTTTATTATTTATTTATTTGTTATAGCAGCCATAGTAATACACACTATGTGAAAATTTCAAGTGTCTACTACCTATTACGGTTCAAACGATACCGCGGACAAACGGACAGCGAAGGCTTGGTAATAGGGTTCCGTTGGTACCCTTTGATAACGAAACCCTAAAAATAAAATGCAATGAAGAAACCGTGGAAATTGTAAAAGAGAATTTTAAAATATTTGGAAATAGAGACGTTTTTTCTCAGCGATATAAACAGGAGTTTATCGCATTTCCGTTCGATCATTCTATCCATATGCGACGTTCTATATGTCTGGCAATCATATTATCATACTTAGGTTTGAAGAGACGCATGTAATAGCATTTATGCGTCTACGCATGTCGCGCCTATTGGTCATTTCTACCTTTCCCTGATTTCTTTGATCAGATTTAATCGCCATGCACATTATATGCATTTTTTTCCTAAAAACATGGTGTAACATTAGCACAGTAGCACAAAAAATTAAGAAAAAATGTTCAATGCATTTCATCGCAAAAATTCACGTCACCAAAACTAAGTTACGAAATTAGTTACTGAAGGCAACTTAGAAGCAATAATTTATCTTTGATTTTATATTTATCACAAAACATCCGTCAATTTCTAACAAAAATAATTATATCTGGATAATTTAGTAACAATATAATATAGGATTTTTGCCGTTATTTTTATTTTACTTCACAGCAATATTAGCTAGAATAAAAATGCCGGTTCTCAAATTACATCCTATATTCAAGTATTCTATTCGTTAATGAGACTTCACTTACCTCACTCTTCGCTTAATTTGTTTGCGTTGGTTCCGTGAAGGAGTTTTTTTTTTTTCAATTATTCAAGTTAAGCAAACCAGCCGTAGTCCCTTTGTTCTAAATATGTGATAATAATAATAAAGACGTATACATAACTATAACGTCTAGGCCCCAAACTAAGCATTTGCTTGTGTTCAGAATGCCAAGCGAAGACACCACATACATATAATAACTAAGACCAGGTATTAATATTCATCTTATGAATATCTCCTGGGATTCGAACCCGGAACCCCCAGCTTCGTAGGCAGGGTCGCTATCCACTAGGCCAAGCGGACGTCAATGATAATTAGGATACTATCTCTTTTTTTTGCAGTCGAATTGATTAAACGAGGAATTTAGGGAATTGTGCCCACCATTGCTACACTCTGTGCTGTAAGAGAATCTTCGTGACAGTTTGATGAACTAACATTTAGAAGTAGGTATTGGACAACCATTTGATAGATGCCGGTTTTTTTTTCTCACAGACTATTTTGAATTGGTTTAACTATTTTGAATTGGTTTCGCTAGCGACTCGGAAAAGTTTTTGTATTTGAATTTCAGTTTTCGGTAGGTACCGATAGAGGCGCTGTCCATTCAAATTTATTTTTTACGTGTTGCCAGCGTAGCGGGTGTCGACACGTTAAACCAATTCAAACTCATGGTAACCGTACAGACGAATGGATTAAAATCATTTTAAAAAGATTCTGTTACCAGTGGTCATGTTAATTCAGTCCTGAATTATTCGGAATGAACTACAACTGGGCACAAGCGCGATTTTTTTTAGTTATTATTTATAAGGTATACAGGTGTACATCACATCACACAATTAATGTTATAAAAAAAACTGAAAAATAGGATAAAAAAGTAAAGTAAGTATAGAATCAAAAAAAACCAGCCAAACAAAAAAAAAAGAATTATACACAATTAACGCTAAAAGATGTAAATTGTTTCTGTCTTCGCACGGCGTCGCATCGTAATAAATGTTTTCAATTGTTTTGTTGTAGTAAGCTAGAGGAACAATTAATCTTATAGAAGACCAAATTGACAGGAACATCTATTCGATTGATAGTCTACTATACCTAATAAATGGAATCAAAATGTTAGAAGGACAGACAGACACACTCTTCATTATTGGTGATCTTTACAAGTCCAGATTTTTTAAATATAATGTTTACTGCTCTGTAGTGCCTTATAATGACTAAATTATATATCATCCCGGAAATGAGAATGAAATGAAGATCTACCCATGAAATCACCTGGGTGTGCCAACGACGACGTTCGACTAATAAAGACCAAATCGAAATCTTCCTTCGAATGGGTGTTTAACTTAATTCCTCATAGTGTAAACCACTTTGCTCTACGTTTGTTTATTCAATTTCTCTGGGATGCCCGCCCTCCTCATGCACGTGTAGGGAAACGGGCATCCCAGCAGCGTTTATTTGGTCTGTCCATCTCATTGACGACCTTCCTCAATTTTTCTTTGGGCGAGATACGGAATTTAAAGGCTGGACTACTATCTTACGCTATGGATGATAGAGTCGGCATGCCGATGTTTTGAAGCAAACATTGTGTTTACGAATCTCTATCCACGATACTCCAAGCATTATTATTCAGCCCACATCGCTAGGGTATCTATTCCCTTCTTGTATTTACTACCACGTAACTATCACGTTTCTGCGGCGTTAGAGGTATATGAGCGTTTGAATATACCGTGTTTTTATGGCCTTGGCCATATTGCGATTGCTATATGTTTCTTGAATTTGTCCATAGCAAAACTAGTGGCGTACGCACAGCTCGTGCTATTTCTATATCGTTCTGAAATTGACGCGTCTGTGATTTGCGCAGATGTGCGGCTCTCTCTAGAC
Source organism: Luffia ferchaultella (assembly GCA_949709985.1). NCBI lineage: Eukaryota > Metazoa > Arthropoda > Insecta > Lepidoptera > Psychidae > Luffia > Luffia ferchaultella. Next base: position 1,212,223 of record OX453261.1, read on the forward strand.
TTTGAATTAGAACTTTGGCGCGAGCTGTAAGCGCATTTCGCTTCTTCTGTGCAACTTCCGTTATTCAGCACTAATTAGGATTAGCGCTTCTATTTGGTTGTTTACACGTGGAGAAATATCGTAAAATCAGTGTAGTAGAGACAATACAATTATAATCGGGAAGTGTTTCTCGAAAGTTCGCCAAGTTCATTTTAGTTATACACAGCACTTATCTCGCACCGGAGTGTCATAAGCGTTATCTAATTCTTAAGTGTTAACAGACATGTGATAAACAAGATTTTGACTACATTCTTTTGAGTGTACGGCACTTGGCATTGGCTTCTCTATTTGCATTCGCGAAAAATCTTTATGTATTACCTACGTCATACGAATTTGATTTCAACTAATTTCCACAAAAAATTAATAAATTATACACGTAAACCTTCCTCTTGAATCACTTCGTCCATTATTGGTGTCAACCATTATGCCAATCCGTTTGGCAGGTTTTGAGTTTATCGCGTTTAGACAGACAGACGCGGCGGAAGAGTTTATTTTATAATATGTAGTGAAGAGACAAGTTTAAGGAGATGGGCATAATGACAATACCGTTTTAATATATATTTGAAAACATAAAGAATGGAAAGAAAAATATTGTATTATTTAAAAAAAATACTCACTCGCATTATGTTAAAACTTGCTGACCATGTTAGCTGCCTCAATAAATTCACAAAAGCTTTTAAAGGGTAATGTATACACTTTTACAGTAAGATCCTGGTTGAGATTTAAGATCTGTCCCTTAAGAAGTTTAAAACTACAATAAAACGAAAACTTTGTACAAAAGCTTGTTATCTATTTAGACGATAACAATCCATGGGTGTAGACCGCTCGCCTATCAGATCGTTTCAACAACATTGATATTTAATTTAAGCACTTATTTTAAAAACAATTTATTATGTGTTTTATTTATAAAAAAAAGTGTCCCTCAGTTTCTTGCGTATTCTTCTTAGAGGAACTAGCACTTTTTTGAATGCGCCTTTGTATGGAAACGTTTTCTCGCAAAATAATAAATTAATTTTTGTGACGTATTTCAAGATTATGTTAAGTGTACATAACTACGAAATAAATATAATTGATTTGATTAAAAAAAGTCATTTAGAATGCGATTGGAGTCTGTATATTTTTGGAGTCTATATTCTCGTTGGCAAGCAACGGCGCCACTGATTTGCGTAGATTTTAATTGGTAATCACCGTACAAATCAACGTTGATACAAACTGGAGAAGAAAGAGCGGTGGCCTATTTATGGCATATTCGTGTGAGTATGAAATATCTTTAACAAAATCAACTTATGACATGTAATTACTAAATTATTATACTTACAGTTCCTAGTAGCCTCAGCTAGTAACTCATATTATTTGAATGCCAAGTAGGTACGCGTACATACAAGGCTACCTCGAACCTCGAATCTCAATTTCTCAGTCGTCATGTCATACCGCGTCTATTTTAAAAACGTCATTATGGCATACGTATTTTTATCTAACTGTGCAATATTTATTATAATTATTAAATTTTATCATTTTATTATCTATTCTTGTCGTCGCTTGCTAACGAGAAACTACCTACCGTATATGAAATAAAATTTTACTGTGCCGCGCGCCTACAATATTTCCTTTTTTTATTTGTAACATTAAATTACGAATTATCGATGCCATGCGTGTAGGTGACATCCGACTCGCCTAGTAGGTAGGTATCTGGCGTGAGCAAGTGCAAATCGACCGAATATTCTGGCCTTAAGTTCTGTAATGGATAATATAGCACATATCATTATTTCAAAGTGCGTTATTCAAGCACGACAGATTTAGCATATTGATTCCTCTTGGCGTTATAAATAGCGTCACGCGATCCTGCAGTCCCGTTTTATCAAAAGAGCTATGCGTTCAGCACAATCAAACGCATCCTGCAAAAAGCGCAGTCGCGCGTGACCGACTACCCTGCTGTGACAGCCAGTCATAAGTCACAACTTTTTGAGATTCCGAGTTTATTTTATGTTCCCTACATGTCCCTTAATGAAGCATAATATATAAAATCTTTATCTAAGATCTCTAGTCTTAATTACGATCGATATCCAGAGTGAAGTGTTGTCATACAAATCATAATGGTTTTGCTATAGTTAGTACATTTTATCGCAATTGTGCCAAAATAAGGTAATAGTAATTACTATGCTAAAAATGGTCACACTGCTGTTGTCGGTCGACAGCAGGCGTCTCCTTCGAATCACCACACCTGTGTATATAATAAAACATTCTATTTTGTCATTTACTTACTCCGTGAAGTGTCGATGTAAACTGATAAATTTTCGCTGAAACTGTACGCCGTACGCGCAAGCCGTCGGTTTCTTTGTTACGACCGGCACGTGCGGCGGTTTTTTGTCTGAGTGCTTTGGCGGCATCTTAGAGGATGTGGGTTAAAATAATGGATATACTTTACAGCTGCACTAAGCATTCTCGCGCGTTATACTATAGCATAGAATATAAAAAGCATGCTAAAATAATGTAGTTTATAGTCCGAAGCGGGCTTTTATAAAATAGCTGATTTTTACATCGCTGCTCAAATTAGATTCCACCGACGGAGCGTTGGTCAGGGTTTAGTAGCAAAATATACTTAAAAAAGAAACCCTTTTAATTTCATCTTGTCAGTTTATCATCAGTCTGTTTATTTGTCTGTTTCTCCATCTGTCAAACCTATTTTACTCGGAAATTATTGACACTTTATGATGAAATTTGGGAAATAGCTGTAATCTATGAACCGCTACACTATGGTGTAATTCAATCACAAAAAAAAACATTTGACGTGAGTTGCCATACGGATAAAGTGTACATTAAAGTACGGGTTATCTATAGATAGGTCTTTGAAAATAATATAGAGGTTACTAAATGGCTTTTTAATTTATGTCAATACTTGTTAAGATAAAATTCTAAATGTGTATTTCATCCTCTTAACTTTTTTACTATGAAATAGAAAATTCTGAAGAAAAAAAATAAGTTTATGCAACTTGAAAAACACTTTCAACGAAAATTTGTTTGAATAATTTTAAAGATATTTGTTTTTAAATTTATATGAATTTCAATCTTGAACGTTCATCTCGATTACGGAACCCTTCGCTGTGCGTGGTGCGTCAAGATCTTGGCCGGTTTTTGATCGTTAGACTCTGACTTTGATGGGATCTAATACAGCACTACTCTACTTTTCTTCACATTTTGATAACTTTGTGTTCTATAATGTGTCTGATATTACGTCACGAAAGATGCACTATTCATTTAAACAACAATTAATTCAGCAATGTTCAAAGGGTAAGTACTTCTAATATCTTGAAATATAATCGATTTCTGGTCGATCGCTAATTATGATAACATTTATGATTATTAATGAGATCTTGTTCAAGTTTATAAATACTGGTATGTTATTTAATTAAAACATTTTTATGTTACTAATGTGTACATACACGTGACTCAGTACTTCACCCACGTTATAACATAACGTAACGAATACAGACAGTCAGTCTGATTTCAACGCTCGGCGTTGTTACACGTGTCGTATTACGTCAAGAAAAATCGGTCTTAAATACGCTGGTGGACTGAATAAATATTCAAAGTGATCGTGCATTATTTTCATTTTGGCAATTTGAAAAATCGTGGAAGTTTATTTTTCATTAAATCGGTAAGATTTAAGACTTTTTGATAAAAATATATTTTAATTATCATGGGAAATCTTATATGTGATTTATGAAAAATATAGCAACGTATATCTCGCATCACGTTACCTTGTTAAGTTATAGTATATATATAAAAAAAAAGTAATATAGTTACTTCGATCAATAAATCTATATACTTGAAAACTTAAATTATATTAATGAAAATTCTGCGTGAACTCGTTGGGAAAACTATATTTTTAAGATTCCGTTCCTCAAAAGTAAGAAAGAGCCCTTTCTCTAAAAAACATGTGCAGCCGTAGAATTAAAATTAATATCGATTTGTTAGGTCTACGGTCCCTGGAGTAACAGTAAAAATATCAAACTTTTAAGTCAACGCAATTTAAAAATACGGCCATTTATGCCGCATATTTTGACACAAGTAAATTAAAACCTATGGGGTACTTCCCGTTGGCCTAGAATCATCAAATTTGCCAAGAAGCAAGGTCTCATAGAACAAGTAAAAAAAAATCCTAAAATCGTTCATTTGTAATTATATCACGTTTTTATATTTTTTTAATTGGTACATGCGATTATATGCCATCTGGCGTTGAGTAGCGATAAATACGTTACATAACAGTACGGAACCTTCAGAGTTCCGTTTGATTCACACTTGGCATTCATTTAATTCTTTTTTTTATTATTTATCATTTCATTCACAAATTGGAAGCAAATACCATGGAAAATATTATCCATTGTATTTCTTTCTAATTAAGAATCAATAGAGATCAGTCTGTCAACCTTGCTTATTGTTTTTCACACAAAACACTCCGCCCTATTTGCTCTGTGAACCATGCACAAAATTGAAGGCTAGAACTGGAATCATCGATTTAATATTAACTAGATACACAGCCTATAAGATTTAGTTCGCACATAACGTAGTGGCTGGTAGTGGTGACGCGACTAAGCGGGCGTCCCAATTATTGTACTTATTGATTTACATTTAAGTGAAAGAACTGACGCACTGGCTTTCAAATTCTGTCATTTTCCTATTTCATTCATTTTTGTTTTATTTTTATTATCTTAGGAAAACCAACAGCTACACAATACTTATAGTAAACATTAATAAAAACAGGAAGCCAATTAGAGGTTCCCACAGGTAGTGATGGAATTATAAAATTACCTATTCCAACCCAACGCCGTAACAGCAGCAATACCTTCGTAGCACATCACATGTCAGCTTAAAACAGAATTTTGACTACTTAATTATAAATTACAAGTTACACTTAAATTAACAAAATTGTATCATTAAAGATTCACCCGTGTAAAACTGTTAAATGCTCAATTTGGTCATTCCAACAGGAATTGCCCAGTTAACAAGTGCCTTGCCTTTACAAAATCGGTATTAAATAGATCTAAGTCAAGATCTTTGCAGATAATATTGAAATGATTGCTCGCACGCCATAGAAAAGAATTACGTCTGTAATTGCTCGATACAACAGGAATATAGAAAGTATTGATTGAACGAAGACATCTAGCAGGTGCATCCAAGGACAGCAGCGCTAGAAGCTGAGAACAGTCAATTTTGTTGGAGGCAATTTTCAAGAGAAATAAAATATCAGCTATTTCGCGACGTTTTTTTAGTGGAAGGAGATGATGTTTTCCGCAGAAATACTCGTACCTATCAGAACTGAAGACATCCTTTGTGCGATAGCTTAAGTGACGCAAAAAAAATATGTATGTGACGTAGATAGAACATATTACATATATACAAATCCCGCTTGTGGTAACTATAACATTATATCTTTAAATATAAAATCGCAAAGTGAAGATTTCTAATATTCCCTACGTATAAATTCTCATCAAATCTCGATTTCGTTTATACTTAAAGGTCAATTTATTAATTCCAGGAGGTCGATTTATGAATTATTAAAATAAATAGAGTGAAATTAATATCCAAAATGTTTGATTTTTCTAAATCAACTGTTCTCAACGAAAATAGCCTAACTTAATGAATCGTATCTTTAATAGACTACACAATTTTGTTTCGTCATGAAATAAATACCACAGTAAATAAATTACATCACGAATTGTTTGAACTAATCATAGCACGCGGTTGCCATCAATAGATGGCAGTCGTTACAATCCACCAATCAGCAATGCAGCAGCGTGGTGGATTAAGCTCCAAACCCCCTCATCGTGAGGGGCGGCCTGAGCCCCTGCAGTGAGGCATTAATGAACTGATGGTATGCTACGGTAGCCCGCGGGTTCGTCCGCTTATTTTACACCTGTATTATTTCGACTTTAACAGATATTAGTTCATAATTAATACGTCAAAGCTATTTTTATTATAATTAAAATTTATTAATTTTATTCTTTTGTCTTCATCACTTTCTTCTTCTTTCCTTGTCCTTTCAAAACTAAAGTATCACGAAGATAAAACTACTTATCGTAAGGAAGAAAACGTTAAGAGTTTTAAACGCATCATGGCGGTTATAAAAAGAAAAAAACTTGCCAAAAAATATCACAGTATAAATGCGAATCGCATTCGCTCATTTAAATTAACTATCATAATAATTTATACGGATAACGAAGAAAAATTCGACTCTTGGGTGATCCCTAACATTATGTAAGCTAAGGCCAAACTCTGTTAGTTTTCCTGTACTATTTGTAATAACGAAGTGTGTGGAACGGAAAAATAAGTTTAGAGCACCGTTGCAAAAGCTCGTGCCATAAAATATGTGTCGACAAAATTGCTAAACGACAGAACTTTATTTAAAAGTCGCAAAATGATAAAACATGTAGCAATTTAACGCGCGTAGTAGAAAATGATGAAAAAGGAAAGGAGGGGGAAAGGGAAGGAGGGTCAATAAGTTGGTATCAAAATTTATTACGATAAAAACCAGCTTTAATAATAATACCTGGGACAACCCACACAGCGCCATCTAGTCCAAAAGTAAGCAAGTATTATGCTTGTATTATGGGGTATAGACAACTGATATACGTAGATACTTAAATATTCTTTTTTTTATATAATATTATGTACCTAAATAGATAGATACTTTTTACGCCCAGACACGGAACAAATAGACATGTTCATGCACACAAATATTTGTCCTAGGCGGAAATCGAACCCGAGACCCTTGGCTCCGCAGTTAGGGTCTCTAACCTGTCTCTAACCACTCGGCCAATCGATCGGGCTTTCGATATGATTTGTGTTAAAAAGGCGAAGACATATAAATGTAGATAAAGTAAAAATACATGAACGAAGCTAATACGAACCACTATTTATGAAAAAATCATTTTTAACACTTACATCAATACAGACTTCCACTGACAGTATAGAGCTTTGAATTTGACAGCAACATTAGTTAACTAGTCATATTTGATATTATCTCATTTCGTATGTCGGCCGTGACAAATGCTATAAGTAGTTTGTCGCGTAGGATCTTTTAAAGTAGGTCGAGTTTGATGGATGCGACATACGTTTGTTGACATCCGAGCATTTTGAAACTAAAGATTTGGCACCGATCAACACAAGAAAGGTGTATCCGTAGACCATAGACTATACTTACGGGCATAGGACGCTTTATTTACTCACTGGTATAGATGTTTATGGCGTGGAAGGTCTTCATGATAGCAATGACTGAGAATATCACGTCTAGGGATTTAAATCCATATATTTTGCTTCTTAGAACTGCTCTCAAGGCCTGGAACTCGCTAAAATTAGAGCGAGAGACCCTACGCGGTCGTACCCAAAGGAAAGAAAGAGGTCTCTTCCTTTGGTACCTCGCATACGTATTCAAAATTGCGTCAGCCCCTCTCCTACTATAAATAAATTGATGATTTTTGTTACTTTCCCATTAATAGCAAAGGTGTACATCTAAATATCTAAGTATGCACCGGTATGCACTCTATTCAATATGCGTCTTATTTTTTAAAAGAAGTAGGTATATTTGTATTATTGTTTATGTAGAATTAAAATTGAATAAATTATATTTTTTTATGAACACTGGTTGACCTGGAATATGCCATAATTTTTGACAATGCCATTTATAAATGAAACCCATACACGTGCTGTCTATAGTGTAAACGAAAACAGTATCCTAACTAATATAAATATGAAAGTGAGTTTGTATGTTTGTTACGCTTTAACGCCTTAACTACTCAATCGATCATCATGAAATTTTACGTACACGTTGTCAGGGGTCACAGAAAAGGACATAGGGGTACCTTTCATCCAGAAAAGAATTCCATTCCCGAGGGATAGAAATTAACTTTTAGACGGTCGTCCGCCATAACAATTCTGCCTACTGATGAAGTGGAGAGGACGGGTGGTGAAGGGGAAGAGGCGGAGAAGGTGAGAGGATTAGTGTGGGTGAGGGGAGTATAGGATATATGTGTGAAATGGTAATGCGAGTGGGAATGAGAGCGGGAATTAAAGAATCAGTACATAAATATTATAACAGAGAGACGGAAGCAGGAGTTAGGTGAGAGTAAAAGTGTGAGAGGGAATGGAAACAGTAATGGTAAGAGCGGAAAACGACTACAACAAGGGCGTAACATCTGTCCGCGCGGGCGAAGCCGCGGACGGAAGCTAGTTTTCTTGTAAATTATAAGCGTTGACGTAACATCGCCAGACATAACCGACTCACTATCAGCTACGTCTGAAGTGAATACGTCCAAAAAATACATCTTATTCACAGCTGTCAGATATGTCTGTCATGTCGGTCTCAAGTACAATATGTCGCGTTGATCTTATTTTTTTTATCTATATTATTGTTGCTCGTGATTTAAAATGTTACGTAAAACCATTATCATGATTATCACACTGATTAGATATTGTATCTAATATTTGCTGAATTTGTGCAAAATAGTTACGTATTTTATAAGGAACGATAACTGCTTGAAACTTAAAATTAAATTATTATTACAGAGTTTTTCTTCTAGAATACTAATCGAAACTTTTGTTGATTTAATGTAAACTAACTGGCTGGTAAGATTTTATTCTATAAGACCATATGGCCGTAGTTCGAATCCGGGCGTGTACCATTGAATTTTTTCTGACTTAAGTACATCAACTATCACTGACTCCGTGCCTCGGAGAGCACGTTAAGCAATCAGTCCCGTTGGCTGTCAATAGATGGCGGTCATTACAATCCGCCAAACAGCATTGGAGCAGGGTGGTGGATCTTAGCTCCAAACCCCCTCATCTTGAGAGGAGGGTTAAGCCCCTGCAGGGGGGTATAAAAAGGGCTGATGGAATGAAAAAAAAAAGATTTTGTTCTTATTTATTTAATTACAAAAACACAGCTCTTCAGATAGTAAATAAACATAACTCCTGAATAAATCTGACTGCCAAATTATGGTTTTACATTTTTTACTTTTTACATACTATAATTTAAGATGACATCAAATAAGACACTTTTTTTTAAAGAATAATGAAAAATCAAACCGACAAACAATGTGATTGAGTATTTGTATAAACAATTTTTAATAGTACAGTATTCTTATATTGTATGAAATACATAGATGTGCATATATAAGTGTCAGTGTGTGTGTGTGCCTGTGTGAGATGGGTGTATATGTGTGTAATCACTGTGTAATCTATACTTATATGTTTACATTATACAAGGCGGCGCAGAAGTTGTCACCCGATGTTCTTTGGTTGTAATTTTTTTATGAACGGTAAACTTCGTTTCTGCTTGTGGATTATGTTTATTTGATATCTTAAATGTTTTTAAGAGTTGATAACCATTACGAGTCCGATTTATGGCATTTTTCATTACTCTTGCCAGAACTTCCGGTGATAGGTTCTCGCATTGTTGAAAGATATTCTCTTTGAGGGCTTCAAGAGTCTAAGGCTTGTTGACGTAAACTCGTGACTTCTAAAAACTCCACAAAAAGAAGTCTGGAACGGTTAAATTGGGCGGATTGCCGGTCAGCGCCAATCGTAAAAACGAGAGATAGGCGACCCGGAAATGCAACCTTCACAATTTCGGTTGTGGTTCGTGCAGTATGCGCCGTTGCTACATCCTGTTGGAGCCACTCGTTCTCTAGTTCCATTTCATCTGCTTGAGGAAAGAGAAAGTCGTTGAGCATGGCTCTGTGGCGCTCGCCGTCCACATTAATAGTCCACATTAAATAATTTGAAACTTTCCATATATAACGATTTCAAATTAATAATCTCACTGCAGATGCTTTTCTGGAAAATTTATTACAACTTTTACTTCCGCTATCTATTTATAAATGATCAAAGTTTCAAAGTTTGATCGAGTCCCAAAAGACATAATTATGTAGTTCAGGAAATCTCATTTTTACATATTTAAGTGACAAATCTCTACATATTCATCTGTTTGCTTATCGAAATACCGATTGAAATTGAATAAATGGGACATTCCACACAGCGCCATCTAGTCCCAAAATAAGCGAGTATTATGCTTGTGTTATGGGTTACTAGACAACTGTTAAACATACTTAAATTAATTTGTTTTTTTTAATGTAATATATACATCTATAAATGTTTTACACCCAGACCCGGAACGAAATAAACATGTTTATGCACCCGTACCCGCGACCCTTGGCTCCGCAGTTAAAGTCTCTAACCACTCGGTCAATCGCTCAGTCATTATCATACTATTATATCGTTTTTACCGGACTGCGCGTCGCAAAGGAAATAATGTGTTTATCAGCCTAAGTATTCCATTCCATTCCTTTAGCCCTTTTTATACCCCACTGCAGGGGCTTAGGCTTCCCCTCAAGATGAAGGGGTTTGGAGCTTAAATCCACCACGATGCTCCAGTGCGGGTTAGCGGATTGTAACGAGCGCCATCTATTGACAGCAATCGGGACCGACTGCTTGACGTGCTCTCCCGGATTCAAACCACGGCCACATGGCCTTATAGATTTGAAACAGGTTCGTTGCGGTTCGGTCTATCACGACACCTATGTATGTATTATGTATATTTCCTTTGTGGCGTCCTAGAGGTGTAACGCGTGGGCCGATTTTTGACGATCGATTCAGCTTGTCTTGTGAATGTCTCTATACACACGATAGAAGTCAGAGGTCGATATGGTGGCGGGCAAACGTCTTATTGCAAAACAATATTGCAATTTTGTGCAAAACATAAAAAGAAAGTCAATGAAAAGGTTTTCAAAAATCGTCATAGGTTTCTCAAATCATTTTCTTGTTGAATGACCATTTAGATTTTTAATGATTTGAACTTAGCTTGCAACCGTCCCCACCAATAACAAGATAGCGAAAACCTTCTTAGAATACCTAAAATGAAAAATAAAAGAAAGTAAATTAAAAAACCTAAGGGACTGAGAGACTCGATTGGTGAGATGAGATGAAAAAGAGTTAACTATCGATTCTGAGAAGTTGAGGCAGCAAGCGGGGTTTGCACCTCGTGACTTTTACACAAAAATATTTTCTGTCGCGATACAGTCCCGGCTACCACGTTGTTATGACAGCTGACAACTGCAGTCATTTCGCTTGTGCATGGCAAGTTAGACATGCGAAAATCTTGTTTGGGTGGAAGGCATGGGCGAACGATATGATGTCTCTATCGAGGAGTGCACGACCACAATTTAATCATGAATTCTGTGAATACATCCCGCAAAGTACTGGTAGAAAGAACTTAGCATTAAACATTTTATAAGCTAAAAATATTGTTTGCATAACCTTGAGCGCTGGCGAAAGAATTCAGTTGTAATATTGTTTGAAAGCACATTTTTTTATTCTCCCGTATTACTGAAAGTGGCTGTTTATCTCGAAGTTTAGAGAATAGCAAAGTTATTGTAGCTACGCCAAGAATTGAGGAAAACCTTAAAAGCTAAAAGTTGACGTAACAATCTTTTCATATTCAACTTTTTTGTAAGTAATTTACAGTTTTTCTACCAGTTTTTATTAACTGGTAGAAAATATGATCTGTTATAATAGGGTTCAATACATTTGCTATTAATACGGTCTTTATGACACCAAAATTTGTACCTTCCGTAATGTTGTATTTTACAGTACTAAGCCTTTTCACTTTACACCAATCACAAACGAGCAATCTGTTTGTAACGCATGCGTAAACCGCAAAAAACAACCCGCTCGCGCCCTTAGCTCCCGCCATTATTACATTTGAAGTATCTACCTAATTTTAAGTACAAATGTATTGAAAAACGTCGTATGATGCTCGTACTCAGTAAGCTGGCTATTATAGTCATCGGTTTATTATAAGCACTCGGCTTTGCCTCGTGCCTATAAACATATCGACTATAATACGCAGCTTACTGTACTTGCATCATAATATACTATAACAGTTTTAAAAAAAAAATTACAATGGACCTACAAATCCGTTTTAACCAATAGGTATTTCAATAAACACGGTGTGATTGTGATGTGATTCGGGTGATTTTTTCATTGCCATACTAATAATGGCGTCGGTCAGCAGTCGCCAGCGGGATACCCCTCTTCTTTACACTCTCGCTCACCACTTTCTTGTCCGTAGTATTTATGTATGAATTAGTAACGTACGCTGTATCGATAATTTTTTTCAGGGCAAATAAATTTATATTGAAATTTGATGTACCTAACGATTTTTTTTTTGTTTTCATAAATTAAGTCTTGAGATGATACCGAATACCTAAAAAAATAGGAAAGAAATGAAAAAATATCGATTTAAAATGATATGTTATTTTATAGGTACCTATCTTGTAATTTTACTCTTCACAAGATTATGTAGTTTTCTTTTTAATTTATTTGAATAAACCTGTTTATTATAGATACGCCCTCGCTCCATTACTACATACAGGAAATCCAAACTTTATCCTGTCGATATAGAACAAAATACTCTATGCTTTAGAATATTCTAGTGTACACCAGTAACGTAATTTACCTGTTACTATCTTTAATGACATAAGATTTCTACCTACAATCGGTTTTCCTTATAATAGGTACCATGTAGAACTGCGACGCAAAATTCTTCAATCTGTTAACGCAAACAAACAGTAGGTAAATAAATAAAAATGAAAAAATTAAGTAATCGTGTTTTGTTTGCTGGCGTTAATCTAAGTGATTTTTTAATCCCCCATCCCGAAATAAAAACGTATAATGTTTTTCAAAATTATCCCTCCCTCTCACGGTCTTTTCAAAGAACAGTTCTTTTGTCTTTCCTGTACGTTTGGTACATGTGCGTCACACTAAATTCTATTTTACAGTGCTATGTTATAAGTGACGCACTATTGGTCTGTAGCTATTGTAGCTAAGGCCTTGTTTAAGGTGAAATGGCGGATGCGAGCGCGGTTGCTGTGTACGGGTCGCACTGGGTGTTTACTGTTTGCAGTGGATCAGTCAGTGGCCTGAGCGATAGCGTTTGTGCGGAAACGTTGGAATGTAGTCGCCTAAGCAGAGTTCAATAACAATAGACGAAGTTCAAACTGCTTGATCTTACATGGCTGCGGCCGCGAACCGCGCACTGCGTCGCTACTTAGATGTAACACACACAAAAAGCAATTGGGTTTGATATTGTTGTAGAAAAGTGAAAGTTTGAATTTTCTGATGAAAGATCATATTGTATGCAGTATAAGAACCGTACAAACGTGTCAAACCTGATGTGCTCTTAGCTGTACTTTCATCTATATTAATAAAATTGAAGTGTCTGTCTGTCTGTCTGTCTGTCTGTTCCGGCTAATCTCCGAAACGGCTGAACCGATTGCAATGAAACTTTGCAGACGTACAGAGGGCATTACTGGGGGTGACATAGGCTACTTTTTGTTTGTCTGTCTGTCCATCTGTCTGTCTGTTTGAGCTGATCTCAGAAACGGCTGAACCGATTTCAATGAAACTTAGCAGACATGCAGAGGTTATTATCAGGGCTGACATAGGCTGATTTTTGTTTGTCTGTCTGTCCGTCTGTCTGTTCGAGCAAATCTCCGAAACGGCTAAACCGATTTCAAGGAAACTTGGCAGACATGCAAAGGGCATAATCGGGGGTGACATAAGCTGTTTTTTGTATGTCTGTCTGCCAATCTATCTGTTCCGGCTAATCTCCGAAACGGCTAACGAGATTTCAATGAAACTTGGAACGTACAGAGGGCATTACCGGGGATGACATAGGTTATCGTGTTGGTACTCAAACTTGATGTTTTGGCAAGATCTATGTGACCACGTGACCAAATTTTCAAAAGCTTATATTTTCGAAACTATCAATCGCAGACCTATCGTATTCGTACTCAAACTTGATGTTTTGGCGATATCTATGTGACCACGTGACCACATTTTTAAATGCTTATATTTTCGAAACCATCAATCGCAGACCTATCGTGTTGGTACTCAAACTTGATGTTTTGACGAGATCTATGTGACCACGTGACCACATTTTTAAATGCTTATATTTTCGAAACCATCAATCGCAGACCTGTCGTGTTGGTACTCAAACTTGATGTTTTGACGAGATCTATGTGACCACGTGACCAAATTTTTTATATGTCTGTCTGTCCGTCTATTCGAGCTAATCTCCGAAACGGCTGAACCGATTTCAATGAAACTTCACAGACACGATAAAAAAATTATCAGGAATGACATACAATACTTTTTGTTAATCTGTCTGTCTGTCTGTCCGTCTATTTGTTCGAACTGATCTCCGAAAGGGTTGAACTTATTTCAATGAAACTTTCAAAGATGTGATTAAGAGATTGTCAGGAATGACATTCAATACTTTTTGTTTGTCTGTTTGGCCATCTCTACGTCTGTTTGAGCTAAACTTTAAAACATTTAAACCAATTTTAATGAAACTTCGCAGACGTGAAAAGACGGGTGTGAGGAGTGACATACACTACTTTTTGTTTGTTTGTCTGTGTGTTTGTTTGTCTGTTGGTTAGGATTAATCGTCGAAACGGTTGATCCGGTTTTACAGAAATTTTGCAAATGTAAAGAGGGCGTTGTCAAGAGTGAAAAGCAATTTTTTTTTTCATATATACATATAGAAAATCGTAGTGGCTGTTAGTCTGTCTGTCTGTTCCAGTTAATCTCCAAAATGTCTGACTTATTTTGGGACCGACTTGTGGGATAGCTATACTTCATGCTAAAATGGCTAAATGAATTTTTATGAAATTAGGTATAGAAATTTTTAGGCAGTTAAGTTTCAGAATGTTCTAGAAAGTGTTACAATGTTCTGGAGGGTCGCGTTCCTTTAACTGTCTCAATACAACTGTGGTCAACGCGAGCGAAGCCCGCGGGCGGAAAGCTAGTTTAATTTATAAAAAAATATTTTAGAACAAAATTTTTTTGAGTTTTGTTTTTATTCTCCTTAGGTGACAAACAAGCGTACGACCTAGTATAGTTGATGGTCAGTAGTCACCGCGGCCTATGAACATAAGCTTATGAGCAATTTGTCTTTTGGCCTGGGGCAACGACGTAACCGCAACATCTTGACGACTTTATAGTTACGGCGCATAAACTATTGTGAAATGCAAGGAGCGTTAACATCGGCCATTGGGCACGTTTTAAATTAACAGATCGCTATTTTTAAACTTTCCGATTGGCCGCTGTTAACGCCTCTTGCACCTCGCAATGGCATAGGCGCCGCAAGTTTTAGTTGTCAAGCTTTAGAGCGGGCGCTGCCGCTAGTAACAGTAAACAAGTACTAAGTAATTTTTTTTTGTTCACATTTTTGCGACATCTCAATATTAAGGCCCGAATATTAATTTAAAAAAATACACAACGTGTACAGAAAAATAAAAGTTTTGTACAATCTTAGACACACAAATGTAGTTTATCGTATTACGTAAATTCATTGCTTACGTATTTAATAGACAACCTCTGTAGTAAAACAGAGTGATAAATCTCATAGCTACGAACTACGATGCAGATAACGTGTTTCTTTCATAAAATACCACAACTCATTGAATATTCATGTAGCCTGCTACATAATGGACTGATAAATAAAGCGCCTTTGTTTTAAACTCGGTTGACCTCAGAGATAACGATTTGCGGTACTTTTGCTTATCGTGGTACTGCAATATTATAATTAGCGGCAGAGATTACAACCGCGTGCGGTGTGGTCGATCATATTCATTTATGTTTAAATTGGTTTTTTGGTAGAATATTGACTCACATTTTGTTCGTATGTTAGCGACCGTCTTATATTTTTCGATAGTAACATTTGCCATTGATAATAGACTTTATGATACAAAATAAACATTTGTGTTTCCGCTCGCAAATTTTGCTATTTCCGTTTATTTACGAGGGAAAATAATTTTGTTGAAAGAGACGCGCTCATTACATTATTAAATCACTCAAATAATTCTTAATCGATTATTTATAAGTGCTGTATAAATAAATTGCGTATGTCTCATTAAAAAAAATATATAACAACAGTATGATTTGTCAAAAGTTTGAAAGTCACTGTTATTAATTCCTTTATCAGCTACACTATACCTTATCGTGACACTCGAAACAACATATATATAGATAAAGATTTTTAATACGTATATACCAGTGTCATTTTGTGCATAAGAGTGACAGGGTTTGTTTTTTTTTTTTAAGAAGAACTGTTTAGGTTTACTTTATCTATGACAATCAAAATATAGGCGTATATGTCAGTATGAAAATTAAACATATATTTTCCGATCGGGTTCGCTAATAGAACAAGATTTTTTTGCAAAGTAGATTTTAACCATGGTCAAATGCGCACAGCGTGGAGTATGGCCGCGGTCTCTTCCTCTACTCCGCGCGGTTATGAAGTGAAGTTGCTATTAGGCTTTTAGCAATTCGGTCGGATACTATCGATAGGTAGTTGATTTTGTGGCCAGTGAAATACTGAAAAATTAAAAGAAATTATGATTTTTGTATCCTGTTAACTTATGTAATTATTTTGTTGCAGATATAGCATAGCCGTAGAGGAAGATATATTTAAGGAAAACAACGAAAATTTAAGTCTCAAATAAAAGTCTAGAGATAACCGTGAAAGTGGCTCTGACGTCATCGAAAACGACCGCAATATTACTAGAAATAATTAGAAGGAAAAGGAGAAAAAAATAAAAGTGTGAAATAAATCCACTCAATATTTAGTCCGTAAGACTCTAAACTGCGTATTGTGATAAATAATTTAAGCAACCGTAGACTAAGAAGTGCATTTATTATTTATTTAATATTTATGAAAGTATAATCTTAAACGGAGAATATAAAAAGTTCCAAATTTGAAAAAAGAACTTTAAGAATCTGAATTGCAATTCTGATTTCGAATTTGAAATAAGAGATTCCAATTTTGAATTTGATCTGACATCTCTATCCAAAGACAAGAATTTTTTTTTTAAGAAAAAGGGAGAAAGAATCGACTGATACTCTCAGATTGAAAGGAATAAACTGTAGACCGTTGAAGGTCAAGCATAGAAAAGAATGAAAGATAGCATGAAGCCCTGCAATCATAGTTTGCCAGACGACATAATTTACAAGGAAGTGGTTGTGATAGGTAAGTTTTTAAACTGGCTGTACTTCAATTAGTAAGATTAGATTTGACTGACCGATTGGCCGAGTTTATTGGCCGATTAGAGATCCTAACTGCGGAGCCAAAGGTAGCGGGTTCGATTCCCGACCGGGGCAAATATTTGTGTGCATGAACATATTTAATTCATACTTATTTATCGCATCACCAAGTAATTTTGATTGTTGTTTCATTAATCGTTAATGTATAGAATTAGAAATTTTACAAAATTAAGGATGATGGGTAGATTTGATACTGGTAGGATATTTAAGACTATGCGAAGCACTCTATAGCCGATAATATTAAAATTACAATTCAAACATTCATTTAAATACGATACATTGGCCCTTAAAACCTTATATTACATATAAAAAAAATAAAGTCCCCCCTCGCGTCTGTCTGTCTGTCTGAATACAACGAATTCAAAAACTACCCAAAGAATTTTCATACGATTGCCGGTTGTCACCAATGGACGGACTGATTCAAAAGGAAGATTTATGTGATGATTATTGTTGAATATGTCGGAAGAAATCAAGCCTACCTACTGGAAGCTTTTATCGAAAACTCTGCCTAATCCCTTATAGGTATATAACAAAAGAATGTATGGAGGAACAGTTCCTCTTTTATAGGTCTAAAGAAAAGTCCACCATGGTACATTTCTATCTTTTAATGATAGCTTGCTATGCATATTTCAATGTTTAAAAAAATTGTCAAATTATTGTGGTATTTGGAAAGCTATTTACACGGATACAGTAATAATCCTTATCAAGTTAAATACATTATTTACCTTCAGCATTTAATGCAAATTATGATTGCCCTTTTGCACCATACTATTTAAATTAATATCTTAGGATTTATCGCAAATTTAAGACTATTGCGCGCCAAAATAAATTCTTTTATCTATAGAAAGCTACATTATTAGTCAGTACAATCATGCTTTGTTAATTAAGTCCGATTAACCTGTACCCACTTGTTCTACTGATGTTTAATAATTTTTTTGATTATTTACATTTAAATGTTTTCTTGTCAGTATGTGCGAAGATGAAATATAAACTTTTCATATCACATGAGTTTTTGGAATTTCTTGTCGAATTTCATAAACTTAGATGCTATTGTTTTTCATAACTTTCTTAAAAATCTAAAAATTACTACAAATTAAAAAGTACTATCTAAATGATGATAAACGAGAAAATTAAATAATGAATTATTTAATGTAAAATCTAATTCACTTTTGGTTTGTTTTCTCTGTCCTGCATCAGGCAACGGCCCCAGCGGAATGGTGACGTCCTTCATGTTGGCTGGGAACGTGCCCTACTTAAAGGAGATACCCGAAGACTGCCCCATAGACGAAATGTTGAAAGCCAGGTGTTTATACTAGGCTAATTATTCTTTTGATCAATCCAGTACTGATTAATTATAATAATTCATTAAAATGTTGCGAAATACACGACCATGTCGCGTGATGGGGACATCTTATTATCTAAGAACTGTAACAGATCGCTTTAAAGGTCTCCTCTACGTGACGAACCAGTCATAGTTCTAGTCGAGAAGTATGTCGCTTCTTGTATAGAATGTCGTGGTTCGAACCCAGGGCATGTACTAATGAGGTTTTTCTAACTTATGTACATACCTCTCAGTGACTCTGTGCCTCGTAGAGCACGATAAGCCGTCGGCCCCGGTTGCTGTCAATAGATGGCAGTCGTTACAATCCACCAACCCGCATTGGAGCAGCGTGAAGGATTAAGCACCAAGCACCCTCATTCCGAGAGGAGGCCTAAGTCCCTGCAGTGGGACATTAATGGGCTGATGGTATGGTATGGTAGTCGAGAAATGAATTTCTTTAGAAAAATATTTCAAGCGTTCAAAAAATATGAGTAAAATAGCTTATTCGATTCGTAAAAATTATTCCAAAGAAGACGTTTTAATGATTTTTCTCCCACAAAATTTTTTGATTTTTAAATTTATGAACAATAACTCATCGAATGAGCTATTGCTCATATTTTTTCATCATTTGGAATTATTTTATCGAAGAAACTCACTTCTCTACTGGGCCAAATTAAGTTTTGGTCGTTGGCGATTAATTTAATTTTTTTTTATAATAAATATTAGTGTAGTCGCATCGTTTTATTTGCTTAGATACTAATAATTAGAGAAAACAGTGAATTGATTTCGATGAAATTTTTGAAAAATGGCATCGATCTCCAAAAATGTTTATAATTAACTTCTGCGACTTTGTTTCTTTGCTAGAGGTAATAAAACCAGATCTTTCAAAAATGCAAGCTTTGAAATCAATTTATAGCAATTATATTCCATAGGAAAATTCTGAAGAATACAACAGCAAAATACTGAAATTAAAAAACCCGAGTGCGTAAAAATAATTAACCGAAAAGAAAAAAACACACGGGTGATTGAAAACTTAAAACAAGTTAATACCAATCGTAAGTATTATTATATAATGAAAGATATGTCCCAAATAGATCATTGAATAAGTCAAATCATTCGTAATAGAACAAAAGCTACCATTTATAGACGAAAGTTCGGCGTTCCACTTTTATTTCGATTCATCCCGGGTGTGAGCGAGCGTGACTCTGCCGAGGGACTTATCCTTAAGTACCTTTGTACAGTAGCTACAGAAAAGTGTTATTACTATTACTACTTGGTACAGTCTTCATAATTATAACTTTTATAATGTTCATGTAGATTATCAAACTTACCGCCCGGACAGAGCCTCTACGAAGCTGACTTGGAGCAGCTGGCCGAGGGTCTGGAAGGCCGAAGTCAGAACCCAATACCTTTGCTGGTGAGTTCATTCATATACATACATACATACCGATAAACTCGGCATTGTTTACCAGAAGGTAGGCAGACACCACTTTATTTCGATTCAGGAATATCATAGTACATAATCGATTTCAAATTCATCAGTTTTCCACTGTGCCAGAGAATTTATTTAAGTATGAGCCTCTACGACATTCCATACTAAAATGGCACAAACAGTTTAGTCACGCAATTAATTTAGATAATGGTAGGATTGAGTTTTACTGTGTCTCGGTTAGGTTAGCCGTTAGCCTGTCTGGATTCCCCACATAAAAAAACCTAGACCTAGAAATTATAATTTGTTTTATTAATAAGGTATTCATCATCATTATCAGCCCATTTTACTCCACTGCAGGGGCTTACGCCTCCCCCAGGGTGGGGAGGGGATTTGGAGCTTAAATCCACCACGCTACTCCACAGCGTGTTGGGGGTTGTAACGACCGCCATCTATTGAGAGCGTCCGGGACCGACTGCTTAACGTGCTCTCCGAGGCACGGAGTCAGTGATAGTTAATGTACTTAAGTCAGAAAAACTCATTGGTACACGCCCGGATTCGAACCATGGCTCTATGGCCTTATAAATTTGAGACAGGTTCGTTGCTCTCTGGGCTATCACGACACTAAGATAAGGTATTGTCCTAATACAAATAGTAGGACAACTTTATTAATACAATAATAAATATACCCAAAATATGACTACCCAAAGAGTAGCAACAGCACGCAGTAGCGGCTTTAGGGTAGGGCGCGGTGGGTCGACCGCCCAGGACGCCACAGGGGCGGCGCATATCCTTTGCATTTTTTCGTGTAGGTTTGAATAGCAGTTAGGGGCGCCGTAGAAATCTCGCCCAGTCCGCTGGTAGTGCTAAAACCGACAGTGACGGCACCCCAATTACTAAGGCTCCGCTGTTCGCACACATTCGTACTCATGATATTGGTTTAGAATTTACACAAAAGCAGCAAAACACAATACTATTCTTTAAGATTCTGGACTCGATTAAACATTTGACGTGGAGAGCATAATCTATACTACTTAATATTATAAAGCTAAAGAGTTTGTTTGTTTAAACGCGCAAATCTCAGGAACTACTGATTCGAATTGAGAAATTCTTTTTGTGTTGGATAGTCCATTTATCTAGGAAGGCTATATATAGGCTTTTATTACATTACGCTACGACCAATAGGAGCGGAGTATCAATGAAAAATGTTGCGAAAACCGGACAAATTATTCTTTTTGATAGCTTCCGTTACGCGTGCTGCGTAAACGGTTGATGTTAAGCAAAAATCATGTATTACGCAATTGTTTCCCTTTAAAAGTTCTAACCAAAAGTCCGCAACAGCATATGTGTATCTTTTAAGATTGACTTACCATCCTTTTTTATGGCAATCATATTTGTTGCTAGACGCTCCAGAGAATTTCTTTGTTTGGATGATGACGATGGTACCATAGTCTAATGTGTAATGATACTATATGGTTGGACTAGCGACCCACCCCGACTTCGCACGGGTGCAATGTACTAATGCGTGGAACGGGAAGAGGAACGTTTCCGTAGTCCACCCGGGTGAAGCCGGATACGACCGCTATAATAATATAAAATGGCGTCATTGTATTGTATAATAATATCTATAACACCCTTCCTACTACATCGATAACGTTATCAAGTGACTCGCAATTGATTTTTCTATCAGTAGATACGGCTTGATAAACTATCGTGTACATGTTTTATCGATACCCGTTGTTATCAATTTGTGGTATTTGTCGTTGCCCACCATTACCCTAATCTGTTATCAGTACGTGGTCAAGACCATGATTCCAAGCGTGGATGGAATGGGTGGAATGGATACTTGGATCGCGAATTTGATGAGCGAAATATTAAATTACCTATGCGTACTTACATTTGCTTGTCGTCATTACTTAATGTATGACGACACAAATATTTTTTTTTTTACTAGGAATTAACGTAAACTCGTAATACTCACTATTTAGCTCCATTAAATAAGTGATTCATTCAAACATCTGTATTGCTTTTAAAATTGATTTACTTATTTTGTTAGAAATCGGATTATTATGTCAGTGTACATAATTCAAAATTTAAGTAGGTAATTTAAATGATATCCTTTAAAATCTGTTTTACTGTGTAGCAACAAGTGCCTGTAAGCATCGATAGGTTATAGGTACCACCTACTGGTGCTTATGACTTCTTGGCTTAGTTGATTATATTCCCGCCCTCATCATACCAGCCCATTATGCCCCACTGTATGGGCTTAGGCTGCCCCTCGGGATGAGGGTGCTTGGATATTAATCTACCGCACAGCTCCATTACGGGTTGATGGATTTGAACTATTCACATCTGATGATGGCAACCGGGACCGACGCGACGGCTCAACATGCTCCCCGAGGGACGGAGTCAGTGATATTATTATGTACTTAATTCAGAAAAAAAAGTGTCGTGATAGTCCAAAGCGAAACGAACCAGTCTCAAATGTATAAGGCCATAGGGCCATGGTTCGAATCCGGGCGTGTACCAATGAGTTTTCTGACTTAAGTACATAACTATCACTGACTCCGTGCCTCGGAGAGCACCTTAAGCAGTCGTTCCCGGGTGCTGTCAATAAAAGGCAGTCGTTACAATCCCCAACCCGCAGTGGATCAGCGTGGTGAATTTAAGTTCCAAGCCCCCCTCACCCTGGGGGAGGCCTAAGCCCCTGCAGTGGGGTAAAAATGGACTGATGAAGAAGATGAAAAAGTCAGAAGAACTCATTGGTGCACCTACCACAGTGTTGTTGTATGAAGCTTCGTCTGTTGATTGCATGATACTATATGGCTCAGTTCAATATATGGATTTCAGGCTCTCAAAAGTTAATAATTCTTTCATAGGAAATTGTATCCGTTTTTATAATAAAATTCCAAAAGAAATGTTAGACTTGAATTCTAATCAATTTATAAAGCGAGTTAAAGTCGAACTCATGAAAAAAGCTTACTATTGTATTACCGAGTATTTAAATGATAAGTGCGCATGGACATTATTGTAATAGTTGTAAGACTTTAAATTAAAAAAAAAAACAATTAAGAAAAACATATATTTAAATAAAATAAATAGGGAGGAGTTTCTTGCCGGTTCTTCTCCTCCTAGTTTTTGAACCGGTACCTAATCAATTTTTACGACTTTCAATAAGTGTGTGCAAACATCTTATATTGAATAAAAACTTTTTGAATTTTGAATTTTTCATGCATTTTTTTACATTTGTCGCCAGAGCTTTAGCTCCGATCACAAGGTAATTGTACTTTCAACCCATATGGGTGCAAAGTTCTCATCGATATAAATGAATCAAGTCCAAACACCAGGTAATTGCTGTAAATCGTTGAGGAGTTCCCTCGACTGTGTATTGTCTCCATCATCAGATCTGTTATGGCGTTTATAACCCATATGGGTGCAAAGTTATCATCGATATAAATGAATCAAGTCCAAACACCAGGTAATTGCTGTAAATCGTTGAGGAGTTCCCTTGACTGTGTATTGTCTCCATCATCAGATCTGTTATGGCATTTATAACCCATATGGGTGCAAAGTTCTCATCGATATAAATGAATCAAGTCCAAACACCAGGTAATTGCTGTAAATCGTTGAGGAGTTCCCTCGACTGTGTATTGTCTCCATCATCAGATCTGTTATGGCATTTATAACCCATATGGGTGCAAAGTTATCATCGATATAAATGAATCAAGTCCAAACACCAGGTAATTGCTGTAAATCGTTGAGGAGTTCCCTTGACTGTGTATTGTCTCCATCATCAGATCTGTTATGGCATTTATAACCCATATGGGTGCAAAGTTCTCATCGATATAAATGAATCAAGTCCAAACACCAGGTAATTGCTGTAAATCGTTGAGGAGTTCCCTCGACTGTCTTTCGGTTCCATCATCAGATCGACTCCCGACCTTCATTAAATAGTACTAGTGATTTTACTTTATAAAAATACTTAAAATTCGATTTTCGAAGGTTCCCCTCGATTTCTCTGGAATGCCATCATCAGATCCTGGTTTTCTTATCGTGGTACCACTCTTGGGATATCTCCTTTCCAACAAAAGAAAAATCATCCAATTTGGTTAATAAACAACGAAGTTATCCCCGAACAGTCATAAAATATATATATAGTATATACGGTCGAATTGAGAAACCTTCTTTTTTGAAGTCGTTTAAAAACTAATCGGAGAACAGGAGCATTGTTTTAGATATCGTATTCAGTTTGACCTCAAGTGGTAACAAATGTTGTTATAATGAGGAAAATGAGCATGAAAATTTTAATAGCTAGAAAAATAGAACAAAAAATAAAAAAAAATACTAGTGAAAGAAATTAAGCAATAGCTTGAAAACTCAATTTTTGACAAATTTTCAAAGTTATGAATTCATAAAAATCATCCGCCGCGACCCGCCTCAATGCGTGACGTCATTTCGCTCACTGGAAACAAACTATGCTGGACACCATCTCGATTCTCGACACAATCGAATTGCTCGCGCATCCGCGTGTACTATGGGACACAGTTTTTTATGTTATTTCGTGTTTTATCTTTTTATTTTGGATAATAATATGGAAAATAGAATACCTTATAGATACTATATAGTACCTTTATGAGCTAATACAACAAAGACTGACTTCACTTCATGCATGTATTGACACAAAAGCAATCGACATGATGGGTGATGTTGTTATAATCGCATGTGGGTTAATAAACTTACAAAACAAAATAGTTTAAATAAATTTATGAGTTTCAAGATATTTAATGAATAATATTTAAGATAAATAAAACCGAAAGAAATATGGCAGTGTCTGCATTGTATTTTATTTAATCAACAAATACAGTATTATAGTTACCAAATTTTAATGCAACAGTTCTTTAAATATATTTTCCTTCTACAACTTTTTGCATTTTTCAAATAAATCTTCACAATAATCTTTATCATAACTTATTTCATGTATATCAATGTTTTTTGTCGTCTTGAAATTTTCGTGAGCGATACAAAAGAGACATTTCTCTTTTTTTTGTAAAAAACATTTGCGTTTGCGGTTGTGCATAATATTTTTGTTTTTGCTATGACACCATTATCTTTAACATAGTGTTTGAAATTCACATTAGATACTGGGCACTTTATTTCTAGTATACATTCCTCAGCTAGAATACTATCTGGAGAAGCGCCCACAGAGGGAAAATCTTGAGACAGAAGAAGATTCACTCTTTGGAATTTGAGGTTCTTTATGATGGCGACTTCTTCACACACAGATTTTCTAAAAGTTTACCTCTTTTAATTGCAAACATTTGTTTAAATTTATAGGAACCTAAAAGACATTCCACCAAAACTCCATCTGGTGTGCTACACTGAGTAGATTCGTGAGCTTTTGAAGCTGTAATACGCGCGTATCTCATTTCATCGGCTTGTGATCTGGTTGCTTCCTCAATGGCTTCACATTGTTCGGTTCAAATAATTTCTTTACAAAATAAAATAAAGATGCAGATCTTTAGCACCGTTTTTCTTTCGTGTTTAGCCAAAGATTTCTACTGTGATCCGACTTCTGACAGTTTTGGTTTCTTCCAATAACAGGCTACTTCAGTACAAGCAGGATCCTCACTACGTCTATGTAACCACATAACTAACACCATTGTATGTTTGCATCCTCCTTTGGTTGCCGCACTGCCTTCACATTCAACAGATTCAATGTAATTTGTACTTTCATTACAAATAAATGTACAGTGATAGGCTGTAGCCACAGACTAGTCAACCTATAGACCACGCTTTAATAAACGTCAGTACGAAAACGAAATCGCCAAAAAGTGGCGGGGTGCGGGGAGAGGTCTGCTAGTTTTCATTGGCTCGTTCAAAATTGACAATTTAATGGCTTCCGACGTGCTTCCAACTGACCGCTCAGAAGAGACGTAGTTATGTAGTGTCACTACATAGCCTTGGCGAATGCTACTCCCTGTCAAAGCGTGGTCTATAAGATTGACTTGTCTGTGGCTGTAGCTCAAACCTTGTGCTCAGGTGTAACTGTTGCTTTTACTATACATTGAGCATTTTGCCTTTTTATCTGTACATATTGTTACAAACACACAAAGCAACTAGCGCCATCTAGCGTCAACCAGTAAGACCACTCAAAGAACAAAGACAACACGAAACCCCCTACTCAATACTAGATGGCGTTAGAGGAACTACTGTGAAAGAATAGTCTCGAAAACCGGGCACATGCGCGAAACTTTCTATCATCCAACCCGGTCGATCACGTTCGCGCGCGTTATGGAATAGTCTGGGGGCTCGTCTCCGCCCCGTATAAATAGCCGTAGGGAGGCGAGCGAGTTCAGTTCAGTTTTTGTGCTACCTTCGAGGCGACTTCGAAGCGAAACTAGTGATCGAGAGTGATACCAGTGAAACCTACGACTTGGCTACGAGCTAGGACATCGTTAGTGCTTAGTGTTTGGACCTAGTGTTAGTGAATAAAGTCTTCAAAAGAGTCAGCAGGTCTTTCTCTCCAAATCTTTCGAACCCTAACACGTAACAATATCCAATTGCGTTATCTCCATAACTATCGCCTCCTGACCTGTTGATAAAAAAAAATTTATCGATAGGTAAGTACAATACTGTAATAACACTAGATGGACAGAACTTGTACATTAAGATCACCGGTAGACCAGACCAAAGTACAATCCGCAGCGAGTACGTTCAATCAGAATGGCGGTCGTTCGTGCAGTTACAGTTACGGACAATAGTACTGACGAATGTTTCAAACGCGGCCCAGGAAATTATAATATAGGTAGGTATAGACATTTTTTTTTTCGAGGTGGATTAATGGAGTAGATTTATAAAAAAATTTGATGAGTATACCCTGTTGAACCAAAATTATCATATGCTTAATATTAGATCATCTTTCAAGTTATTGTATTTCTTGAACAACAGTGGTGTGGAAAGTGGTCGCTAGATATAATGAAATTTAACAGTTAAAGAAATAAGAATTTAGTAAAATATTAAGAAAAAAATACATACTTTTTTTCTGAAGTGCACGATTGTACTCCAGGGCCGCGCGGAAAGTGCGCGGTTTACGAGGGACGGAATATGACTGTGCGACCAATTTTTAAAAAATGAAGCCTGTCGATAGGTACCTAATAGGTATTCCTGTTTTTTCGGAAAACAAGTAGGTAACAGCTTGTATAGATATGGCAGACGTTAATATATACTAATTGTAATAACGCTTTACAAAATAAATGATAAACCCTAATTTAATATTTGCACTTTTAGTAATTGCAGTATATTTACCTAGGTAGGTAGATATATACTTTGCCAGTTGTTCTCCTTGAATTTCCGCACTGATGTACTTTACGTAATTTATAAAAAACGCTCCGACCATGAAAAAATCAACTGTAGATAGATTATCTGATTGTCCACAAACAAATCCTGGTTTCATTCTGTGGTTTGGAAATGGACCAATAATATAGGTACGAGTGTACGAGTACTATCTGTACGAACGATGTGAACAGAATAAATGAATGAGCGGGCGAGAACAAGCATGTCTTGAAGTACCTTGCGCCCTCGTCTGCGCTACATGGCGAGGTGCACACCGAGCGAACCGGCGATGTGACGTCACAGCGGTTACTCGGACGGCGCAGGAAGTGTTTGCAACTTACAAAATTAAATTATTTCTAAAAAATTCATTACTCAATATATCGACAAAATATTTTCGGGATTTATATTATAAATATTAAGAGATTTTTTTAAGCTTAAAAAATCGCGATTAATTTTCATTTACATCTTCCTAATTATAAACTAATAGCTACCCGCCCCGACTTCGCACGGGTGGCAGAGCATATGAGCCGTAGTGTTTTTTTCTGTCGTAGTGTCGTATTCAGCTTGTTGCGTCGAAAACGTAACGTAAATTCATACTACTTGGAGTATTTTTAATGTATTTTATTTTCAATTCTGCAAATATTTGAAAAAGTAAAGAATAAATACATAAAAACAAACTACAATATTTCTGTCTATATATACAACATTGATAACTTCTGCCTAATTTTATATCATGCGAGTCGCGTCGCGTCGGTGTATAGTTTATCGCGTTCAAACAGACAGACAGACAGACGCGGCGGGGGACTTTATTGTATAATATGTAGTGATGACTGCTTTTGTGTTCTGTGTTCCTGGTATTCCCTTCGTAACTCTCTTAGTTCAAACACGTTTGCGTAACGAGTGGTGATTGTGGAATATAAATAGTTTCTGAATATTCCAAATTTACTAGTTTTATTTATATCACCTATGTCCATAGTCCAATATCGTCTCTTTGGTTTCTTTACTCGTGTGATGGAACACGTCATTCGACCAGTAAATTGCATTGGATACTCAGAGTCTCACTCAGAGTCCATGCATTCGGTTACAGCTCGCGCCAAACTTCTTGTTCCTTCTGAAGTCGAAGCGAGTAAAAGTAAGCGACTACGCAGAGCGTCGTAGTAGTAGGAAAAATGGGTAGCAGTCGGCCGAAAGCGGACCACGCATCCAAGAAAAACCGCACCCGCATCTTCGTCACAGACAACAAGATGCATTTTGTACTTTGCAAGATGAGTTTGGCACTTTCTGTGTTTAAAAAGTAGTTTACTATTACTATCGGACTCTTGCTAGTTTTATCTATTCCCTAAGCTGAAGCTATTCTGAGATTGAAACAAAAAAGTGTCTAGTCATCGCGTACCTACTTTGTGTCTATGCCCTTGAACTCGCTAAAACCGAGCGGTGACGTCACGCGACATAAAGTTGTGCAATAGGACGCCACAACGCAATCATGCTACCAGTACATTTAACCCATAATTATAAAGCCTTCATTACTCAAAACTACTATAGTTAGGTGCATTATATATATGTATGTGGAGCGATGACTCATCCTTTAATCTCAAAAAATGAACAACGCAGATTTAATGGTGAACGACGACGCTTATGTGTGCTCTATTATGTATATTTTTTAGCTCGTTAGTACTGACAATGTGTGTATGTATTTTCTTTTCGATTTATGTAACTATATTTTGGCATCGATTACGAGGTCGATAATTCCCATATATAGATTTTATTACAATGGGATACACAACATAGCCTCTAACGATTTCGATCAAAGACTTTTTCAGGAAATAATAACATATTTAATTAGTTTAGTTCAAACAAAACCACGTGGAAGTATCACTACTTCTCATCAAAATGACAATAAAATTAAATTACCATTGTAAATTTTCTAGAAATGCGATTCAATAACTTAGAAATTTTGACGGAGTTTCCGACGATGGCGCCACTAGCAACTCAGGTAGTTAATAGCTAGTGACGCCACCATCGGAACCTAATTTGGTTGTCCTTGTTATAAGTGGGTAGCTCCTATGTCGATAGCGACGATTTCTATGTGTGTATAAGATTAATGACAACTTATACAGTACTGCGCACGAATCTTTGCCCCTCTAAGTTGCCTGCGAATGTTCAGTACGCAGGTACCGCCACGTGGGCAGCGAGGGATAGTAGGGGCACGCGCGCGAGCGAGTAGCGGCGAGCTGTCCGACCTCTACTTCTTCTCCATTTTATGTTACTGCGATGCTTTCTGTAAATAACTTCACAGCGGCAAAGATTCGTGCGTATTACTATACCACAAATACCAAATCGGCGACCTCAATTCAACTATAGTTTTCAGTCATTTCACACTGTCAACGATTCGTAGGAAAACCAGTATTTTCTTGCTACCTCAGCAGGGCGGTCATCGCACGGCTCAAATAAGAATGGAGTCTGAAGCACATAAATTGTTTTCTGATTAGCCAAAACGGTAAAGTGTTACATGTCAAGCCAATCAGGTAGAGAAACGCAACCTCAAATGTTACAATGCTATAAAACACCGTCATCGTTACCATACTTTACCAGTAGAATCACAGGTCTCAGGTACGCAAGTCCTTGTCTAGATTTGTGTTTTATAATGTAAATAGTTTTTGTGTAAAATTTTATTAAATTTACTTTATCTACAATTTAACTTTTGTTTTACTACAACATTCTACTGGTTGGCGAGGTGCAGGCGCACCTGAGAACAAGATAACCTTCCCTTCTTTCCATAAATAAAACAGTCAGATTGATGTCAACTTTCATAGGAAGTCAAACACGGTTAAGTTTACATTTGCCCTTATATGTGTATGACATACTGGTACTCCCTCTATATTTTGTTGGCACTCGCTGTGTTTATTATATCTGAACCGACTGTCAAGGTTGTTGATACAAAAAATTTTGGGGTTTATGTACACGCAAAATTATAAACACACTTCTAGTTATTACTTTGAGGAAAATCATCTCTGTGCGTTAATCGTAATCGTCATGCGCGAATTTATATATTAAAGGTAGAGTTCCATAAGCTTAAGAGGACTGTGTAGTGGCAAATTTCCAAACAAACGGCGTTAACGGTTGCGACCTATTAAACCTTAACCGATTGGGGCAAAAAAAAAGTATCAACAAAAACTAGCTTTATATGTCTTTAAAAATTATTAAATATTTTTAATATTAAAAAAAATTTACCACTACACACTCCTCTTGGGCGTTTAGAATGTTTCAGGTGGTATCTGAATTTTAGAGTGTATAATATAGACACAGTCCTAGTACCTATCAAAGAACTGATAAAATCGTTCTACGTTATCATTGTTAACACACGTGTATTGTAAACAAATTAATTACCAGTGTAACAGAGATAGTAAAATAGAATAAAACGTAAATTGAAAAGAGATAACAATAGCTACGAACACAATCGACGACACCACCCGATTTATTAAGGTCCGAAACTAGGCCAAACATCTCACTCTTGGCAACACAGTTTTCAGCTCTCTATGCCAATTCTACTTTTAATAATTTAAAGTTCGAACAGATCTAGATTAATTATATATTTATGACAGACCGATTGATTGGTCTGGTGGTCGGAGACGCCGACTGCAGGCCCAGGCATCTGGGTGTAAAATATTTACACCTGCAAGTATATCAGCTGTGTAGTACCCACAGTACAGCCTCTGTCTAGTTATGACTAGATGACTGTGTAAAATGTTCCAGATATTATTATTATCATATAAAGTCTTTTTAGGTATTATCGAATCCCCATCAATCTAACCCACCTGAGTTGATTTCAGATATTTTTCAGGTTTCACATTCCAAATATTGAAATATAACTTTTGTAATGTTTTTTTTTATTTAATTCAATTTAATAAAAAGTTCGGGACAATATAATAATAAGAATTGGTTAGACATCCACACATTAGCCCCAAACTAGGCAAAGTCTGTACTGTGGGTACCAGACAATATACATACCTACTTATATATCTTTAAGGTACATACACATATGGATATTTTACGCTCAGACATGGATCAAATCAGAACAAATAGACATAGCCGTGTGCTGGCGAGCCCGCTTCTTGTTTGAGAAGGTCGCGGTTCAAATTCTTGGAAGGGGCACATGCCCGTTCCAAGAATTTATACATATCAATGAGTTTTTTCTGACTTAAGTACATAATTATCACTGACTCCGTGGCTCAGAGAACATGTTAAGCCGTCGGTCCCGGTTGTCATCATCAGATGGCAGTCGTTAAAATCCATTAACCAGCACTGGAGCATGGTGGATTAAGCTCCAAGGACACTTATCTCGAGGGGAGGCCTAAGTCACTGCAGTGGGGTACAGTTGGCTGATATTTTGATATTCATAAAAAATATGTCCCAGACCGGGATTGAATCTTTGCGTCTACAGTAAGCATGTTCGATCACTAGAACAATCGATCAGTCAAACAAAAGAACTAAGAAATATTTAGTGGGCATATCCTACATAATGTCTAAGCATCTAGTCTATTACTTGAATGACTACATATTAACCAACCTATATTTTGGTTCCAGCTGGACAATCTGATGCGCCCTGGAGCGGACCTGGGCGTCCAAGCAGAACCGCTTATCGAGTGGCGTTACGAACCGGACAAACAGGTAATATAATGTAATAGATATAAAAACTACAATAGGTTAGAAATGTCATATGGGCGTCTAACGTGTGCCTTCAAGTGCGATCTTATTGATGCATATTCGAAATTAAATAAACAGTGACAGCATAATTGGTTTATTTCGGTTACTTCCACAGTATATTATATGGTATTTTGTTGTGGGATAGTGCTGCCGATATCAATAATATTTTTGTTCTGCGCCGGCACTTCACGCCAGAGACAGTGCTATACGGATAAAAGAGAATGCATCTCCTCCTTCTCTTTTACCCGCATAGCGCTGTCTCGGCGCTCGCCTCCACTCGGCGAGCGTGAAGTGCCTGCACTACAGAAAAGGGTTATTCGTGCAATAAGTAGGTATATAAAATGGGCCATAGAAATTCAATTAGAGATAAATTCAAAGAAGTATATAACGACAGTGCATTGTCAGTATATGTATGAAAATATAATGTTCATAAAAATAACAACAAATTTTAAAGGAATAGTGATATACACTATGTTAATTACTTAATTATTAATACTAGGAATATTTATTTATTTATACTAATAGTAAATATACGCTCGAATAAATATAAGCTCGCAGTACCCTCTAGGTATTAGGCTCCATTAAATAAGTAAGTAATTCAAAGGTAATTGTGTAAGATTTCAAAGCTCATTGAGTGAACCTCCGAGTATCCAGAAGTACCGTAATTACAATTTACACTGTGACCATTACTGTAACCAACTACTTCGCGGTTCTAGATCGACCACGTGGTGCTCGGCCGTGGTGGAGTAGGCGGTGCTTGGAGAACATTCCCTTCAGACGTAGTAACCCTCAGCCCCGGTGCTTGGCTCACGCTGCCACCGCATGTCGCTCCAGCTGAAAGTCCACCGCCGCGCGTGCCGGCAAGGGCGGTCGCTGCGTATTGCAGAAGATACGTCAAGCTGTGTGGAATACAGGTTGGCAAAATTGGGATAGGTCTTAGTATCGTGGTCAACAACGTAAGATTTACCGGGTACACTCAGCATTTAATATGTAGCGCATCACGTTGGCCAACCCTACAAGAACTGCGGTGCGTGTGAGGCGATTTCATTATATTGGTTCAGGCAGCTGACCAATACACAGGACTGAATCATTCCTCCCGAACCACGTGATTATAATAAATATCTGGGACATTCTACACATCATCAGCCCATTTTTACCCCACTGCAAGGGCTTAGGCCTCCCCCAGGGTGAGGAGGGGGGCTTGGAGCTTAAGTCCACCATGCTGCTCCACTGCGGGTTGGGAACTGTAACGACCGCCATCTATTAACAGCATCCGGGACCGACTGCTTAACGTGCCCTCCGAAGCACGGTGTCAGTGATATTGTGTACTTAAGTCAGAAAAACTCATTGGTACACGTCCGGATTCGAACCATAGCCTTATACATTTGAAACAGGTTCGTTGCGCTCTGGGCTATCACGACATTCTACACATCACAATCTATTCTCAAAGTAAGAAAAATGAACAGAAATGAATAGTTGATTCATTTTTGACATTTTTTTTGGAATGAGCAGGAACAAATATGTTACGTTGTTATTAATCTATAATAATATTAAGGACATCGCACACAGCGCCATCTAGTCCCAAAATAAGCAAGTATTATGCTTGGCTTGTATTATGGGGTACTAAACAACTAATATACATACTTATTTTTTTTATAATATATGCATATATAGATACTTTTACACCCAGACACGGAACAAATAGACATGTTCATGCACACAAATATTTGTCCCGAGCGGGATCATCGAACCCACGACCCTCGGCTCCATAGTTAGGGTCTATACCCAATCGGCCAATCGGTCAGTCAAATTATCGCAGGGAGGATCAACGTTATGCCGCCGGTTATTCCCAGTCATCACCACTGGTTTCGTTCCCACTGGCGACAAATGGTAATTTTTTTCTATTGTCAGTGGAAACGAAGCCAGTGGTGACGACTGGGACAGATGTTTCTGGCTACTTTTTCCAATTGTCACCATATATTCGAGATCAGAGTCCACACAGATCCTTAGATATTGATTTTGAAAGCATAACTAAAAATTTTAAAATAGCGGTCACTTTTTTTTTAAATTTTGACTATATTTGAATAAATTTTTGTAATTTAGGTAGGGCGAAATCTAGTATGAGCGCGCGCGTGGGAATCGATCAATGATCTAAGACAACAAAGTGTAGTTTTTACTTCTGGTCAAATAATTTGCATCATGAGGTTGTATATGTATATTCCTTTACCTTGAACACGTGACAACCCTTATACTATTACATTAATTTCTCGCTCTACTGCTACCCTACATAGACTGTAACTATGCCAAATATCACACTTCTCCGCGCGCGTAGTGTGCTCAGCTTAAAAAGGGGTCAAAGTGTTTTCTTCTCGAATTAATTATATAGATTTTATGATAGGTCAGTTAGTCTGTACTTTAAATTTCTGTATTAAATAGTTGTAAACAATACAATTATAATGTGATTTTATGTTATTGAATGTACCACTATAACATATATCTGATGTTTAAACCTAATTTTTTCATTAAATTCATTATTTTAATCTTTAAACTCTATTTTATTTTATTCCATTTCAGTAGTGAAAATGAACAGAAACCCTGGAAACTGAGATTTTTTTACCCATGTCTTCCTTTTATGTAAACTAATGAAGGTAATCTGATAGAATAAGGCACAGTTGCTTTTTGCTTCGACATTGCTAGATACACTGTTACAATTAGAATTGGTTTTTCCCATTTGTCACCATTGGCAACAAATGGGAATTTTTTCCTCATTTGTCGCCAGTGGAGACAAAGCCAGTGGTGACGACTGGGAATAACCGTATGCCGCAGGCGTCGTCATATTTTTTTATAACTTTACATAAAGACACTATTACCCTGTGATCAAAATTAATCCTAATTTATTTACATTTATCAGTACCCGTAACATATTATTGGTGTTTGTGGGGGCTGGTGATGACAATTTGTGGTCACTTGTTTATTAAGGATGAATGACTCAAGCGTATGCTGAAAGTGATCTCATTTTTTGACCTGTCACAAAGTAAGGCTAAGGCCAGACGAGCGTATAGTTCGAGTCGCTCAAATTACGTAACTTATTTTCGATTACTCAATTTCAGACTGTCACGCGCAATTTCGTTTTTGTCAGAGCGACCATTGGTATATTATTTACATGAATACGGCATCACCAGACTTGCATATGGTCCTCGAGTTGTGTGATGAACCCTCACACAACTCCATAGTTCTAGTAGTCTCGTTTATAATCTTTCTTTGTTTTTATTTCAATGAAAAACCTATTATATACGAATAGTGACAATCAATCTACACATAGTGTACCTATGGTATAGTGACTCAGTTGTAGATTTTATACCATACTATCAGCCCATTAATTCCCCACTACAGGGACTTAGGTCTCTCCTCGGGATGAAGGGGCTTGGAACTTGTCCACTATGCTGCTTCAATGCGGGTTGGTGGATTTTAACGATGGCAACCGGGACCGACGGCTTGACGTGCTCTCCGAGGCACGGAGTCAGTGATAGTTATGTACATAGTTAGAAAATTGGTACATGTCTTGGAATTCGAACCACGGCCTTCTAAACAAGGAGCGTGCTCGCCACTCGGCTATCACGACATCATTGTTATGATTTGTAGGAAGATGAAATTCTTCTATGTAGAATAACAGATAGGACATGTACCTACAATTTAGAATACTGGTATGTGAAGAAACTTGCATACCATTGCATTTCTGACTATAGACCTCTCTACTACATTTGTTTAAATTTGTATGTATTTAAATATTTCCAGCAATATTTCCGCAACGGCGTAGTGGTGACAGGCGTACGTCGCGCAGCACCTGGACCGCCAGACGAGGCCTGTCTCTCAGCGCAGTGTCCGCGCCGTGCACAATGGGTTGTAACCGGGTGAGTCTATAAATAGACTAAATGTAACTGTCACGACCCCTGATTCTTTGTGACGTTCTGCAAAACTCACAGCGAGTTCGTTACACTTTATTTCGCGAAACAATTTTATTAATTTTTCGCGTCGCTCTGACATTGTCAACTCGTTTGTTTTCTAAACTTGGCCTTCATAAAGAGTCTTCCAGATAACTTCCATTCTATTCGTTCCTACGATGAGCGCATCCTCTTCAACAAAATTATGTGTCATACGCTATTTGACACGCTAGAGTATAATAAACTGTTGACTATACTTTTTGAATTTCGGGAAAATACTGATTATTACGGGTGGTATAACAAATCAAATTTTTGTTTTTACGACCCGCTCAGCGCCGGCACGTAGAGATTACCTACGTTATCCCATAGTATTGTAACTTGTAAATATCAATAAAATTCATTCACTTATTAGTTTTTCTTAAAAAAAATAACATATTTCTATAAAATGCAAAAATGACATGACTCGCTCATTGAGTGAATATGACTCTTAAAAGTTGAAGCTAAGCTAAAAAAAATTCGTTGCAGTTACGAGGTGTCAACAGGTCGAGGTTTTGCGTACGCGTGCATGCGTGTTGCGATCGCGTGCGGTGCATGCGACCGTGCCAGTTCCCTCCCCCCTCTCGCCCCTTATGCTCACCACACGTTAGCGGGGCTTCAACACGCGCTCAACACCATCGAAGACACAGGTCTGTTTAAGATTTTGACACATGTATTTAACCTTCTGACTTGTCATCAATTATTATCAATCAATTATCTCTGTCATTTAAATGGGTCGTGACTTTCAATCTGGCCAAATATGGTTAATGTGTAGGGAATATGTTAAGCAGACAACATCTTACTCACAATTCCTCAAAAACATTTTTTTTCCTACACAAGCGCGAACTTAATCAGGGCATATTCAATGTTTCCAATAAAACGCAACTAGTTTCATCACACTATTTTCACAAACCATCCCGCACAATATCCACCAACCCGCACTTAAGCAGAGCAGTGGATTACGTTCTAAGCCTCCTCATTCCGAGCGGACGCCTAACCCCTGCAGTGTGGCATTAATGGGGTGATGGTATATGGTATGGTACTTACACAAACATTTAAAAAGTAACACAAAAGTTATTCTAGGTAAAAGAACTTTATTCTCATAAAATCCGCAACAATGATGTCGTGATGGCCGAGTTGTAGCGAGTCCGCTTGTCCGCTTTTTGTTTAGAAGGCCGTGATTCGAATCCCAGGCCATGTACCAATGACTTTTTTTCTAACTTAGTACTTAACTATCACTGACTCCGTGTCTCGGAGAGCACGTTAAGTCGTGGGTACTGGTTTCTCGTTAAAATCCACCAATCTGCACCACTAGAGCAACGAGGTGGGTTAAGCTCCAAGGCCCTTCATCTCGAGAGAAGGCCTAAGCCCCTGCATTGTGGCATTAATGGGCTAAAAGTATTACTTACACAATAACATATAAAAGACTGACGAAAGTATAGAAAGTGAAATGAAAATTTAAGACGATTGTTAAGGTTTTTTTTGTGTGGATTTATTGATTTTATTTACGAAGCTTGTTCGTGCTTCATTCCAGATGACACGAGCGCAAAATCAGTACTAGTTGTGGGGTCGGGTTTGTCCGCCGCAGACGCTGTCTTGGCGGCTCGTAGACGCGGACTGACCACTGTGCATGTCCATCGCGCGCCACCCGATGCTCTTGCAAGACTACCCCACGACTCATATCCCGACTACGCGGAGGTAGGTGAAAGATATAGATATAAATGATAGATTAGAATTTCACTTTATTCGCAATAACAGTTTTCACGCCCTACTCGAGGCTATTTTATATTAAAATGCGATTGCCAATCTTCGGAAAATTGAGTATGTGTTCACCACACCACATAAAACATGGGTCCATCATTTTGATCCCGAGACAAAACAGCAATCTTCACAATGGAAACGGCCATCATCACCGCCCCCGAAGAAGTTTCGTGCCGTGGTATCGGCTGGCAAGATTATGGCCTCAATATTTTGGGCTTCAGAAGGGATATTGTTGATTGATTACCTGGAGCGTGGAACCACTATTACAGGCCAATATTATGCAGCATTAATTCCCAAGTTGAGGAATACCATCAAAGAGAAAAGGAGAGGGAAACTTCGAAGTAGCGTGCTGTTTCATCACACGCGCATAGCTCGGCAGTTGCGATGGCTGCCATTCAACAAGCTGGCTTCGAATTGGTTGACCACCCCGCTTATTCACCAGATCTGGCGCCTAGCGAATTTCATCTGTTCCCCAAATTGAAGGAATACTCAAGGGGAAACAGGTAGGAAGACGATAACGGGGTGATGGATGCCGTGAAGAGCTTTTTGCAGGACCAAGACAACTTTTTTTTGAAAGGGATTGAAGCCTTGGAAAAGCGCTGAACTCGAACTCGTGTGTAGAGAGACTCGGAGACTATGTAGAAAAATAAATTATTAAGTTATCAATAGTCATTATATTCTATCTCATTCTCACTACTTTTTGATTTCTCCTCATATTGGGAATAAACTTAAACTCACATTGCCCACTACTAGGCTCCGTAAAATAAGTAATTCATTCAAATGTGATTGTGTGTGGTTTTATAATAAACTTCCAAGCAATATAATAGATTTGCCAATTAAGAAATTAAAGAATTGTGGAATACGATAACTTATATCTAAAGCATATTACACTTAAGAACAAAACTTACATAAATAATAAAAATAATTGGGATTAAATAAGAGCTATTTAATCCACTTAGTTTTTAAGACAATATTTCGTAGCGTCGTCACTAAAAAAATAATGGATTTTTATTTCTTGGTGTAATAACCTCAGGCGTTCACTATTCGAAATAAATATTTTATCATAAATCCTGTACTAACTTTTTATTTGTCCCTCAGGTTTACAAGATGATGTGCGACGGTCCCACCGGTGAACACGAGAACTACGTGTCCCTCTATGGTCACACCGTGGTCGACGTGACCCCGTTGGAGTCCACTCATGGTCACACCGACCCTCTTTTGACTTTGAAACGAGTACGTCTGCTAGACTTGGCGACAAACCAAACCAAAGAATACACCGTTTCTATTATAACCGTGCTAATAGGCTCGAAACCGGATCTCCATTTCTTGCAAAGTTTTAACGATTTGAACTATATCCATGAAAAGAATGAAAGCTGCATCAAATGTTTAGAGAACAGCTACAAAAGGAAAATAGAGGATCAGTCGACGCAGTGCTTCTTGAAGAACAGGTGGCATTATCTCAAATCGGTTCTGGGTCAAAGCATTGAAAGCTGTAAATCTAGGTAAATCCTTTTTCTGTTTGAATTTTTGTTATTCAACCTTAACAACTAATAAAAAACTGGCTAAAGCGAGTCAAACTCCCACACAAAAACACGTTTCTGGTGTGGGGATCCTCTTTACTTTTTAACTTTATTTTATTTTTATTATTTGTTACAGCGGCTATAGTAATACACACACTGTGAAAATTTCAAGTGTCTACCTATCACGGTTCAAACGATACAACCCTGTGACCACAGACCAGTCAACCTATAGACCATGCTTTAATAAACGTCAGTACGAAAACGAAATCGCCAAAAAGTGGCGGGGTGCGGGGAGAGGTCGGCTAGTTTTCATTGGCTCGTTCAAAATTGACAATTTAATGGCTTCCAACGTGCTTCCAACTGACGGCTCACCAGTGACGTAGTTATGTAGTGTCACTACTTAGCCTTGGCGAATGCTACTCCCTGTCAAAGCGTGGTCTATAAGGTTGACTTGTCTGTGCCTGTGACAGACAGACGGACAGCGGAGGCTTAGTAAT
Source organism: Luffia ferchaultella (assembly GCA_949709985.1). NCBI lineage: Eukaryota > Metazoa > Arthropoda > Insecta > Lepidoptera > Psychidae > Luffia > Luffia ferchaultella. The sequence continues at coordinate 1,251,963 of OX453261.1, forward strand.
AGGGTCTCCGTTGGTGCCCTTTAGGTACGGAACCCTAAAAAGGTAGACTCTGCCTTACGTAGTTCGCCACTGACGCCATAGCATGTTGACCCACTTGTACATTGCGGCACACATATACGATCGGCCGCCATGTAAAGATTTATTTACTTTATCATATTGAGTTATTTTGTCTCTGGATAGGCCATTGAATAAGTGAAATATTTCGACCTCTTTAAACAACCAAAAAAAACTTTTCGTAGGCCGCCGTTTTTGGCACCCACTGAATATGGAATCAAATTTTTCTGTACCTTAACTAGTGACAATCGCTTTTGTCGCTTAGCAAGCACACTTCAACGAATTCGAAGATACCGCACGCTTACAATTTTCACTTACACTCGAGTCCCTCTGGCCAATTGCTAGCTGTTGTTGCTGCTGACTGGTGAATTGTTAACTGACCGATTTGCCGAGTGGTTAAAGACCCTAACTGCGGAGTCAAGAGTCGCGTGTTCGAATCCCGCCCGGGACAAATATTTGTGTGCATGAATAGGTCTATTTGTTCCATGTCTAGGTGTAAAATATCTGTATATATATATGTTATTAAAAAAAAAGAATATTCATGTATGTATATCCGTTGTCTAGTATACCCATAACACAAGCACAATACTTCCTTACTTTGGGACTAGATGGCACTGTGTGGGATGTCCCATGTATTATTATTATTATGAATTGCTGTGATTTCTTGTTTTCCCGACACCTCAGCTTTTATTCTGCATAAATCGAAGGTGGCTGACAATCTTAGTTTTAGTTTCGAGGTACATTTTTGCACTTTTTATGCTAAATGTCGGACAATAAAATTATCCAACAAGTGCCTTTTTAAAATTTGTCATACAAAAACGATGTTGTATGCACCAACAGACAGGTTAAGTCATTAACTTATTAATTTTTTATTTAGGTTTGTAACGTTATTACTTATTAATAAATTTTATTATCAGAGATAATAAAATTTATTCAACTGTTAAGAAATTTCCCTAGAATATAACTCAACTTTGATGCCATAGCACCGATGATGTATCACTGTAAGTGATTTTTTTTTAATAGTGTGATTAATAATAATACATGGGACATCCCACACTGTGCCATTTAGTCCCAAAGTAAGCAAGTGTTATACTTGTGTTAAAGGTTACTAGGCAGCTGATATAATTTACATACTTAAATATTCTTTTCAATACATTTGCTTTTAACACAGTCTTTATGACATCGAAACTTGAATCGTAATGTTGTATTTTACAGTACTAGGCCTTTTTATTTTACACCAATCACAAACGAGCAATCTGTTTGTTACGCATGCGTATACTGCGAAAAGCAGCCCGCTCGCGGCCTTAGCTCCCGCCATTATTACATTTGAAGTATCAACCTAATTTTAATCGCAAATGTATTAAAAAACGTTGTATGATGCTCGTACTCAGTAAGCTGGCTATTATAGTCATCGGTTTATTATAAGTACTCGGCTTCGCCTCGTGCCTATAAACTCCTCGACTATAATATGCAGCTTACTGTACTTGCATCATAATGCACTATTATAATATGTATATATATATATAATATAAATATTTTACGCCCAAACATAGAACAAACAGACATGTTCATACTTATCACAGGCGGGAATTAAACCCGCGACCTTTGGTGCTGCAGTTGAGCTCTCTAATCGCTCGACCAATCGTTCAGTCGTTGTGTAATGGGGCAACCTTACTTGTTCGATAGACATAACTATTACGTCTGAACGGCGATAAGTACAGAGTTATATCTACGTGTATTTGTGGAACGCGTTTTAGTGACGCTCAACTTTCATTGCATGTCTCACCACTATTTTTCGTGCGTGTAAGACATTAAATTTTGTTTAAGGTAAAAATAAAAAGAAAAACGACTGACCGATCGGTCGAGTGGTTAGAGACCCCAACTACAGAAGCAAAGATTGCGGGTTCGATTCCCGCCCGGGACAACTATTTGTGTGTGTGAATGTCTATTTGTTTCGTTTCTGGGTGTAAAAGTATTTATATATGTAGATATTAATAATATTTAAGTATTTTATTTTGAATACCAACAGCATTTATACATTTAGTAATACAAAAGTTTACATAAACATAGCTATTAATAAGTATTCGCATCTAGAAACTATGATTAGGTATAGGAATATGATAGGTGTGCATATCAATTGTCTAGTACCCATAATACAAACATAACACTTGCTTATTTTGGGATTAGATGGCACTGTGTGAGAAGTCCCAGTTATTATTTCATAATAAAAAAAACTCAATTATCTGGCATCATATCCCGAGTGTAAACAAGCGCACAGCCGAGGGACCTCGCTGTGTAACAGCTCTTAGACTATTTCTAAGTTTTAATTAACATTCTTGTACACAGGTACTTTAACACAGAAATCAACGGCAACGATGGCAAGACCTGTTCAGTGGCGGATTGTAGACGAAGAAGCGACAACTTCGTAACCGAATACCAAAACGGGTCTATCGCATCGAGAACGGTCAAATGTGAATGCGGGTACATGGAAAAGTGCGATTGTCCCGACGCAGATGGCATAGGGCTCGGAATCGATCCTAACAAGCCGGTAGACAGTCGTGCGAACCCTATAGCAATAGACACCGGCACACATGAGGTCCTGAGGGCGCCACCAGGAATGTACGCCATAGGGCCAGTGACAGCTGATAATTTTGTAAGGTTTATACCAGGAGGCGCTTTGGCTGCAGTTGCTCACATACACAAAACGAGGAAGGAAGTTTATTAATCAGGAACACAGGCTATGTTTTTTTTTTGGGTTTATTTTATACAATAAATTATTTTTGTACTATGCCCGAATTTGATGTTTTATTCTTTTATGTATGTACTAACGACCGCCCGCGACTTCGCGTGGTTGTCACTTCTGACAACCCGCTTTCATTGATTAAAATTGCTTCAGTCGTTTCGGAGATTAACCTGAACAGATAGACAAAAAGTAATAATGTCACTTGTAACAACCACTTTTTCATGACTGCGAAGTTTCATTTAAATAGGTTCAGCCGTTTTGGACTTTGATAAGCCTGAGTAGACACAACAATTTCATAGGTATAAGCAGATGTCATATATTTTTTTAAATTTATTTACGGTAAACCAACATCATACGTACATATGATCACATCGTTAGCAAAATAAATGAATATATACAGGGTAAGTCAGAATGTTATGCAGGTTTTCAAAAATTTATTATGTGAAATATAATGAACATATAATATTGTGAGATACACTGTGTGAAAGGTAAACTCTCAAAGTTTAGTTGAGTGTAGTTTTTTTAAAAAAACGCATCACAGGTGTTCTATGTGAGTGCCTTTTGTTACACGACAGACATCAAACCGATATTCAATCTCCTGCCAAACTTTCTGCAGCATATCGCGGTCGATATCAGCAATGGCTTCTGTGATGCGAGCACGCAGTTCATCCAGTGTTGTTGGAAGTGGTGGTACGTAAACACGATCCTTTACAAAACCCCACATGAAGAAATCACACGGGGTTAGATCGGGTGAACGAGGGACTAGTCGACGGACGGCTAGTTGATTTTCGTTTACAGATGCAGCCTGCATCCCTAAATTGTGTGTACCACTTACGAATGGACCTCCCATCTGGCGGGGGTCTCTGATATTTGGTACGAAAATGTCGTTGAACAGTAATCACGGAGTTGTTAACATGGTAATCAAGCACACAGAACGACATCTGCTCGCCATTCAGCGCCATTTTCTTTAACTGCTCTCCTGCTGACATCTTGCGGGCGAACGCGGAATCAGTTTCAGGAAACTAAACTTTGAGAGTTTACCTTTTACACAGTGTATCTCACAATATTATATGTTCAGTATATTTCACATAATAAATTTTTGAAAACCTGCATAACATTCTAACTTACCCTGTATAGTAAAAGCCAATATTTCAAGATCCCAGGGCCGCCAGATTTTACTTATTTTCTCAGAAATTAAATATGAGATTAAGTAGGTAGTGTTAGTATGTACGGTGCGGGTATGCATACCTGCTAGCTTGTGCCGACGACCGATTTACAAATAGGTACAGTTCCAATCAAACTTTATGGCGGATGTGAACATAGGCACAAGTCGCGTCGCAGTAACCAGTTTTAGGTGTAGCGGGACGCAGTGGAGCGAGGGGTGTATGTACCTGCGCAAGCACACTTATAGCGTTGTATTCCAATCCGCCATAAAGTTTGACGCGAACTATACCAAGTGCTAACTAACCCTTACTGGACTCTAAAGCTCCCAATAAATTAACGTAATTTTACTTAGAATCTCAGTGTTGATTTTTATATATATCCGGGGAACTATTTCAATATTTTCTGTGAGCAACCAAATAATACCTGCGTGGCGCGATGGGTCGGAACGTGCCGTGGATAAGGAGGCGGGCTGCAGTTTGTAATTCTATGGAATAAAATAAGAGTCAGTACAACGCCTGGAAAAATTACTGCTGCCCGGCCGGCCCAAATGCGTGCGATAGAGAAGGCAGACGCGCCATATTACTCTAGTGCAAACGGGATACAAGACTGCTTGGAAATAAAGATGCAAGCGAAAATCTTTAATTACCAAAGAAATAAATATATATACACAAATAAAAAGCCAGTGGATAAGTATAACTTTCATTTTGAGATTTTTTTAAAGTTAAAAACTATGTTTATTTTGACAAAAGAAAATGTGTTTTATTAAGGTTCTTTTGGTGAGTTTTTTTTCTATCGAGCGAAATTAATACTGTCTCGTTTTGAAAATAGTTGTTAATACACAAACAAAGGTTCATATTTACTTGCAATATTTTTTTTTATCGCTGTTGAGTAAAGATTTGATCCAATAACGTAGATTGAAATTTGATAAAAACGGGACGACTTGCATTCTGCGGCTGTACCGTGTTCGGCTGAATGCGTACAGCTTAGCAAGCTTAACAAAAAATTTCAAGCAGGTGGCGCAAACTAACGGTTACCGAGAAAAAGAGTTAACACGAACAACCTAAATGCTTGGTCACAATGATCTGTGTTGGTCACACTACTGTTAAGATATCTAATTTAATAGAATTCCGAGACAGCTGGACTACCCCCAACAGCCAATTTAAAAATGAGTACATAATGCCGCTAACATTTCAATTAATAATATAATTTAAGGAATAGTCTGTTATGAACCTTATAGCTGTTTCACGAGTAATGTTTCTCTAATTTTGCGATTCGCGAGACAGTCCCGCGGTGTTTTATTAAGTTTGATATTATACACTTTCTTATTGTAATTATTGTCATTCGTTTTTTTTTAGTTGCTATGCAAAAATTAAACTTAAACATTTTTTTATCGCTAATCGTTAGATTACGCCATCTGCTCACTTGAAACTTTTTGTTTAGTTTGGTAAACTCTGCATGCTTTATAAGTTTGGACTATGTTCAGGCGACAATAGTATGTGAATTCAAAGTAATAGAATAGGTACCTAAACATGTTTATTTGACCAAGAATGGAAATTGGTTTACCAGGCATGTTTTTTCGAAAAATATTTTTATAGCCTTTAGGTACTTATCCACTGCAGGGCATATACCTCCCCTCAGGATGAGCGTGCTTGGAGGTTAATTCACCATGCTGCTCCAGTGCAGTTTGGATTTTAACAACTGCCATCTAGTGACGCCAACCGGAACCGACGGCTTAACGTATTCTCTGAGGCACGGAGTCATCATATGGTCCACAGTATCATAAATAGTCTAGGTAAAAGGGACATATTCAAGTAGTAAATAATTAAAATAACAGTCAAATATATATTAATATATTTTCATAATAGTAAAATATTACATTTCATTGTATATACATGGCACTAATTTATAACAAATAAAAATTTTATACATAAAATATGATGCATTTGTAAATTGTGCCAAATATCCACATTAAATATTTCAGTTTAAGTGGGCCAACCAAAAACTGTCCGCTATTCCACATAGGTGTATAATAATAATAATAACGTATACATCACAACATCTAGGCCCCAAACTAAGCATTAGCTTGTGTTTTGGGTACCAAGCGAAGACACCACATATATATAACAACCAAGACCCAACCTGGTATTCACACCCGAGACCTCCAGCTTCGTAAACAGGTTCACTACCCACTAAGCTAAGCGGTCGTCATAATCAGTCATATAAATTAGTCTGGGTGTAAAAATAACCCATATTGTATGTATATTTTATAAAAGAATTTTTAAGTATACCAGTTGTTTAGTACCCCATAATACAAGCATAATATTTGCTTATTTTGGGACTAGATGTCGCTGTGGGGGAAGTCCCAGGTATTATCTTAATTTATAATACAAAAATTATTAAATTGTGATTCTAGTGTTTGGTTCAACTCTTATTATACAATATAATTAAAACTAAAATATGCATCCAGTGATAAAATACTTTGTGTCTAAAAACTTCTACCAGTGACATTTTTAGATGATTTTAACTACTTTGTGATGATATAGATGCTCTGTCCATATATAGATATAGATGTCCTGTTCCATGGTTCAGTTTTAGTGTTCTGAATTCTAAACGTGGAAGAACAAGCGGTGAAGATATTGTCGATCTTAGATACTTTTTAGGGTTTCGTACTTCAAAAGGAAAAAAGGAAGTTTATAGGAACACTTCGTTGTCCGTCCGTCTGTTTGTCAAGATCAAGATCTTTTTTCTCAGAAACGTGTGAAGGGAGGTATTAAATTGAAATTAATATAAAATAATTAAGTTTATGTTCTCTTGGGGCTGTAAAAAAATCAACCTCCAAGTCAACATAATACTCACTAATACATCGAAAACTATAGGGTACTTCCTGTTGACCTAGAATCGTGAACTCTGGGATAGAGCAAGATCTCACAGCACAGATAAAGGGAAAAACTGAATATCGTTCATTTGTAGTTATATTACATAAAAAATATGTTTTTGCGATTACAAACTAACATTTTTTCTTTATAAATACTTAACACAAATATATTGTAAGGGTATGGAACTCTCGGCTAGACTTCAATTTATGTGTTCACGTTTGTCTTATTTTCGACATTTTGTACATCAGCATCACAGATTTGGGAACGCGTCATTAGCTCTGTGCACTGTACCATTTGTTTATTGTACAATTTTGTTTCTTTTCCTTTAAAAAATAACAAGTTTTTTGGTACAGTCACATTAGCTCAGTTTGCCTCACGTTTTTAACGATGAAAACTAATTTAATTCTTAATAATTAATATAAATGCAAAGTCATGGAAAATCATACATTATTAACATTAAATATAGAAACCGCACAAAATATACTTATACAAAGAAAATATAAAAATTCTCTTAATATTAATTAAATTAAAAATTTGTCTATTCATTTTATAGGTACCTAAAATCATATTTGGGTGTCAGCTGAAATATTTACTAAAAAACATCCTTTACTATATAAAACAAAGAATACAGAAACAAATCGGCTATAATCATTATGCTCATAATAAACATTACCCTTCGTATTAAGTATGAATTTGGTAATTGTCAGTCTGTCCTTACACTAGGTTCGGGATCTGGATTGTGGAGATGATTAACCATCACTTTTAGTTCTTGGGCTAGCAGCCTGGGAAGACCTAAATCATCTACATCATCCGGATGCTTCACATGGAGCCCTAAAGTCAATAAAGCAGCCATCCTTAAACTCCGAACTCCCACAGTTATATTCCAATTGGTTCTGTGACGCATGTCTCCAATAGTCGGAGGGGCTCGATATATAAACTGATTGTTGATAACATAGCGCTCTTTTGTTGCTGCGTCGGTAAACTCCCAGGGATGAGTTAAATATGAATCAACATTATAATACGATCCAGATCTCAATCTGACGTAAAAACGCTTAGAACCTTGGTAATCTCTCCACCAAATATCGACAGGCCTGCTTGTTCTGTTCGTGAAACGTAAATAAGCTCGTTTCGTTGCTTCAATAGAACGTACGAGCACACGTCTACCTTTTTCGTCTATTTCGTATTCATTGTCAACATTCTCCACTTCGACCATGTTTGCAAACTGTAAAAAATAAGAACATTTCATTATGAATATAGGGTTTTTTTTTTATCACTGTGCATAATTTTTTATATGACTCAGTAACGTGAATAGAACACATTACCTTAAAAAAAACGATCTTTTATTTTTTATTTTTTTTTCAACCTGTCCGATACAAATAACCTTAAAATGTGGACATACACAGCATAGGACGATTGCGGGGGATGGGCGCGCAGGGCATGGCTGCTCTCGGCAGTGCGAGTAAGGTGATACGACTCGCGGCATTTTTGTGGATACATTTAATCAATTTTATTTTTCTTATTTTTTGGTTAAATGATAAATCAGTGAAATTATATTTTTTGTTCTCACCAAAATACGAAACAGATTTTTATACGCAGCGATTAAAAAAATCCTTATCCTTATTATTAATTCGATTGTACTTAGTAATTTTGGTATGGTAGCTTGTGTGTCCGTCCATTCGTGCTCTAACATCTTTATTTTAAAACATTTTTTTACCTTTGGACCTCTAGTTATGCAAGTACAATTTTGGTGCTAATTGGAGCAAATGAAAATTAAACTTTGGACCTCTAGTTTTGTAAGTATTATGGAACTGATTGAAGCAAATGGAAAAATTCCATTACTTATTATGCCATCTCACAACCCAAAAGTTAGCTCGCTTACACTAATTTCTTATCTTTACAGTTTTGAGATAAACATGGAACCTTCCACCAGGATAAAAAACAGTCTATAAACTGTTGTTAAGAATACATCACTTTAGTGTGACATGCTAACAAAAGAATAGAGAAATGAGCTATCAGTATAACAATTTTTTTATCATATTTCTAAATACCCAGATGCTCATTGTGAGTTTTCTATGGGTCTTTAAGGCATAGAACAGTTTTAAAGGAAAATTAGTGATGAATCTTTTGTACACCAAGGTGGTCACATTTAAAACCGATTAAACGAGTGGTTAGATACCCTAACTGCAAAACCGAAGGTTGCACGTTTAATTTCTGCCTGGTACAAATATGCATGAATAAGTCTGTTTGTTCCATTTCTGGCTGTAAAAATATCTAAGCATGTAGCTACATCAGTTGTCTAGTAAATTATTACAAGCTCTGCCTGTTGTGGGACTAGATAGCAGTGTGAGATGTTCTGTGGACGGGTGGACCTTTATGAAGAAAAACGTTAAAATAGGAGTGTAGAGGTTTGAATATGAAATCATTTAATGTTTATGAAATGTAATACAATTTTTATCCATTTTAATGTGTATGAAAAAGTATTAGTTTGACTGGTAATAGAAAAAATAGTTATCAATAAAATACACTAACAAGAACCGAATTATAAAGTTTTATTACGTTTCATATGTTCATTCTAATATTAGACAACATACCTAAATTGAAAACTTTGAACCAATTTGAACCTTTTAACAGAAGGTAATCAAACATCGAAAAGTTTACACCATCTACACATAACACATATTCACTAAACTCTTTCTTTCTGCAGGTACTAAGTGCCTGCGTAATAGAATTTTGGCCTAGTTTATTGCGACTGGTTGCGATGGTTACGAACGATACAAACTTGCAAGTTGCGACAAACATTTCGTTCTCGCATTTGGCAGCACTGAATCACTCACCGACGCACGAAGCGACAGAAGATTCGGCCAGTAGATTACGTGGGCCAGTCCAACCGATTCATCCAATCCATCTGTGAATCCATCCATTCCCTTCGATCCATCCAGAGAATTCCAATCAATCAGAATCCTAGCCTAGTCGTCAGGTACAAATCTCACCATGGCCGTTTGCGTCGCTGTTATTGGAAAAGACGTGAGTCATTTATTTTTATAAATATTTATGATTGCAATTTAATTTCATTAATTAGTTGATTTCACTTTCTAAACTGTAAAACAAACAAAAGAAGGTAAACGTTCGACGTCGAAATAATCTGCTCTTATTTTTCAATCGATTTCAATTCACCTCAACCAACACCAACACCCTAGTCTCAATACCATCAATCCAACATTTTGCTATATTCTGAATTGAATTATTAGCATTGAAACTTTTTTCACAGTAAACATAATTTTGATAACTAACAGTAGGTGAGTTGCAAGAACGTCAGTTAAAGTGGCTGTGTTCTTAAAGACTCCATTAACTACTCCTATCTAACTTTATCAGCTAAAATCAGAATTTTAAAGACGAATATGTGAATAGACAACTTTATAGGTATACCTACTCACTAGCGTTCTTGCAACTTGCCGCGCAGTAGATAGTTACCTACTTTAACTTTTTGCTTTCTAAGATCACCAAGTTCATTATTTTACTGGGGCTCATAATTATAAGATTTATTATAGTATTGGTATCGAACTACAACTTACGATTAAACTCAACAAAAGCAGAAAAATGTAGCAATACGCATTCATCTTTTCTCTTGTTTTATTGCAACATGTTATCACTTTTTACTTTCTTACAGCTATAAAAATCACAAATCATTGTATTGTACCCTTTTTTACATTTGTGTAGATTTTTATTCTTTATTTTAGAATTCGCCGCTGTACATAGGCGGAGTGGGCACTGATATTGGAATAGACAATGAACTGTCTCGGCAATGGTTGGTGCATACCGCTTTAGATGCATTGGAAGAACGATTAGCTACGACTAACCCGAACACAGCTGGCGCAGGTTCGACTGCTTCTCGAACTGATTTGAGAGATTTATATTTGGGTCTTCTTTACTCAACGGACACTCATAAAATGTAAGTCACAGCCATGTTACAACCTTATGTCGCCTGTACACACTCGCCGAGCCGAGCGGAGGCAAGAGCCATAGACAGCGCTATACGAATAAAAGAGAAGGGGGAGATGCCTCCTCCTTAGTTAGACCATACGTCATTATCATTTTTCTAAACCAACGGTACTCAACGTGCGACCCGCAGTATTTTTGGTGGCCTGCGGGGCATCTCTCATTTTGATTGAACTACTATCTCTTAAAATCCTCAATAAATTGCTATGTACCTGCGGCTAGCGCGATGGTATGGATAGTATGACAAAACGTCACTAGTCGGCGCGCAATCAGCACATGTGAGAGATATAGCTAATATTACTTTTCGCCCTCTGTGTCACTTGTAGTGGTACAAGAGGTGCGGTTTCAAGTATAAGTCAAAAAAATAAAGCTAGTTAGAGTTTTATTTAAGCTCAGCCTTATACTTTTTTATTACGTGGCCCGCAGTAGAATTTCAGGTGATAAATATGACCCTTGAAAAAAGAAGGTTGAGGAACCGCCTGTTCCATTTATCCCTACCAGATCAGCCATACCAGTATGGAAGAATGGAATATTTTTCCACTTATCCATACTAGTATGGACAGATGGAAATTGTATGTCCATTTATCCATACTAGCATGGATACATAGAAATCATACATCCATTTATCTACTACCGAGTTAATGTACACTATGGTTAATGAAATGTCTATTTTAATAAAATTCATAATTATTAAGAAAATAATATATTATGAAACTAAAAATGAGACCGTCTCTACTTACCACTATGATGGCAAACAAGAAAAAAACTCATATTAATGTTGATGAAGAATTTTTTTGGCTTGATACCGCAAAATCACGCTAAAATTATTGTAACATATCTAGAAAATGTCTAGTAGCCTATGCTAGTAGCACTGTCTTCTATAGTTACGAGCCGTGCTATTAGATTTGACAATGTCGCATAATCTGTCACATGTAGACCGATTTACTTCATCAGCTGACAGGATGTCATGATTTAATAATTGAAAATATGGGATTTAAATAACTAAATATGAAATTATAGATAGTATTTAGTAAAAAATAGAAATAAGAGTACATATTACATGATACTAGCACCTGCCCGCGACTTAAATTATAATTGTATTTATGAATAGAATGGAATGGAACAGAGTAGAATAGAACAGAACAAAATAGAATAGAATGAATGTTTATTATACCTCATTTCGGTTAGTGTTATTATGGTTTTGTGCATTTATCATAGGCACTTGCCTTGCCACACACTATCATAGACACGATCATAGACATAAAACACTAAACTATTTCAAGTCAGTTATACTTACATTTCGATAGGAGGGATATGTGGAAAAGTATCCCTACTAGTATGGATAAGTGGAAAAATATTCCATTCTTCCATACTGGTATGGCTGGTCTGGTAGGGATAAATGGAACAGGCCTGAGGAACCCTGTTTTAAACGAACATTTTGTTAAATTACGAATGAAATGTAATTTCTGTATCTTTATTTTCTTTTCCAGTACGAATCTGTGACTTAACTATATTTTTTTGCGTCACAAGTGTGACAACTCGATAAATAGGTATCTCTGTGAAAATCCACTGTAACAACCATGTTAAAACCAACGTAGAAACCTAAAAGACGGACCGGATATAATTCTAAAATTATTCGAATACCTACCTACTTACTTTTTTTGTAATGGTCGATTTTAGGTGCTGCTTATCTTATGGTCTTTATTAGACAATCAAATGACAATAATCATCTTCAAACTAATTGAAGCCATGATTATGACTGTTTTTTTTATTTTATGTAGGCAGCTTTATACACTAGTATTCTTGTAGCTCGCCGAAAAAGTCGTCATTTTAGTAATTATTAAAACGCATTTTCACTCTATGTTTTAGTTATGGTTACGTCACAAATACTCGTATCAAATTAGTTCTTGTCACGAGTGCTGCTACACCGAGTGGCAGCAATATCCGTGATGCTGAAGTGAGAACAGCATTGAGAAGACTTCATGCTTTGTATGCAGACGCGATTTGCAACCCATTCCATTTGCCGGGAGAACAAATCACATCGGCGTAAGATAAATTCTTAACTAACACCTTTTTTTAGATGAGTCGGAAACAAAGTAAAATTTCACTACCTACCTAATTGTGTTTTTTTTTGTTTCAGTAAATTCGACAAACAAGTCAAAAACTTGATGCTTAACAATGTTTGATTTTATTATTAGAAGATAACGCAGTTTTCAATATTTATTTATAACTTAATTATAAGTAGGTACTCATTGCACTGTTTTTCATTAGTATTAAAAAAAAATTATTTAAACAGGAGGCTACCTATTTTCTATGTGTTTCATTTTTACCAAAAAAGAACTGATGTACCATTTCTGTAAATGATTAGTCTAATTCGAGAGAATGGTAAAATACGCAGGGCTACAAACATCAGCAATTATGAATCTTGTGTAAGTATAACATTTAAGAAGTCTGAAATAATACAGGTTTATTGAGTAAGTAAATAGTACAATAAACAAGATGGAGCGTCCCATACCTACTTCGAAGCGATGGAAAACGTGCGAACTTAAATAGACGTCATTGGACAAATCATAGGGCACAAGTACTTAACATTGTTTTAAACAAACATTTTAAGAATCTTTCCCTTCCTTTACAATACTGTATTTACAACACTACCTAACAAATGGAAGTGAATACATATAATTTAATTATTTATTAAAAAAGGCACACTGCACTGGCCGCTGGGGATACAAATATCGTATCAATTGTATATCGATATATCGCATGATACGATATATACGATGCCGTATATCGTAACAATTTACGATATATATTTAGAATATTGAATTTTTCAATCAATTATTTGGTTTTATATAAATTCCAAAGCAATAGACACTGTATATATGTATGTTTAATGTTGAAAAAAGTTTAATGAAAAATAAATTGGGTTTAAAAAATTATTTTTAATTATTTAATAAATAATTTTGTACACTAATTTTTTTCCTAAATTTTTTGAAAATATATTTGTTAAAGTTGCTAATTAATGTTCGTAACCATTAGTTTTAAAATAGTTCCATTGGGCAGAAGAAATCACTTTTTTATCGATGTCTTAACTTTATTCAGTTTTATTATAATCATCATCATTATCAGTAGAGCTAATAGGAAGTCCACCGTTGGACATAGACCTCCCCCATCGATTTCCAATAGGACCTACTGGTAGCGGCCTGCATCCAGCGTCCTCCCGCCACCTTCACAAAGACATCTTTCCACATTGTAGCTGGACGTCCTCGCTGCGCTTACCGTGGTGTTGTCTCCACTCCAGAACTTTTCGGCCCCATCAGCTATCGCGTGGCCTGTGTGCTATGTGACCTGTCCACTGTCATTTCAAGTTGCTAATCCGCTGGGCTATGTCAGTCACTCGGTCGTCTACGGATCTCTTCAGTTCCGTGAGTCGATCTCGCAAAGAGATCCCGCGCATAGCCCTCTCCACAGCTCGTTGGGCGACCTTGAGCTTATTAATGGGGTCTGCAGTAAGAGACCACGTTTCAGTTCCCTATATCATCACTGGCAACACTCATTCAATTTATTTTGATATAACTATAGAACAGTAATACAATAACAAATTACAGGCTCTCTTAAGTTGGCACCCGAAAGAATTGTTTTTTAATAATTTTTTTTCTAATTCGTTTGTTCGTCGTTTGTTCGTGATTGTTCGATCAAATTCATCGTTTGTTCGTTCTTCAATTTTTTATAAAAAATATTTAAAAATTCTTACTTAAGTTGGCACCCGGTAGGATTGTTTTTTAATATTTTTTTATCTGATTCGTTTGTTCATCGTTTGTTCGTGATTGTTCGATCAAATTCATCGTTTGTTCGTTCTTCAATTTTTTATAAAAAATATTTAAAAATTCTTACTTAAGTTGGCACCCGATAGAATTGTTTTTTAATATTTTTTTATCTAATTCGTTTGTTCGTCGTTTGTTCGTGATTGTTCGATCAAATTCATCGTTTGTTCGTTCTTCAATTTTTTATAAAAAATATTTAAAAATTCTTACTTAAGTTGGCACCCGACAGAATTGTTTTTTAATATTTTTTTTTCTAATTCGTTTGTTCGTCGTTTGTTCGTGATTGTTCGATCAAATTCATTGTTTGTTCGTTTTCTAATTTTTCATAAACAATATTTAAAAATTCTCTCTTAGGTCATTGGCGTTCCATTTAAAATTTTTTCTAATTCGTTTGTTTTTAATTGTTTGATCAAGTCCCTGCCTTCTATAGTTTCAAGCCATGCTATTAGATTTGGCAACGTCGCATTAACTGTCACTTGTTGTCTGATTTATTTCGTCAGCTGACAAGATGTCATGATTTAATATTTAAAAATATGGGATTTAAATAACTATATGAAATTATCGATGGCATTTAACAGAAAATAGAAATAGGAGCATCTATTAAATTATATTAGCACCCGCCCGCGACTTCGTTTGCGTGTCATAAGTGGATTTTATGAATAAAATAGAATCATCAATAGAATAAAAATAATGGTTATTATATCTCATTTCGGTTAGTGTTACTATGATTTTGTGCGTTTATCACAGGCTATATCTTAAAAACTAGTTTTATTGTATAATGTTCTACGGGAATGTACCGTTCCCTTGCAGTTTATTCCTCTTCCTGGGTTCTATGTAATCTCGCCGGACCTGCTGGTGGCTAGCATGCGGTTAATGTGACCATGAAAGGTATAAGTATAGTTCCCCGGGATCCTCCAGATTC
This sequence comes from Luffia ferchaultella, assembly GCA_949709985.1. NCBI lineage: Eukaryota > Metazoa > Arthropoda > Insecta > Lepidoptera > Psychidae > Luffia > Luffia ferchaultella. The sequence continues at coordinate 1,267,542 of OX453261.1, forward strand.
CATGTCTTCGAACCTATTCGAAAAATGATAAAAATTTACTGTAATTTCCACCCAAACGTGTCAAGATTGTGACGTGAAACGAAAAACGATTATGGTGAAAATATCAACTTACCTTACTAATTACGAATAAACACGATGCAAAACGTAATGTTTAACCCTGATTTATTATTTTAAATCAATATCTCTGTTTACATAACGTTTAAATGGAAGAAAACGCGAATTAATGACCTGATTGATACTAAGGCTCGGATTACACGCAACGTTGCCAGATTTCAGTAGCATGGTTTGTAAACTATAGATGGAAGTGATCAAGTTCATTGATTGCTCGTTTTTAAATTTTTATACAATACCTTATAAGTCGGTGTACCTACAATACTTAAAAAAATTCAAAAGTGTTGCAATCGAATGTTACCTAGGTATATATTCCTAACAGAAAATTAAAACTACAAAGAAAACATTTAACGGTTAGGTAGGTACATGACGAGTCGGTCCCCAAAGAGGAACCTATATCGAAAGTAAGGTTTGAATATCGGCTTGATGCACCTACAAACACAATGTTATTTAGGTACAGGTCCAATCAAACTGTATGCATACCTACCTAAATTTCAGGTCATTATAGTTTTAAAGTAATATTAGGCCAAATCTTTTCACGCTTAGGCGGCCCATTCATGATCACTCCATCATTCCAAAAACGTTCACATTAGTCCAAAATCTTGCCGAGAATGTTGAAACGGTTCGATTTTTGCGTGACGTCGCGCCATGAGCGGAAATCCAATCGTTCCAAAATCCAGTGATGCCACGCCGATGCATCGCGTCGCGCCATCGCTCCAACCAACGTATCGTGAATGCGGAAACCCACGATTCGTTCGCACCGCGCCAGTCACTCCATGAACTCCATCGCGCCAAAAGATCGTGAATGTGGGAATTGTGACTGATACAAATTTTGGATTAGTCTGTGTGAATCTGCCGTTTACGTAGACATGGGTAACGCCAGCAAATTTCTTGCGTCAACGCCAAAGCGCCGACGCCAATTAAGGTATCAACGCAGCGCCGTAACGCCAACGCCAGCGCACTGAATGAATGAATATCGCCCACCACGCTGCGCCGTGACACGACATGACGACACCGGGTTCCGTTTGGCGTTGGCGGTGGTTGACGGCGCCACGACGCAGCGTGCAATAATAATAAGTGCAATAAAACTACCCTAAAATAAGTTTCTTTCCAATTTTACAATTACATTGTTATTTCCAAAGTTTAAGTTATCGTGTATTTAGATTAGGTTACTGTATAACGAAGATCAAATATTTTTTTGTTATTTTCATTTATTTTTTATTATTTTTTACATACATAATTTAAAATTGAAAGTTCATTATAACCTTTTAAATCTATAAATTGGTGTTATTTATTATTTATGCTTTGGCTTCATTGGGGTGGCGAAGGGCGAACGACCGACGCAACGCATGATACACTCGGCTCCTTGTGTACAACAGCGCACAGTGTAGCGCGGCCTTGGCGTCATATTGGTGTGCAGACTGTACAGGCGGCGGGTGACGACGCCAACGCCACGGCGCGGCGCGAGTCTGAAGTGGTGAGCGGAGCCTTGGCGCCATTGGCGTTACAGTTTTTCGGATTGTGTTACAGCGCCCGTAACGCAGTGTTTCCAACTTAGGGGTTTTCCCCCCAGACTTAGGGGGTAAATAAGTGAGATGGGATTTTTTTAGGGGTCTAAAATGTTTAGGGGTATTTTCAGGGATTTTTTGACTCTTTAATATTTTTTTAAATTGATAATATTAATATTTATTTCTTGACCTAGCGACTAATAACGACATCTAGTACGTAATTCTACAACCACTCTGTGATGACTGGCAGCAATACTGGCGCCACTGGCGGCCATTTTATTGTCTATGCATATGGTGGTCTGTGTAAATAACTTATAATAAAAAGACTTTTGAAACATATTACAGCATATTATTTCTAAATAATTATGAATTTATATTTATATATTTATTAAGGAGACAACTCAATAATTAAGGCGATTTTAGGGTTGTTTGCCGTTTTTGACACAAACTTTAGGGATAAATATTTTTGAGAGTTGGGAACACTGCCGTAATGCCACCCTACTGCGTTAGCGCAATGCAATGGCGCAACGTCGTGCAGCGTTACCCATGTATGCCGTTTAGTCATGACGTCTAAAGATTTAGATTTTGAAGTCATTGAATTTGTTTTACATTTGCCTTTGGCAAATCACAAATAATGATTATCATGCAAAATGAAAGGAGCGCAGCAATGGACCAATCGCTTCTTTTATTTCAGTCCAAAGACCCGAATTAATAAATTATAATTAACTTTAAATTTAATAAAATTTAGTAAATTAACATGTACATTTTTTTTTAGAATTCATTTTTGTCCATTTATTCTTAGGTTTGCGTGTTTTTACATAAAGATAAACTGTAGTTAATAATTCTATTTCGAAATCCATTGCCGCCATTTTGTGGCGTGATCGCATGATCGTGAATGCCTAGCCTTACCTATATTAGTTCCACCTATATGTTTGTTTGTATGTAATTGAGTCATAGAACGCGATTTTCACTCCCACGGAAGCTATCGGGCTGAAATTTGGAAGACATATGTAACTTCCATGACAATACACTAAAATAATACACGTAACCTGATGCTGCTGCCAGGGTTGTCTCCTCATGAGGACACTTCTTAGTAAGTAGGTACTTACGCTTATGAGTGTTGTCAATTTGATACATGATATCAACTCTCATTTTGGCAACTGATAAGCTTGATAGCGTGGTGGACTTAAGCTCCAAGCCCCCCCGCCCCGCTCCACGCCCTGGGGGAGGCCTAAGCCCCTGCAGTGGGGTAAAAATGGGCTGATGGTGATGATGAAGCTTGATTATTTTTGTAATTTTTTTAATATTGTAATTAGTAGATCGGGGGATATTTACATACTCATCCATGGTATTAACTTACTTGGGCACTTATGTCTTCTCCTTATAATTTGACTCTCAATATAAAGTCTCAGTAACCCGAGTCAGTTATGGTCAGTAAAGGTCAGGTGCAGTCAGGCACAAAACAGTCAGTAGGTACCTAATTAGGGATAATTAGTTAGGGCTAATTAGCTAATTAATTAGGTCCATGGGTCCTGCAGTAATGGTGAGTAAAGGCACAGTAAGTAAAGGTCAGCTGTGATGGTCAATAACCATCAATCGGAACTGACATGGTGATGAGCAGTGTTGCCAGTAACTTAACTGAATTAAATACCTTCCCCAGTAGGTAATGGAAATTAAAAATCGATTATAAATCGCGAGTTATAAGAAATTTAGCAACGAACAAACAATGAATTTGATCGAACAATCACGAACAAACGACGAACAAACGAATAAGAAAAAAAAATATTAAAAAACAATTCTATCGGGTGCCAACTTAAGTAAGAATTTTTAAATATTTTTTATAAAAAATTGAAGAACGAACAAACGATGAATTTGATCGAACAATCACGAACAAACGACGAACAAACGAATTAGATAAAAAAATATTAAAAAACAATCCTATCGGGTGCCAACTTAAGTAAGAATTTTTAAATATTTTTTATAAAAAATTGAAGAACGAACAAACGATGAATTTGATCGAACAATCACGAACAAACGACGAACAAACGAATTAGATAAAAAAATATTAAAAAACAATTCTATCGGGTGCCAACTTAAGTAAGAATTTTTAAATATTTTTTATAAAAAATTGAAGAACGAACAAACGATGAATTTGATCGAACAATCACGAACAAACGACGAACAAACGAATTAGAAAAAAAAATATTAAAAAACAATTCTTTCGGGTGCCAACTTAAGAGAGCCCAAATGACAATAAAAAAATTTAATACAGAATCAAAATACCACAGACCAAGAAGTCGGTGGACCAAGTAATAATATGCGTACGACGTCAACGGGCAGCTTGCGATGTATTGAGCCACGTAAGGAACTGATGTGGAACTGATTGACTTTATTCAGTATTTGCGATATATCGGTAGGAAATAATACGATTTATCGATATAGAGTTATGAAAAAAAAAAAAAAAAAACAGGATATTTCAACCGATAATATATCGATATTAAAAAAAAATCGATATATCGTTTGCATCCCAGTAGCTCGTTTCCGGTTGGATTGCCAGTGAGAACACACGTACACTTTTTTTATATTTTCACTTAACGAAGGCACTGCTCGTTGTCATTTAGTAATTTCTACGGATCTAAGAATAAAATTTCGTTGCGCTCTTTGTAAACGCATAAGACATCCTCAACTCATAATAAACGTCTCTAACACCACTTTTATTTTTGAGAAGAAGAAAAAATGTATTTTCATTAAATAAAAAACATATTATAATGATTGATGTTTAAGGTACATAGCCTAGCCACACAAACGTCAAGCGAAGCTAATCTGCGTTTTTACACAATCATTCATCCCTACCAAACCTTGGTTTTTCAAAGTTAAACTACGGAAAAGGGCTATAAGTTGCCTAATCCGAATGAGGCTAGGGCATATTTGTAGCCCGGCTTGCCCGGCCTGGCGTAATTCGGCATCATTGAGAGCAGTATCTGCGAATGTGGCTTAGACATATATTATATGATATAAATCATATTTCTGGCTTGCCCTTTACATGATATTACATCTTTATATAGGAATCTTATTTCTGTCCCTTTATCCCTCCCTACATGCATCCTTGTATTACTAGCATCTGCTAATCTTATTATTTATAAAATATTATGAGATTTTATTGTTTCACAAGACATTAAAGTATGAACATGTAAATATTTTCATTTTCTCATTACATCATATTTAGCTATATTTCTCCAGGCCGATCTTTTTCATTTCAAAATTTCGTTTACCTAAATCAAAATAATATTGAATAACGTTTCCCGTTTTCTTGTCTGTGGCAAATCACGTGATACCAATTTTAAAAAAGACCTGCGTTTTGTTGTCAACTGTCAACACAGGTCAATTCAATTTTTCTTTTTCTGATTCTGACACGACTGTACGACGTACACAAGCTTTTCTCCGGTTCAGCGCTGAGCAATTTAAAAATAAATTGTTTATCTCGACCGAGAAATCGCTACAATATGGTAAGAATAATAATAGTGTAATAACTAAAAGTTGATATTTCGCGTCACCTAATTTTTACTAAATAATAGGTTATGAAAGCATGCACGTGCCATAATGTTAGTCTAGTTTTAGCACGTTTTAGTATGCTAATTGAGATAAATGTCATTATAATAATTCTATATTTGTATTTATATTTTAATATTCATTAACGAGTAATTTTTTGGGGCGGCATTCAGACGGTGCAAATCAAGTCGAAATTAACTTACAACGCATAGGTATAAAGATACACGTCTGTCTGTACAACGAATTAAATTCATTTAATTATGCGACACAAGTTTCTAGACTTGACAACTATATTACATTGTATTTCTACTTTTCGGATAAAGGCGACTTGCTTGTATCGTGTGCACGACAACGATTTTCGGTCTCAAGTATTCTTGGACGGACTGGCGTAAGTCGAAGGCGAATAATAAGATAACAAATATAGAAGTATATGATCTACAAGCGAGATTGTGAAATATTTTACTACTTATAGAATTTTAACAGTACAGCTCGCGCCAAATTTCTAGTTCACTCTAAACTGGCGCGGGTGCGTGTTATTTACGTGCAGGACCCATTCTTGATACACATTTTTTCTACTGTGACGCTACTCTCTTCAACTTCAGAGCAAACTAGAAGTTCACAAGTGGCTTGACTATTATGAATGTCTATTCAAGTGGACATAGCTAGTCAAGGACTTGATAACGACTTAACTTGCCCTGTCTGAACTTAGATACTTCTTTCTTCTTAGATCTTCTTTGCCAGTGTGAAGTTAGCGCATCCATGAACACATGCATGAATAGTCCCAAAATCTTTGTCTAGTCCCAAAGTAAGCAAGTATTTTATGTTTGTGTTATGGGTTACTAGATAACTGATATACATACTTAAAGATTCTTTTCATGCAGACAAGGTACTAATAGACTTGTTTATGCACATAAATATTTGTCTCGGGCAGAAATTGAACATGGAACTTTGCTTCTGCGTTTAGGGTCTCTAACCAGTCGGCCAATCGGTCAGTCATATACCTACAGTGAATAACGAAATAAAAAATTGGGACGAACTTCACACTGGCAAAGAAGATCTGCGAAAACTGTACCATATGTGAAATTTGTAATAATTTATGAAAGTCTATCCACTGCAGAACATACGCTTCTCTCAAGGCTCACCAAATTCTTTTATCACCTATCAATCACCTGAATTCTCCCCAGTTGGGCCCAAACACTGTACTTGTTTACTTACCGCTCTTTACATTTTGTATTTTTATGATCAAAAGTTAACAAAATATTAAAAAAAAAGAAATGAAGCTGGCACAACAAAGGTAATAAATGCCACAAGTATTTCAAATCAATAGTGAAACTATGTTTACAGTTTGGTTTCTGGTTTACCTACTATACCTGTGTTCAGCTGAACATAGTTCAAAGTCACAGAGCGTGTTGACCTTACCGAACTAAACTAAAAATTTTATGAAAAAAAAATGAAACTTTAAACATGTTTTTCTCGGTAACCGTTAGTTTGCGCCATCTGCTCACTTGAAACTTTTTGTTGAAACGTTTTGTAAGCTCTACATGCTCTATAAGTTTGGACTACGTTCAGCTGAATACCTGGTATATAACTCGTAAGTTTATCGACTGCTAATTCTTAGCTCTTATTTTATCCATGGTAATAATAATAAAATCTGGGACATCCCACACAGCGCCATCTAGTCCCAAACTAAGCAAAGCTTGTATTATGGGTACCAGACAGCTGATAAACTTAAATATTCTTTATAGTATATACATATATAGATATTTTACACCCAGATACGGAACAAATACACATGTTCATGCACACAAATATTTGTCCCGGGTGATAATCAAACCCACCACCCTTGGCTCCGCACTTAGGGTCTCTAATCACTCGGCCAACCGGTCAGTCTATTCGTCACTATTTATTCATTCATATATTCACCATGTTCACTATTCATTCACCTCTCCCAATATGATACTCTGTACCAGTTACTTCTTTAATATAATGGTTTCTGCTTTGATTTCTAGGCAGCCGCTGTGGTATCAGGAAAGGGTGATTTGGAGAAACCAGCAGCAGAGATCTCTCCCATCCATCGCATCCGTATCACCCTGACTTCACGGAACGTGCGTTCTTTAGAAAAAGTGTGTGCCGACCTCATCAATGGTGCTAAGAAACAGAAACTGCGTGTTAAGGTAACTTATTCATGGTGAAGTCTAATTCTTATTAGACCTTATATAGACAGATAGATATCGGTATTTATTTTATTATTCTACATAATAAACCGGCCAAGTGCAAGTCGGACTCTCACACGAGGGGCTCCATACCACCGTACAATATAAAAAAATCTTGTTTGTTGTATGGAAGCCCCCCTTAAATGTTTGTTTTATTATAATTTAATTATTTATTTTTAAAGTAAATATATAGCTAAATATTCTGTGAATATTTCAAGTGTGTACCTGTTGCCGTTATCAATAACAAGCAAAAACAAGCATAAAAATCAAGCTTGTATGGGAGCCCCCTTAAATATCTATTTTATTCTGTTTTTTAATATTTGTTGTTATAGCGGCAATAGAAATACATCATCTGAAAATTTCAACTGTCTATCACAGTTAATGAGATACAGCCTAGTGACAAACGGACAGATGGACTGCGGAGTCTTAGTAATAAGGTCCCATTTTTTACCCTTTGAGTATGGAACCCTAAAAATTAACACACATTTTTAACGCATTAACTTCATGCTCACAAATTGAAATTTTATACTAATCATGCATGATTTCCACTGCGCAGATGGACTAATTTGTTTTGATGTATGTCCATAGCCGTGGATGTTAATAGAGATACTGCAATGTGACAACAAAAATGTGAGCAAAAGAATGTATGCTGCAGACCAAATTTACACCAATATTAGATGTTAAATAGAATTTTGTGTGACTAACATGTAAAATTCGCAAGGAAAAGAAAATAGAGATTCTGAAATTACATGTCAACAAAATAATTTAACAAAATGTTAGTTTAAAACGTTTACAATGACATATGTTCTGTCTAATAACCAAGTCTAACATTTTGTTCACATTTTCTATTGTTTCGAAATATAGGATACTTCATATTTATTATATACTAAGGTCATAATATTTTTATTGTTATTATATTAATAATAAGCTAACGGCTTGCGCTGGTACGCTTATTCATTCCTTTCTCATTTGCTGCTCAAGTAATCCAGGTGACTCTTGAATTGATACAAGTTGCTAGTTTTCACAACTTCTGTAGGCAATCCGTTCCAGTCTCCAACCATCCTATTTGTTAAATAGTGCTGAAAGGAGATAGACATAGTCCATAGTATTTCTTGCATTTTTTGGTTATTATTCTTATTTATTGTATATTAAACTTCTCGTCTCCAAATTTTGTAACAGCACCCTTAACATAAACCGCTTTTTGGACATAGAATAGGTTAGTTAGTCAATTACAGTAAACCTAACAATATATAACATAACAAGCATCACTCTTACAGTATATTGATAATATAAAATTCTTGTCTGTGCGATTCGGGTGTCATTTAAAAAAAAATGTACAGATTGCGCTCTGATGAAAACATGCCATGTGCTGTTAGTGGTGTGTTCACCTGAAGTGCGCAAAAACAACACATTCCAAAGTGCAGGATGTGGTCTCTGCATGCTGCCTCCTGCTCATAGGATTGTTACATTTATAACCATAAATGGCAAGAATAATAATAATAACAATAACTGTGACATCCCACACAGTGCCATCTAGTTCCAAATTAAGCAAAGCTTGTATTATGATTACCAGACAACTGATATACATACTTAAACATCTTTTTTTTATAATATATACAGTTTGGATACTAACCGTCCAGAGTCGCGTTGTATTTAAAATCTGCTGGTACTCAATAACAATTTCGCCGAAGAAACTATATTTTTATTTGTAGCCGTTTTCGAGAAAATAAATTTTTAATACTACTTGGTTTACAAATAAACACGCAACTCTAATAGCTCTATTACCGCCGGGTTACACCGAGGCACACGCCGAAAGCCGGAAACAGCTTGGAAATTGGTTTGAAATTCACCGACAGTCGCAGCAAGCGACTGCGGCGGTTGTGCGGGGTGTGTTGCGTAATTAATTTAAAAATTAAGTGACCATTGCCTCTGCAGTTAGGGTCTCTATCCACTCGGCCAAGCGATCATCAATTAAGTTTGAGCTACACATACATATGAATATACAAACTAAAGTCTGTTACCCAGATCTCCATTAGGTACGAGCCATATATACATCTTTCACTCATTACACGCCCCTTGAACATAGCAACCCTTTAATTGTACCCTCTTGTTCCTGCAGCCGTGCCACTTATTTACTTTTTTGTTTTTACGAGTACAACCACTATCATTCGTGATTAATTTTAGAGGACCCTTGACCAGGATTAACAAGCAGCCTATATTACTTATTTTTTGTTCCTTAATTAATATATCAACCTAATCTTGTATCCTGTTTCCGTGAAGAATTCACATTATTTTGTAACAGAGCAAGGAGTTTGTTTGTCTGTATGTTGTCTCTTTGCTCAAAGAACAAACAAATACTTGCACCTTTGACTAGTTTGTTGGAGGCACGAATCTGTACTAACTCATGTTCATAAATGGTTGTTTTTTCTTTTATTGTTTTTGTTCTTGTTTATACTAATATTATAAACTTGATACTTCAAGGCATAACGCATCAGCCATAGACTTCTTTTGAAGGCATTTTGGTCAATTTTTTAAACTACAATTTTATTGTTATAATGATTCCAGGGTCCAGTTCGGATGCCGACCAAGACGCTCCGCATCACAACCCGGAAAACGCCTTGCGGAGAAGGATCCAAGACTTGGGACAGGTTCCAGATGAGGATCCACAAGAGAGTCATAGATCTCCATTCGCCTTCAGAGATCGTGAAGCAGATAACATCAATAAACATCGAGCCAGGTGTAGAGGTGGAAGTGACAATCGCAGACGCGTAGGCACAGCTGCCGAAATAAATATTTTTAAAGGAATATATTTTGTTTTATTGTTGTGGATTTTTTAAGTTTCTGTAGATGCTTTGTTGAGGGTTAAATTTTAGTGCATAATGAAAGAGGCTTCAACCTAGTTAACATTTCTTAAAACATATGAAGAATGAGCTGCTTTTCGATGATTCTTCTAAGTGTCGCGCCTAATGATATACCTACTATGGCAGATTTCCAAAAGACCTCCTACCAACAAATGTGCCCGTCTTAGGATATTACACCATATCAAAAATGTTGTCTGCAGTGACTTAAATACAGTCATACCACGCCACAGACCAGTCAACCTATAGACCACGCTTTAATAAACTTCAGTATGAAAACGAAATCGCCAAAAAGTGGCGGGGTGCGGGGAGAAGTCGGCTAGTTTTCATTGGCTCGTTCAAAATTGACAATTTAATGGCTTCCGACGTGCTTACAACTAACGGCTCACTAGTGACGTAGTTATGTAGTGTCACTACTTAGCCTTGGCGAATGCTACTCCCTGTCAAAGCGTGGTCTATAAGGTTGACTTGTCTGTGTACCACGCACAGTGAAGGGTTCTGCAATCAGGATGAACATTCATGGTTGAAACAAATTAGTTTATAATCAAATATTTCAAAAACTACTCAATGTATCATATTCAAACTAAATTCTAGTTGAAGTTGTACTAACTTTTTGAGAATTTTAGGCCTAGGAATGCATATCTCAACAACTATTGAAAAAAGAGCCATTTTACCTAATCTAGTAGGTTTAGAGGCAGTCAAATTGATGGCCAAGTACCCTATAGATTTCGACATAATGAATCGACTGATAGTATTAAGATGTTTGGAAAAAAAATAGAACAATTTTTAGCGGGACTATGAGGCCGTAAATTTCAGTAGTTATTTGGTGTTTACCTACCTCAATACTTTCTTGAGAAAAAGGGTTTTAACGGTCAACCAAGGGGTCCGTCGTTTTAATAATGATATCCAGAACCATAGAAAGGTAAGTAAAATATAAGAAACTAAATTGATTTAAATCAAACATATACTAAATGATTTTCATATCATACACCTAATGTAATATGAGCCATTCAATGATATATTTGATACGAAAGGCGTTCACGAACTTAAATATTCCGATGTTTCTGACCATATACAAAACTTATATCAAGCCATTGCTTGAATACGGTTTTCAAGTATGGAGTCCCTACTTTGCCAAAGATACCGACCTGTTGGAAAGAGTCCAAAGAAGAGCGACCAAACAACCGCAAGCTTTAAAAAATGTCGGCTACGAGAAACGTCTAGAAATCCTTGGACTAACCACATTGCACCAGAGACGTAAACGGGGACTTACAAAATACTGGGAAATGATTACAATGTGCTGCCGCTGGAATCAAAATTTATTAAACACTAGCGGTCGTACCCGGCTTCGCCCGGGTGGACTATGAAAACGTTCCTCTTCCCATTCCACGCATTAGTACATTGGACCCGTTCGAAGTCGGGGTGGGTCGCTATTCCAACCATAAAGTATCATTCCCTATGGTATCGTCATCATCCAAACAAATAAATTCTCTGGCGCGTCTATCAACAAATTTGCCATAAAAAAGGTTATAGTAAGTCAACCTTAAAAGATACACATTTGGTGTAGCGGACTTTTGGTTAGAACTTTTAAAAAGGGAACAATTCCGTAATACATGATTTTTGCTTAACATCAACCGTTTACGCAGCGCGCGTAACGGAAGCTCAAGGAATAATTTTTCCCGTTTTTGCAACATTTTTCATTGATGCTCCGCTCCTACTGGTCGTAGCGTGGGTTCCCACTAAAAACCGTTTCAAAATTAATCCAGTCTACGAATAGATAAATAACTTTTGCAGTTATGGGCCACCAGGGGGCGCTACAATAGACATGTCGCTAAAACTACTGAGAAGATCTTGACGCAGTTTTTGCGTTATATAGAGGTTACCTAAGAGCAGGTCCTTAGATAAGGTTTGCGGTTATGAACCACCAGGGGGCGCTGCAATAGATATGTTTCTTTAAAACGGCTGGGAGGGTCTTGACTTGACGCGGTTTTTGCTTTACATAAGTATCACTAAAAAGTAAGAACGAGTTTAATGCAAACACGACTATGTATATATAAAAAAAAATACCGAGCTAAGCTCGTCGGCCGATATTTATCTATTATATGCCATAAAAGATAATCCATGTTTCGTTACATAGAACCATCTATGACCCAAATACGTAACAGCACGCAATAATGGCACGCAATGGCCGCCCACATTGTGCCATTGCGTGTTCCGCAAATAAGTAAATTCAATGATTTATGCATTAATATTTGTTAGTGATCTTTGTCTGACAGCAAAATTATATCATTACTAAAAAAAACCAAGTGCGTCTTACAATTAGAACTCTTAGATGGTCCCTTAGGTTAATAGTAACTAAATATTAGGTGCCATAGACTAATAAATAAATGGAAAATAGTTTAGACATTAAATAAGCAATGGACTGCTTTAGGTTACCATCATCACATGGCAGTCGTCAAAATCCACCAACCTGCACTGAAGCAGCGTGGTGGATTAAGCTCCAAGCGCTCTCAACCCGAGAGGAGGCCTAAGTCTTGCAGTGGGGCATAACAGGCTAATATGGAATGAATTGCTTGTATCCAACTCCGTTAGTGCTAGACTAATTTCAAACGAGGCCGCTTTGAGACTTTGTTTGAACGCTATCTACAACTTATAAACAAGGAATGCCATATTTTTCTCAAGTATTATTTATATATTCTAAGATAAACGCTCTTGTTTCGTCAAATAGGTATCGAAAAATGTACTGTACCAACTATATTGAATAGGTTACCTACGCTTCTACCTAAGCCTACTTTTTTAAATATTTTTTTATTCTATTAATATACTTTTGTCTGTAATTTTCCTGGTAAGTTTGTACTACCGTTCGTTAGAGTTTTAAACATACAACTCGATCACTGAATAAAACCAAAATATTTCGTAAACTTTACCTAATTTTGAAAAACCACCAACGAACCTTATAAAATTGTTAAAACTGCCATTCAATTATAACCCACGTGAAGGGTAAGGTACGATACCCTCTCACGTAGGTTATAAACCTCGCTACGGGAGACAACTTAGAAATTATTTTTTTAATTTACACAGTAATTATGTAATTATGTAGGGGATGCAAATACATATTATCATGCCAAAAGAAACTATATGGGTGTTATATGGGTTTCTTATCGTATTAGGTACACAATTTCATAAACAATATATACCTCAAAGGCCTCAAATGTTTCTATGTCTGGATAACTTGGTTTGAATAAATAAAAACAAATTTTTGAGAATATTACTATATTATTAGGTACCTAGGTATACTGTAACTTGGAAAAAATCCAACACCAAGAAATCATCCATCCATGTTCTTAATGTTAATTCTGTTATACCCTATGAGTCTATTCACTCTAAATTTCAGTATCGGTCGGTGTTACATAATAAAAAAGAAGAGCAAAGAAAATGACACCCAGGCATGGACGTATACACCCGCGTGCCTTAACGTTTTAAATTTTTTTTCAGACAGTAGGTATTTTAAGTCATTTCTTTCTTTCATTCTAAAGCAGTTACTGAAAGAAGTTGATAGAAAAAGAGAATGAAATATGACACGCAATGGTCCGTCATGCTCCAGTTATCGATCCTTTCGAAATATTTGACACGATTTTTAATATTCGGTTTATCCAAGCCATTTTCTTAAATTTGTTTTTTTTTTATCCCTAAATTATGGCATCGTTCAGTATCTCTGATAGCTAGTAATTCAGCTCCCAAAGCAATTATTCGCCGATGTATCGCCGAATATATTCGAAGGTTATGTTACTTGTACAATGTCAATCAATTCTAACTGGGGTTAACTCGATAATTGTCCTTTTATTCGATTATTTGGAGACCTTGGTGACAATTATAAATATAGGCAAAATTATATACCTTGAAATATATTGTCTTAGTATTAGGATTTATGACGTTTAATTAAATATATCTTTAATGCCATTTTTAATGCTCTAACTTTGATCGAGGTTAGTAGTTTACCTAAAACATATTTAGGCTGTCCTTTCGTTGAGTGTTAAACTCACTTAAAGTTAAATCAATTTGTTTGTGACATTAGTTATGCGAACAATTTTAGTTTTCTTTTTTTACCATTAAGTATTACCTACTAATAAATAAAATAGGTATTACTGAGTAGTGAATTTGGAGGAATCAAAATATTATTATTATTATTTATTGGGAAAACCTTCAGTTCACAATCTTGTATAGTTATGTTAACAAAAGCAAGTAACTTAATTACAGGTTTTCACTGGTAGAAACACAATGATTATACAAAGCCAAGAAGCATAAGTGCATCTTAATAAAAGTAACCCTTCGATCTAAAGTAAAGTAAACTATCACACTTAGTGTACAATACCAGAACTAGCAATAGAAAGAGATTTAATAAAAGAATATAATATGAAACAATAAAAAATAAAAAAAAATAATTAAAGATTCCAAACTTACACTGTCTGAAAAACTCATTACTCAGTAATTGTTTAGCTGACCGTACTCTAGTACAAAACATGTCTAAATCTAAAATAATATATTTTTAATGTTGAAATTTTTACTTGATCTATAAAAGAACCTGTTTTGCCTGTAATTAGTGGGATGCTCGCGGTAGGGATAATGCAAGATGATGCCGGCAATATAGAATAATTTTAAAAAAAACCGACTGCGTAAAAAAATTATTAACAGAAAAGAGAAAACAATGCTCTATCAGCTGTAGGATGTTATTTAAGAAAAATAGAGGAATAAAGATAAATAGCGAATCCCGACGCCCAAATCCCGATGGATGCTGAGTAGTTGTAAACCCGTCGGTGAAGAATTTTTTGGTATAAGGGTAGTCAGTAAAGACAACCACCTGCATGCTTCACCCGCTCGCATAGCCCACGCTATAAAATTATGGATCGGATCACGCATCCGTTATTCATGTGTTATTCGTTCAATAGCAACGGACAGGCCTAGAGACAACGGATCCAGTATAGTTCCAATCAAACTTTATGGCGGATCGGAATACAACGCTTTATGCGTGCTTGCGCAGGTTCAGTCATATGTCCCTCGCTCCACTGCGTCCCGCTACACCTAAACCTGGTTACTGCGACGCGACTTGTGCCTATGTTCACATCCGTCATACAGTTTGATTGAAACTATACACATCGAAGAAATAAAAACAGGAAGCGAGGGGAGTAACGGCGCGGTGGGATTCCACTGAATAAAGATTTTCATGTGACTCCTTGCCATACAATTACATATAAAGTGCATGGAGTATTGCGAGTGGACGCGCTATGATTTTAGATCGCTGTAGAGTTAACTTTACCATACTTTTTTAAAACCGGCTAAGTGCGAGTCGGACCCCTTTCATTTTCAACTTATTTTTTAATATTTGCTGTTATAGCGGCCACAGTTAATAAACACTTTGTGAAAATTTCAAATGTCTACATATTACTGTTCAGACGGTACAGCTTTGCGACAGAGGAACGGACGGATGTAGAACGGAGCTTTACTAATAGAGTTCCCGTTGGTTCTATTTGGATACGGAACCCTAACAATGGAAACGCATGATTTTGGTATAATTCTATTTTTTTAGATTGAAGATATTGAAGAGAACGCCTGCCTTCAAGCACTCTCCAGACAATTTAGTAAGATAATCTTGGTATAGGAAATCGTGTTCGCTGTTTATATTATAGTTAAAAAAGTAAAAATTGTCGACAGAAAAACGGTGCATAGCGATGAAATTAAAAATTTTGATGCGTAAAAATAAAATACAAAAAATATAATTATTTAGAGAAACCATTGTTAGATTTTAAGATTAGTATTTTAAAGGCTGATCTGTACGAGACTTTGGTTCACCAAATAAAGTATTTTCCCATAAAGTAAATTAATTTGATAGCAGCGTTTGGTTTTAATAGAGTCTTAAATGTCAGTTCACAGTATCGAAGTGACATTAAGCTACATCTTACACCAGCTAGCTAGAGGCTAGACGGTAAACGCAGAAGAAGCTTCTAGCCAATTCGTACTATTATGACTGCAACGAATATTATCTCACCATTGCATTCTTTTATTGTTTCATTTTATTGTTTACACCCCCCCCCCCCCCACACACACACATCATTTTGCTTTTCTACTTTGTTTTTTTTCCTTTTCTTTTTGTACATATAGTTATACACCTTTATAAGGTATGGAGGAGCGGATCTTCCTGGCACAGGCTCTATTAGCTTAAAAGGAGGATCCCACAATATTGTTAACCTTGTAAGGGCACTGCAAAGATATTTTTTATTTTCACACAATAATTCTAGTATTCATTTATATTCGAAAAACTCCTGCAAAGTATAAAATAATTTAGTTTTAAGGAATTCTTTTAGTTTTTTGTTAAATAAAGGGAATATCTCATATACCTACCTTACATTTAATAGCAATTTATTATAGATTTTTACAGGCTTATCACCGATTTATGTTGTCATATCGAATTAAAGGCCTTATTTGTAACGAATTCTGTTTCAAATTTGATGATATTTACAAGGCATGTATATCATCACGTCAAGAATCGATTCATACGTTGGCATTGACAATCCAAACGACATTTTAAATCATTCTGTGGCTCTAACGTCTCGTATTGTTTGGACTCAACTAGGCAGAACTTGTTAGGGTCCGTATATTTCTGCACCTCTGCAGACTCATTCATTTAAACGGTGGCAAGGTTAAACACATATCCTGGCTGCAGTGATCGGTGATTTGACAATTGGGTCCAAGTACAGAAGCATTCTTTTTACTAAAATGATGAAACAATAAACATTAACACTAGACGTAATTTCCAGTTACATACGACTTTTGTGAATACTATCCTTGGATTATATAATGTCTGGATTGACCCTCGTAATACAATGTCAACAAGAATGACAGGCCAACTTTTACATACTTGTGTGTGTGACTCAACAGACCGTATACTCTAGCTACGCCACACTAACCAGGTAAAAGCCGTCCTTCTTGCGTGAATAGTTATAGGTGTTAGTAACCGAACAGTTATAGGTGATATTTTAGCATTGGAAAATGCTTTTCCAATCGTTCTGGGCTAAGGCCCGGTTTTATGGGATAGTGCAACATCGCGCTTATGGTGCTAATTTTGGGGATAAGAGGTTCGAAGAAGGTTCAAATGACGCGGAATTACAAGAGCTATCGATTGACATCGAAATTTTGAAAATCGGTTGGGTAGTTTTCGAAATTTTTTCGAAAAACGAAAAAATTGTCAAAAATTTGCTCAAATCTCAAACTTCGGAGTCGACTATTTCGAAAACGAAAATCGATAGCGAGAAAATGAAAAAAATCGGTCGAGCGATTTTAGTTGGCTGTCGAATAAGTTCAAAATTTTAGAAATCGGTCGAGCGGTTGAGACTGTAGAGCGGTCAACGTGAAAAAATTTAACTTTTTTCACGCGCGGCGTTTATGAGTCGTGCTTTTCGACGAGTCATTTACCTCGCCTGCTCTACCTCTACTAAACTAAGAGCCGTGTTCACCGATAAATAAACAGGTGTTTAGAATTTAAACTACTGTGTAAAACCATATTACCATACAAAATTAATATTGTATAAATTTAAGCTAAAAAAAAATAAGATTAACAACCTATCGCTGAATTGTATTTGAGACAAGAAATAAAAATTTTTTTGGTTTACATATTTATTTCATTCTTTCCAAGTTTTAGTATTTCTGAATTCATTTTCCATTGGCCAATAGATAATTACGTGTAGTGTGAAATCTGTAGATTTTTTTATCTACGTTTTTGATGCCGATCATTATACATGTAAGATCCACACATTATACAATTAAAGGTATCATAACGTTATTTCTGTGCGTCTAGTGAAAAAGAATATTATAGCTCAGAAATAGCTACTTTACAGGTACAGGAGAATCATGTTAATTAGACCAATCGAAACGCAATTTTTTCTATATTCTACGTCTAACGAACTTGCGAAAAGGTACAATTCAATTTGTACCCTTTTCCACTAGACGCACAGATTTGTCAAGTTTTTTCAATCGAACACAAGGTATATTATACAGCCTGAAGTTTTAATGACCAGCCAAATTTTAATATAATGATCTATGGTTGAAAACCGATAGCCGTCTTGTTTCCTTTTAGTATCGTTGTATAGAAAAATATTGAGATATGACTACACAAACCTTTCCCGAAAAAACCAATAACTCTAGTTATATAACACCATTCATGACCGCCGCCCCATTCCGTTTTAAGGCCTTTGCGCGTACGTTTACTATAGCGTTAAGAAGGCAACCAAAATGTAACCCATATTTTTTATTTACGCAATGAGGTCTATTGGTGATACCTAACATCTAGAAAAATATTGGCCGGTTACTAAAATCTCACCTTGTATACGCCGTGTTCGACTCAACATATACCAAGTTCAAGTGAACACAAAAAGTTTCAAAAAAAGATAAGTACTAAAAAATAAAATTTTAAGCATGTTTTTCTCGGTAGCCGTCAGTTTGCGCCATCTGCTCTCTTGAAAATTTTTGTTTAGTTTGGTAAGCTCTACATGCTCTGTAAATTTAGCCGAAGACCTTGTATAGGAACGTATTGTTTCTTTATTCTGGCGGAATGGCGGAATCTAGGTCCAATCAAGAGTAGCAACGACACGTCTGTTTCGAACTCACAATTTTCCTGCATCCAGGTAGGTGTCGCATTTGAACCAAAACTTAGGCTTATCAAAGTTACGTCATCTCTTATCAGGATAAAACTAAACTATACTTATGAGTCCAAAGACCTGTCACAGATGTAATAAATTTTTAAATTGTAATAATAACAAATTGTAATTAATTTTACCTTTGTTGGCCGTCAACTTGAAAGGTTCTGAGATCGGACCAACTTTATAAGTTCGATCTTTAAAATGCCAATTCGCTCGACATATGTTTTCTATAACATCTATAATTCTCTTGCGTTCACTCTACCTTCATTTATTGTTTCCTTATCCTCACGGTCAAATCAACTCACTGAATTCTAGAGTAAAACTAGTGCTGTAGATATGTAGATATTCGATGGCAAGGATTTGACGTAACAATTATTTATTGGCTTTGACGTCATATAGCATTTGTATGATTTCACCAATTAGTCCGCTACAAAACTAATTCCCAAATTCAAGTGACTGTTATTGGCGGTTCGTAAGACACAATGTCTATTTTGTATTCCCGTGTAGATACCTACATGAATCGGGAATTGATCCAACTCACAGGTTTCTCAAACCATCGGTCTTCTATTTTATGTCTTTCGTTGCCTGTGATCTCTAAATACAGCTCGCGCCAAACTAACTTCACTTTGAAGCTGAAGTCGCAGTAGTATAAATTGATATTAGACAGCAACATATAATTGTAGATTTCGTTGTGATCAGCCACTTGGATTTATTTCTGTGCAATGCTGTTCTTGATAGCGCCCGGGACCGACATAACTATCACTGACTCCATGCCTCGGAGAGCACGTTAAGCAGTCGGTCCCGGGCGCCGTCAATAGATGGCGGTCGTTACACTCCCCAACCCGCAGTGGAGCAGCGTGGAGGATTTAAGCTCCAAACCCCCTCACCCCGGCGGAGGCTAAGCCCCTGCAGTGGGGTAAAAATGGGCTGATGGAGTGAAGTGAAGAAGTGAATGCTTCTCTTGTGTATTTACTCAATACGAGTTTAATCATATTAGTCATGAGATTAATACATAAAGCACTCAGTAAATTAAAAAAAAAAAAACTATACCAATACTATAAACAAATCAAAAGTATATCGAGAGGTTCTTCTTCGAGCTGAAACAAGCAATCGACTGGCTGGAAGTCAGAAAAAGAAGATACAAAATAGAATAGTATTAGAAAAACGAAGAAAACTAGAGACATTAGAGTCGATGATCGGCCTTAGATAGAAATAAGAATGCTAACTCCTGTGCTAAAAGATATAACGAATATATTAATTACGATATAAACGTTGTTTAAATACGCTCCCAGATACGCCTTTACAGCATATAGCAATAAACGTAGGTATAGATTTCGTTTATGCAATTGTTATTATTATCGGAACGACACTTACGCCATCATTGCTTACACTTTGATTGGACACTTTGGATATCACGCAATACACAATACACCTTAGAAAGCACATTTTGGTACCAACACACTGCCACTATATGTTGCGATAGCTCGAACGCAGCGAACCTGTTTCGAATCTATAAGGCTGTGGGACCGTGGTTCGAATCCGGACGTGAACCAATGACTTTTTCCGACTTAAGTAGGTACATAACTAACATTGACTTTGTGAGAGTACGTTAAGCAGTCAGTCCCGGTTGCTGTCAATAGATGGCGGTCGTTACAATTCACCAACCCGCACTGGAGCAGCGTTTAAGCTCCAAGCCCCCTCGCTCTGGAGGGAGGCCTAAGGTCCTGCAGTGGGGTATAATGGGCTGATGGAATGGAATAAAAAAAATACTGACACTAAATTGATTTTTTTATAGTTTCACGCACTTTTTATACCATAATACTCAATAGAGTCAACGAATGGAGTATATTTACACAAAGTCACTTCCACTTCTTACCATGTCAGTAGGTTGACGGGTAAAATAATTTAGTTTAGTTATTATATAATAAATGGTGGACAGAAAGTCTCGCCCAATGCGGGAGAGGAGATCAAGGGAGTTGTTCTTGATCTTTTTTGCCCTTCAAATTCCATGGGAATTATACACCGTGTTCGACTGAACTTACTTCAAACTTATGGAGCGTGTACAGCGTACCGAATTAAACACAAAGTTTCAAACGAGCAGAACTAACGGTTACCGAGAAAAACATGTTTAAAGTTTTGTTTTTTTAGCACTTATCTGTTTTTTGAAACTTTTTGTTTAGTTAGTTAAGCTCTACACGCTCTATAAGTTTGGAGTACGTTCAGCCCAACACTTGGTACACCTACGTTTAATTATAATACACCAGTTATTTCGTAACAAATAATTTTACCAGTTATCTGGAATGAATGTAGAAAATGAAAAAATATATGAATTTTTTAACATCCTCTACCTATCTAGAAAACTATCCACGTTTTCATAATCTAAAGGGGGGGTCAAAAATGCATGCAACAAATAAGTCCCTAGATCCTTCCACTCTGAGGTGAGCTTTTAATCCAGCTTTTTTATGGACAATAAGTCAAATTACTTTCTATGATGAAACGTTAATTAAATTATTGAACTAGATTCTACTTCGGTGTATAATAAGCACAACCGAAACCTAGGTCATAGGGGAATGACCTCTCCAGTCTGGGCTACACGATCAATACAGGTTGTTTGGGAGAGCCTGTTTACCTACTGCTACGAACGACAAAATTGTTATGTATAACCGACCAACATTTGTAATTTTAAGATTCTTTTATTTTATTCCATAAAGTTTACGATCTAAGTACCAATCTACCAAGAAAAATCAAGTAATTTCGTAGTTATATAACGTAATCTTGAAATATGTCACAACACAAGAGTGAATTTATTACTTTGTAAAAGAACGTCACCACAAAAGTGCATTCAAAAAGTGCTGGTTTCTCTCAGAAGAATATGGTAGAAACTGAGGGACGCCCTTTTTAACATAATTATAAACAATTTTTTTTTGACAATAAGTGCTTAAAGATTAATATTATTGAAACAAACTGATAGGCGAGTGGCTTACACTCATGGTGTCAACTGTATATTGAGACGTTAATTATAATAACTTTCATAAACTTGTCTCTAAGTAATACTTTAGGTCTTAGTTTATAAATTGCTCGAATAACTTGCTCCTGCAACACGAAGATTTGTATTCACATTGGCAGCCTGTCCCCACAGCAGAATGCCAGAAGTCATTAAACTATGAAACCCACTGAAAAACACTAATCTCGCGCTTTCTATGTCCGAAAGGAAGCGAATCCTTTTTCTCTATTACGGTTTCGAGAATCGGCTATAACCCGTGAACGAGTTGACATAGATAGTCGTCATATTTTTCGTAGTAATTTCGCATTATTTGCTATTATAGATTTTTCAAAACAGTTTAACATCTAGAGAGGGGATGGGTCACACAATTCACATAAAAAAGCCACTTTAAACTCGAATATTTCGTATACGAGGACGGTACCCCGGCCTGTTTCTGAAAAAAAAAACCATCAAAGAAACTTGATTTGATTTTAAAATGTCTATTCAATGAGACACTACTCGTATTTTTTTTTTTGTTTTGTTTGAATTACTAGGATAACGATTACAACTGCACCCAGTTCACGGTTCTAATTAGTGTTTGGAATAAAATGGTAGTGACATACAGACAGCCGGACATGGAGCTTACATGGGTATAAAAATTTTTGATAAAAATACACAAGAAACAACCACGTCAGCCACCTCAATAAAATCACAACATCTTTTAAAAGGCAATGTGTATACTTTTACACTAAGATCCCAGTTGGCATTCAAGATTTACCCTTTAACAAGTTTAAAACTACAATAAAACGAAAGCTTCCTGTCGCGTTAAGCCTACCGTTTTAGGTTTTAGCCTAGAGGCTGCGTTGCCACGACAACAGGAAGAAAGTTAAGGGAGGTACCCTATTTATAGCATAGCTATCCGATCGCCTCGAGTCTAGTATCGATTTTGTGGTATATGTTTTTTTTCACTTACTTTGCTCTATATTTATACGAGCAAACGCACTCAAGCTACGAAGATTTTGTAGGTGATTTGAGATCGCACTGCATAGAGATGTGAAGGGTTTCTGTAGGTAGCAAGACAATATGTATTTGACTCTCGTTTGATGTTTATTTTGGAGAGATATCTTCTTTTAATTAAAAATGAAAAAAACATTGGAAAATTTAATTTTTCGCATTACTTAAATAAAAATCTTTCAAATGCACATATGTCTATTTAGATTATGTAAATTATGGCTACTAGCTCTTGGAAATAGTTATAGAATTAAAAGTGACACACCTGTATTCATGAAGTTATATTTGACGTGTTAAATTCTAATTTTGTTTGTGACATTCCTCTCTCAAGATTAAGTAATTATTATATCAAAAATACCATTACATTTGAATCCACGTACAATTATTACTACTATAAAAATAAACTTACACGTATTGAATAAAAAGCGAGATTGAATAAAAAAAGTTTAAAAAATGTCTTATCTTTATCTTAGAAAACGATGGCGAGGAATGCAGAGCATACGATTTTCCCTGCCGTCAGAAAAAAAAAATGCAAGCCACGTCCCAACTTTTTATATAACAACTCTGTGAAATCGTGGCGTTAATAAATTATACTTACACTTAAACCTTCCTTTTGAAAACACGCCGTCCATGCGTCCATTTATGTCAACTATATGCCAATACGTTTGGTAATTTTTGAGTTTTTCGCGTTCAGACAGACAGACAGACAGACAGACAGACGCGGCGGGGGACTTTATAATATGTAGTGATATGTTTCTCTAATTCTTTTTTTTTTATTTAAAATGCTTACAACTATTACAATGATGTCCATGCGCACTTATCATTTAAAGACTCGGTAATACAATGGTAGGTAAGCTTTTTTCATGAGATGGACTTTAACTCGCTTTATAAATCGATTTGAATTTAAGTTCAACATTTCTTTAGGAATTTTAATATAAAAACGGATACAATTTCCCATGAAAGAATTATTAACCTTTGAGAGTCTGAACCTGGAATCGATAACGTATGCTTATATCTTGTATTTAAGTTGTAGCCATCACACACTATAGAGAAATCATTTAACTTTTTATGTACATAAATTATATTTTCATAAATGTACTGACTAGGGACTATCAAAATGTTACTTTCTCTGAAGTGAACCTTTACACTATCCCTAGATTTTAATTTATATATAGCTCGAATAGCCCTTTTCCTCAGAGCACAATGCCGTATGACATTATGGTATTGAAATAGTTAAAATAAACCAGCCTCGCTGTAGGCACATCGGTTAGTCTTCTTAAAATAACAGATATATAGAATTCTATATAGAAATTAATGGATAATAATTTAAAATATAAATTATTATTTTAATACTACAAGCTTCACAATATATTACATTCATTCGAGCGTTAAATTCCAAGTTGTTAATATCTTATATAACTTTATACTCGAACTAAAAGCATTTATATGTCGTTATATAATATTTAGATATCACTTCAACGTGAATTTATTTTCTCCAGTCAGTATTCATTTCGTTGGAAGTAAAATGGTCCGCCAAATTAAATAAAGGCTCTTTTGCCCCTCCGATACAACTGTGAGTCACGCGAATGACGTCACTTCCGTGTTTCACCCTCCTTTATTGTAGGTAATACGGTTTCTAGCGAATCGATATTTCCATTTTATTACACGTTTTTAATACTCTCACCCACGGAGGTATAAATGTTTTCGAAGCGCGCCCTCCTAAAACTAGCATTACAATAAGTTTGGGTCGATCAAACGAGAGTAAACCTTGACTCAATAAAGGCGTCTTTTGTTTTATTTTGTCGAACCCGAACTATTATTATCGCCAACGGTGCATTTAATACAACGCATTTAAATTCATTTTATTATTTACTAATTTTTCCCGCGGCTTCGCTCAAGTAGATATCATGTGACTTACCTTCAACTACAAATATTGTTTCATGTTACAATTCACGGAGCAAAGATTTCACTTTGCTTTGCTTATATCCTCATTTTGAATATTGTTTAATTTGGTATTCCTGGGAACCTTCCACCAAGACAATACTATACCGGTATTTAGCTGAACGTGACGTCCAAACTTTTAGAACGTGTTGAGGTTACCGAGCTAAACATAAAGTGCCAGGTGACCAGATTGCGCAAACTAACGGTTACCAAGAAAACCATTTTTTAAAGTTGAACTATGTTCAGCCGAACAATATATATAGGAAGATAACAAATAACCTACACTTTATTATCGTCGCCGCTCGCACTATCAATTCCATTAAATTATAATTCTATAAGAACTCCAGAAGTATAACGCCTCTTGTTTTCGGTGGGTGGTTAAAAAAACTGGCATCGAATGGCAACGCCAGCCAAATATCGCTAGTTAGGTATGCATATCCGACGAAATACGGACGTGGGTTCGCCCGGTCGTGATTCACCAATACGAGATTACTTGTTATGGTGCTGGGCATATTTCATACCCACTGAACATGTTAGAAACATCGATGAGTTAACGCGGTTATTCATCAACTAAAAGGAATATTTATCGATTAAAAATTGGGAACTTACTTGAAACGTAAATTTCATGATTAAAAGCTTGATAATTAACATTGATAATAAATGCATTCATAACAAAATTGACAAGCATGCATACTACAAAATACTACAAAAATAAAACAAATATACATTGCAAAACCCTATGATTTATTTTGGGAAAAAAATTTCGCTGTAGTATGATGTAAAAATACATACTAATATTAATGTTATAAATGCGAGTGTGTCTGTCTGTCTATTGCTTTTTCACAGCTAAACCGCTGAACCGATTCTGATTACATGTTGTACAGAAATAGCTTGAACCCTGAGAAAGGACATAAGCTACTTTTTGTCTTTTTGTTTGTCTGTACTGTGTGTCCATCCGAGCTAATCTAAAGGGCTGAACCGATTACAATGAAACTTTGCAGATTTGGAAAAGGAGTTGTCAAGAGTAACATGAACTTTTTTTCTAAATATAGAAAACCGATGTGTCTGTCTGTCTGTTCCAGCTGATCTCCGAAACGACTGAATCTATTTTAATGAAAAGGAGATTGTCAAGAGTGGCGTACACCACTTTTTGTCTGTCTCTTATAAACTATAAACGGCCAGTGAACATTGCTTCTAACAAAGATGAAAGTTTGCATGTATGGATGTTTGACGGCCAATCACGCGGCAACGGAGCAGTAATGGAACGACACACGTGATTTTTTGCATAGATATAGTTTATGTGCTGGACATAGACTACATTATATCCGAAAAGGGATAGCTGTTCTTCATGCTAAAATGACTCAACGGATTTTGATGAAATTTTGTATTAAACTATAAATATTTCTTAAGTAGTCAAGTTTTAAAATGTTCTAGAAAGCCTTACAGTGTCCTGGAGCGTCGCGTTCGTTTAGCTGTCCCGATACATTTGTGTAGGCTTCGCGGGTGGGTGGAAAGCTTGTACTGTATATTTTTAATTTATAATCATGATAATTTAGAGTACATTTGTAGTATTCTCCGAGTACCCTAGAATACTCATTCATTCACCGATTTACTCAAATCGGAGTTGGTTTTTAATTCCCGCAGATGATCAATTTGAGATTCGGCTAAGATAGTTTGTTGGTTCACCATTTCAAACATAACAAGTTAGATTATATTTTACTTGTGCGAATTTTTCCATATGGTTCAATTGGACTGTCCAACTGGTTGCACCAAAGAGAATTTTACTTCCCCGTGGACCAATCTAATAGTTGAACTCTAATATTTACTGTGAAAGATTACCGCGAATTTTCGCTTTGAGAACTTAAGCCCGAATATAGATTTTTAAACTTTTGGTCAAGTAGATTTGTAAACCACCATGCAATTTTTTAAATCTTCACTTTATCCTTAACCTATATGAAAAATCGATTCATAATGAGTCAGGGTCTATACCAATGCCTAACCAACGAACAGTCGATAGATCGATTGCAAAAAAATAAAACTTTGTTTTATGGAATCTATGTATTTTTGTGAAAGTAATTGACAATCTCAAAAAAAAATTTAGCTCCCCAATCTATGCTCCCCAACAAATCTACAGATTTCGAACTTCTCGCAACTATTGGAGCACATTAAAAATGAACATCAAAAATAAAAACTCATAACACATTTTTTCAAACAATTTTATTAAATTTTTCGTAACATTTGCCCATGCCCCGGGAGCTCCATCTTTTGACACCACTGCCTTTCATCTGCCTTTATAACTTTTTGAAATATAGTCGAATCTCATTTTCCGGAGTAACTGATCTGATAATCATTCAATTAAAACGGCACCTGCCCAGCCCACAGTTTTTGACCGATTAAAATATTTTTTTCCAAAACCGTTTGGAAAAAACTATGTTAATTAATAATAAACAATCTATTTGGCTTCAGGAACCTCTTTTCATTTTTTTGGTATGGCCTTCGTTTTTGAAATAATCAACTTTTTGTCCGGAAAATCGGGAAAATCGTTTTATTTTTACCCATTTTCGATTTCCCAAAAAAAGTTATGGACTGATTTTAGAAAATTTAGTATCATACGATGTTCTACAAACCTCTGCATTTTTTGGCACCACTGCCTTTTGTCTACCATCATAAATTTCGGAAATATAGCCGAATTACGCTTCCCACGAAAACGATCTGATAAACATTTTCAATGTTAAAACAATTAAAACAAAATGCACAGGTTTCAATATGTTCGCTGCTATTAAATACTAACGTAACATCTCACAAAAAAATATTAACAAATAAAAATTATAAAGCTTTTTCTGTAATTTTCAAGTTCGGACTCTTGTCAGGAAGAAAACGTTTAATCATAATTAATTTAAAATATAATATACTTAATTATTTTTGTTATTGGTTTAAAACTCTGATTTTAACAATGCTTTTTCGAAATGTCAGACTAATTTTTAATGGCAATCAACTTTCAGTGACAATTCATTATTTCTTTAAGTCGTAGTAAATTAGACAAGAATTTCACAAAGGGATTATTTCAATTTACTAAAATAATTCAGTAAGAGACCGGCGCAAAAACTAGCGGTTTTTCTTGTTACCTCTGACTTAAATCTACTGAGCCGGAAAATAAATAAATTTGGACGATATTTTTTGCATGTTTTGAAGTATGACTCTATTTTGAGTAACAGTCTGAATCGCCATCAAAACGAAGATGAATTTGTACAACGATAGAAGATCCATATCAGGCTTATTCCATTCAACCAACTATTTAAGAAGTTGTCAAGTAAATAGGGTTTCTTCTAACAAGTTTAGTCACGGCAGCTGGCATGTGGCCAAGACGCGTTGGCGGGTTGCTTTCGCGTGGGTGGTCGTTTTTAAAAGTGCCAAACGTTTAGAGGATATTCCTTCAGTATACTAGTACTAGCGATCCGCCCCGGCTTCCCACGGGTAGCAAAGCATATATGCCGTAGTGTTTTAACATTGGAAATGTTTTTTATTACATAGAAGGGCATTTTCAGCGATAGTGATATTTTACACTAGTGTCGTCAATTCTAAAGCTACTTAAACGAATAAGGCATCAAAAGATGCGTATCGACAAGATCTACAATATGGGGTAAAAAATATTTGAAAATTTGTAAAAGTTTTTAAAAAAATCGCAAATAATTATAAAAATGTAGCGATTTTCGGTCGACTTGCCGTCTTGTTTTATCGATTTCTCGGAAACTAATAGAGCTATAGTCTTAATTCAAAATACGTTCCGAGGGGATTAATAAGAGTACAATTTGCAAAAAATTAAATTAAATTATCTTTTATAGTTTAGGTATTAGTAGCGCTCTTTCGTTGGCGATCTTGTTTAGCGCGCAGACCGATGAGTCATGATGGCCAATCAATTCTAAAGCTAGGTAAACGAATAAAGCCTCAAAAGATGCGTATCGACAAGATCTACAATATGAGGTAAAAAAAATTTAAAAATTTGTGAAAGTTTTTAAAAAAATCGCAAAAAATGATAAAAATGTAGCGATTTTCGGTCGACTTGCCGTCTTGTTTTGTCGATTTCTCGGAAACTAATAAAGCTATAGTCTTAATTCAAAATACGTTCCGAGGGGATTAATAAGGGTACAATTTGCAAAAAATAAAATTAAATTATCTTTTATAGTTTAGGTTTTAGTAGCGTACTTTCGGTGGCGATCTTGTTTAGCGCGCAGACCGATGAGTTATGATGGGCAATCAATTCTAAAGCTACGTAAACGAATAAGGCATCAAAAGATGCGTATCGACAAGATCTACAATATGAAGTAAAAGAAATTTGAAAACTTTTGAAAGTTTTTAAAAAAAGCGCAAAAAATGATAAAAATGTAGCGATTTTCGATCGACTTGCCGTCTTCTTTTGTCGATTTCTCGGAAACTAATAAAGCTATAGTCTTAATTCAAAATACGTTCCGAGGGGATTAATAAGGGTACAATTTGCAAAAAATAAAATAAAATTATCTTTTATAGTTTAGGTTTTAGAAGCGCACTTTCGGTTGCGATCTTGTTTAGCGCGCAGACCGATGAGTTATGATGGGCAATCAATTCTAAAGCTACGTAAACGAATAAGGCATCAAAAGATGCGTATCGACAAGATCTACAATATGGAGTAAAAAAAATTTGAAAACTTTTGAAAGTTTTTAAAAAAAAGCGCAAAAAATGATAAAAATTTAGCGATTTTCGATCGACTTGCCGTTTTCTTTTGTCGATTTCTCGGAAACTAATAGAGCTATAGTCTTAATTCAAAATACGTTCTGAGATGATTAATTAGGGTACAATTTACAAAAAATAAAATAAAATAATCTTTTATAGTTTAGGTTTTAGTAGCGCTCTTTCGTTGGCGATCTTGTTTAGTGCGCAGACCTATGAGTCATGATGGCCAATCAATTCTAAAGCTACGTAAACGAATAAGGCATCAAAAGACGCGTATCGACAAGATCTACAATATGGGGTAAAAAAAATTTGAAAATTTTTGATAGTTCTTAAAAAAATTGCAAAAAATGATAAAAATGTAGCGATTTTAGGTGGATTTGGCGTCTTGTTTTGTCGATTTCTCGGAAACTAATAGAGCTATTGTTTTAATTCAAAATACGTTCCGAGGGGATTAATTAGGGTACAATTTGCAAAAAATAAAATAAAATAATCTTTTATAGTTTAGGTTTTAGTAGCGCCTTTTCGGTGGCGATCTTGTTTAGCGCGCAGACCGATGGGTCATGATGGGCACTCCTTCAAGATGTTTCTCGTACAATTTTTTTTAAATAAATATATTCTGAAAATATTGGTTTGGCTAAACTCATTTCCAAAGTACCCCGAAGGTCGTATAAGGCACGAGATCTGTGAATGTTTTCTGTCATAGTGTCGTATCTGCAAGTTGCGTCGAACATGTAGATTACATTTAAATAATGTAAGTTCATCCTACTTGGAGTATTTTTAATATTTTTTATTTCCAATTCTTCCAATAACTAACATATTTTTTTTATATACAACAGTGATAACTTCTACCTAACTTAGCATCATGCGTGTCGCGCCGGTATGGGCATAGGTTTTATTTCGTGATATCTTCTAATATATCAATTTAAACTGTATGCTGTAAAGGGCCATCATAATATCCATGAAATTCTGAAGGTAAATAACGGAGTTATTTTGATAAGGATTAATACTGTATCCGTATAAATTGCTGTCCAATTACCTCATCATATGACATCATTTTTCCAAATATAAAAATAGGTATAGTAAGCTATTCATAAATGATAGACATATGCCATCGCGGACTTTTCTTTAGTCCTATAAAGGAGAAACAATCCTCTATACATTGTTTTGTTATATCTCAAAAGGATTAGGCAGCGTTTTCGATGAAAGCTCCTAGTCGACTTAATTTTTTCCGACGTCTTCAACAACAATTGTCATATTTCAACTAATTTGCACAAAACATCAATGTACTATGCATACAAACTTTCCTCTTGATCACTACGTCCATTGGTGTCAACCATATGCCAATCCGTTCGGCAGTTTTTGAGCTAATCGCGTTCAGACAGACAGACAGACAGACGCGGCGGGGGACTTTATTTTATAATATGTAGTGATATTAAGTAATATCCATAATAATAATAATTGTCTATTTCAAACTTCACACTCCACTTGAAACACTATTTTCTCGTGGCGAGAGCTTTTAAACGAAATTAAGTAAATCAAGAAACAGTACGTTCACGGCAAAAACCTGTGTTTGATATTGACCAAAGTGTGCTTTAAATATTATAATGATTTATTATCAGTACCTAGAACAATGGATGCTAGTGTAATCATAAAATGCGTAGACTATGAGGAGAAAAAATTACTTATCAGCATAATTACCTTACAAGGATAGACCAAGAACCATAAATTCGGCGGTACTCCTCGCCCTCTTTGGTTCCACAGAAAACCAGCTGAAGATTTAAATGTCCTGACACACCAGCTGAATGGAAACGATTATTGTCGCGTACTATTTGTTATAAATAGTTTTAATTTTATTTATTTCTTAATTTTGTTTACCAACTGTTTTCCAATCTTCCCTTGTTTTTTTAGTATATTTCTATTTTGCATATGTTTTGTTATACTATAAAATGTTATTGCTCCCTTATTGTACATGAAGTAAATAAATACTTTTTCTTTTTATATCTCTACCTGTGCTATGAAAAATGTGGACAGACAGACGGACGAACAACAAAGCGAACCTATGAGGTGGATTTTTCTGCTTTTGAGGTACACGACCTTAAACTCATGTTCGACATGAAATCATAGTCTGATTATATACGTGAACTACGTAGTTGTACCGGGACCCCCTTTTCCGGGACAAAAAGATAAGCCTATGTAGCTTCTTTAAATAGCATAAAATAAAGTTGCTTTCCGCGTCTGTCTATATATCCGCTAACTCCTCCTAAACCACGCAACGGATTTTGATACGATTTTTACAGTTATTTAGAGAACTTCTTCCATAATGTTAATATGTTTAATACATTAGCTTTTGGCACAAGCTTTGCCAGTGTAATTGTAGGTTTTGTAAAATTTGTTGGAATTTAATAGCCACTTTGCTCGATGACACAATTGTTGTTTCCATAAACGAAAACGGGACGGGTGTGATGGGAACAAAATCGGGAAAAGGAATAACGGGGATGAGATTAGACTGAGATAAAAAGTGAATCGTATGAGAAACGAATACCGCGCTAGCGAAGCTGTGGGTGGGTCGACTATGTCTTCGCAAAAATTAAGCGGTTCCGGTACAGTACACGCGAGAGCAGCCTCGGGCGGAAAGCTAGTTTGAAAATAAAATATAGCCTATGTTACTCGCTAACAGTCGCTATAATGTAGCTTTCTATAGGTGAAAATTTTTTTTAAAGTCAATTAAGTAGTCCTTGAGTTTCAAACTAAAATCAAATCGAAATGAAATAAATCTTATTTTGTATAAAATGTTTACACACACTTATTGAAAGTGAATTGATTAGGTACCGGTTCGGAAAACTAGAAGGAGAAGAACCGATAAGAAACACTTTCCTGTTTATTTAAGTATATATGTTTTTCTTAATTCTTCTTTTCAAATTTATAACGTTTACAACTATTACAATTGTATCCATGACCGCTTAATTATTATTTAAATATTCCTGAATACATTAGTAAGCTTTCTTAGTGAGTTGGACTTAAATTAGCTTTACCTATCAAAGTGATTAGTATTTAAATCTAACATTTGTTTTATTTATACATAATTTTATTACAAAAACGGATAGTTAAGATAGTTATAGATGAAATAATTATTATACTTTAAATTTATCCGTAACAATCAAAAAATCAAATCATTAATCATGAATTATTATCAAATATTACTAAGTATAACATTCTATTGTGCAAAGAATGAAGGAACATGTACACCGTGCACATCTTTGAACAACTGAAGATAGGTTATGTAGGAACATTAATGCCACGCGAGACGCAAGCCAACCTACAGGCAAAGACGAGCGTAAATCCAACCAAGTAAACTGGATGCAGGAGTTATGTCATGTTTTAGCTGGCATATGGCCAAGGTACGCGTCGGCGGACCAGCTAGTGTGGGCAGGCTGTTCCGGTTCACGAAACATTCACCGCTGTACGAAGGCTGTGCTCTGCATCAAAATGTCAAGAGAGATGAAGTATGTAACTGATACGATCTGCTTGGGCCGACCGTGGTGTCTACGACAAAAAAATAATTAATTAGCTCCAAGATTTGATATATTTTATCGTTATTTGAAGACCGGTGTTTCCTTCAATTTAAAAAATTAAATTTTATAAAAATGTTACTTTCATTATTGAAAAATTAAAAAAGTAATGCTTTAATGCCATCAGGTCGCGTTAGAAGCTGCAAGGTAAACCTCCTATTTAGTGCAATTTAGTACCATTCGATTGGAGAAATTCTGGTGTCAAAAAATTACGAATTAGACAAAAAGCACAGTAATTATATTAACAAGATTAATAGTACTCAACAAGACAAACAAACAAACACACGACAAAACGAAAACAATAATTCAACTATCTAATCCATTCCAGAGATATATAACAAAGAAGCTTTTTATTACAATCTAAGTGAATTTTTTTTTAAGTTTTTATTTAATTTCACTGGTTATAGGAGCAGGTCCTGGAATTTTGCAATAAATTTTACCCATATTTACTCATTTCTGCAAGATTTCGGGCTGAAATTCGGAAGACATATGCGACTTCGACGACAATACACTAACATGTTAAACATAACCAAGTGATGCTGCAGCCAGGGTTGTCTCCTCAAAGGTTAGTAGCACAGACCCAAAACTTTGTATATAAGTTGAATCTAAATAATTAACCATAATTGTCACTAAGAACTGGTGATGTAGCCAGGATTGTCTCCAGCCCTGGCAGTCCTCAACAATTGATCAAATCGAATTAATACTTTACAGATATGTACCTATACTTTGAATGACAATTGATAATTTTATTATTGTATCTACCATCGAGCTGGATAACAGAACCTTTCACGTACCAACCTTTGGGCATTTTAAACACAAATAGGTATTCCAATACTGAAAAGTATAAAAAAATAAAATAAAACCTTTTTTAAAACAAGCTTATATTTTAAAAAACTATGTACCAAAAAAAATCATAATCAGCGTTTTTTTTTTCAAAAGAATAGGTAGTTGAGTGTGATATTATACTTTAAAAGCTTGAAGCGTCGTGAAAGTCATTTGTTATTAATAGGTACTACTTAGTTTGAAATTTTTTTAACGAAGCCCCAAGATTTTAATATATACATCATATTTAAATAGGTATTCTTTTTAAATTTAAACGCTGATGATTAATTTTTAATTTGTAGTAAGTACTTGCTTTTTAAAATAAAAGGTAAAATTAAAAAAGCTTTTACAATAGGTTTTTAAAACAACCGACTATTCGTCCGTAAAAGTAAATAAAAGGACAGAAATATAATGACGTTGCCGTCTCAATATATATTTGAAAACATAATGTACGTAAAAAAAAATATTACATTATTTAAAAAAAATAGTGATCGGCATAATGTTAATGCAAGAAACAAAGATAAACTTGCTAATCATGTCAGCCGCCTCAATAAAATAACAAAATCTTTTAAAGGGCAATGTATACGCTTTTACAATAAGATCCCAGCTGACATTCAAGATCTACCCCTTAATAAGTTTAAAACTACAATAAAACGAAAGCTTTATGCAAAAGCTTATTATAAAGTATCAGACTGCTTAGATGAGAAAAATCCATGGGTGTAAGCCGCCTATCAGTTTGTTTCAATAATATTATTCTTTAAGCACTTATTGTTAAAAATTTTTTTTTTATAATTTTGTTAAAAAGAGCGTCCCTCAGTTTCTTGCGTATTCTTCTGAGAGGAACCAGCATTTTTGAATGCGCCTTTGTGGTGACGTTCTTCCACAAACTAATAAAATTCACTCTTATAACGTATTTCAAGATTATGTTACATAACTACGAAATAAAGATATTTTGATTTGATTTGAAATATTAAGTTGTGTAAGTATACTGTATTGCTTACATTTTTGGGTTTTACTTTTAATTATGTGATGTCATGGTTAAACCATAGATGCAAATTTATCACTTATTTAAAGTAATAATTTCATAAAAATATTTTTTCCATTCCATCAGTTCATTATACCCCTGCAGGGCCTTAGGCCTCCCCTCACCCTGAGGGTTTGGAGCTTAAATCCACAACACTGCTCCAACGCGGGTTGGCGAATTGTAACGACTGTTATCTATTGACAGCTACCGGGACCGACTGCTTAACGTGCTCTCCGAGGCACGGAGTCAATGATAGTTATATACTTAAGTCAGAAAAACTTATTGGTACACGCCCGGATTCAAACCACGGCCCCACGACCTTATAAATTTGAAACAGTTTAAATTTGTTTTTCATTTTCAGGATGACTAACTATCATTCGCAATTAATTTCTCGAAAATATCTTCTATTTGTCTGGTTGACTGACGTGAGTGAAGGCTTTGAGTTTCTAATCTAACTACAGAATCGAAGATCGCGGGTTCGATTCCCAACCTGGAGAAACATTTGTGTGCATGAGCACGTATTATAAAAAATATTCCAAGTAGGTATGTATATCATAAGACGACCGCTTAGCCTAGTGCGTATCGACCCTGCCTACGAAGCTAGAGGTCCCGGGTTCGAATCCCAGGTCGGGTCAGTATTTATATGATGAATATTGATACTGGTACCGGGTCTTGGTTGTTATATGTATGTGGTGTCTTTGTAAAAAAAAAAATTATATATGTAAACATATATTATAAAGAATATTGAAATATGTATATCAGCTGTCTAGTAACCCATAACACAAGCATAATACTTGTTTACTTTGGGACTAGATGGCGCTGTGTGGGAAGTCCTATGTATTATTATTATATCAGTTCAGTATATCAGTTGTTTAGTACAAATCCCATAATACAACTTCTGCTTAGTTTGGGACTAGATTGTCGTGCGGGATGTCCCAGGTATTATTATATGTGAAAAACATTTCAGACATCAATTTGTTGCAATCACGCGTGGATACATGAGACTGAAGCACTTTATTTTGACTTATTTCAAACAAACTAATAAGAGTAATAACTCCGCCCGTAAGAATTTTCATGAGTAAACTTTTTATTATAATTTATGAGCATAATCCATCTTTGTACTATTGCTGTCTTTGTAATATTTCTGACGTGTCGTTATGGAGGTTAAGTGAAATCACATAACCGAATCGCCAACCTTTTTAAACATAACGCTACCGCTGAAAACTATCTGAAATGTTTTGTTTTGTGTTCGTGATCTATTTTTACGTAATTTTATGTCATAATTCTCATTAATACAATGTAAACTATACAGTTAATATTGATAAGTGTTTGGCCGCCATTATAATCGTTTTTCCAAGACTGGTGGGACCAAATATAGAGAAAAACTCTTTTGATATTTTGATACCTCTAAAGCTTAGAGAAATGACCTAAGGCTCTATAGTCTATAGCCAAGATCGATTTATCTTATTCAATTTGCACCGACGAAAAACAAAACGGTTATCTATCTTTCTGAATGCTTGTAATTCTAGGACAACTCAAGGTATATTGAAAGCCATAGATTGTAAATTTAGATTAGTCATTGACAACTAGGCAACTGTTTGTCTGACTGTGTGTTTGATATGTGTTTTTACAACTTATTTTACTGGGCAGAGTTTGAGTGTTTTGAATTTTTACTTTAAACACCTCTGGAACGGTTCCATTAAACGCATGCAATGTATTAAAACTTTGTGCATTTAAACTTTTTTAAATAAGTTTGTGATATTATCGATACTATCGATTATATCAGAAACTCGATATCGATATTATCGATACGAAAATAAATAGAAGTCTCTTTGTTTTCGTATCTATTCTTTGAACAAAATATAACGCAATAATACAATGTAAATAAATTATTCATTTCATGTTTCAAATAAGATAGTGATGCCTTGCGTGATAATTGCTCCTAATATTTCAAAATACCGATAACGCATCTACTTTTCCTCGAAAGACGACTGACTGACAAACGTACGTGCCGGGAACGGCAACTTTTGTTAAGTGCTTTTATTTTGCATAAACACAAAAAAATAATTTTGAGATTACACTTTTAACCTTATTTGCATCTTTGTAAAGTATAAATTTGTGGAGATTCTTTTATGAGACTTAAGTATCTATTAATTAATTATTGAATTCGTGTGACTTCGAAATAACGATTATTGTATATGCCAATATATTGGCGACGACGATCATGTTCCTAAGTCTTCGTATTGACGTTATTAGTAGTTAAAGTAGTCAAAAGCTCTTTCTGATAATACATGTATACTACACGTGTTAATTAAAAAATAATACTTAATAATATTAATTTACTAATTACAAAAATCTGGATAGATACGATCATGCGTCCTTCCGAAACTATTCGTAATCTATTCCTTTTTTAGACCAATTTTGCCAAACAAAATATAAAATGTATACCTAATTCATCATCGCCTAGTAGGTACAAGACGTCACACTATGCAACGCAGATGTTATTTATTTGTTCTTATTTAAATTTGTAAAATGAATAAAATCTAGTAGATTTCAAGAAGGTTTATTAAAAAAACAAACATGGATTCAATCACGAATATTTACCAAGAAATAATTTCAATTTATAACAAAATAAAAAAATATTAAAATTACAAAAATTATCTTTTATTCCTGATATTAATTAATCCAAATACATAACTTACACGACTAAACCCAAAATAAAACTCCCACACTACCAATGACACGCGTTCCAGCGTGCTCTCCGAAATTACTCTACACAAAGGACATCCTACAGCCTAGACCAAAAGTTAACCATAAGCGATACAGGAATCTTGTTTTTTAAATGTAAGTCAATATCTAGGGCTTTCCTGAAGGGCTTTTTTCATTTTTTCAATATCGAACTTAGTTCTTGAAATATAGTCGATTTTATGACAAAAGTTCGAAGAAAGAGCTCCAAATTTTCACAATTTTGCAATTTTCAATATTTTTTCGACTTTTTGAAATATTTTTTTACCATCTTATAGTCCGTAACAATACGCAACTTTTGAAATCCCGACTATTGATGTGGCTCTAACACTCACGACACTCCAGCGAAATCGCCCTGTTTCGTAAAATATTTAGAAGTCATACTTTAGGCATTAATTTATAAATTGCTTGAAAAATACTTAACCAATATAACGTACATGTTGAATTATACAACACAAGTGCATAAAGGAGATAACATCATAACTTCAATTAATTCTTTATATTTCCTGAGTAGATTCGTCCGTGTGTCCGTAATAGTGTAGGCGGGTAACTATCTAATGGTTCCTCTTGTCTATCAGTCTCAATTTACTCGCATTAGTTCAGACGTATCATCCTCTACGTTGTTAAAGATATGATCTGCTAATGCAGGTATTGGATTAGGTAAAGCTATTTATCAATACGTACATACTTACTTACTTTCAGGGGTAAGCAGAGGTCTCCATTTGTTCAATACAAAATATTTGTTATTTTAAGGTTCTATACCTAAAGGATAGCAATGGGAACCTAATTACTAAGCCACCGCTGTTCGTCCGTTCATTTGTTCGTCTGTCACAGGGATGTGTCGTCTCAACCGTAATAGGTAGACACTTGAAATTATCACAGCGTGTGTATTACTATAACCGCTATAACAACAAATTATAAAAATGAAATAAAAATAATAATTAGAGGGAGTCCCGATACCAGAAACGTTTTCGACGTTTTTGGTAATTTGTGGTTGTTGTGTGTAACAACAACAAATAACTGCTATAACAACAAATACTAAAAATAAAATGAAGTTCAAAATTAAACAGAGTTCCCATACAAGAAACCTATTTTTACGATGTTTTTGGTGATTGTGAGATCTTTGCATGCACTTGAAATTTTCCTGAAATGTGTACTACTATAACCACTACAATAACAAACAATAAAAGTAAAATAAAGTTTAAAATCAAAGGGAGTTAGCATACAAGAAACGTGTTTTATTTCGCTATTTTTGGTGATTGGTGGCTGTAAGTTCAAAGCTTACATTTGAATTTCTGGTGAAATATGTACTGCCATGGCCACTATAATAGCAAATAATAAAAATAAAATGAGATTAAAAATCAAAGGGAGTTCCCATACAAGAAATTTGTTTTTTTCGCTATTTTTGGTGGCTGGTGGCTGTCAGTTCAAAGTTTACATTTGAAATTCTCATGAAATATGTACTGCTGTGGTTTCTATAACAGCAAATACTAAAAATAAAATAAAGTCAAAAATTGAAGGGGGTCCCTGTACAAGAATCATATATTTTTTATATTGTACGGAGGCGGGGGTACGGAATTTTTCGTTTGCGGGTCCGACTCGCACTTGACTGGTTTTTTTTAAATACTGAAAGAAAGAATACTTAAAGCTCCATAGTAACGGAACGTAGGTATATATGTCGCAGGATGATTTGATAATTCGAATTTTCGCGAAAACCCTAGGGATTTTGCAAAAACACGGATAGTCAGACAATGGTGAAAACATTTCTCAATCTTAATGGAAAACGTTAGGGTTTATACAAAAACACTAGTCGCTATAGTAATACTGCGAAACGAAATGTTAGCTATTATGAAATAAGAACGTTGATTGGCTGGTCGGAGCGCCTAAATCGAGACCTCCTCTGATTGGTTGACGTTTTAAATGTCAATCATTCACGCACGTTGTTTTGTTTATGTTTTTGAAAGCAACTCAGCAGTCTTTTGTTTTAAATGTGGTTAAAATTGTGCAAAAGTTTCTATATATCGATATTGTTATTTCTAACCCTTCATAACTCAATGATCTAATACTTCAAAGCTCACAGGGTAAAACTAGGAACTAATCAGAATAAGATTTGGTCAGTAAGCAAAAATCTAGCCAATCATTGTTAAGGATATTTAATGTCATTAAAGCGACTCGCGTTTTTACAAAACCCTATCTTTTTCCAGTAAGATTGGTAAATGTTTTCGCCACTGTCTAATTATGCGTGTTTTCACAATATACCTAGAGTTTTGGCAAGAATTCGAATTATCAAATCATCCTACGACATATATACGCAATCGGCGTTGTCAAAAAATTTTCGTTTGAGATACTCGTACATGTGAATATTTCAGGAAATATAAACAATCTGGTGTATTTAAGTTTTTTTTTTCATTTATGTGTAAATTTTTAAGGAATAATCGATTGTTAAAAGTTTATTGCCGATGACGTCACTACAACTGATTAGTGATTTCATTAGAGCAACTTTTTATTTAGCTTTTTAGATAAGATTAGTTCATAATTAGTGTTACGGGTTATAATAGGTCCAGATATTCAGGGTGTACGAATACACTGATTTAAGTTGTACTTATTCTTTATTACAAAAAAATCACAAATCACTTTTAGCGCACTCCTAGTTCGCACTTGACTTTCCAACTGACTCCTTAGCACAGCGGTGAAATCCCCACCTCACAACATCTCGAAAATTCTGTAGTCGAATATCTTATTTTGAGTTTCTACTTTCAATTTATCTTGGGAATAATTCATAGCGCCAGTTGTCACCTTTGCCTGCGCCGAAACCGCCTTAAAAATGTAATTTTCGAGCACGGAAGTACCTTTGTCTAATTCCGTTTCTAAAATTGATTTTCATTTACAGTTTATTTTAATCTCGAATTTCTATTCATTTCTGTACTTGGTTGATGTGTTTGCGAAGCAATGTAATCATTCGAGTACATTCTATTACATATCGACGTTCTTCTATGCACAGACGCC
The DNA here is from genome assembly GCA_949709985.1 of Luffia ferchaultella. Lineage (NCBI taxonomy): Eukaryota > Metazoa > Arthropoda > Insecta > Lepidoptera > Psychidae > Luffia > Luffia ferchaultella. Next base: position 1,308,279 of record OX453261.1, read on the forward strand.
CGAAAATTAAAATGCAATTTTGATCCTATAACCGCAGCAGAAAAGTATACACCGTCACATATATATACCACGTGGACAAAGCCACGGGCAAAGGCCAGTGGTAAATTTGAAAAATATCAATTCCCACATAAAATAATTATTAATACGGGTGTATGTCACTGTGAAACTAAGAAATGTTGCGTATTTTAAGATACACTAGTGCATGTTTCCATCCAGCTTGACAAGCTTGTTAGTGAAAGTCCGTTTCATTTTCTGTTTACGGCTATTTCGGTCTTACACCAGACCATTAAATACACCAAAACGGCTTGATTAGTCGAGGAAAAAAATTCATTTATTTCTAAATACAGGATGAGATTTTAGTCACCAGCCAAATTTTGTCTAGATGTTAGGTATCACCAATAGACCTCATAACGTTAATAAAAAATATAGGTTACATTTTATTGATAAATTATTTTATCTATAGTTTTATTTTAGAACGTTTGGTTGCTTTCTTAGCGCTATAGTAAACGTACGCGCTCGATACCTTGACCCGAAACGGGACGGCGCGCTGCCCCGGTGACTAGAGTTATTGGTTTTTTCGGGAAATGTTTCTGTAGTCATATGTCAATATTTTTCTATTAAACGATACTAAAAGAAAACAAGACGGCCATCGGTATTTTACCAAAGATCAATATATTAAAATTTGGCTGGTGACTAAAATCTCACCCTGTATATAGGTTAGGTTTGTTTATGTCAAAGCAAGGCAATGAACAAAACGAAGCAGAGTGACGAACCACCCAGAAAGCTGTTCGGTCAATTTGAAATTCGGTCGAGATAGGTTGATGGTCTACCGCATTTATAATAATTTATAGGTTAGGTTTGATTTGTTTTAGTCAATGCAAAGAACCAAGCGGAGTAGACGGACGAGCCACCCAGAAAACCTTTTTATCAATTTTAAATTCGACAAAGATAGATTGATAGCCCAACGTTTATTTTGTAGGTTAGGGTAGGTTAGGTTTGTTTATGTCAATCGAGGAACTGAAGTGTAGCAAATCAACGAGTCGCCTAGAAGCCTTCTGATTAAAAACTTAATCAAATAATTTTAATTAATAAATGAATTAAATCATAGCCATTTTGTTATGGATCTAAGTTACGTACATAAAAACATTTTAGCGTGTATTAAAATGCACCTGTGCGTGTCAGAATATGATATACAAAAATATCTCGATCTTACACCAACAAAAGTTTGTTAGTGTTTGTCCACACCAGTACATCTTAAAATTCGCCAACATCGGACATTTACTGTAACATGTACATAATAATCTTGGCCTTAAATAATATTTTGGAAATCGACGGTAGGTACAGTATACTTCCTAAGTAGGCGGACGTATCATATATGAAAGTATGCATTGCCTTCTACGGAGTTGCGTAGGCGCAAACATGGCGCATTGGTTTATGTTATTACTCGATCTTATAATTACTGCAATTTATAACTGTATAGTTTACGATATAGTTTTAAATAAGGTATTTATTCGAGTTGGCAATGCAGTTTTAAATACGCAACGCAACATAAAATATTGCCGAAAATATCGTATTTTCATCGAGATATGAAGTTATTTATTTATTTATTTCAGTAACAAATTCCACAGCTCTTACAAATACTTAAGTATAAACTCATATAATGTTCTATAGCCAATGGTGCATACACATTTTATACTTGCAACTGTAATATACCTATTCAAAGAACGCCATTAAGGTAAAGAAAATCAAAAAGGATTTTAATTTATAATAATAATAATTACGTATACACGACAACAACGTCTAGGCCCCAAACTAAGCATTAGGTTGTGTTTTGGGTACCAAGCGAAGACACCACATACATATAACAACCAAGACCCGGTACCAGTATCAATATTCATCATATAAATACTGACCCGATCTGGGTATAAATAATTCTCTATTCTAAAGAAAGAATAAAAGAAATATAACAGTAATAAGTTGCTAAGTCGGTAAAATTGATATACGTATAGGAATGTATGTAGTGTGCATGTGTTGACTTTCGGATACATAATTGATCGTGATCGATGATTTTGTTGCAATGATTTTGTGTAGTAAATAGTTTAGTATGATTTGTGATAAAGTACGTTTATTTATTGGCTTAATTCTTGCTAAAACTATTAAAAATATTGGTGAGAGCTTATGGGATTCGGAATGACGTCTAGAAAAATATGCGAAAATCTGAAACTCGTATAAGTAATTGGAAAAATCATAAGTAAACAAATTATGGTTTGTAAAAAAAAGATTAGTTATTTGCAAACAACTTGATAACTATTAATATTTAAATTTAATTAATAAATTTTCAAATCAACCAATCAATTCAAATGATAATTCCAAGAAAAAATCTGTAGGTACTCTCAAAATCTATTTTTATTAATTTTAATGTTTGAATTATTACTCCGCTTGGCAAGCAAGCGCTAACCTGTTAAAAAAAACGCGTTATAACATTTACAACATTGCAAAAATATATAATATTATATATTCATTATGAAAATACCTAAAGTCCTGGCTGAAAACCAGATTATTTTTGCATCAAGAGGCTAGAATATACTTACATGCTGAGTCAGAGCCTTTTAGAACAAATCGATATATGTATTTACTACATTGTATATTTTAATGTATCTTGTATGTCCTAATAAATGCTTTTATTATTATTATATTATTTAAAAAAATGTTTTTATTTATTCTAATTAATTTATTAAGGAACTTCATAATTATTATTAAGGAACAACCACCGTTAGAAACTTATTCCTCATTCCCTTATGTGTACTGCCAATTTTTTTTCGCGTAAATGGGGATTAGTTTGCAAAAAATTTAAAAATTCTGGATTTCGTTGAAGAATTCGGGACAAAAAATAAAAAAATTACAAACCATTTATTATTTACTTGTTAGTTTTATAACCACTCTAAAGTATAAATATATCAATAAATTCTTTGGTAATAAAAAAAAACACAAACATACCTGTCACACAAATTAATAAAAAAAGTAATAAATATTATATTTTTGTGTTGTTTTATATTTTGCAGATGATATTACACCTTGTTGTAATATATCTTTCTTGTCTTTCAAAATTTGTAAGTCCATACATTGCATGTTTCGATTCAGTTTACGTTGTGTTCAGTGGTATATGGGCCAGCTCTAAATAGTTAGATTTCTATTAGGTTCCGATTGAACTTTCACGTAATAATCTGGACAACTGGTGACTATTTTATTTAATAGTTGTGCGCCATGTCTCAAAGTCCTAAAAACGATCTCCCTTTTCGTAAAATTTTGAAAAAAAATGAGTTGGTACAGCAAAAATACCACTTTCAACGGAAATTGGTTGGAATGAGACATGATGAGTAGTTTTTGAGATACGGGATATTTTCAGTTAAAAACTATTTTAACTCGAACGTTCATCTTGACTACGGAACCCTTCAATGTGCGTAGACCAACACGTTCTTGACCTATTTTTTTACCTGTGTTCGAACAGCTGCGTCGCACGTTGTGCACCGCGTTTACTGGGGGAGCTATTGTGTTGTAAAAATTACAGTGTATTGGGGCTGGTTGGGGTTTGGCTTCGATGTAAAAGTAGAGCATACACATACACATATATATATATATATCCTGTGACTGATCGTTCTTGTACATGATAGGCACTTTCACATCATTGATTCTGTTTCAGATAGGTCATTGAAAGCCATAGAACGTCCGAATATTTGAATTTCGAAAGCATTGTGTTAATTAAATAACGGTCAGTCAGTGAGTTTTAGAAAAGGAATAAGTAGTCAAAGTGAGTGAGGTGTGGATTTATCTCAGAGATGGAAATTGATTGAATTATTTCACTGTGAGCTGTTGAATAGCGAAATAAAAAATAGGCTTGCTATTGCTGTATTGAGCTTTTTTTAAAAAAATGCAGAAGCAATACCTTTGTGCAAACATTTCTAACAAATAAAATAATAAAAGCATATATATATTATCAATCTCAAATTTTGGTTTTTTTTAATTCATGATAATTTCTTATAGGTATTTACAAAAAAAGGAAATATTTTTTTAAATATGTAATTTATCTATCTACTTATTCCTATGAAATTGCTTATTCCTATGCGAGAATTTTTTCTCCATAATATAATTACATGCACCAGCATTTATAAATGAGCATAGCCATACTAATTTCAATTTCATAACATCAATAATCTGCGAATAAAATGATTGTGACAGACAGGCAGACAAACGGACGGAAAATTACATGTAAGGATTCCTTGCCAAAACACGGAATTCTAATAACACCATATTTCACAGTAGTTAAGTTAAACTCATTTATATGCAGGGACTTAGGCCTCCCCTCGGGATGAGGAGGCTTGGAGTTTAATTCACCACGCTACTCCAGTGCGGATTTATGTGACGGCATGCGGGACCTACGGCTTAACGTGCTCTCCAAAGCAGTCATTAATAGTTATGTACTTAAGTTACAAAAACTCATGTGCAGGGATTCGGACCATGATGGCCACGACACTTATGAACGAAAAACACGTTCGGGGTCTTGGCAGATTTCATCTCCTAAATAAGAGACTCGACTTCGTTGTTGAAATTTCGTATCTCCATATAAGAAAAAGGAAAACTTATTTATTTATAATACGAATTGCCTGTGGTTTTATTTGGATCTAGAACCACAATATTTTATCAAATTTTAAATACAAAAACTTGAGGTGGGCCAACAAATCAACATAAGAGTATCTCTGACACGACCTCTATACTAATATTATAAAGAGAAAAGGTTTTATTTTTTGTTTGTTTCAGATAGAGTTAAAAACTTACAAAAACTGATTTTGAAAATTCTTATACCTTATAGAACACTACATCATCAGCGAATAACGTGGGCTATATATTTTTTTTTCAAACTAGCTTTCCGCCCGCGGCTCCGCTCGCGTGGACCATATAATTGTACTATACCGGGACCGCTATTATGTCTTGCGTATCTTATAAGCGCAGCTGTGTGGGAAGTCCCATGTATTATTATTATTATTATTATAAACTAAACTAGATTATACGCTGAAGAGCGATAGGTATTATAAGCTACCGAGGGATATAGGCTACTTTTTATCTCGGAAAAGAGGTCCCGGTACAACATACAACTGTGTAGTCCACACGAGCGGAGCCACGAGCGGGAAGCTAGTCTTTAAAAAGATTTTAAAAGATTTGTCCAGCAATATCTCATTCGATTGGGTGAGCGAATTTTTTTCACGCTCGAACTACACAAATGCCGTCAAATTTTGAACAAATACATGCATTCCACGTATTTGACCTCAGCTGTTCACATATGGTTTACCTACACAGGTCACTATATAAATTTTGAGAAACTCGGATTTTAAAAATGGAACGCATCTGCATCCTACATTTTTAAATAGCTTTATTTAAATTTCGAACGTGAAAGGCCATTTACATCAAAAAAATCCACAGATCTTGCGGTCCCCGCAACCATCGGTTTCATTGAAAATGAACCTACTCAAATCCGATTTTCACAGATTATTTCATTTCATTGCCACGATTTTAACTGCAGCCTCTGATATGCTTAAACATTTTGAACTCGATAATGAAGCATTCGAACGAATACAGGCCGAAAGGCGATGACCGTAATGTTAACAAGTTCCCGATCGTCCATAAAATCTAACATGTGATGTTAAATTTCTTGTTCGGTTTCCAACCGATATCCAAGATTTTGGTCTCGAACTGTAGCTACTGACGCCTTCTAACCTTTTGTATAACACTTCGAAGCGATCCAACGAATACCCTCTGAAATATAGTAACTTATATCCACAAACACCAGCGATCGACCAAAAAATCTCATCTTTCGGAAATAATTTCTCTTACAATTACCAACTGATTTCTAAAAATTTGGTCTCAAACCAAAGCTACGTTAATGGCCAGGATACAACTTTTTTTTTGTTTTCGATATCGGTCCCCGTTCTCGAAATAATTTGGATTTAGTAAAAAAAAAAAATCCGAAAAAATTCCGATTTTTTTACCTTTTCCAATTTTCTTCGAAAACTACCAAACTGATTTTCTAAACTTTGGTGTCATACGATGCGCAACTAAATTATTGATCTTCTAAGACCTTAAAATCTTAGCTAGACCCCATACCCTTGGAGTTATGGCTAAAAATGCGTCTCCCGTGAAAAGGAATTGATAGCCATTTTCAATGACAAAATGTTTTCGTTTGTTCAACATATTTGAAACATTTATGTTTTAAACTGCAGCCTCTGATATCCTTAAACGTTTTGAACTCCATAATGAAGCATTCGAACGTATACAGGCCGAAAGGCGATGACCGTAATGTTAACAAGTTCCCGATCGTCTATAAAATCTAACATGTGATGTCAAATTTCTTGTTCGATTTCCAACCGATTTTTAAAATTTTGATCTCAAACTGTAGTTATTGACGCCTTTTAACCTTTTCTATAACACTTCAAAGCGATCCGACGAATTCCCTCTGAAATATAGTAACTTATTTCCGCAAACACCAGCAATCGACCAAAAAATCTCATCTTTCGGAAATAATTTCTCTTACAATTACCAACCGATTTCTAAAAACTTAATCTCAAATCATAGCTATGTTAATGGCCAAGATACTATCTTTTTTCATTTTTGATATCGGTCTCCGTTCTCGAAATATTTTGGATTAACTAAAAAAAAATCCGAAAAATCCTGATTTTTTACATATTCCAATTTTTTACAAAAACTACTAAACCGATTTCTAAAATTTTTATGTCATACAATGAGCAACTGAATTTTCTATCTTTTAAAATTTTAAAGTTTTGGCTAGACTCCATACCCTTGGAGTTATGGCTAAAAATGCGTCTGCCTTGAAATGGATTTGATAGTCATTTTCAATGACAAAACGTCGGAAAAATTACGAATCTTTTATGGGAATTCTTCAATTTTTAACTTTATTTAGTTATTATTATTTTATGTTATAGCGATCACAGGGATACATCTTTTATGAAATTTTCAAGTGTAAGTAATGATCCTACGACCACCAATCACCAAAAACGTCGCAAAAATTCGGTTTCTTTTATAGGGATTTTTTAATTTTTAACTTTATTTTATTATTATTATTTTATGTTATAGCGATCACAGAGATACATCTTTTATGAAATTTTCAAGTGTAAGTAATGATCCTACGAACACCAATCACCAAAAACGTCGCAAAAATTAGGTTTCTTTTATGGGAATTCTTTAATTTTTAACTTTATTTTATTATTATTATTTTATGTTATAGCGATCACAGAGATACATTTTTTATGAAATTTTCAAGTGTAAGTAATGATCCTACGACCACCAATCACCAAAAACGTCGCAAAAATTAGGTTTCTTTTATGGGAATTCTTTAATTTTTAACTTTATTTTATTATTATTATTTGTTATTATAGCGATCATAGTGATACATTTTTCATAAAAAGTTCAAGTATAAGTAATGATCCTACGACCACCAATCACCAAAAACGTCGCAAAAATTCGGTTTCTTTTATAGGGATTTTTTAATTTTTAACTTTATTTTATTATTATTATTTTATGTTATAGCGATCACAGAGATACATCTTTAATGAAATTTTCAAGTGTAAGTAATGATCCTACGACCACCAATCACCAAAAACGTCGCAAAAATTAGGTTTCTTATATGGGAATTCTTTAATTTTTAACTTTATTTTATTATTATTATTTGTTATTATAGCGATCATAGTGATACATTTTTCATAAAAAGTTCAAGTATAAGTAATGATCCTACGACCACCAATCACCAAAAACGTCGCAAAAATTACGTTCCTTGTATGGGAATTCCTCTAATTTTTAACTTTATTCATGTTTTATTGTTTTGAATATTGTTTTTTTATTTATATTTTCGTTTGTTCAACATATTTGAAACAATTAGGTTTTAAACTGCAGCCTCTGATATCCTTAAACGTTTTGAACTCGATAATGAAGCATTCGAACGAATACAGGCCAAAAGGCGATGATCGTAATGTTAACAAGTTCCCGATTGTCCATAAAATCTAACATGTGATGTTAAATTTCTTGTTCGATTTCCAACCGATTTTTAAAATTTTAGTCTCAAACTGTAGTTACTGACGCCTTCTAACCTTTTCTGTAACACTTCAAAGCGATCCGACGAATTCCCTCTGAAATATAGTAACTTATATCCGCAAACACCAGCGATCGACCAAAAAACCTCATCCTGCGGAAATAATTTCTCTTACAATTACTAACCGATTTCCATAAACTTGGTCTCAAACAAAAGCTACGTTAATGGCCAGGATACTATTTTTTTTTATTTTCGATATCGGTCCTCGTTCTCGAAATAATTTGGATTTAGTAAAAAAAATCCGAAAAAATTCCGATTTTTTTACCTTTTCCAATTTTCTTCGAAAACTACCTAACTGATTTCCAAAACTTTGGTGTCAAACGATGCGCAACTAAATTATTGATCTTTTAAGACCTTAAAATCTTAGCTAGACTCCATACCCTTGGAGTTTTGGCTAGAAATGCGTCTGCCTTGAAATGGATTTGATAGTCATTATCAATGACAAAAACGAGTATTTTTATGCTACCTATTCATTCTGCCATCACTTCTGCCTTTCGTCTGCTACGATGGAGGTCTATCGAGAATATTTGCGTGCTATGATCCGTTCTCATTTTAATTTTGATTAATCTGAAATGTTAAGAGGAGTGTGCAGTGGCAAATTTTCATACAAACTGCATTAACGGTTGCACCCCTTTAAACCTTAACCGATTAGCGCAAAAAAAAAACAATATTCAGATCAGCAAAAATTTTTAAGGTTGAAAATGTTTGTCAGATCGTTTCCGTGAAGGAGTGTAATTCGGCTATATTTCTGTCTATGGTGGTAGACAAAAGGTATATCATAAGTTATCAAATTATCTAAAATCGGTTTGTAAATTATTTTGAGAAATCGAAAATGGTGAAAAAATTACGAAATTTCCCGATTTTTTGGATGAAAAGTTGATTATTTCGAAAATGAAAGTTAATATCGAAAAAAATGGAAAAAAATTGGAAAAATAAAATTGGATACGGTCGAAAACTGTACCCTTTTCGTCGAAAGATTATGTGTGAAAGTGAGATTCGGCTAAATTTCAGAAAGTTATAAAGGTAGACGAAAGACAGCAGTATCACTATTTTTGAAAATTGGTGAATAGACCAAATCAAGTACCAAATTTTTGAAAATTGGTGAATAATTTTTTTAGAACATTTAATATTGTGCGACAAAAATGTGTTGTATGTTTTTATTTTTGATGTTCATTTCATGTTCAACCTAGTTTTTGTTGATCTGAATACCGTATAAAATTTTTTACGGCAATCGGTTAGGGTTTAATTGGGTGTAACCGTTAACATCGTTTGTATGGAAGTTTGCCACTAAATACGCTCCTCTTAAGCTTTGAACGTTTAAATTCAGCTTTAGGCGAAACTGCTTCTTCTCGGGCAATGATTTTTAGATAGTTTAACGACGTTCAATTGCGCTAAACTAACCTTGAAGATGACGACAGAAGTGGATCTGCAATCACTGCAGAACATGTGTGAACTTCTGAAATGCAGGTGCGAGAAGACCCTCGAATAAAATATAAAAACTTATACCAAATTAACAACTAAAAATACCTACAAATAAAACTAATCCAATAATACACTACGTTACAAAAATTGAAGATGAAGGCCAGTTTTTTAAATAATTACTGGCGACGAAACAACATAGAGATAATATAACTAGAGAAGGCAAGGTCCTAAAGCCCTGTATGTACCTAACGGTTGGCCATCGGTTGGGCATAGGAGAAAAAAGGTTGGAAAATAACTGTACAATCGTGTAAATCAAGGTATTCCTAAAGGTACTCTTGTTCACCATCTCTTCCTATTGAGACCTGCATTTCGGACTGGCTTGCCTACGCCGTTCTATTATTTCTCTCCGTTCTATCTATATCAGTTGTCTGGTACCCATAATACAGGCTCCGCTTAGTTTGGGACTACATGGCGCTGTGTGGGATATCCTAAATAATATTTTATTATATTATGGATAACTCAGCATGATTCAAAAAGTAAGAAGCTTTGTTTTAATTTTTTTTAAGGTGTTATTATGAAACACAGTATAGCATAGAGCTCGGAGCATAGCCTGGCGGATCCGAAAGTAGGCGCAAGTCGCATTGCAATAACAAATTTTAGGTGTAGCGGAACGCAGTGGATCGAGGGTATACCATATACCCCTCGGTAGACCTCGTCGACGTCCCATGCCGTATATGACTGTACTTACTTGCGAAAGCCCGCATAAAGTGTTGTATTCAGATCCGCCATAAAGTTGTACAAGTCACGATACAATACAAACTAAATTGAGCCTGTAACTTTATAATACTTATCTGTTGCCAATACAATGCATATTTGTTCTCCAAAACAGTCCAATTGTTCAAGGCCAACAATATGTAATTTAATACTAAAAAACTAATTGGCAGTTGTAGGAACTGCCGACAGAAGTGAAAAGTTAGAACTTATAGTATTAAAATTTGAATTTTCATAGTGTAATTAAAATTATCAACATCAGTCTGGTTTTCAAGGTTTTCACATCTATTGACACTCCGAGCAATGACGCAGCTGCCAGCGACACGAAACTGAGTAACGCTCTGGCTTTACTCCCCACACTCAGCAGTTAGTAGTGGGGACATAGGGAGCAACCGGCTTCTCGTGTGAAAGCCGATTGTTCCTTATATCTCCCCCACTTATATTATTTAGCGTGACGCATTTTCGTGTCGTTTTAGGCTCAACCCGTGCCATAAGAAGTTTCACTTCAATAATAATAATGAAACTAGATATATACAATTCTCGCGACCGAATGTCAAAAGATAGCTATTAAAGTCTAGAAATAATAACCATGTGAATTCCATTATATTATATTAGTACTAGTACCAGCATAACATATTTCATTTTAGTTCGTTGGTTTGGGTGTTTTCATACCACGGAATCTGCTGTACAATGGCTGTACATAAATTTTAAAGGATGAGTTATCGCACCGCCTACTGCAAAGTAGGTATAGAGTCAATGTATATAATTAGACGACCGTTTAGCCTAGTGGGTAGCGACCCTGCCTACGAAGCTGGAGGTCCCGGGTTCGAATCCCAGGTCGGGTCTGTATTTATATGATGAATATTGATACTGGTACCGGGTCTTGGTTGTTATATGTATGTAGTGTCTTCGCTTGGTACCTAAAACACAAGCTAATGCTTAATTTGGGGCCTAGACGTTATTGTGATGTATACGTTATTATTATTATTATTATTATAGAGCATATCGCAACCGCAACTTGATAGCACATAATCGCAATAATAAAAACGTAGACTTTCCATGTCTATACACATGTGTTCTCTTACTGGAATATATGGATTAACTTGGCAGAAGGGAAAAACCACATTTTTCATAACTCCTATGGGCAACATTCAAACATTATGCAAAAAAAAATAAAAACCGACTTCAAAAACATAAACTAAAAAGTTAAAAATAAAATTTTCACTTTAAAGAAAGGAGCATTAACAGGCGGCATATAGTTAATGAAGTCGGTGCCTACTCACTCAGACACTTTAAATTGTGTTCTATATTCGTTATAGTTATAAATATATCATTGTTGTAATTGTTATTACCTGGTAAGTACCCATTTAAAGTGTCTGAGTTGGCACCGACTTCATTTACTATATGCCGCCTGTTAATGCTCCTTTCTTTAAAGAAAAAATTTTAATTTTAACTTTTTAGTTTATGTTTTTGAAGTCGGTTTTTTTTTTTTAAATTATTTTATTTTTCAATTTTTAGTTGAACGCATTTGTAACTTATTTGTATTTAGTATAAATGGGGCTACTAAACGCGCTAGTCTAATGAAACAGAACCACGATTACGCAACGTAAATTCAGTGTCAAATTGACGCATCAGCATGCCTAGTAGGCAGTGGTATTCCTATGTAAAACTTCAATCTTAATTATTATTTTTGTGCGAACTGAACATTTTGGCATATTCAACCGTATGAAGGAAGCTCAACAAAAAGTAACTGCTGTAAATCGTTGAGGAATTCCCTCGACTATTTATGGTCTTCATCATCAGACCTGTAATTGTACTTATAACCCATATGAGTGCAAAGTTCTCTTCAATAGAAATGAATTAAGTCCAAAGACCAGGTAATTGCTGTAAATCGTTAAGGAGTTCCCACGATTGTGCATGGTCTCCATCATCAGATCTGTAATGGTACTATAATCCATATGGGTGCCAAGATCTCATCAATAGAAATGAATCAAGTCCAAACACCAGGTAATTGCTCTAAATCGTTAAGGAGTTCCTTCGACTGTGTATGGTCTCCATCATCAGACCTGTAATGGCACTTATAATCCATATGGGTGCAAAGATCTCATCAATAGAAATGAATTAAGTCCAAACACCAGGTAATTGCTGTAAATCGTTGAGGAGTTCCCTCGATTGTGCATGGTCTCCATCATCAGACCTGTAATGGCACTTATAATCCATATGGGTGCAAAGATCTCATCAATAGAAATGAATTAAGTCCAAACACCAGGTAATTGCTGTAAATCGTTGAGGAGTTCCCTCGATTGTGCATGGTCTCCATCATCAGACCTGTAATGGCACTTATAATCCATATGGGTGCAAAGATCTCATCAATAGAAATGAATTAAGTCCAAACACCAGGTAATTGCTGTAAATCGTTGAGGAGTTCCCTCGATTGTGCATGGTCTCCATCATCAGACCTGTAATGGCACTTATAATCCATATGGGTGCAAAGATCTCATCAATAGAAATGAATCAAGTCCAAACACCAGGTAATTGCTGTAAGTCGTTGAAGAGTTCCCTCGACTGTCTTTCAGCTCCATCATCAGATCGACTCCCAACCTTCATTAAATAGTACTAGTAGTCGTACTTTATCAAAATACTTAAAAAACGATACTTTAAAATACGATTTTCGAAGGTGGTCCTCGATTTCTCTAGGATGCCATCATCAGATCCTGGTTTCCTTATCATGGTACCATTTCGGAGATATCGACCTTTCACAAAAAAAAAATCATCCAATTCGGTTCATAAACAACGAAGTTATCCCTGAACACACATAAAAAAAAAACATATATACGGTCGAATTGAGTAACCTCCTTCTTTTTTGAAGTCGCTTAAAAAAATTTTTGAGTTTTAGAATACATATCATTATTCAAAAAATAAATAATATTTTGTAATAACTTAGAGGTAGTTTATAAAACGAAAAACTTATACATTATATTACTACATAAAAAAGATCAAATGGAAAAGATTGTGTACAATGACCGAGTCATGTCATTTTTGCATTTTGTAGAAATATGTTTTATTTATTACGAAAAACTAATGAGTGAAAGAATTTTATTGCTATCTATAAAAATGCCGAAGATACAAGTTTTTAAAATAAATCATGCTATGACGACACTCGGTTACATTACTATAAGGGCTAACGTGGTGGATAATTTGTACGTAGCGGCACCGAGTCACGTCAGTCACGAGCGAGCGGGTCGTAAAAACACAAACTTGGAGTTGTTATATCTCCGATAATAATAGGCATTTTCCCAAGATTCAAAAAGTATGGTTACCTATCAGTTTGTTGTACTCTAGCGTGTTAAATAACATACATAATTACATAATTTTCTTGAAGAAGACGCGCTCATTGGGAAAATGTGTGGATATATATATTTTGTCGTTTTGTATTTTCAGAAAAAGTTAACATCAAATGTTTTCGTCATAACCCATTGAAAGAACTCTTTGGTAACTACTAACACCTAAGTAACTACAGGTAACAGCTGAGCTGACCGATTGGCTGGGTGAGAGACCCTGACTGCGGAGTCAAGAGCCGCGGGTTCGATTTCCGTCCGGGACAAATATTTGTGTGCATGAACATCTCTATTTTTCCGTGTCCGGGTGTAAAAAATTACTATATATGTATATAATACGAAGAACATTTAAGTATATGTGTATCAGTTGTCTGGTACCTATAACACAAGCTTCGCTTGGTTTAGGACTAGATGGCGCTGTGTCCCAGGTATTATTATTGTATTTTATCATTTTGTTCAAGTAAACTTTATATTCATTAAAGAAGTACTCCTCTCAAATCCTATTTTTAAAAAAACATGAGTTTGAAGATACTTCAGTTTTTGTGTTGTAGGATGTAGTAAATAATGAATCATATTCTACGGTTAGTGAATACAATCCGTCACGGTTCAAAACAGACAGACAGACGGCTGAATGATGTCAGCATTTATTTAGTACGAATACTAAAATGTTTTAACAGCTTTCATTCAATATTTTAGTCGTTTTTAAACTTCCATAGGTAACATGCGAAATGAAAAAGAAAGCTCTATATAAATATAAATACAATATAAAAAAAACAAGTTTCTTGTTGAACACCCTCTTTATTTTGTAACTTTATTTTATTTTTATTATTTGTTGTTATAGCGGTCAGGTCCCGGGCGCTGTCAGTAGATGACGGTCGTTACAATCCCCAACTCGCAGTGGAGCAGCATGGTGGATTTAAGCTCCAAGCCCGTCTCACCCCGGGTGAGGCCTAAGCCCCTGCAGTGGGGTAAAAATGGGCTGATGAAGTGAAGTGAAAAAATGAAGTTATAGCGACCATAGTAATGCACACTCTGTGAAAATTTCAAGTGTCTAACTATTACGGTTTAGACGATACAGCCTTGTGAAAGACGGACGGACGGACTAGCGGACAGCGAAGCTTTAATAGTAGAGCGCCCGTTGGTACCCTTTCGGTAACCCTAAAAATACTGAATATAGCTCACTAATGCACTCGGACTTTATAACGTAGGAGTTTTAACCTATGAGATGGTCAATTTTAATCACGACGCCGTCGCCCACACTATAAGAATAATTGGAAATTTTACATTAACTACATAGAAAATGGAAACTTGTTTTCGTGAGCCGTTTTGGTCGCAAGTCGGTGACCGCGTTTATCAATTTAATGGATCTGGAACGTTCCGTTTAATGTTTTTTTTTTATGGCGAATCGAATATAGGTACAGTTTAGTTTTTTGGTTTGGTATCTGGCAAATGACAATTTTTACAAACATTATTAATAATGAAACGGAACCTGTCATTTCTCGTAATATAATACAAGTGTTTGTAGAACGCTAGCTTAATGCATCAAAAAATCTACAGATCTCAAGCATCACATGACCTTCGAAGAGCATTGAAATAAATTCAAGTAATAATAATGTATGAAGGTGACAAGAAAAATGAAAACGATCATAGATACTTGTAAATTTATTTTTATGAGTTGTAGAGTGACACCCTGGTTAGATTTATGTTGGCCTGTCTGTTCTCAGTGGTTGCATCTTCGAGAAAAAGCACTAGAAAGAGCCTTCATTGTTGAGAAAAACAAAAAAAACGGTCAGAGAAATGGTCACTTTTGGTAAGTATTCGAAGAGTGACATCTCCGGCACTGAAAGGAATTTGTCTGCCGGCTCTCAGTGGTTGTATTTCAGAGCTATATATAATATTAAGGTGCGGGTAATTCGATTTATTGTTGAGAAAATTAATAAATAATTCAACAAAATTCAGTATTTTGTTACTTTGACTTTCATTATTTAATCATCTTTGGATAAAAATCATATTAATCAAGAAAATATCAACAGAACTTTAAAGAATTCTAAGATTACTTACAGTTAAAGTTATTTCGGGCACTTTTTAGTTTTTAATCATATTATTTACGAGTACCTATTTCAAGTAAATTGTGTCTTCATATGAACAAACACTCTCGTCTAATTCTAATAATAGATACAACATTTACCTATTTGTTTTAAAAAACACTAACTATTAAACGTTTTTTAAAACAAATGCATAAAATGCACATACATTTAATTATTTGAATAATTGTTTTTTTTTTTCGATATAAGTAAGTAATTATTACAAAAATATAAAGAATCTTCAAATACAATAACATTAATGTTTTTTTTTTAAATAATCATTATGAACTGTTATAAGTATCTACGAATCGTTCATATATTTTTTATGAATGAGTAAAATTGTGAAAAGGGCGATTTCAAAAATAATCGTATTTCCAACATTTTTCACTTTAAAAAAATCGCTTCAGATATCGAGTCAGTCTTCAATATAAAAATGTAGAAATATAAAGTACATAATTCTAAATATTTAAAAGTGTCCTTTTTAAACCCTCTAAAAATATCCATTATTGGCGGTTTTTTGCGATTTTCTCAAAAACTACCAACTTTAAAAAAAAAATTTCAAAAATTGCAGCGCTCGTCAATACGCGTCTTTTGACTTCCTTATTATTCACTTAGGTAACCCTAAAATTCACGACACCAAAGCGAATTTGCATTTTCACTGGAATTCGGGATCTATACAGAATCGTCGAAATTTTTTTTTAAATCTTCTATATTAATAAAATTGGAGTGTCTGTCTGTCTGTTTGTCTGTCTGTCTGTTCCGGCTAATCTCCGAAACGGCTGAACCGATTTCAATGAAACTTTGCAGACGTGCAGAGGGCATTACCGCGGGTGACATAGGCTACTTTTTGTTTGTCTGTCTGTCCATCGGTCTGTCTGTTTGAGCTGATCTCAGAAACGGCTTAACCGATTTCAATGAAACTTGACAGAAGTGAAGAGGGGATTGTCAAATGTGACATAGGCTACTTTTTGTTTGTCTGTCTGTCCATCTGTCGGTCTGTTCAAGCTGACCTACGAAACAGCTGAACCGATTTCAATGAAACTTGGCAGACGTACAGAAGGCATTACCGGGGGTGACATGGGCTACTTTTTATCTGTCTGTCCGTCTGTCTGTTCCGACTCAACTCCTAAACGACTAAAGCGATTTCAATGAAACTTTGCAGACGTATCTATGTGACCACGTGACCAAATTTTTAAATGCATACATTTTCGAAACCATCAATGGTAGACCTATCGTGTTAGTACTCAAACTTGATGTTTTGGCGAGATCTATTTGACCACGTGATCAAATTTTTAAAAGCTTATATTTTCGAATCTATCAATCGCAGACCTATGGTGTTGGTACTCAAACTTAATGTTTTGACGAGATCTATGTGACCACGTGAGCTGGAAGGGGTTATCACCAAAACTGTTTTCTGCAATCTTGGAATACATATTCAGGGACCTTGAATGGAATCAATTCGGTATAAACATTAACGGCATGCAACTTAGCCATCTAAGATTTGCCGATGACTTGGTTTTATTCGCTGAGGATGCAAAGACTCTCGAAACGATGCTACAACAGCTGGCAGAGATAAGCAAAACAGTCGGTCTCTCTATGAACAAATCGAAAACGAAGTTGATGACCAACGAAGAAGAAATACCAGTAACAGTAGACAATGATAACATAGAATACGTTAAGACTTATACCTATCTAGGGCAACTAATATCATTCACAGACCAAACAACCATGGAAATAGATAAAAGAGTCGCGTGTGCATGGAAAAGATATTGGTCACTCAAGGAAATACTCAAGGGCAAACAGTTTTCCATAGCAGCAAAGAAGAAAGTGTTCAACTTGTGTGTCTTGCCATGCCTGACGTACGGGTGCCAAACATGGGCATTGACTCAAAAACATTTGAAAAAATTAAGGACATGCCAGAGGTCAATGGAAAGAAGCATGATAGGGGTAACTTTGAAAGATCGCAACAGAGCAGAAGCCATAAGATCAATAACTAGAGTGGAGGACATAATAAATAAAGTAAGGGAGTTGAAATGGAGATGGACGGGACATATGACAAGAGAGAGCAGGACAAAATGGACGAAGATTGTAACAGAATGGCAACCCCGAAATGGAAAAAGAAAAAGAGGCAGGCAATTAAAAAGGTGGACAGACGATATAAGGAAAATAGGAGATTTTACTTGGGAGAGAAAAGCTAGAAATAGATTAGAATGGAAAGAGCTGGAAGAGGCCTACGTGTCACAGGACACGCTGATAACTAGACCGGTTAATTAATCGATGTACAAGTGCTAAATTTTAATCTATAACATGTATTTATAAGTTTAGTTTTAGGCAATAAAGGCTTTATTATTATTATTATTATTATTATTATGTGACCACGTGACCAAATTTTTAAAGGCATATATTTTCGAATTTATCAATCGCAGACCTATCGTGTTGGTACTCAAACTTAATGTTTTGACGAGATCTATGTGACCACGTGACCAAATTTTTAAAAGCTTATAATTTCGAATCTATCAATCGCAGACCTATCATGTTGATACTCAAACTTAATGTTTTGACGAGATCTATGTGACCACGTGACCAAATTTTTAAAAGCTTATATTTTCGAATCTATCAATCGCAGACCTATCGTGTTGGTACTCAAACTTAATGTTTTGACGAGATCTATGTGACCACGTGACCAAATTTTCAAAGGCATATATTTTCGAATTTATCAATCGCAGAACTATCGTGTTGATACTCAAACTTAATGTTTTGACGAGATCTATGTGACCACGTGACCAAATTTTTAAAAGCTTATTATTTCGAATCTATCAATCGCAGACCTATCGTGTTGGTACTCAATCTTAATGTTTTGACGAGATCTATGTGACCACGTGACCAAATTTTTAAAAGTTATAATTTCGAATCTATCAATCGCAGACCTATCATGTTGATACTCAAACTTAATGTTTTGACGAGATCTATGTGACCACGTGACCAAATTTTTAAAGGCATATATTTTCGAATTTATCAATCGCAGACCTATCGTGTTGGTACTCAAACTAAATGTTTTGACGAGGTGACCACGTGACCAAATTTTTAAAAGCTTAAATTTTCGAAACTATCAATCGCAGACCTATCGTGTTGGTACTCAAACTTGATGTTTTGATGAGTTCTAGGTTTTCATTTCTATCGGCAGTCCCTATAACTGCCAACAAGTTTTTTGTCTGTTTGTCTGTCTGTCTGTCTACCTTTTTTTTTTTTTTTTAAATTATTTATTAAAATAAACATATTTACAATATTTATTTAACAGCACCGATAATCCCTTTACGGGTTTGTATGGTGCTTTACATTCACCGACTGTAATTACACATGCAATAATTATAGCAATAACATGTATAGATCGCTTGACCCCACTGTAGATATGGTTCAAGTTTTCCTATAAACAAAAACAACAAAAACAAGAAAGGCCATGAATAAAAGACTGATAAGATTATGGGGGTATGTGAAGGTTCGTCACAAGTTTTACCTAATGGACTACGTGCAACTGTGGAGATGCCACGTCTATGTAATGATATGACAGCGTTCGTAGTCCACTCGGTTTTGCATACAATAATAATAAACATATTTATATTTACAAATTGTAACATATTGCTTATATACATGCTATTTAGATTAATATATTTATAATTACTAAAAATTGTTAAATTCCTGTTATATACTTCTGAAGATAATGTTTCTTGAGTTGTACTTTTATATAATTTTTGTGTTCAGTGTTATCGATTAAGATATCTTTCAGCTTATCTGGTAATTTATTTACGCTTTCTGATAATATATTTATCGTCCTCCTGACACCATAGTAATTGTTAGATGGAAGGGTAGCAATTTTCTTTTTATTTGCCTGCCTAGTTTTTTCGTTGAATTGTACTCTCGGCAATGAAGGGATTTTACATAGCTCTTGAATTATAAGTGCATATCTGACTTTTTCATGTATCGGCAGTACTTTACAGTGACCAAACAGTTTAGTATAGTCTTTTCTGTTTCTTTCCTTATTTTTTTTATTTACAATTAGTTTTATTATACGCAACTGCAGGTTGAGAATACGATCTAAGTATGTCTTGTAAGTGCGTCCGTAACTGGTTATACCATAGGAAACCACAGATTCCTCCAATGCGCTGTACATAGATATAAGAACCGAGTAAGGTATTTTAGATTTAATTATATAAAAATTTGCAAGCAATGCTCGTAATTTGTTACGAATATAGTCTATGTGAGCACCCCAATTAAACCTGTCGTCAATGATTAATCCCAGGTATTTATGATTGTTCACTTGTTCTATAGATTTACACATACATTTGAATGGCTGGTTGTGCATGCAATCATCTCCATGCAGTACGACAGACACAACATGAGATACGGGGTTATGGCTAGATCGGATATGAAGAAGTTTAGTTTTTTGTACATTTAAAACCAAACCCATATCATGTGACCACTTATTTAACAATGTCAAATCTTCTTGAATTTTGGTTTCTGCTATTGTAACGTTTCGATCTGCGGCAATCAGACAAGTATCATCGGCGAACTGATACATTGTACAGCGCGATATTAAATTATTTAGGTCGTTGACATATGTAAGGTAGTGCAAAGGTCCTAACACAGACCCTTGTGCAGTTCCTTCGGTTACACGCATTTTGTTACTGCATGTGCTCCCTACTTTGACAACAAAAGAGCGACTTCTTAGGTAATCTTTGTTCCAGTGCCATAACAGCCCTATGATTCCAGTTGCTTCTAGTTTGTCCAATAGTGTTTTATGTTGTAAAGTATCAAAAGCCTTGCTATAATCAATAAATACGATAAGTACATGCTTTTTGTCATTTAGGTAAGTATTAATTTCATCAGTAAATTTTGATAACAAAAGAGTGGTACTTTTTTTACCTTGAAATCCGAATTGGTTAGGAGATAATATTGCATTTCTATTGTAAAAACTATACATTTGTTCACTTATAAATTTTTCTGTTATCTTGTCAATTGTAGAGAGAATAGAAATAGGCCTGTAATTTCCGTAAACACTTTGAACACCTTGTTTATGTATGGGCCTCACAATACTTATTTTTAACTCGTCTGGATATTTGCCCATTTTTATGCTTAAGTTAATTAATTTTACTATGCCATGAACTAGTTTATTACATATACTTTTTACATCTACTGGACGAATACAGTCAACGCCGGGACCTTTATTTATGTTTATTGTCCTTATAATTTTAGAGATTTTTTGGACTGTCGCTTTTGTATAGTTTATTGACATGTTACTTGGTTTCATGTATAAATTGCAATTAAGTAATTTTTCTTTACATTTTGGTATAATTTTACTAACATTTTCTTTAAAACTCAGTGCGAACGTATCAGCTATTTGTTTTTCTCCAACTACGTTAGTATTAAATGCTTTCATTATAACCTCATCTACCGATCTAGTCACCTTACCTGAAATTTGATTTATAATATTCCATAATTTTCTTGTGTCGTTTTTGTGTTTTCTCATCTCATTTTTGTAGTAGCTGTTTCTGGTTTTTTCTATAATTTTATTTGTTTTATTTCTAATTTTTTTGTACTCAATTCGTAATAATGCATTATTTGGATCCTTTTTCCATTTTATAAACATCGCATCCCGTTTTTTACAAATATTATTTATGTTTTTATTTACCCATTGTTCTGTATTTCTTTTCGAGTTGGTTACTTTCATATTATATCTAGATTTATTGTAGCACTCAGAGATATTTTGTTTGATAAATTTGTAAATAGAGTTAGGGCAAGACATTGAGCGTATAGGACTCCAATTTATTTCGTTTAATTCATTTATTAGCTTACACCTATTATAGCACGTTTTATACATTGGAACCTTATTCAAATGTGGCGCATAAACACACGATAGTATTATCGTACGATGATCGGCCAATACTGTACCGAGTGCCGCAGTGTACATGTCCTGTCTGTCAGACCGCAGAAATATATGATCAATACATGTTTTACTTACAGATTCTTTTCTATTTTCTATTCTGGTGTAGTCTGTTATCCCACAGGTAAAACCGCACTCGCTTAGCATATCCTTATAATTACTTACAATGTTGTTATGCTGTTTTAAGTCGATATTTGTGTCCCCGATGACTATAAAATTTACAATTTCTGGGTTTTTACAAAGAATGCGTTGCAACTCACATATAAATAAGTTTTTGTTTTTATCCGGCGGTCGATACAATGCACACAAAGTATAATTATTGCTCATAGTTGTGATCGTACCTAGTAGACATTCAAAATTTTTAGTAGCAGTTTTAAGTGAAGTAAATGTGTGTTTTTTATTGACATATAAAATAATACCTCCCCCTTTCCTATCCCTTCTAAGCTTTGTGTGCATTGTATAACCATCAATATTATACAGAGAGCTTAAGTCTGTCGAAATACCCGCCTCTGTAATAACAATAACATCTATTTTATTTTTTTATTTATTTATTTATTTATTTATGTAAAGGAAAACAACAGCTTTAACAACTAAATACAAATATAAATCTAAGTCAGGAAAATATACAGCCAATAATTGTTTTCACAGATAAAACCACATAACATAATCAAGTAAGTATAACAAAGAACAAGAAATATAAATTAAATAAACTAGGAAATACACAAGACATATACATAACTTAATACAGAAAATATTTCAGTCTGTTTTTCATTCATTACATACATTGTGTGAACCCTCCAGTACTGGTTATTAAAATCACTACACAGATACACTCCCTTAGTCGATGAAGAAAACCACCCTTTTAACAGTCTCTTATAAGATGCTTTTGTGGGACCAAATATATCAATGTCGGGTAAAAAATTATTATAAAAAGTGACGATACGTATAATAGGGGAATTTTGACCGTGTCGCGTATTTGCAAAAGGAACATGAAATAAATGCGAGTGTCGAGTCCGACGCCGCGGCACACTAAATGCCAGCGCACCCACCAGCTCAGGGCATTCCATGCGTCCATTACACAAATCATATAAATACAACATGTCCATAAAGCGATGTCTCTGACATATAGTGGGCAGACCAAAGTGTTGACATGCTTGCTCGTAATCGCCGAATTGCCTCCTGGCACGAAAGCAAAGATGCTTGACGAAAATACTCTGTATTCTTTCCAGCTTTTCTTTGTGTATAATATGGTAAGGCGACCAGATACAACAAGCATACTCTAAAATACTTCTTACATAAGCATAATATAATATCTTTACACAGTTTAAATCTGTAAAAGGCTCAGCTACACGAAGAATAAATCCCAGACTTTTGTAAGCTTTCGAAGCCACAGCATCAATATGATCAATCATAGTCAGCTTAGAATCAAGCATTACACCCAGATCCCGAATAACACTTTGCTTTGGAATTTTTTTTTCCACTCAAGCTATAATCATACACAATAGGGTTTCGAGAACGCGTGAAAGTAATTTGTATACATTTTGCACATTTACAGATATACGATTGCAAATATAATAATTAGACAGACGATCAAGGTCATGCTGCAGTTTATTGCAGTCTTCAATAGATTTAATACAAAAATATATCTTTTTATCATCAGCATACATTAAGTGTTTGCTATTATGGAAACATTGATAAATATCATAAAGGTATGCGATATAAAATAAAGGTCCCAGATGTGAACCCTGCGGAACTCCAGAAGGGATGTCCACAAAATCCGACCTGTAACCCCCTAAGAAAACCGCCTGTCTTCTGTTAGATACATATGATGTGACCCATCGAAATAAATCACCACAAATACCCAAAAACTTAAGTTTCGATAACAAGATGGTATGATCAACACGATCGAAAGCCTTTTCAAAATCGGTGTAAACCACATCAAGCTGTAAACGTTTATCCAAAGATTTGTACAAAAAATCAACAAATATATTCAAATTTGTCGTGGTGGATCGGCCCTTAAGAAAGCCATGTTGTGAGTCACTCACAGAGCCTGCAATAATAGGATATAGTATATTATAAATATTTTTCTCAAACACCTTACTGATGACATTTAATTTTGAGATAGGCCTATAATTTTCAATTTTTGACTTGGGACCTTTTTTATGTACTGGGACAATCAATGCCTCCTTCCACTTACTAGGAAATACACCAGAGCTGACCGATAAATTGAACAACAAACAAAGAGGTTCAGCAAGGCTGGCAGCACAACTTTTAAAAAAAATAGGCGGAATACCATCACTTCCACAGCCTTTGGTATCATCTAATAATTGTAGTTTTCTGAGAACCGCGCTCTCATCAAAAGTAACAGAATGCACATTAAAAGAGCGACCACTCTGAGACTGACACGGTTGGTGTACAAAGACATCAGAATCGGGCATAAAAATTTATTTTTGAAAAAAGTGTTAAAACCGTTGCATATTGATTGACCATCTGAAAAATCGCGCTCACCGAGACTTAATGTATGAGGGTAGCCAGAAACGCCTCTTTTGGATTTAATATAGTCCCATATCTGTTTAGGATTGCGCTTCAAATTCTCAGATATAGACTGCAAGTAACTTTCAAAACATTGTCTTTGAACAGTTTTTTGTCGCTTTCGAAGTATACTAAATTCATTGTAATCAAGTTTATTTTTAAATTTTTTCCATCGGGTATGGGCCCTGGCTTTCTCTTTTATAATTTTTACCAAGGAACTACTATACCAAGAAGGAAAATATTTTTTATTAATTTTAACTTGTGGAATATATTTATTTCTAAGTTCATAGACTATATCATAAAATTTGTTCACAGCGACATCTACTGGATCGTCATCACGTATAATATTATTCCAGTTAACGGAGGATAGTTCTCGGTTAATGGAATCATAGTCTCCTTTGCGAAATTTAAAAGTATTAGCGCTTATATCGACTTTAAGTGGTTTTATCAAAATATCATCCACATCGAACTCGAGAAAAGGATTTTTAAAATTGTCAATACATTGTTTCAGACCTGCAAAGTTTTTTTTTATGGATCGTATATTTATATGCATACATGTCAACTCAGAATGACCAGGAATAAAACCAAAGTAGTCTTTCATATCTACACAGTCTCGCAACTCTGTTACCATTTTATTTTCGTGTTTGAAGCGAGTGCCAGTTGTAGTGACGCCTTTAGCACAACAATTTTTTTATATCATCATCACTTCTAATAATAAATACCTTATCGTTGTCCTCTTTACGCGCACTTATCTTTCCATCTTTGCACCAGACGTATTTATATGTGTGTAGAAGCTCTTGTTTGGCTTTCCAAAGCAGCATTTTGTTGTTTCTAGTGAGGGCCTCACGAATGAATACCCTGTTTCCAGCAATGTCGATAGTGGTTTGGGGTAGCACTTCCCCGACTGTAAGGCTGATAATACGAGCCTGTTTCATCCAATCGGCGCGAAATCCATCTTGAAGTTCGACTATCAGTGGACCACCTTGCTCTCCTCGACCTTTCATCCTTTTCATGTTCTTAATGGATACTTCATCTACTTCTACTTTTTTCGCAATTGTTTTTACTATCTCCGTTACGTTCTCATTTTCATTGACAGGCAAACCAGCTATTTCAACGTAATTTCGAAGTTGAACCTGTTCAAGATCCTGGATACGTTGTTCTAAAGCGTTTATTTTTGTTTCTTGATTGATATTTTTATTTACCAATGCTGTATTTTTCTTTTCCAGGTCCATTATCTTCTTCTTAAACTCATCTGTACATTCGCTGATTTCATCAATTTTATCACTCAAAAAATCTAATGATGCAGTAATGTTTGAAAGTTCTTTCCCTATTATTCTTTCTGTCTCCTTGGAAATATCACTTAGTAGTTTTTTCACGTCGATTGAAATGCGCGTTTTCTGATCACTTGAGGCAGACATGTTTTCGTCCTCGTGATCTGTTTCAGGCACTATAAACGAACTCCTCTTCGGTGAATTCTCCAAACAGTTCTTACATGTCCATTCAAGGCTTTTGGTTGCACGTAGCGCTGCAAGTTGTTTTGTTGTTAGTCCTGCACACTGCGTCGTAGCATGAACTACCATATTGCACTTGCTGCATTCTAAACCTGGCCCCTTCTTGGTAATTGTTTTAACACAAGTTTCACATTTAGGCAACATGAGGGTAGTTTGAAGTTTTTATTTATTTTCTACGAAATTATTTTACAACCGACTCGTTAGAGTAACAATCGATGAATGACCTGTTCCGGTTAATCTCCGAAACGGCTAAACCGATTTCAATGAAACTTAACAGACGTACAGAGGGCATTACCGGAGGTGACATAGGCTACTTTTTGTTTGTCTGTCTGGCCGTCTCTCTGTTCGTTCGACCTAAACTCTAAAACATTCAAACCAATTTTAATGAAGTTTCGCAGACGTGAAAAAAGGGTGTGAGAAGTGACATACGCTACTTTTTGTTTGTCTGTCTTAATGTATGTTCGAGCTAAACTTTTAAAAATTTTAATGAGACTATGCAGACACTAAAATAGGTTGTCAAAAGTGACATAGGTAACTTTTTGCCCGTGTGGTTGTCTGTCTGTCTTTTTGTTCCGGCTAATCTCCTAAACGACTAAACTATTTCTATGAATCGTCGCAGACATAAAAAGGAAGTTATCAAAAGTGAAATAGGTTGATTTTTGTCTGTGCGTTTGTCTATCTGTTTGTTAGGGCTAATCGTCGAAACGGCTGATCTGATTTTACTGAAATTTTGCGAACATGAAGAGGGGGCATTGTCAAGAGTGAAAAGCAATTTTTTTTTATTTCCATATAAAAAATAATAGTGTCTGTTAGTCTGTTTGTCTGTTCCGATTAATCTCCAAAACGGTTGACTGATTTTGGGACTGACTTCTAGGATAGCTATTCTTCATGCTAAAATGGCTAAATGGATTTGTAGGAAATGGGGTATAGAAATTTCTTAGGTAGTTAAGTTTCAGAATTTCCTAGAAAGTGTTACAATATTCTGGAGAGTCACGTAAAGGAACGTGACTCTGGGACAGTTAAAGAACTGTCCCAGCACAACTGTGGTCCACGCGAGCGAAGCCCGCGGGCGGAAAGCTAGTATTAAAATAAATTAAGAAGCCGAAATTTGGTGAATACGCTCTCTATGATGTATTAAATAATGTATGAAATGAAATAGCCATTTTGTAAATAACGAAATGTTACTGTAGCGTCTCTTCAATAAGCTGCGTGTTGAAGCGGCGGCGTATATATAGTATAGGCCTTATGTCGACTGAAAACCGCAAATTTATTTCTACGAACCTGTTATTCGTGTCGTCCACAGTACGTGTCAGCATGTCAGCATGTAACACAAGTATTTATATGCATGTGTCGACAATGATAGCCGAGTGGTAGCGAGCTCGCTTCTTGTTTAGAAGGCCGTGGTTCGAATCACAGAGCATGTACCAATGAGTTTTTTCTAACTTATGTATATAACTATCACTGACTCTGGGCCTCAGATAGCACGTTAAGCCATTGATCCCGGTTGCCATCAATAGATGACAGTCGTTAAAATCCACCAATCAGCACGGGAGCAGCGTGGTGGAATAAGCTCCAAGCCTCCTCATCCTGGTTGTATTGTGTGTATGTTTACATGCGTAGCGTCATGTCGATGTCGATATCGATATTGGAATACTTACCATAAAATTCATAGACGGACTATCGTTTGCTTGTCACTTTGCAATGGTTTTCGCAATTCGAGTTATTTAATTTTTTATCTATGTAAATATTAAAGAATATTTCATATAATTAACATAAACAGTTTTTTACAGATTATGTCACACCCTAAATAATACAATTCTTCTACTTACTTATCAACGTGTTGTGGTGGTTATCAACTACATATCCTATGGTCTGTAATGTTGAACCATTTATGAATTTTAGTCTTAATTTAAATTTCATCGAAATTGGTACAACATTTCTATATATTCAAACATTCAAACAAAAATACAGACGAACAAAAAAAATCATTATGTTTTTGAGTTCAGGGGTAACTATACCTAATCAATCCAATACAAATATCCAACATGTTTTATAAACAACAACATAAAATTAGAGGCGGTTCTAAGGAGTGCGGGGCCTAGAGCTAAAAGAACTATACGAGATCTTTTGACTGCGACAGTTAGGCTTGGAGCGACTTCGGATTGGCGAGATATTCCAAAAATATACATAACTTTCCGCTCGCGGCTCCGCTCGCGTGGACAACACAGACACAGTTGTACCGGGACCCCTTTCTTCGGGATAAAAAGTAGGCTACGTCACTCTTCAGCTTATAAACTATAATCTGTGCAAAAACTTATAGCGGTCCCGGTACAACTGTCTAGTCCATACGAGCGGAGCCGCGGGCGAAAAGCCAGTTTGAAAATAAAATATAGCCCGTGTTATTCACTTATAATGTACCTTTCTATAGGTGAATTAAAAAAAATTCTATTATGTAGTTTTTGAGTTTATACGTAACAAACATAAAATCAAATCTTTACGTATTGTACAAGGCCTTAAACCTGTAAAGGCGTAAAGCTACTGGGAGTTTAATAATACAATGTCTCAACGTATATTCGTATATTGTTTTATATTATTATATGAGTAAGGGGAGAGCGCACTCTTAGCTCTACCATAGACGATCGTCGACTCTATGACCGTCTCTTGTTTTCTTCATTCCTCTAATAAAGTTCTTCTGTCTTCCAACTAGTTGGTTGCTTGTTGCATTCTTCATATGTCTGCCAGTGTGTAGCCTGCAAGTGCACAAATAATCGTTACATTATCATATACACAGAAAAAAAAATGGGCTCTTAGATTCCATGTAAAGCACGAGGCCCAGGGCGGTATTTGGAGACGTAAAACCCGACACAAACTATCCAAATTAATTTCAGTGTGAGAGAGTTTGTCAAAATTTGCATGAACTTTTGAATACTTCGAGATCGAGAACGGATGTCTTTCATACCACGGCCGGTCGTTCAACGAAACGACGACTCTAGATTGTTCCCATATTGACGATAATTATTATTGCTTCATTTTGATATATATTCTGTGTAACTATAAAGTATAAAAAGTGACTATTTATACAGACTTGTTGTCCCTAGTATCTATTCATTTAGTTTCTTTTCCCAGGTGAAAAATTTGCTCATGTCTATAAAATATATTAATATACATTATTAAGGAGGGTTGGTACCCTAAATTCGGTACAGGCTATTTTCAATAAAAAATATTAAATTAATTTGAACATATAAAAATGAAAATAAAGTATTTAGGTACATTACAATAATAAAATAATATCGAAATGATAATTTTTTAAAAGAAGTTACACGTCTTGGAGCTATGCAGTAACTTTTGGCACGAAAATGTACCTATAATGGAAATAAAAAAAAAAAAAAAAACATCTAAACGGTCGAATTGAGTAACCTCCTTCTTTTTTGAAGTCGCTTAAAAAAGAGTTGTTTTGATTATTAAAAAAAACAATTTACAGTTTTAATTAGAAATCGCCTGAAACAAAAGGGTGCCAACTCACCTTAGCAATGTTTATTAATATATTTTTCAATTCATTTGCTATTAATACGGCCTTTATAACATCTAAACTTGAATCGTAATGTTGTATTTTACAGTATTAGGCCTTTATACTTTACACCAATCACAAACGAGCATTGTGTTTCTAATGCCCTTAGCTCCCGCCATTATTACATTTGAAGTATCTATGTAATTTTAATCGCAGATGTATTGAAATACGTCAAAACGTCGTATGATGCTCGTACTCAGTAAGCTGGCTGTTATAGTCATTGGTTTATTATACGGCTTCGCTTCGTGCCTATAAACACCTTGACTATAATGATGCAGCTTACCATACTTGCATCATAATGTAGTACTAATACAGTTTATGAACAAAATTTCGCCTGTGGAAACAATTAGAGGTGTAAAAAGAAAAATCGGGATCTTGATGAAGTTAATTTACCATATATAACTGGTTCCGATGGTTTGTCGCCGCGACCGTTTAAGGAAAACCCGTTTATGGCGCGACGTGCAAATACACAGCGAATACTCATCGATTATGTCATTCGACCTACAATGCAAATATTTTTGTAATCTTTTGGACAAACAAACAAGCTGGCAGTACATGAATACACTTTTACTAAGAAATCTTCTTTGAGGTAATTCAAGTTATTTTTGGCTCCCGGCTGAAAGAAGAAGGATGGAAGAAAGGATGTTGCATTCAGAGATCGGTTGTTTTGGTGTCCATGATAGAGAGAATCCTATTTTGAGTACAGTACTATTTGTTTAAAATTGTTTTAGTTGTTGAAATTCGTATTTAAACTTTGGGTGGAAATTTGAGTATTTCATGTTCAAAGATTTTTGAAAATTTAACTCACCTTTAAGGTGGTAAAATAGAGGATGAAAATTTGTACATAAGGGAATTCTGTAATTTTTTATTCATTTAGTTATTGTAGTTCTTTTTGTAAATGTATATACATTGAACCGATTTCAATGAAGTTTCACTCATATGGAAAGAAAGTGGTCAAAAGTGACATTCGCTACGTTTTGTCTGTCTGTACGTTTCTCTGTCTATTCAAACTAATCTCAAAAATGTCTGAACAGATTTTGATGAACCTTAACAGATATGAAAAACTCGTGATCAAAAATGACATATACTACTTTTTCTCTTTAGGTACGTCTGTCAGTCTATTCGACTAATCTCCAAAACGGCAAATATATTTTAATGAAACTTCACAAGTATGAAAAGGAGGTGGTCAAAAATTACATACACTACTTTATTGCCTTCAAAATCTAAATCCAAGAGTCCTGTAGACTCCGATAATGAATCTGTGGTCTAAATTGAAAAAAGTTACCGCCATTTTGAACTTTTTAGTTACTGGACCGATTACTTTCAAAATTGATATCTAAGGGTACCCATGAACTCCGAACACGAATCTGTGATCAAAATTGAAAAAAGTTACCACAATTTTGAACTTTTTAGTTACTGGACCGATTACTTTCAAAATTGATATCTAAGGGTACCCATGAACTCCGAACACGAATCTGTGATCAAAATTGAAAAAAGTTACCACAATTTTGAACTTTTTAGTTACTGGACCGATTCCTTTCAAAGTCGATACCTAAGGGTACCCATGTACTCCGAACACGTATTTGTGATCAAAATTGAAAAAGTTACCGTCATTTTCAACTTTTTAGTTACTGGACTGATTGCTTTCAAAATCGATATTTAAGGGTCCGCGTGAACTCCAAACACGACTCTGTTATCAAAATTGAAAAAAGTTACCGCCATTTCGAACTTTTTAGTTACTGGACCAATTGTTTTCAAAATCGATATTTAAGGATCCACGTGGACTGTATGAGCACAAACGCAATAGGTTTAATCATGGGATCACATAGATCTCGCTAAAACATAAAGTTTGAGTACAAACACGATAGGTCTGTGACAAGTAATTTCAAAGATATGTGCTTTTCAACATTTGGTAACGGTGTCACATAGATCACACTAAAACCTGAAGTTTGAGTACCAACGTCTGTGAATATTAACTTCAAAAATATGTGCTTTTCAAAATTTGGTCACAGGGTCGCATAGATCACGCTAAAACATGAAGTTTAAGTACCAACACCATAGGTCTGTGACTAATAATTTCAAAAACATGACATGGGCTTTTCAAAATTTGGTCTAGTGATCATATAGATCACATCACGTTAGAATAATAAATTTTTGTACCAAAATAACATTTTCTTTCCT
This sequence comes from Luffia ferchaultella, assembly GCA_949709985.1. Classification (NCBI taxonomy): domain Eukaryota; kingdom Metazoa; phylum Arthropoda; class Insecta; order Lepidoptera; family Psychidae; genus Luffia; species Luffia ferchaultella. The sequence continues at coordinate 1,339,779 of OX453261.1, forward strand.
AGTTTCGGAAATATTGACTCTGACGTCGGTATTTTCCGGGATATGAAAGGCATCAATCTACTATTTATGATATTTCTTCTATGGTAGAAGTGATCTCGAATCTCTAAAGTTAGATTATGCTACATCGATTTCTCGTCAAGTTCTATTACATAATTCCAAATTTTTACATTCCTTTTTACTCTGGCTTCAAAGAAATTTTGAATTTGAGTACTAGGAACACTCAGATAGTGTAGATCTATAGACTCGGGGCTGAATGGTGCTGAAATCCAGGATCGTTGCTAAGTTAAAAAACTAATTTCAAACATGGTGTAGGTGTTAAATTATAGTTAATTATTTTGAAAAGTATAACGTCGCTTAACATTAATATGTATTGAATTTTGAAAATTTTGAACTCAATGAAGGTAAGTGACTATATTTTATATATTTATATTGTTTTCATAATTCCATCCGACATTTTTAATTTTAAACCATTTTTAAACAGTGGAGGTATGAATGAATAGTCTCATGAGCAAATAAGCGGTAGCTTGGTAGGTACAACGTTTGGGGAACGGTTAGGCGACTTATAAATCTACGTCGTGTGACGTTGATTATCTATCCAGACAATAATAGATCCATGTCTTTTACACAAGTATAATCTGTGTGAGCGAAGCCAGAGGCGGTCACTTGTGTGTTACAATAAACAATATAGAACGGAACCTTCAGGGAGCGAGTCCGACTAGCACTTGGCCAATTTTATTTTATAGTCCACCTGCATTGCGACAACAAAAATGCGAGCCAAAAAATAAACAAGCCATGCTGTGTATCTGTCTGTATACTAAATATATAAAATTCGTAGGTACTAAAAACTGTATAAATATTTAAAATGTATAGGTATTTCATGTGTAACTTAACAAAACAATTAAAACAAACGATTATAAGGACATATCGTTTATCTCTGATTCTGAAATTTTGTTTCGATGTTTAATGATACATTTTAGATATCTTGATGCTTCTGTTATCTAAGTAGGTATTTAATATAATAGAACACACATAGATTTCATAAGCTAATAAGGATGAGTACCGACCGACCGATAACGGCGTATAGTCCGTCTAACTCTGAGTATGTCATTGTGCTCAGGTTTTTGATCGTTTCGAAGTATGAAACGCTCCATCTTGATGATTTTGCTATTCAAAATAAAAAATTATATTTTAAGCCTTTCACGTACTTTCTCCCATTACTTTTCACATTTATTACCTTTTACTATTTTACTCTACTTATGAATAGAGTTTACGAACATGATAATTTTCTTGTATATTTTATGTATTTTTATTAATGGATTATTATTAATGAACGTTAGTCTCAACTAAAAGCAGAAATATAATTTGTCATTCCGTTCATAGGCATAATATGTCATTTTGTTCATCCAATAGCATTCATGTAAAATGGCATGTTTATAGGTTCACTTCACTCTGTTCGTAGGTTAGTAGCCATGTTCCATACCAAATAATGGTACATCGGAGTTATTTTCTGGAAAGGGAAACTGATTGAAACTACCATAAATTACAAAAATAACATTTAAAATTTTATATTCTATATTGCTAGCTAGATTTTCATTGATCACCTTAGTATAGACATATGTCCAGATAGAGTTTTGGCGTTCAAAATCGTACATAAAAATGTTACCTAACAGTTCGGTTATAATCCACACAAACAGAGACGGTTAGTAGTTACATGGTTAATATGGTATAACGGAAGTAGTCCGTTTTGTCATACACAAGCAAGGTTATCATTGTATCATGTTGTATCAAGACGTATTAAATAATCAAAGGTATGAACCCATATTTCTTACATATATACAGACAAACAGTTTTTTGCTTTTCAGATTTATGTTGTGTGACCTGGCTCTATATTATTTTTCTTTATATACCCCTGCTCCTAGAAACTGCAGAGTCATGATTTTATACTTACTGATATTATAACCATGACGTGATCTGAAAGTTTCAACAAAATCGGTTTTGTTTATTTTATAGTTCTTGAGTCTACACCTTTTACTGCCAAAAATGTAATCAAATTATGGCTGACTATTGGACTTTAAAGGCTGATTACTGGATTGTGGCTGAGTATTTTTGAAAAAGGAATCAATTTGATACAATTAGTATTTTTCTTGTCGGATGAATCGTTTAATCTTTTATTTTATTGTTTAAATCTAACATCGATTTTAATTATCTTTATTTCGTTAACCTAATTAGTGTTCATACTAAAATATTTTTCAATCATATTCTATTTAAAAGGCTGACTACTGGTTGATTTAACCTAAAGGCTTTCGAACAATCGATAAAAATGTGTCTTTGCGAAGAAAGAATCATCTGGTCGGTGGTTTGATAAGTTGGGGAGACTTTTAGTAGACAATTTTAAATAGCTTTCGTGCAACTAGCTGTTAGTAAACTACATAGAGTAAATAAGTTTGACAGCAGTGTTTGGTTTTAATAGAGTCAGAAATGTCACTTCACAGTATAGATACTGTAAAGCGCAATTTCGCGGCGGTGATGGCTGGTGTGCTGGGACTTCGCGGACTGAAATCGGACTGAAACTTACGAAAGATATACCAGCTGAATGTACGTACAAAGTACGAATTGACTAGAAGAGAGCTTTTAGTCAATTCGTACTTTTATGGTAAACTAACATTTATAAGTAAAGCATTGAACAACCATTGGTCAAATGTCATAGGTATAAAAAACGTAAATTGTGCTCTTCAGCGCTCTCAAAAACGTCGGTTCTTTTTCGACTCTGTTTTGGGTTATAGGCTGTGGTTATATAATTACTAATTAGTTATCTATTTAATTACTATAAACATTATCTTCTTGTAGTTACAGATATAACTACGTTGTGGATTAGCTTACCGATTAACCATGTTACCATATAAAAATCGACAGATGTCCAGAGAACGTTGCATCATTTGATACAGAACGTTAAATCTGAAGCTGTCAGTCGGGACAAAACGGACCAATCGGAGGCCCCGACGCGGAGGCGAGCGAACCAACAAAACCCCCTCCGTTACCGATTCTGAGCGAATCTGCGAGTGAGTGCTGTGTGAGAAGCTAGTGTTAAGTAATTTATTCGTTTTTAAAAAGAAATAATCTATTATACAAAATGAGGGAAATCGTTCACATCCAAGCTGGTCAGTGCGGTAACCAGATTGGAGCTAAGGTGAGAGTTTTTTAAGGAAATCCACAATCGGAACAAATCACAATTATTAACATACCTAGCACAGAACAGAGACGCGCGTGAATAACGGACATAACGGTTCTGCGATCCATCGTCGAGATTACGATTTTGATTTGTACAGATTCTTTTGATATTATTAAAAAGTAATTGGATGTTAAATTAAATACGAATTTTGAATACAGTTCCTCAATAACGGAACACAGGTCTATTATAATACATTACATTGGCTTCTTAATTCAAAATTGGAACGTTTACTGTTGAAATTATTTTATCCTTAGTTTTGAGAGTAGGGTTGTAACTAGACTTTTTTTGGGTTAAGGATGCCTAATTTCGTACCTAGTTGATGGCGATTAACCCAACATTAGGGTAGAGTTGACACAAACGTAATGACAAGACCTTTTTTTATTGATTAAATAAGTACACAATTTATGTGAATGTAACATTCTTTTTTCAGTTAAAATTTAAATGATAAGCACAACTTTACAAAGAAAACGTCAGCAGCTGATTTAAAATATTGACGTAGTATTATATATATACTTATTCGTATTAAATTGTATATATGTTCCATATACAAAAATATAGTAATAATATAATAATAACACACACAATCACAACAACGCCAAGGTCCCAAACTAAGCATTAGCTTGTATTTTGGGTACCAAGCGAAGACAACACATACATATAACAACCAAGACCCGGTGCCAGTATTAATATTCATCATATAAATATCATCATCATATATATGTCAACCCACACACTCATTTCCCGAGGGAACAAGAGACGCTATAGATTTTAGCTAAAACATCTCGCTAATGCAGGCTTGTCGACTCTGCAATGGATTTATCTAATTTCATTAATGTAAACCAGGTAGGTAGGTAGGGTAAACCAATTTGCAGTCGGACAAATCTGTGTGCATCTGCTAGTTAATTACATAATGCTTTAATATCTGGATTTGCGGTTAGTTTTTAATTCAGATGCATTCCTTACTAAGAGATTGCTTTATGCGGATAATGGTTCATTGTTGACAGACGCCTTCAATTACGTAGAGTTCTATCATCTTACTTGAATTTGAAGAACAAGGAAATATGCTTATGAGGCCATAAATTAAATTCACAAATCATAGTCTAGTAAAGACGAAATCATAGATTCATGAGTCGCTTTTTTGTGTGAAATTAATTTGTCGTGCCCGCTTTAAGTCGTCCAAGCACATTTAACTATAAACTGTCAATTTTCTGTATTTTTATGGAAACCGGTTTTTACCTGACCTCGACATCATCGACCTCGTACAACTAATTCTGATATGAGTATAATAATACCATGCGTAATAATCAGATTAATGGCTGAATATCGATGTGGCCAAAGCACATTAAAAATATCTGCCTAACTTTTGTCTGCAACTTCACCGGGGTCGACATTTCGTCACTTTTTGATTTCAACTTCCATTCATTACCACTAGTTTTGGTCATGAATTCCAATTTTCATTAGTTTCACGACGAGAACTATCGAGCATTATAAATCAAATTGTGTCGTTTTGTTGCTCCGTTCCGATGGATCAAAAGTCTATAGTAAGAAACGTAACTTTCTCATAAACGATTAAAACCATGCCGCTGATTATGGCTTCCGTGAAATGTGTTTCATATTGTACCGATTACCTGCGCTTGAGCATCCGACCCATCTTCGGTCTATTGATTGCACTGATATCGATCGAGCGATCGCTTCAATTAGGTTCAATTTACACTATACTTTCTTATTTTCAACTTTCATCTGATTTATTGTCTGTTGTTCGTTCATTAGTTTCACGAAAAGGCAGAATTTATCTAATAGGTATATCTTGACATATTGTACAAAGCTTGCGTTCGAATTACTATTTCACATTGACACATTGTTTACCATACCATATCATCAGACTATTTTAATGCTCCACTGCAAGGGCTTAGGCCTCATCTCGGGATGAGGGACTTGGAGCTTCACCTTCACACCACCACGATGCTCCAGTGCGGGTTGGTGGATTTTAACGACTGCCATCTCATGTTGGCAACCGGGACCGACGACTTAACATGATAGTTATGTACATAAATTAAAAAAAAAACTCGTTGGTACGTGCCCTGGGATTCGAACCACGCCTATAGCCAAAAAGCGGACTCGCTACCACTCGGCTATCGCGACATCTCATTGTTTACCTAAACAGAATTATGACAAGAGCATTGTTTTTAAAAAGCGTGGGTAAAAAAAATTTATTCGCATAGAATCACGGGTGCAGCGTTTCCCTTGTAGAATTCTACACTCTACACAAAGTTGACCAGGTTGGAACCTCTTTCGTTCCATACTAAAACAACCTCAACGCGTCTAAAGAAAGTAAATTTAAAAATATATATTAAAATGATATATAATCGTATAATTTAATAATAAAGCCCGCAAACGCATAGCACCGTTACTTTTAATTGAACAATCGTGAATTGGAAATTGAGGGCGTGGAACGCTGGCGAAGAAATCTCGTCGCTGATTTTGACTCTGCTGTAACATAATAGACATTATTTTGAGATGCCTTCATCGGCCTGTCATTTTGGATTCGCGCCTGTTCTCATTCTTTTGTGTTCCAATCATTGCTAGCTTATATGTATGATTCATTGCTTATGCATCAGGTTTCTCAGAATTTATGTGTAGGAAGGTCTTTCGGTTAGAGCATTTTTTCTAACCATCTGTATCAACACGCCTATAAGTGTGAGTATTTATGTGCGGTTAGGTATATCCGAGGAAGTTTACTTAGTTAATATGTTTAAACATAAACAAGAAAGTTACAAAAAATTCTCCTTTATTAGGTTTTTGTTTGCTCATGATGACGTCATACTGTGCTGGTGTATACTTGTAAGTGTGGTAAGATCGTGTATGCACTTGTTGTGTATAAGCATTAGCAGTTATGACTGACCGATTGGCAAAGTGGTTAGAGATCCTAAATGCGAAGCCAAGAGTCGCGGGTTCGATTCCCGTTTGGGACAAATATACACACGCATTGCATGTACTATGAACATGTCTAATTGTTTCGTGTTTGAATGTAAAAAGTATCTATATAGTATGAATTTATTATAAAAAATAATATTTTTGTAGGTCCTGTATAACAGTTGTCTAGTACCCCATTAATACTTGCTTACTCTGGAACTAGATGGTAAGATAAGATGGTAAGAAAGATAACTTAAAATATGTTTTGTTTTTTCACGAAAAGTTATCTCATACTAACGTGCACCACCCATATTAACTACACGGTATTCTAAGTAAGTCAGTTCCTTAGATTACACGGGGCGTTGAACTCGTTCGTCGGCCGCCGTGGTTGTTCTATAAAAAGATTAAACATCCAACCATCCTCAGAACAAGTGCTGTTCTCAAAGACTATCTACTTAAACACTTCAGGAGCTTATTTTAGATTGATCATCGGAAATACAATTATTTTTACTTCTTTTTTTCTTTGATCACAAGAACTTTTAAGTGATTGGTTTCTGTAAGACTTAAAAGCACACCTCACCATGATTACCGAGTTTTAGAAATATAAACTCAAAAGATTTCACTTGCAAATGTGACGACTGACGAAATTTAATAAGTATCTATCTTTGGAGACTAGATTTCACGTTCATGCGTCTTGTTAGATGATATGAGTAGGAAATGAGTGGATGCTGAGATGACGTAAAGCGGGGATGAATGGAAATACATATTGTGTCGGCCAACCCCAAATAAATTGGAATAGAGCATGCAATTGATGCGGCTCATAGTTAGATAGTGTAGTACAAGTTTGATACATTAGTATACGCTTGTTGTCATAACAGTGTTTGGAATGCATGAAAACAATCGTACACAAAGTCCATTGTAACGAGTACATAGAAACCAGGATTTTCTTAGTATAAAGCATTGTGTGCGTAGAACGTTCGCACGGCGCTTTCGTCGTAGGTACCTTCTCTCTTATCTAGTTACGTTGTTGGTCGAAAGTGGCCTTTCTCGAGTGCGATCGAACGCCTACCGATCGCCTTTCACTTTTGGTATTAAAATCGCTGTGCAGTCATAAAATATACTGAGATATTTTTTGTAACGTTGCATCTGTTCTGACGTATTTCGTGTTGATAATTGTCGCTCTATTCCTATGACTGTACTTTAGAAAGGTTTAAGGATATTTTATCGGCGACGATAATATGTATTTTATCTTAGAGCGATTAGACAGAACGTGTTCTTGATCTTCCGGAAGGTCAAAACTACCAGGGAAAACTACCTTCATGTTTCCAGACGGTTAAAATACCGGGTGTTTGGCTGAAAGTTCAAATTTATAGAACGTGATTATAACTAGATAAAAACTTTAAAAAACAAAATAAAAAAAAACTGAAACTTTAAATATGTTTTTCTTGGTAACTGTCAGTTTGCGCCATCTGCTAACTAGAAATCTTTTGTTTAGTTCGGTAAGCTCGACACGATTTATAAGTTTGGACTACGTTCAGCCGGACCCGCGGTATATAGAAACGTCAGACATCTAAGTCTTCCAAGAGAATCAAACTATTGTAGTAACTTCGCCGCGTGTACATCCTTTATTCATAATAATAGCAACTGTCATACTAAGAGATCTTGAGCGCGTCAAGTGTAGGCATTCACACGAAAAACTGTCGAACGTTCCACGAAATTAACCCTGAACCAAAATACTGAACGGGTCCACGTCGATCATATTGCCTTATACGGTTATGTCAGCGAGGCTGCGTGGCAAGATTGCCTCACCCACACGTACACACCTACAGCAGTATATGATATACCTACAGCAAGTTCGCGCCGACCGATGACATCATGCCCAATCGTTGCCACTCTGCCGCCTGAATTTTAATACTCTCCAAACGCACTGCGGTTCACGAGACATTTGTCCTTATTGGTCCATTTATTTCAAGGTTCCAAAGTTGTCGTCGGCTCGCGTCATCTTTTAGACATTTAGATGATATTATTTTATAATGTACCTTGTGATGTCACCTCACGACATCACCCTTCACAAGCAATGAATTACATAGCATCTGGTAAAATAAAAATAGGTATGCATCAATGTATCGAAAATTTTAAACGCAATCCATGTCTACAATGTGAAAATTGTTAAAAACTGTACTTAACCAAAATAATACTGTTCAACCGTTAGTTTCGACTGCCTTAATAAATTAGAATAGTTTTCGTGTTTGAAATCATACAAGTTAAGTCCCTGACCGTACATTTTTATGGGTGTTATTATTTTATACGTATTGAACTTGAATTTAAAAAAAACGACAAAAAATCACGTTTGTTGTATGGGAGCCCCCCTTAAATATTTGCTTTATTTTTATTTAATTATTTATTTTTAAAATGAATATGTAACTAAATATTGTGAAGCGTCTACCTGTTGTCGTTATCAATATCCAGCAAAAACGAGCAAAAAAATCACGTTTGTTGTATGGGAGTCCCTTAAATATGTATTTTATTCTGTTTTTAGTACTTGTTATAGCGGCAACAAAAATACATCATCTGTGAAAATTTCAACTGTCTAACTATCATGGTTCATAAGGTACAGCCTGGTAACAGACAGACAGACAGACGGACGCCGGAGTCTTAGTAATAGGGTCCCGTTTTTTACCTTTTGGGTACGGAATGCTAAAAAGAGAGGCCGTAAATGTGTTCATATTTGAAACAATAATAAACAATTGTTTTCAAAAGTAATGTTAAATTATGCAATGGTATATTTACAAGGAGCACGTGATTCAGAACGAAACAAACCAAATATAGCGTGACGAGGACCATCTGTGGGAGAAATCGCGAAGCAAATAACGTCTTCAAGGCGAATCGGATACGTAATAAGAGAATGTTCGAATGATAATAAGTCAGGTTTCAGCCGGTCGTCTGATTCACACTTATAAGGAGAGATAGGCCGAATATGGGACGACCTGTGGGCGTCGACCGGCGGCAAGGCGACTCCATTGTGCGCCGCGTAGGCCATAACTCAAGCCATTGTCTTGCGTAATCCATTCAACGAGATGTAAGAGTCATTAAAGATGTATTATGTATCCTGTGTACCGTGTAGTCCCGGTTCATTGAGCTCAATTGTCGGTACCGCCGTAAAAGTATTGACGCACATGTTTTCACTTTTGCTTATTCAATGAGTTCCATTGTATGAGAGATTTCAAATGTTTTTTCTGTCTTGTCTGCCTGCAAAAGCGATCTCTAGTTACAAGAGTACAAACTACTCGGGTGAAACTGCCTGTTAATACGGTAGCAAAGCGACTGGTTCGAAAGTAGTCAGTGAGCCACGCTTTACTACGGGATACAATATTTTCTAAGCGCCATACCGTTTTTTGTATTAATTGATCGCAATGAATACGTGTACGAAGTAAAATAATTTATTCTTTCCAGTTCTGGGAGATCATTTCTGACGAGCATGGCATCGACCCCGTCGGCTCGTACCGTGGCGATTCGGACTTACAACTGGAACGTATTAATGTGTACTACAATGAAGCCTCTGGTGGCAAATACGTACCCCGTGCCATCCTTGTCGACTTGGAGCCGGGAACTATGGACTCTGTGCGGTCGGGACCTTTCGGACAGATTTTTAGGCCAGACAACTTCGTTTTTGGCCAATCAGGTGCCGGAAATAACTGGGCTAAAGGACATTACACAGAGGGCGCCGAACTAGTCGATTCAGTTCTAGACGTAGTTCGTAAAGAATCTGAATCTTGTGATTGCCTCCAAGGTTTCCAGCTCACACACTCTCTTGGTGGAGGAACTGGTTCCGGTATGGGTACACTCCTCATTTCTAAAATCAGAGAAGAGTACCCCGACAGAATTATGAATACATATTCAGTCGTGCCCTCGCCCAAAGTATCAGACACAGTAGTAGAACCATACAACGCGACTCTGTCAGTTCATCAGCTCGTAGAAAACACAGACGAAACATACTGCATCGACAATGAGGCACTTTACGATATCTGCTTCCGAACCCTAAAACTATCCACACCCACTTACGGTGATCTCAATCATCTAGTTTCCCTCACAATGTCTGGCGTCACCACATGCTTACGATTCCCCGGTCAGTTGAATGCAGATCTTAGAAAACTGGCTGTCAACATGGTTCCTTTCCCTCGTCTTCACTTTTTCATGCCAGGCTTTGCTCCTTTAACATCCCGCGGAAGCAGACAGTACCGAGCGCTTACCGTGCCCGAGCTCACGCAACAGATGTTCGACGCAAAGAACATGATGGCAGCATGTGACCCGCGCCACGGGCGCTACCTCACCGTGGCCGCCATTTTCCGTGGACGCATGTCCATGAAGGAAGTCGACGAGCAGATGCTCAATATCCAGAACAAAAACAGCAGCTACTTCGTGGAATGGATTCCAAACAACGTGAAGACAGCCGTATGCGACATCCCGCCTCGCGGTCTTAAGATGGCCGCCACCTTCATAGGCAACTCCACCGCCATCCAAGAGCTGTTCAAACGCATCTCGGAACAGTTCACGGCCATGTTCCGGCGCAAGGCTTTCTTGCATTGGTACACCGGCGAGGGTATGGACGAGATGGAGTTCACCGAGGCCGAGAGCAACATGAACGATCTGGTCTCTGAATACCAGCAGTACCAGGAGGCCACCGCCGACGAGGATGCAGAGTTCGACGAGGAGCAGGAACAAGAAATTGAAGATCACCACTAAGCTAGCGCTAGCTACGCGCATCGTTACGCGTTCCCGATCGTATGCCATTTATATTGTGTTACTTTAAGTTCGAGTAACATGTTAATGATTCCTATTCGTTTTTTGAGGATCCGCTTTCTAACTTGTAACAAGCAGAGCCGCACTATTTAACAATGTCAGACAAGAGCCGAGAGCATTTTATTAATATATTCCTCGATGTTCCAATAAGTCAGGTTGCATATAAGATCTGAAATTGTAAGGCTGATATTTTAGACAATACCCGACTATTTATGACGAATCAGAAGTCTTCCAGACCGAAAAAAATGTTTGAATTTATATGAGGGCTTCAGTAACTTATAATTAAAATTGTTCTAAATAAGAATATCATGTATATAATAAATTTTTTATTTATTTTTTTATTTGTATCATTGCACCATTTTGAAGTAATTATTACCTATTACTAAATCATCAGCACATTAGGAACTCGCTAAAGAAGACAAATGGTCGTAAGTGGTCACTTAGGTTGTGATAGTTGACGTACGTATGCGCCGGTGATATCACTGACCTTGATTTTATATATAGTGATGCATGCACTTATTATTTTCCTGCTAGTGATAACGGAATGATGTCAGGTTCCAATTTGTTTAACACATATTTATTGGAGCATATTCACAATAGGAATGACCTAACGTTATAATGTAGTCTCTAGTTTTTGTCCTACAAACTAGTACTACACAATCGATATAACTTTAAATGTCAGCTGACCTCACAAACCCTGAAAGACTCTCCTTTCTTTGTAAGGAAAAGAAGGAAAGGAAAAAAAAGGTAGATAGATCTCAGGCTATATACTATGTATTATATAAGCCTGATGTATTCGCCGAGCGATAACAGTTTTGAAAAAAAAAAAGAACACAACTTAAGATGAAATGAAGAGTAAGTTATTAAGTGACGACCGCTTAGCCTAGTGGGCAGCGACCCTGCCTGCGAAGCTGGAGGTCCTGGGTTCGAATCCCAGGTCGGGTCAGTATTTATTATGATGAATATTAATACTGGCACCGGGTCTTGGTTGTTATATGTATGTGGTGTCTTCGCTTGGTACCCAAAATACAAGTTAATGCTTAGTTTGGGACTAAGGCGTTGTTGTGATTGTGTGTGTTATTATTATTATTAAGTTCTGAACATTCTCAAGAACATAAATCATCTGGTAATAATAATCAGTTGCTTGTAAGAATTACAATGACTAACAAGTTAACAAAACAAATGTAAGTCCACTTTTAATTTTGTATTTGTCAAAAACAAACGACGGAAGAAGAATAATAGTAATAAATTATGTGAATTATAATTTATATACTATACAAAAGTTACATCAGGAACCATAGAGAATGAGTTAGGAACGATATGGTAAAAGTAAGGTGAGAGGGGTGTAGAAATGTGGGGGCCGTATTCCACGGAAGCGTCGAATCAGAGCTTTCCCGCCTACGCTACGGGCGGGTAAAAATTTAAAAATATTTATAATTCTCGATGAATAAAAGTTTAGTCGCTAAAGGTACGTACATCTTAGTGTACCAATCTAATTTTTTTATAATTAAAGTGCAAAATACGGAAATAAGCAACAAACTTTTCGAGTCAGTCGCTTACAATAAAACTCAATGACAGTAGAACATGCAACAAATGTAGGTATTACTTAGGTACTGTAAATTTTACACTAAACCTTTACGTAATTTTATAAAAATTTTTAGCATGCATTAAATTAATTTTTAATAGGATATTCCCACATAACGATATTACTTTTTTAAATAAACCTACTATACCTTCAGAGCTGAACAAATCGCGCTACTCACAAGATCCAATCCATTAACATTAACAAGTATATATATATATGTCAGGTGTATGTAAATACATTTCCCCATTTATTATGTAAGAAAGAATAAAGATGGTAAGTTAATAGATATTTTGGCCGTTGTTAAGGGTTTTGAAAAGGGACTATATATAAATATAGCTAACACACGTTTATGAATACAGTTGCAAGTTTTTGAAAAATTTTGAATGTACTTTACATAATTTTTTTTTTCAGTTTGTATCTAATCCACCTAGGGCACGCGACAAACTTCTAGTTCGCTTTCAAGTCGAAGCGAGTGTACTGCTTCATATATAACATACTGCTTCAACTTCAGAGCGAACTAGAAGGTTGACACGCAATTTACTTACCTACCAAGAGGGTAGACTAAAGGTCAATCCAAAATTTAAGTATACAATAGGCCAAAACAAAGAAATTTTTGGTAAAAAGAGATAGCATTATAAATAGTGTTTATTCACAGATTGCGTTCAACCAGTTAAACCGGGTGTTCGGCTGAACGTTATCCAAACTTGTAGTGCATGTACAGCTTACCGAACTAAACAAAAAGTTTAGTGAGCAGATGGCGTAAGCTAACGGTTACCGAGAAAAACATGTTTAAATTTTCATTATTTTTTTTACCACTTGTCTATCTTTTTTGAAATTTTTTGATTATTTCAGTAAGTTGATAAGGAGCTTCGAAGTTTGGAGTACGCTCAGCCGAACACACCGTATAGGTAGGTATGGGCACTGTCTAAATGGGTCGATGCATATTTTTGTAAATATTATAGCAAGTGGGCAGAATTGAGGTCAGTTGAAGGTTAATTCTGTTGAAAGGAATCGTTTCAACGCCCTTTGGTGCCCAAATTCATCTATTAGGGTTCCTTATCAACTAAGTCGACGGGATATTACGTGATAACATTACGTAATCTCTAGCAACGCGATAATTTAGAACGAAATTGTTAGAACAAAATACCATTTTAGCGCTTATTTCAGCAAAGGCAAAAATTCAGAACGTGTATAATATATGATTTGAGTTCGTTTTTATCGTCGACTTCAACGCGATTATAAGGGTTCAAATACCATACCATGCCACCAGCAAAAGCAAATACTATTCCATCAACCCATCATAAACCATTTAATGCCCCACTGCAGAGGCTTAGGCCTACCCTCTGGGTATGAGAGCTTGGAGCCACCACGCTGCTCCAGTGCGGGTTGGTGGATTTTAACGACTGTCATCTATTGATGGCTACCAAGACCGACGGCTTAACGTGCTCTCAGAGGCACGGAGTCAATGATAGTTATGTACCTATATGTGCATAAGTAAGGGTTCAATATATAATAAGAGCGGCGCTATAATTACAAAATATAATAAGTATAACGTTTTATCCTTTCCACCAGTGACTTATCCTTTGAACGTTACTTATAAGCTTCAAACTTTATGGCGGATCAGAATACAACACTATAGGCGCACTCTTTTAACTTGTATAATGACCCTGAAATTTCAAGGCGGTAGATATTATTAAATATTTTTTGTGACTCACTTAACTGTATATACTTACGCTAGACATGCTCAGCTGCTCACATGATGCCATATAAAAACAACTAAAAAGAACCTTAGAGTATAGAGTAGAGGCAATCTGCGTCTCGCAACATTAATAACTCTGTAGGAAGGAGCATACAATTTAATTATCCTGGTCCTGGCTGCTGGAGTTCCAAATTCTTTGATCTGAAATTATTACCCCCAAGTGATATAGAAATTCTACTTCTAATTGCTCTATCGGTAAAGATATGGAGGACCAATGATACTAAAGGAAATAGATCTCGCACTAGAGAGCCGAAAGTGAGGAACTAAAATTCCTACAATTGTAGTAATTTGATTTAGTGGCCTATTGGCCTTTCCTTCCTTTCTGTATCACATGTTTTCTATCAAATTTTACACTAAGTTTTATTGTGCTTATTGAATGTATCTAGGTCATTGCGGATCGATTTTCAAACGCTGTACAGTACGAAGGTGCCTCATTCTTGTGGAAAAGCTTATTTCTCTAAAATGACAAACATATATGTGATTTCAGAGTAGGTATAGGTACCTACCTCTAGCACGAAAGAATTAAAATCGTATGCATAGGTATTTTAGGTTTTTGATGATAGGTACCTATCTAACTACCCATCTCTAGCTACAAAATTCCAATCCTGGTTAGTTAGTAGGTATCTAACTATAGCAATAAAAAATTGCAATTGACATAATATAGGTATCCGAATACCTGATACGGTTGAAAATTTTCTATTGCCTTATAGACCACTTTACTACATACACTTTACAACAAAATACCTTTCTCACGAGTGAGTAAGTACCTATGTATGTATAGTTCGCCTCAAACTTTATGGCGGATCGGAATACAACGTCATAAGCGTGCTTGCGCAGGTTCTGTCATATACCCCTCGCTCCACTGCGTCCCGCTGCACCTAAATCTGGTTACTGCGACGCGACTCGTGTCTATGTTCACATCCGTCATAAAGTTTGATTGGAACTATACCTACATTTAGAGTGGATAGACCGTCGACCGATGGCGTATTTCAGATATATCGCGACGCGCCTGTTTTATACATGTTTGTGCACATAAAGCAGATGAGAAAAGCTCACCTATCATCAAATGCGAAGTGCCAGATTACACGATATAAAAAATACTGTCTGCCTTAAAAAAATATTGAAAGACGATTATTTCATAGTTCCTGGCGATCTATGAGGTAGATAGGTAGGTACCTACCTGGGTTTGCATCAAGCCGCCCCATTCCGTTTCAAGGTCTCGGGCGCGTACGTTTACTACAGCGATAAGAAGGCAACCAAACGTTATAAAATAACACTGTAGATAAAATAATTTCTTATGAAAATGTAACCCATATTTTTTATTTACGCAATGAGGTATATTGGTGATCCCTAACATCTAGAAAAATTTTGGTCGATTACTAAAATCTCATCCTGTATACTAAACTAAATAATATTTTTTTACGACAGCTAACAAGTAGGTAGGTATTATGTGAGTAACTTTTTTGTTTATTGTACCTACTTATTGCAATCGAATCATTTAGTTTGTGAAAACCGGCCAAATGCGTGTCGGATGATATAAGTATTTGTTTTTTGAGGAAGATTTTTACTTACGCGTCACACTAATTTCTATTTACATTGCTGCTATGTAGAAACATCAGTGGCGTATATTTATTTGCTCAAATTTTTGTAGTCACGATGCGGTATCTCTATGAAACAATGAATAGATAGCGGCGTACTTTCCCAAACGAGGCCACTACGTCGAAATGGCCTAGTGTTGACGCTGCCACTTTTAAAGCTGGGCAGCAGTGTCTGGGTTGGTACAAAAGATTATCTGGAGGTAGTGTTTAGATTTTTTTCAGAAAACATTAATTATGTTTTATGCACCAATTACCTAATGTTACTAATTTAAAAATTTAATTAACGCATTCACGTCTGTATCCATATGTAACCAATATTCTTATGTAAATAGCATAAACAAACACAAACATGTATGCTGTATATATAGGTAGGTGCAGATACAAAGCGGCCATTTTGGGTCGCGTATTGAGAGTTTACTGAGGGAGAAAGCTGGATGAGTCAGCTTCGTTCGATTACACAATCATGTTCATTGAGTAGTACCTAGTCTGAGTATTTCACACCTCTGCTCTGCTCTGTACGGAATACGAATATTCTGTCTGTACTATACCTACGTAATTAACAAACAAATTATGTACTAAAGTGGAATTTTAAATTAGCTAGGCTATATCAGGTGCTGATCATCGATATGTGCTAATGCTATTTTGTTAAACAATGATTATGCAAGCCAGTCGGTGTTTTTGGTAGATTTCTGAGGTCATTTTTAATAGTAATTCAAGATGATATACCTAGTAGGTTTGTTAAAAAAATACACCTTTTCGATACGCCTCGTCCATTTGTCATTTTTAGGGTGCCTTATACAAGGGGTATTAATGGAAGCCCTATTATTAAGCCCCCGTTGTCCGTCCGTCCGTATAAGACGTGTTTTTTCTACGTTTTTGGTGATTGGTGGTTGTAAGATAATTTCATACGTTTTAAATTTTTATGAAGTAGGTATGTACTATATGGCCGCTGTAACAACAAATATAAATAAATATACTAAGTTAAAAATTAAAGGGAGTCCCTGTACAAGAAAGGTGTTTTTTTTATATAATAGATAGTTAGGTTTAGGCTGATACCTTTTTTGGCATGATTGAAAAATAGTCCATTCACTTTAGACATAAAAACAACAAATAACTCTGCGGGAATATCCTAGTTTGCTGAATTTCTGTACAAATCTTCGTTTGGGTAAAAAGTCTCCCTCGGTATCGTGCCGGGTCGCAACATGTTCATGGTCTAAAGTCCCAAACACGAACACCGAGACAAAAATTTTATCTCGTGCCGGAACGAGATGTCTATATAAGTGACATATAGATAGAGCTATCTTGCTTCGGCGCGGTGTTTATGTTAGCCCGGCATGTCAGTGGCTTAACGGTCAATGGGGATTTTTATAAAAATATAAATTATTAAGTTCTCTCTAAAAATTAAAATCTAAAGTAACATTTTGACAGTCCCTTGTCAGTACATTTACGAAAATATAATTTATGTACATAAAAACTTAAATGCTTTCTCTAGGGTGGGTGATGACCACAACTTAAATACCTACAGGGCATAAGCATATGTTATCGATTCCCAGGTTCGGACTTTCAAAAGTTAATAATTCTTTCATGGGAAATTGTATCCGTTTTTATAATAAAATTCCTAAAGAAATGTTGAACTTAAATTCATATCAATTTATAAAGCGAGTTAAAGTCCAACTTATGAATAAAACTTAGGTACTTACTATTGTATTAGCGAGTATTTAAATAATAAGTGCGCATATACATCATTGTAGTAGTTGTAAGCATATTAAAAAAAAACAACTAAGAAAAACATATATTTAAATAAAATAAACAGGGAGGAGTTTCTTGCCGGTTCTTCTCTTTCTAGTTTTTGAACCGGTACCTAATCAATTCATTTTGACTTTCAATAAGTGTGTGTAAACATCTTATATTGAATAAGTGTCGTGATAGCCCAGAGCGCAACGAACCTGTCTCAAATTTATAAGGCCCCATAGGGCCATGGTTCGAATCCGGGCGTGTACCAATGAGTTTTTCTGACTTAAGTACACAATATCACTGACACCGTGCTCCGGAGGGCACGCTAAACAGTTGGTCCCGGACGCTGTCAATAGATGGCGGCCGTTACAGTTCCCAACCCGCAGTGGAGCAGCGTGGTGGACTTAAGCTCCAAGCCCCCCTCCTCTACCTGGGAGAAGCCTAAGCCCCTGCAGTGGGGTAAAAATGGACTGATGATGATGATAATGATGATTGAATAAAAACTTTTTGAATTTGAATTTCTCCAAAAAAATGTTATTATTTTTTTGTGAAGAACTTTTTCCGAGATAGGGGATACATTGATTCTCTCATTACATCAGAATACAAGCAAGAAGACGCTTAAATACTATTTTGGCACAAGTCGTCTCGGATATGGTTTCATCAAATGTCAATGCATTCGGTACCTATAACCTCTTGAACTCGATGAGATGACAAGTGGTCAAACTGTGGGGGTAAAAACTGTGACGCCATTAAAATGGCGGTACAAAGAAAACATATCGTGTGGAGTATCAAATGTGATTTGTGAGTAGATCACAAATATATAACATATAACAATTTCACTACTTGGTCAAACGAAATTATAAATGGCAAACAACTGAATATCTTTCTTATAGCGTCAAAAAATATTTTATCAGAAATTTATAAAAATAACAGATGGAAATCAATTTGAATTACAATTTACAAAAGGTGATAATGTAAATCTGCAACCAATACACCCAACATTGAGTTATTTACCCAATTCAATTATATACCTTTTGGAACATATCGATTTATGTATTTATTTCCATTATTTTTATTTCGCTATAGTTCTTAAGATATTAATTTAATTTGTATAGCGTAAAGGACAATCATAATGTGCATGAAATGCGGAAGGTAAAGAACGTATTTATGTTGATAAGGATTAATACTGTATCCGTAAAAATTGCTTTCCAATTACCTCATTATATGACACCAATTTTTTAAACATAAAAATAGGTACATTAAAATATACATAAAAGATAGACATATGCCATCGCGGACTTTTCTTTAGTCCTATAAAAGGCTAATAATTCCTCTATACATTAGGATTAGCCAGCGTTTTCGTTGAAACCTCCCAGCCAGCTTGATTTTTTTCCGACTT
This sequence comes from Luffia ferchaultella, assembly GCA_949709985.1. Taxonomy (NCBI): domain Eukaryota; kingdom Metazoa; phylum Arthropoda; class Insecta; order Lepidoptera; family Psychidae; genus Luffia; species Luffia ferchaultella. Next base: position 1,358,796 of record OX453261.1, read on the forward strand.
CTTCAACAATAATCGTCATATTTCTACAAATTTCCACAAAACATTAATACATTATACACGTAAACCTTTCTCTTGAATCACTCTGTCCATTGGTGTCAAAGATATGCCAATACATTCCGCAGTTTTTGAGTTTATCACATTCAAACAGAAAGACAGACGCGGCGGGGGACTTTATTTTATAATATGTAGTGATAGTACATACTGTTGTAATTAGTAAGTGTGTTTTTATTTAGAGGTTAGAGGGGACTGTAAGGAATAACACTTATTAGTACTTGCAGGAGTTGCAGGATCCCTAGCCTATGGTATCGTAGTGGAACCTGGAGTGCCGTGTAGTCCTTTAGGAGACTGATCTAGGGGATTTTAGTGGAACAAGCGCATAAAGTATTTCACCTGGTATGGTATTTGTGCAAAAGATATTCATTATAATTAAATATATTTAGTTGGGTATTAACAAGGTGGTCAATAACCTTCCATGAGTAACCATATTACATGAAATTCTGTTGTTTCTAGGTTAGGGCCACACCCTGCAAAATTAGGGGGATTATGCTGCATAATACGCTATGTTAATATGGAAGCGATTTTCTATGCTATTAATTAACGAGTTTTATAACTTAACAACTTAATTTTATATTTTGTTTTATAAGAGGGGTATTGAGGCAGGTAATTGAATATCGATGAATTAACAAATATAAAATGGTATGATTTTCTATCAAGATTGCGACTACTCAAGGTTATAAACGCCCGTTCGGACAGTGGCCCATATGTCGAAGCGAGTCTCGTAAGAGATATGGGTAAACGCCCGCTGCCCTGCCTTTCACTTAATTATCATAACACGCTGACCGATAAGACGCGCATATTTTTCGTAAATAAACATTCGAACAGTAAACAAACAAGCGTCACCGCTCAGCAAAGCCGCTCAGTGACTATATTTTGAAGAAAAAAAATAGGCCTATGAAAACCTGTATAAAATACAAACTTTGTACTAGGTGCAGATAAAAAACAAGAAATTTATAATTTATGACAGACTTTGTCATTCTTTAAAATAGTCTCACGTATAATTGTCCCGTAAATTGTATTTTATTTGGCGCCAATGTATTTTGAACAAACAACGACAGATGGCGAAGACTTCATCGTTCCTTCTCGTAGACAGTATACAGTATACACTTTCGATTTCGATTCTATAATCGAGTCTATACACTTCCCATTATTAGTTTTGTTCTAGAAAGCGCGGTCGAAAACAGAAGTTTACCGATAAAATTTGATGTGATTTTTCTGTAAGGCTCTAGAACATTTGAACCTTCTAATATAATAAAATGAACTTGACATCCGACGAGTCAGTGAAGTGTTATAGCGAAACCAACAGAGGAAATATAACAGAATTGTTAAAGTCCAAGTGACTTGCGGGTTTTATAGTAAACGTCACGGCGTCAATAGATTAGTAGATTAATTTTGCTTAAGTACAAGCTTTTCGCCCGCGGCTCTGCTCGTATGGACTACACAATTGTATGTTGTACTGGGATCCGTTTTTTTTTTCGAATAAAAAGTAGCCTATGTCACTCTTCAGCTTATAAACTATATCAATGCAAAAAATTTTAGCGATCCCCGATACAACTGTATAGTCCACGCAAGTGGAGCCGCGGGCGGAAAGATAGTTTGAGAATAAAGTATAGGCCACATTCCTTAACTTATAATGAAGCTTTCTATATCATTATCATCATCATCATCAGTGCCTCTCCTTCAGCCAGTTATGCAACTGAAAGGGATAAATTCCGATATACCGAAGGGGGCGTGGTTATGGGTGGGAGTGTAGGTCGTCGCAGCTTGGAAGGGAATTAAGGGGATCTTTTTATATTGACCGGCTTACATGCAACCTGTAGCCAGAGCCAGAAAGCGGGAGAGGTGGATACATATTATACTGTGTACATGTATAAATGGTGAGAGGATAAAGCTGCATTTATTATTCTTCCTCAGGTGTTTCGTTGTGTCTCTGGAATTTTGTGTATTTAGCCACTGCTTCTTTTATTCCTTGTCTATCTCCTGCTAGCCGGATCTAATCCCGATGGCTACGCTTGAAGTACTGCATGTCTTGGTCCAGAGAATACCTCCAGGTGAATATTGGTCTGCCTATTTTTTCCTGATGTATACCTACTCAAGTGCTGCATTTAGAGTTAGAGTTATGGGTTAGTATTTACTGCAATCGTGGGAGTTCGTTTCTTCGGGGCTTCGATCGTTAACTAGGTGTATTGGGTTTCGGGGTTTGACTCTGTATTCATTGCCATTATTTTTTAGTGTTGTTCTGCTCACGTTCACTGGACGTCGCCAGCTGTTCAATATACATACCGGTAACTTATAGGTGGTTGAATGAAACGACCGAAATGTGGTATCTCTGCTGTAATAGACATTACTGTCAGTTTTAACTCTACAATGTAACGGTTTTCATGACATTGTGCTAAATGCAAGGAAAACTATTCGAACCGCAAAAGTACATTTATAAAGGCGTCTGTGGTTAGATTTTTTTTTATGGTTAGATTTATTCGCACACATAATACCAGCCAACAGTTTTTACCACAGAAATAATAATGGGTTAGAAATGTTATTTATCCAAGTTATTTTGTTGTTCAACTTTGAACAAATAAACTCATGATATTGGTTGGTTTGTTATATATTTTTGTTGTTGGCATAGTTATGGAACCCTACCATATGCGTGTATATCGCTCCGAATATCGGCTCCGTATATCGTTGGGAAAGCTGTTTGACATGAGTAACACTGAAAAATGATTGCAGTTGGTTTTCAGGGTTCTGTAAGGTACCAACGGAAACCCTATTACTACGTCTCAACCTTCCATTCGTCCGTCTGTCACAGAGCTGTATCGTCTGAACCGTAATAGGTAGATATTTGAAATTTTCCATTCCATCCCACCAGCCAATTATGCCCTACTGCAGGGGCTTAGGCCTCCCTCCTAGGGTGAGGGGGCTTGGAGCTTAATCCACCACGCTGGTCCAGTGCGGGTTGGTAGAGATTAACGACTGACATCTGTTGATGACACCCGGGACCGACGGCTTAACGTGCTCTCCGAGGCACGGAGTCAGTGATACAAATCAGAGAAACTAATGTGCCAGTCCGACTTGTAATTTTTTTTGCAAAAAAAAAAGTACATGGTTTTCAGATCAGACCAAAATTAGGTTCATACGTTTTTACTTTATTAAATATTTTGATACTTCATAAAAAAAATTCAATGCGTGGGTTTTTTTTTCGAAATTGTTTAATTTTTCGCAACACGTTCAACATGAAACTAATTGCATTTTCGTAACGTAACGTAACGAAATCGAAAACGTAATTAGTTTCTTGTTTAACATGCAAACAATGAACAAATTTTTTGAAGTCATATTCTATTTATGTAATATTGAACTAACTTGATGACAATTTTCCGTTCTGGTAAAATACAAAAAAAAAATCTGAATAATAGTAAGCACATCGCGCATCATACGAAATTACTAGGAAAATTATCATGACTGTCAACTAGTTCACGAGTTATAGCCGATCAAGTTGATGCGGAGTTCAACTTTGAACGAACTTATGATTAGCTGCGGAACCCTACCTTAGTCCGACACGCACTCGAGCGGATGTTTTCTTTGGCGAAATAAGAGGCCACCATGTTAATATTCACAAATATCATCGAACGTTAATAGGGGTAACGTTATCTTTTTACTCCATTTCCACAGCAGTTAGCTTTGGTGAGTTTCAGACGGTATCGATCCAGACTTCCGTAGGTACCCTAGCGTACCGCCATTGCGTGTATTGCTGTGGCCACGCCTATCTATGTTCTGAATTTTCAGCCTAAATAATATGAATTAACTTTTTTCGATATAACAGGTTTAGGAAAAGAAACTAACTGACTGACACAACTTAAACGGCTGGGTCTAGAAACTTTAAAAGGACAGAGGTTCCATATGTAACGAAGGTAAACACTAAAAATGTATATTCAGAATGCAAGCAGTCCCCTGCAAAACATCAAGATCGGTTCGGTGGTTTAGCCGTGAAAAGGGATATAACAAACATGCAGACAATATCAGCTGTAAAAAGTAGCCTATGTCAGTTTTTAGCATTGCAAGCTATTGCCCTTGCGGTAGAAAAGTACGCTATATTTTTTCTCATGGTTCAAGTTATCACTAGGTCAAAAAACAAAATAGATTTCGCAGTTTAGCTATGAGAATGGAACAGACGGACATTAAAACTACCCAAAATCAAATTACCAGTATCATCCAATACAATGCGGACGAAGTCACAACTGACCAATGGCCGAGTGGTTAGAACTCTAACAGGTGCCCTAACTGCGGAGGTAAGGGACGTAAAGGTCGCGGTTTCGATTCCCGCCCGGGGCAAATATTTGTGTGCGTGAGCATGTCTATTTGTTCCGTGTCTAGGTGTGAAAATTGGGGTGCATGGAAGTCCAACTGAAGAAGTGCAACTACCGTTATTTTTTTTTTCGTGAATTCGATGATTTCCAAGGCTTTGTAACTTCTAAACTTTGGGAGTATGAAGCTTCCAAAATTAGGTACGTGTTTTTTAAGTCACAATTTTTTTGGAATGCCCGCGCCGCCGGGGTCGCCACAACGAGGAAGACGTTCATCGAATTCAAGTCAAAAAGTATCCATAGTTTACGTATATGTCACCTTAAGATTGTAAAAACCATTAGTTTATTTCACGTTAATGAGATTGTAAACTTCTTATTAACTGATTTTAGGAACATCATAATCTCTTGAAGCTTTTGGGTGGCTCGTCGCTCCGCTCCTCTTCGCTCCTTGCATTGACGCAATCAAAACCTATACTTACATTGTAAATAGGTATAGTGCCTGTTTACAATCTGACGGTGTATCAGTTGTCTAGTACTACTCCATAATCAGCATACCTAATACTTATTTTGAGACTAGATAGCGCTGTATGGAATATCCCAGGTATTATTAAGTAGTACCTACCTATATTTATATGTATGGTATTAAAAGAAAGTTTATTTAATATTACGTACATACGTACAGTTACTGCCAATTATGTAAGTATTGTACCTACGTATTGTATCATAGTACTTAGGTATGTCAAAGCAATTTACTTGTGTAAAGAATATTTTTGTGTGATTAATTTTGACTTTATTTATTTTAATTAAGTTACTATTTCTGAGCTCCAGGTTATATTAGGTATATTATAGAGGCATTTAAAAACCAATGAGAAAAATATTATTAAATTGAATGCATGTTTTCAGACCATGTGGAAAATTCTACTTCACAGTTCACAGTAATACCTATTTCTATTTGGTCCACGGCTTACCTATATTTTTTTGCTAATATTTTTATTGTCACAACGCGGTATACATATCTATGTCGAGAGCTCTGGTGTACCGATGGGATTCTCCAATGCTTGAGCGTTGGGTGCGTCTTCATGCGGACATGTAGACTGCTCATGTTGTTTTTCTTTATACCTTAATAAATTGTTGTAACCTAGTCTTTATACTAACATAAGTACCTACTTAATACTAACAACTTTGTATACTTATGGACAATGTCTGAAATAAATTATCATTATTATTATGTAGGTACATCAATGATCTTAAATTGTAAATGGTAGTAAGTTATTAACATTGCCTATGAATCCTAGGATTCTTTGAAAATTCAAATGCAAAAAGAATACCGCGGGAACACTGCATCTTCCAAATTAAATTCCTATCTCATTTCACTAGAACAATAAATTAAATTAAAGCCAGGTTACAAATAAAATACGTTTCTATGCATTAAAAATTGAAGGTATTATTGTTATTCGTATATATTGTCGAATTAACGATCACATAACGATTGCCAAATTAAAACAAAAGACTATCATTTTCAAAAAAGGACATCAATCGATTATGACATAAACGAGTGAGTGTACGATGAATCAACAATACAGTGCTGCCAACCACACTAGTGGCCCACCTGGCGTTGAAAACGACGTGTATCTTAGTTTACTGTGTTATTTAGTAGAATAAACATAAACTGTATGTGATTTTAACTTATTTTAAATTATGAAAATAGGTCATTTCACCATAATAACACAGTGAATTTATAATTCTTAGAGGGAAATCGTATGAATAGGTTTTAAAGGTTGGTATTATGCGTACCGGAATCAAATAGCTGTGCCTTTAGAGTTTAGACCAATGAGAAAAGGTCTGACGACATCAATGGAGCTGCTCCTAGTAAAATATCGATAAAAACGCAAAGTTCGTTATACAGTGTTTCTAAATACAATATATTCATAATATACAATGTTTTTTTTTACTTCACAGAATTATTTGTATAACAATCCTATAAACATGGGTGTATACAGAAACACCGCGTTGTGGCAACAAAAATGTGAGCCATAAAATACATTGGAGTAGAATTTCGTATGATCCATATGTAAAATTCGCACTGGAAAAGAAAAAGATGTCGAGATAATATTTTATGGGTGATTCAACAGTTTTTTAAACAATGATAATGATGTGCGGTCTATTTAGTAACTGAGAATGAATTTATGCTCACGTTTTCGAAGTATGAGAAGCTGTATCTTGATTATTATGCTATCTAAGCCTATAAAATGTAAATAGTATTTTCTTAATCATATTACTCAAAATAAACCGTAACCAATTAACGACAACGACCGCTCAGCCTAGTAGGTAGCAACCCTGCCTATGAAGCTGAAGGTCCCGGGTTCGAATCCCAGGTCGGGTCAGTATTTATATGATGAATATTAATACTGGTACCAGGTCTTGGTTGTTATATGTATGTGGTGTTTTCGCTTAGTACTCAAAACACAAGCTAATGCTTAGTTTGGGCCCAGTCGTTGTTGTGATGTATATACATGTTATGCTAATTTATCCATCCTACGGGGTCAAAATTTACGTTATCTGAGCTGGCGATGAACACGACTTTGAAATAAATAAATGAATCTTACTCGCTTTTACACGCCTAATGCAAATGAGTTAGCGTTACGAATCACAGATATCATAGGTAGATATTATGCAAAACAGTGTGACTATTTATTTGTAATGAAAATATGATAATAATAATGAATATGTACTTAGTTGTCACCAACGTGGTTTTATCTTATTACACGATAGGTGCCGTAAGAAAATACTCTACTTTTTAAAAATAATGCTTTCTTTTTCTTAATAACTTATTTGTCTAGATATCAAAATTATCAAAATGTTATCTAAAACACAACGACTGACCATACGTTATTATCATACTCTCTATTTCATTCTAAGTAATCAATTAGGAACGAACGAATGCGAAAGGTAATGAAGACAGTGGTCATGACGTGGTGTCTTTACATTTTTCTACTATGATTACACAATCTTTTATTTATATTTGTATAGTTTAGATAACAAAGTGTCATGACATACGCAATAAAATGCTTTAGACAAATCGTAGGATAAGCCATGTGAATTCTCTCATGTATAAACTGCTATACTCCTTCTTAATAGCTTAGTACCTATAAATTTTATTTACTTTAGTTTTACGTGTCTAATATATTTTTCTTAATTATTTCTTAATTCAACTTTAAGTAAGTTTATAAAAATAAAATAATCAATGTCGCATTGCGTCAAAGCATATCGATATAAATTCACGACACTACATCGACCAACGCTTTATACTTCCCTAGCGAACGAAACTCATTTTATTTCATTCTTCGTTCGACCGCGGTACGACGTGGTTAAAGACAAATTTTTTATAGTGTTAAGTATTAAATAGTTCACAAATAACAAAATGAGGGAAATCGTACATATCCAGGCTGGACAATGCGGTAACCAAATCGGCGCCAAGGTATTTTTTCTATGACTTTTTTTATTCGTAATTTCGGTTGCCACTCGCTCGTGCAGCGGCCGGCATTTTGTGACGCTCACTGGCTAGATGGAATTTCATTTTCTGTTAAGTGGGAAGAAAAATATAATGTTTTATGTTTTGAATTCCTTTAAACAGGCTGTTCAAGCTAATTTTTTATATCTATTTGAATTAGACATTTTAATTGTACCTAATTTGGTAAAATACCTAGTTAAATTTTCGTTCATTTCTCGCCTAGGTAGTAATTGGTTATTGACTTTCTTTTAAATCTTATTCAAACAAGAAAAAAAACAAGAATCGACCACACCTATATTTTTCACTAATATGAGAGTGATGGAGATTTATTGATCTGCTATAAAGAAGTAACGTAGGTAGGTACTGTCGATGCTCATAATATGCCGCGCATAGTAACACGTGTTTCGTCGTTTGTCAAACCTATTTTTAATTAAAAAATCAATTCAAGAACACGTTCATTAAGTGTACTTTTTACCTTAATGGATTTTATACAAAACATCCTAGATATCGAACGGTAGAAGCATCTTATTGTCGGTAGATAACTGTACCTGCCGTTAATGCATGTAACAGAATTAAATATCGCTCTTGAAAATGTCCAGAGATCAAGTTTAATCTAATCTACAAACGGCCGATATCGTTTTTTTTTTAAGTATATGTATTCCCACTATATTATTTCCGTTAAGGGTAACGCGTCCTCTGATAAGGGTTAGCCAATAGGAGGACGCGTTTTATAACGTTCGAAATTCAAATTTCCAAAGCTGTGGATTATCGGCTATTAATTGCGTAATTTTTTTTTTTGTAGCAGACATTTTATAAATATGATTATTTTGTTTGAAATATTTCGAAATAGGAGTTTTTTGGTACTGGTCTATATTTTTTTACATGGCATGGCCTGTCTGGTTCCATTACTGTTTTAGCAAGATTTAATTTATTAAGTAATAATAAAAATGAAAGAGGCTTTATCTAGGTATTTGTGTGTTCTAATTACAATGTTTTCCATATAGGTAGTTAAATTTATAATTATAACATGGATAAAGGTTCTCAACAAAACCTAATATTTTAACATTTATTTATTTTATAGATTAAATTCATAAAATTATTCTATTGTATTTATTTGATTTGTATCTATAAATGTATCTATTTACATGTTAAGTATTAATTTTGTTAGCTTCAGTAGGTATGAAATATGTTGGATTAAGTAAAAGAAAATGAATGGGAATTGCCAAGTACTAGGTAGGTACTTTTGAGTATGAGTGAGTTACCTAGTATGGCCTCATAGATTTTCTTTCTGGCCATTTTTTTGTGTAGGTACTGTTCTGCATCATGCTAAGTTATCTTGATATAATCTTTACTTCTTCCAATATATAGATAGTAGTACTAACCTATTCCGTGTATTTACTGTAGAGAGTCAATTATTATGGTAAGATCATTATTAAATGCATTCATGCAATAAATGTGCTCATGCATAAAATACGTTATTAACTTTCACAGTTTTAAATATTAAGTTCTATTGCAATACCTTCAACTTTTAGTTTACTTACTTGAGTTAGATAATACCTACAATGATTATAGTGATGGACTTTTGGTCAACGGTGGCTTCATCAACAGCCTGAGTAGGCTGGAGCCTAGGATGGCAGATTTTAGAACTTTGCATATTTCATGTACCTATATATCTACAGTGTTTATATTTGAAATTACACCATTTTTATCTGTCTATTATTATTTAAAATACAAAGTTTGAATTTGTCTTGTTAGCTGTCTAGATTTTTAGTTCAACATAAGTGGAAAGCGTCTTTTAATTGAAATGTTGAAGAAGTTATTAGAGATTTTGGGCCAGCTTTTCAGTGCTGCCTGAGGAAAATTGTATTCATAACAATGATCAATTTGTTTTAGTTCCTACACCCCTCCCCCTATAAGTCCGATGAAATATTTTTTAACTTCTCGTCGAGCAACATTGTGAAGGGCTACCGAAATTCATCTAGATATCAAAATGAAGTAAACGATATGATTTAGCTTTTATTGGTATGGCCAGTTCCAGTATGGTTTTCCAAAACTACCACTCTAAAAGTATCAGTGATAATTTGTGGGGGTGGAGGGGATATGAAACCAACTTAAAGAAATTTTAGAGATGCGAAAAAATTTTTAAATTTAATTGAACCTAACCTATTATTGGTTGAGAAATGGTGGACAATCTACCTGTTTTGACAGATTTTTAAATATCTAGTAAAGCTTTTAGCTTCTAACCAAACCTTAACAGTTGAGGCTTAATAGAAGAATAGCTGGCCATTTAGTGTTAGTTTCAAGTGTTTTCAGTTTAAGAGCTATGGGAAATGTCTTGTAGCCAACTCATTCAGTTTTTCATTAATTTAATTTGATACGAAAATTCTAAGAAAATATACTTATGTCTATTATTTTTCAGTTCTTTATCTAAATCTTTCCGACAGTTGAAAACAAGACTTTATAACTTTATCGCATCAAATTATCACCCGACTGCAAAGACTTTGATAATATAATATCTGGATGGGCCCTCGCAATATAATGTCAATAAAAATGACAGGTCCTTTTTACACACTTGTGTGTCTGACTCAACGGACCACATACTCTCGGTACGCCATACTAACCATATACAACTGAGTGTGTGAATTATAACCGAACAGTTAGGTGATATTTTTAACTATGTTTCTTGACGCTAACTATCCAGATATTGTAATCAAAATGCAGAGGGTAATGTTTTTAGGGTTCCATACCCAAAGGGTAACAACGGTGACCCTGTTATGCTCCACTGTCTGTCTGTTAATTTTCTTAGATTCCTACATTTATATACTTTTATAATCTTGTTGTGGATACGCACTTTGTTCTATATTTTGTCAATCTTGACATTTAACACATATGAAGGGAGAAGTCAACCATCATGCAAACTTTGATATTCATATCCAATATGGTATTCTAATAACAATTAAGCCAGTATAACAATTAAAATTACATTAAAAACGGTTAGAAGAAATTATGCTACAGACAGACACGGACAAACATTCCTCGTTTTCAATGTCGATAGTAAAAAGAGGATCCTATATCCAATATTTTTACAAGCGATAGTGGTTTTTTTCAACAGGTGCTCTTACAGAATTCAGCCAGGACCTAAACACTTGACTCCTATAACTGGATATATGGTTATAGGATTCCGTACCCTTAGAGTATCAATGAGAACCCTATTAGGTTCCGCTGTCCGCCCGTCTGTCACAGGACTAACATATGAACCGTACTAGTTAGAAACTTGAAATTTTCACAGAGTGTGTACCTATTACTATGGTCGCTATAACAACAAATAATAAAAAATACAATAAAGGTCAAATTTAGAGGTGATCCCTATATCCTATATATACAAGAAACGTGGTTTTTAATATTGTACGGTGATACGGATCCCTTTATGTGCGAGTCCGACTCGCGTTTGACCGGTTTTTATACCCGCTTTTTGCTGTTAGATCAAAATTACAATCAACTGCAGAATAACTTATTGTGTATTAACTTCTTCCCACAGCACATGAATGGACTCTTTAAAAGTAGTCCACGCGGGCCGAGTTGCAGGCAAAAGTCGAGTTTGTAAATGAATCGCAGTTTTCATAATATACAGAGATAAGGAAGCGCAAACATTTCGGTTCATCGACCGCGCGTGTTCCGCGTTTCGACGTAGTCTAATAATAACTATGCAGCGAGAATATAGTTTTTATGACTGACCAGTTAACTATCTCCTGGACAATGTTACATTCATCACGCTGGGCGTTTTCGGGGTAAGCTGAAGATGAAATGGCGTCACCGTGACCCGATTAATGAAAAATGGAGAAGTAATTAAAACCGACAACGAAGACACACGGAGGGTTCGTACCGCTGTACAATATAGAAAAGTACGTTTCTTGTATGGGGGTCCCTTTAATTTTTAACTTTATTTTTTTTTATTATTTGTTATAGCGGCGGTTATAACAGCGGAGCCTTAGTAATAGGGTTCCCGTGGGTATACCTTTTTAGTACGGAATCCTAAAAAAGTGATTTTCAAATTGTGAAAAATAGGTATTAGGTTACTAAAGGGACTTACATATATGGGCTTTAATCAAAATTTTAAAGTTGCACTAATAGTTATTAAAATTGAAAGGAATAAATAAGATTCTATAACAACCGCTGAAAATATCTAAAAAAGCCATTAATTCCCCAGATATTTACGAAAATTCAATTGACGTTGAAATTATTCCTGTGACGTCATCTGGACAGTTGAGCTTATTCCATTGCTATCCACATAGTTAAGAACAAAAAGCAAAATATAAAGTATTTATGTTAGTCACTATATATCAAATGAAACTGTAATTCTCATGAAAAGTGGCCCGTTTACTATTTCCTGGGCAATGTTAGATTTATTTTCAAACTAGCTTTCCGCCTGCGGCTCCGCTCGCGTGGAGTACACGGTTGTACCGTGCGTAACCATTTTATCCGGGATAAAAAGTATCCTGAAACTCTTCAGCTTATCAACTATATCTAAGAAAAAAATTATAGCAGACCCGGTAATTGTGTAGTCTTGTTTGGAAATGAAATATAACCTATTTTACTCGCTGATAATGCAGCTTTATTAGGTGAAAGAATTGTTAAAATCAGTGAAGTAGTTTCTGAGTTTATCCTTGACAAAGAAAAAATCGTATCTTTTATAATATTAGTATAGATGATTATTATGATATACATTTATAGACACATGAATAGTGATATACATTTATAGACAAATTTTTTAAATCATGCCTCCACCTTTGAAAAAGTTCATCTAATAATTTCATCGGGAAATAAATGAAAAACTTTGGCAAGTTGGTTTGTGTGAAAAACTATATGACTTATGAATGAATTTTGAATCTCAAAACTAATTCGACCTTTTTGGGATAGGTACTTTCATATTTTTTACGTTTTTGTTTTGGGTAAAAATTACTCCAATTTCTTCTTTAATGTATTCTATTTATGTATTACAGCCAACAGAACTAATAAATACTTCATAAAATTTCCGACGAATTGTAAATAGTAGCACAAAAACAAAACAGCATAAGCTATTTAGGCCATTATTCAGCCAATTAAGTGCTTATCGTTCTAAATCTACTCCGTCCCGTCACCCTTCAATTAAGGGCCTCAATCGCCCTAGATCTCCTTCGTTTCCCATAGTGCTGTGAGTTAAGTAAATAAAGTGTTAATATATAATAATAATAATAATACATGGGACTTTCCACACAGCGCCATCTAGTCCCAAAGTAAGCATGTATTATGCCTGTGTTATGGGTTACTTGACAACTGATATACATACTTCAATATTCTTTATAATATATACATATATGTTTTTATTTTTTTTACAAAGACACTACATACATATAACAACCAAGACCCGGTACCAGTATCAATATTCATCATATAAATACTGACCCTACCTGGAATTCGAACCCGGGACCTCCAGCTTCGTAGGCAGAGTCGCTACCCACTAGACTAAGCGGTCGTCTTATATATTATGAAATTACAAAACTGCTCGCGTTAAACTTTTAGTTCATTCTAAAGTCGAAGCGTAGCGTGTTAGGAAAAACCAGACAAGTGCGAGTTGGACTTGCACTCGAAGCGTTCCGTCCCACCGTACAATATAAAAAAAACTGGTTTCGTATCTGGGGCCCGCCTTTAATTATTAACTTTATTTTATTATTTGTTGTTATATCGGCTATAGTAATACACACTGAAAATTTTAAGGGTCTACCTATTACGGTTCACACGGACGGACGGGCGAGCCTCGGTAATAGGGTTTCCGTCGGTACCCGTTGGGTATGGAAGCCTAAGAACTATTGTAAAGTAAAACTACTAAAGTAATAGACGAAAAGATTACCCTAACTGACTAGCTTTTGTCAATTGTGCGTAATGTCTGGTAGGTATACCGTTTAAATTGTATGTAGTTATTTATAGACATTGTTAGCAGTCGGGACAGTTAGACTAACAACAGTAAATTTATGGAACTGCTATATAGATGTTATTAAATCTTAAAAAAAACCACTGAAATTCTTAACATGTGTTTATTTATTAGTCGGTATGTCAATGATGATGTTGTGTAAAAATGCAACAAGTTGTATTAAAAAAAAAACTGGCTAAAAGTAGGTGAACGTCTGGCGTCTGGCGACAGTTTATTTATGGTCAGACAACGCACTCTCCACTTATATGGCGTCACTCGACCTCGAAATGTCCATGCACTCGAAAATAATTATATGAACACGGTTTTTAATCGATTTTAAGATACCTTGTTTGGGTCTTAATGGGTAATCGAAACGAACTCTTGTAATTTTAAGATAATACCAAATAAGACAAACCAACTTAAATGAGTTTATTTGAATGGGATACAACCAAAAACCTAAATAATTAAGTACTTAGCATGCATGAAGAACAAGGTTGACACAAGTACTTCACCAATGTAACCCATGTTTGATTCGGGGTTCAAACCCTACCCATAGAATTACGAACTCTAGGTACCAGAAACGGCACGTCAATAGTCTTTCGTTTATTTTTATAATTCTGTATGTCAGTGTAAAAAAAGCTAAATTCAGTAATAATTAAAAATACATTATTAACACCGTTTGACATTACAGTATCGTCAATATAGGAGGGTTTCTTAGTTCGTTGCAGAATGAGCGACATATTTGTTCACGAAGTAGTCGGAAGCCATTTTGTTACCTATTTATGTAGATACGAGTACGAAAAAGCGATGGAGCGTAAAAAAACTTTAAAAATCGGTGCAATAGGTTATATAGGTAGGTATATTTGTAATGGCCTAATATTTACTAGCTTTCATTTGATACGTATATTATTGAAACAACAAAAAACAATGGTATTCCCTCTCTGTTTTTTGCAGGCGTCATATTAAAATGTGATCACTCCCAAAATTAAGACGAATCTAACGACACCTCATGTACTCAAATTAGGATACATACATATACTACGCTGTCGGATAATAGTGAGTGATTGCCCTTCGTCGTTTGTATGAGGAAGTGACCAGATAGCAACCTTAAGGATAGGATTCAGTGGGATGGAATAAAACTAGCTCTTTATTGCATTTATAACTTATGGATGACTATATACTTAATTGCATTTTGCGGAATCTATTCTTATATAAAAACAGGTCAATATAAAGATAGGGTGACTATATTCTAATCAGCGTTGTGTTGTGGCGTTCGTCGTCATAGCGACGTGACTCATCCGACACCTTTCCTACTTATAATGTAGGGGAGTCATAGTCACAACTGTTGGAGACAGCATACAGTTTAAAAAAAGAGAAACCTACTAAAATTAATATTCCATAAGTTTACTATGACCGGCGCAACTAATCGACAACTGCAAGCATCTTAGACTAGGAAAAGATACTGACACATTTTTGTGTGGCTTTTCTACATGAATTTTATTTATATTGAACACGCTTCAATAGTTTTATTTCTTTGTTTCAGTTCTGGGAGATCATCTCCGATGAGCACGGCATCGACCCCACCGGCGCTTACCATGGCGACTCCGACTTACAACTGGAACGCATCAATGTGTACTACAATGAAGCTTCCGGTGGCAAATACGTACCCCGTGCCATCCTCGTGGACTTGGAGCCGGGAACCATGGACTCAGTGCGATCAGGACCCTTTGGACAGATATTCAGGCCAGACAACTTCGTCTTCGGCCAGTCAGGTGCCGGTAACAACTGGGCCAAAGGACACTACACCGAAGGTGCTGAACTCGTAGACTCAGTTCTAGACGTTGTCCGCAAGGAGGCAGAGTCCTGCGACTGTCTTCAAGGCTTCCAACTCACACACTCCCTCGGCGGCGGCACTGGCTCCGGCATGGGCACCCTTTTAATCTCCAAAATCAGAGAAGAATACCCAGACAGAATCATGAACACATACTCCGTCGTACCGTCACCCAAAGTGTCAGATACAGTAGTAGAACCTTACAACGCCACACTCTCGGTCCACCAACTAGTCGAGAACACAGACGAGACCTACTGTATTGACAATGAAGCTCTTTATGACATTTGTTTCCGCACCCTGAAGCTCTCCACACCCACATACGGCGACCTGAACCATTTGGTCTCGCTGACCATGTCGGGCGTGACTACATGTCTGCGCTTCCCTGGTCAACTGAACGCGGACTTGCGCAAGTTGGCAGTCAACATGGTACCGTTCCCTCGTCTTCATTTCTTTATGCCTGGCTTCGCTCCTCTAACGTCCCGCGGCAGCCAACAGTACCGCGCACTCACCGTGCCCGAACTCACGCAGCAGATGTTCGATGCCAAAAACATGATGGCAGCATGCGACCCACGTCACGGCCGCTACCTCACCGTGGCCGCCATCTTCCGTGGACGCATGTCCATGAAAGAGGTCGACGAGCAGATGCTCAACATTCAGAACAAGAACAGCAGCTACTTCGTAGAATGGATCCCCAACAATGTGAAGACAGCCGTATGCGACATTCCGCCACGTGGCCTCAAGATGGCCGCCACCTTCATCGGTAACTCCACTGCCATTCAAGAGCTATTCAAACGTATCTCGGAGCAGTTCACGGCCATGTTCCGGCGCAAGGCTTTCTTGCATTGGTACACTGGCGAGGGCATGGACGAAATGGAGTTCACTGAAGCCGAGAGTAACATGAACGATCTGGTCTCTGAATACCAACAGTACCAGGAAGCCACGGCTGATGAGGACGCAGAATTCGATGAGGAGCAGGAGCAGGAGATCGAGGATAACTAAACTCCTATCCTCTTACTTCGTTCTCTCTTTCCACTCCCATCCTCCCCATTCCATCTTACATCACTGCTCCTGATTGTCAGGTGTTCGCATTCCCAGTACGCCGTTCCGTTGCAAAGGGTAACAACTCTAGTACGTTTATGGCGATAAACTCCGCTCCGAGAGCGGCCCTTTGCGGTGCCACGGACGCGCTGCACCAAATCGAAAGATCTTTTTAATATCGTTTATAAGGCTGAAATTCGTTTTTAATTATGTTGTTTTTAATTCTTTGTATTGATTGTACTGTATGTATGACGGGGCGCGTCTCATCCGCTCCATTATAATAATCTGATTAAACAGCTGATGATTACATGTAACTGCAGTGATTTTAATACTTGTTTCATTTACTTTGTTTCTTGTAATCCAATAACCCAACATATTTTGTAGATATTAAACATTGTTTTTCCAAGGCATTAAAATTCTGTATGCATACCAAATAGAATTATAGTTCATAATGAATAGGCTAAATAATGGTATATTTTTTGTATCGTGTTTTTTAAATCTCGCCTGTTAGACTAGAAGTTCAGTTATTCGCAATTAACATTCAAGCGACATGGCGACGGAACTTCCTCATTATAACGGCACCAGCAAATTTCTAACGGTGAATTGTACGGTAGTAATTAACTGAATTAAAATATCTACTTTTGTGGAAATCGGGGTTTTTTGGAAGAGAACATGCAATAAAAATGGGATTATAGTTATTGTTCTCCCAAATACAAGAAATTCAGCCACGCATAGATTCTCTTGTCGCCGAGGCCACCCGAACGTACAGTTCCAATCAAACTTTATGGCGGATGTGAACATAGGCTCAAGTCGCGTCGCAGTAACCAGTTTTAGGTGGAGCTAGGGGTATAGGATTACCTGCGCAAGTACATATAGCGTTGTATTTCGATCCGCCATAAAGTTTGAGGCCAAGTATGCAGGTCTATCTATGCTCACAGGCGATTCGGCGAGACGTCGTCACGCATTCCTTTAATCTGTTTAAAAATAGCTGCCGCTCCTGTAGCGCTTTGTATAACTTTATAACCATAATCTTTATAACACAAAAAGACACGGAAACCATAGGGCGCTTCTCTTGCCAAAACGAGACTAACGCTTTACAAAATACCGACATCGAAATGAGGTGAAAGCTGCCGAGTACCAACAGACAAATCAAATCATTAATACACAGGCCCTGAAAAGGCACACAATCTTCAATAAAAGTACTTAATAGAATCTATGAGTGGTGATAGCTCAAGCGCAGCGAACCTGTTCCAAGTTTAGAAGGTTCTGCGGCCGTGATTCGATTCCGGACGTGTATCAATGAGGTTTTTCTGACTAAAGTATATAACTATCACTGACTCCGTGCCGCAGAGAGCACGTTCAGCCGTCGGTCCCGGGTGTCGGCAACAGACGGCAGTCGATAAAATCCATCAACACGCATTGGAACAGCGTGTTGATTAAGCTCCGAGCCTCCTCACCCCGGGAGTAGGCCTAAATCCCTGCAGTGGGGCATAAATGGGCTGGTGGAATGGAATGGAAAATAGATGATATGATGCTTCAATGACAATGCTGAGAAGTCTTAAAAAATGTAATAATACTTAAACTATACTTAACTGTACAGATAGCTCTGTGAGCTAAGGATACTACAACCAAGCTCATTCACGATTTGAATAATCACTCGACAGAAAGCTTGATTGAGAGCTTAATTACAGAACGGAACAGCACTTAAAAGATAGTTACAGTTCCAATCAACCTTTATGGCGGATGTGAACATAGGCACAAGTTGCGTCGCAGTAACCAGTTTTAAGTGTAGCGGGACACAGTGGAGCGAGGGGCATATGACTGAACCTGCGCAAGCACGCATAAAGCGTTGTAGGTACTCCGATCCGCCATAAAGTTTGATTGGAACTATACTCTAACTTTGGCTATAGTTGGTACCTGCTCTGAAATCTGAACATCCATCGCATCGTCCAAAACGGTGTTCAGATTTGAGCACAGCAGGCGTGTCTGTACATCGTAAACGAACTGCTTTTTTGTAAATATTTTCCATATCTATACTAATATTAGGTATCATCATCATCATCAGCCCGTGTCTCTCCACTGCAGGATATAGGCCTCTCCCAAGGCTCGCCATCACACACGGTCCTCCGCCTTTCGCATCCAACTACCCCCGGTATGGCGCTTCAGGTCATCTGTCCACCTGGCCGGGGGGCGTCCAACGCTTCGCTTTCCGGTACGTGGCCTCCATTCGAGAACTCATATAATATTAGGTATAAAGACATTGATTTAAGAATTTATAATGAGGAAAAAGTTTTTTTGTTTGTTATGGATAAGCTCAAAAACCACTCATTGAACTGATTTTAAAAATGCTATTACCCATAGAAAACTACATTACCAGCGAGTAACATAGCTATATTTTATTTTCAAACTAGCTTTCCGCTTGCGACTCCGCTCGCGTGAACTAAGTTGTACCGGGTCCACTATAATTTTTTGCATACCTACCTAGATATAGTTTATTAGTTGTAGAATGACATAGGCTACTTTTTATCCTGGAAAAGAGGGTCCTGATACAACTGTGTAGTCTAGTATGCGTGGGCGGAGCCGTCGGTGGAAAGCTAATAAATTATATTTTGAGTACCTAGGTGTCTATTATTTTGAGTACATTAGCGCCACCTTGCTCTCTAAAACGAGAACTACGATGCCGCGCCGTCGCACAAGTCAACAATGTCAAGCCATGATTTAGTAAACTAGCAACAGTTTCAGAAATACTGCCGCCAGATGTCATTACGTCTTCTACTGTTAGGCATTTTTTATTTCTCCAGTTTTTCCTGATACACGAAAATTAAAAAAATATGTTTATGACTAAACTAGTCATTGCATAAGGATAGAAACACTACGCTGTCCTTCTATCCTCTTTCCTAACTTATAAGATAGGTAGGTACCTACCTAAATGCGAAGTTCAACGATAAAAATTCATTTATAAAATCTTTCAAGTACGAATTAGATTCGCATAAGAAGGGTTCCGAACCACCGTACAACATGAAAAAAGCTTGTACGGGGACCCCATTTCGTTGTTAACTATATTTTATTTTTATCATTTGTTGTTATGGCGGCCATAGTGGTCATTGATAGTAGAACATTCTTCATGAAAATTTCAAATGTCTACCTATTAAGGTTTAAGCGATACAGCCCTGTGACAGACGGAAGGACAGACGGACAGCGGAGCCTTAGTAATAGGTTCCCCGTCGGTTTCCTTTTAGTACGGAACCCTAAAAAGAATTTGGTTTGAAAACGTTCATGGGTCAACCGACGCGAGATCTCCTGGCCTGGTGCGCCGTTAACACCCAAACCCAATTACCTATCTATCGACGGTCTAACCTTACTAGGGTAAGAAATTATATTCATTGTATAGTTTTGTCGTCTCAATAACCTACTGAAGAATAGACATTATGTATCTACCGTCGCACGCCATCTATCGACGGGAAGCCCCGGGAGGGTCAATAGCTTACTGGAGTTAGATTTTTGTATGAAATAGACATTTCGTGCGTCCCAATAGGTCCCAATATACTTCTGACAGCTGTCAAAGGATATAATTTATTACTGAGGTTAAACCATTGCGGCCTATCTGTAAAATGTGATGGTTTGCCTATCGATCGTCTGCTATCCTCGTATACTTTTCTTTTTTTTTTGAGATCCCTCTTCTGGTATTATCCAAAGACCTTGTGTGCGGTGTGCCCATCATTTCCGTGCTTCCACGCTTTGAATTCTTTGTTCTCTCTTGTTTATTCTCATATCTATTTTACCCATATCCTTTTCATTTCTTTATTTCTAAGTACGTTCGCAATGTAAAATTTGCTTACAGTAGGTACTTATATCTATAATATTCACATATATGTACCTATAGGTATATTAAACATTTCATAATTTTTCGTATCTAATCCTAACATATTATTATATTACATTTCTCTTCCCTTGATCTATAAATATAACATTCTAAATATCTTATCCTATCGAATCATTACATTTGCTTCTTAACTCTTCAATCTGTTACATTTTTATTTTTAAATGTGAAGCCGGGAAAAGATAAAAGGATAAATTGTAAAGCAGATGAACCGAAAATTATTTCAGGAAACATGAAAATTCCATTCTGAACAAGATGATGGCGTCGAGTGTTGACTATTTTTGTACTGTCCTGGAGGACATTCTTGAACCCAAGCCACGGTTTCGAGAACAGTGAAAAATTGTTTCTCGGTTTGTATAATTCACGATTAGGATGGCTACTATCGTAAAGGCATAAAAATCTAAAGAGAGGTAAAGTTGTGTCAACTAGCATTACCTTCTTTGGCATAATACGCTGCGTATGCGCAGAGTTGTTTTATTAAAAAGTATTTAAGTATAATTCCCGCATTCTTTCCTGGGCAAACGGGTGTCAGTAGGGCGACTCACTTGGGTCGACCATTTTCTGGCTCGTCATTCACCTCTAATTTCATCCTGTTGATATATCTGAATTCAAAGTATTCTACCGTTTGTAGTCTACTTGTCGGTACCTAAGACGAATCGACATCGAAATATATATATTTCGATGTCGATTCGTCTTAGGTACCGACAATCGACATCGAAATATATATATTTCGATGTCGATTCCAATCCAATCCATAAACGGTGTGTAGAGACCGTAACTGCAGAACCAAAGGTCGCGGGTTTGATTCCCGTCCGGGACAAATATTTGTGTGCATGAAAATATCTATTTATTCCGTGTTTAGGTGTAAAATTTTTATATAATTAAAAAAAAAGTATGCGTATCAGTTGTCTAGTGCCTATAATAAAAGCTCTATTTAGTTTGGGACTAGATGGCGCTTTCTGGGATGTCTCATGCATTATTACTACTTACTATTATTATTGCTATTATACCGCCGCGACCCTTTTGGTTTTGCAGTTAGGGTCTCCACTCAGCCAATCCGTCAGTTACACTAGTTCACTCGTGAGTTCACTATTCAAAACAAAATAAAGGGATCCTGTCAAAGTTGTTAAATTTACTGACAAAAAATATATGCAATAACTTATTATAAAACAACGTCGTAAATACGAACTCATAATAATAAAACATGGGATATCCCACACAGTGCCATCTAATCCCAAAGTAAGCAATGCTTGTGTTATGGGTTACTAGACAACTGACACACATACTTAAATAATAAGTAATATATATTTTCTTATAATATACTATACATGTATAGATATTTTACACCCAGTTTTTTATTAACTAACTTTAACTAATATGACCTTAATTTATGTTCTGTCTGTACGTCATCGTATGAAATAAAAATTCTCCAGTTCTTATTCGGCTTATAAGCCTAATTCTGTATAGGAATTTACTCCAATTGTACCGATCCCAGATGAGATTAGATTAATGTTTTTAACATTAATGGTACACGATATTAGGTTGCGCTGTAAATGCGATATGAAATCTAGACGCCTAGAAATTCTCGGTCGTTTACCTCTGGCTTTGGGCCAGAATTGTACCGTTGTGTAGAGAATGTGCTTCCGGAATTTATCTAACCGTGATCATTTCGTTATTACTATAAGACGAAATCGTTTCATGGGTTCCTAGTATTATTCCTTATGATTTTAAAATTAGGCTATGTGGTTATTGCTAGTCTGTGACATTTTCGCAGTTACCGCTCAAGTATGTTCATCACGTGTAGTATTTATGCTCATTCCAATCCATTTCCAGTTAATTTCCAATAGAACCTTTGTGTGTGTGCAAAGGTTCTATTGTAAATGAAAATCCGCTTTATAAAATAAATTTAAAATTTAATATATTGACCTGGAATCCATATCTGTGTACTTTTGAAAAGTTCTATGTTCTTATAGAGACGTAAAACCTCTTTTTTGAGAATATCAATTGAATATCTACATAACCTGGGATATCTCATTAGGCAAAGCCTGTATAATGGGTAATAGACATTTGATTCGATATAATAATATCTGGGACGTTCCACACAGAGCCATCTAGTCCCAAAGTAAGCAAGTATTGTGCTTGTATTATAGGGTACTGAACAACTGATATACATACTTAAATATTCTTTTTTTTTCTTCTATATATTATCTTTTACACCCAGACACGGAACAAATAGACATGTTCATGCACACAAATATGTGTGCCGGGCGGGAATCGAACCCGCATACCTTGGCTCCGCAGTTAGGGTCTCTACCCACTCGGTATCCTCAATTGAAAAATCCTCATTGTATTTATGCTTTAAAAAATATGACTCGTTGAAAAAAGGTAGAGTTCCGTTAATACATCTCATTTAGGTGTAATAGGTAAAAATATACAGTTACGCAGTACTTTACATCCAAAGAGGATTACATTCTGAGTACATATAACACTTTAAAGTTATCAACTGCTGATAAAAAGTGTTAAGTGGTAAAAGCATTCCATCGTAAAATAACTATTGCTGTATGTAATTCTAATTGCAATTAAAAAATCAGTCCTTGCGTGTTTTTCTTTAGATTGACATAATATGAAGAAGCAGAATCAAGGGAAATGGATGTTAAATAATACCAAGTTTCATATTTATTTTTCGATGTGTTGCCTCGAAGGCTTTCAATTTTCAGAAACACACCATATCAGCCCATTATGCGCTACTGCAGGGGCTTAGGCCTCCCTTCGGGATGAGGGCACTTGGAGTTTAATCCACCAAGCTGCTCCAGTGCTGGTTTGGCGTATTTTAACGTGGACCGCGACCGAGGGCCTAACGTGCTAAGACACGGTGTCAATTGTAGTTATGTACTTAAGTCAGAAAAAACTCATTCGTAGACGCCCTCCGGGGATTAATCAATTACTTTAAATGTAAAAAATATGCTAAAATTTTAGTCTTGACTTCTTCATCGTCTGAAAATATGGTCGGTTTAGAGGGTGCCGTATCCAGAGGATATCAACGGAAACGGCAACGGGTATTGACGACCGCTTAGCCTAGAAGGTAGCGACCCTGCCTACGAAGCTGGAGGTCCCGGGTTCGAATCCCAGGTCGGGTCAGTATTTATATGATGAATATCGATACTGGTACCGGGTCTTGGTTGTTATATGTATGTGGTGTCTTCGCTTGGTACCCAAAACACAAGTTAATGCATAGTTTGGGGCCTAGACGTTGTTGTGATGTACACGCTTTAAAAAAAAAACTTTATTAAGTACTAAGCCTCCGCTGTCCGTCCTTTCGTTAGTCCGTCGTCGTGTCCGTCTGTCACAGAGTTTTATCGTCTAAACCGTAATAGATAGACATTTGAAATTTTTACTGTATTACTAAAGCTTTTATAACAACAAATAATAAAAATAAAACAAGGTAAAAATTAAAGAGGGTCCCTATTCAAGAAACGTGTTTTTTTTTATAATGTACGGTGGTACGGAACCCTTCGTGTGCGAATCCGACTCGCACTTAATCGGTTAATTAATAAGTCTTATTTTATATGAAATTATTAATATATTCGACAATATTATACAAATGTTAATTTATAACACGTTTAAGTACCTTTTTTAAATAGTAACTACAAATACAAAGGCTCACAAATTTTAATTATTTATTTTAGACTATATATTTAACTATTTAAACTTATTTAAACTTTAACTTTATATTTATTTTGTGTATTTTAAGGCCACAACAACCTTGACCTTCTTGATTTTATTGTTAGTTTTTTTTTTGTACAATAGTCGTTTTTGCCGCCAAGTCTGCTCTGTGTAACGGTAATATTATAACGCCCTCCGAAATGGCTATCTTGATCACATCTTTGTGGATTTTAAAAAGCAATTTACGAATCCACCCGTCCCAACTGGGATGACTTTGGATTTTTATTGTCTATAATTTTACTACCTCGTCCATGGATGTAAATACGAAATTCCTTGAATAACATACGTCGCATGGCTTAGAGGTACAGTAAAACTAAAAATTAATTAGAAAATAAAATAAATAGCCAGTCTAATATAACTCAGCTTCATATATTTTACATACATAAATAACAATGTATAAACCTGGAAAGCCAAATAATTGTTGTATAAATCCAATGATGTTCACCACAGATCATTATGTTCACAGACACAGCGTTGTGTCAACAAATATGTGAACAAAAAAATATACCACGTAGCCCAAACATACACCATTTGAATGTCTTGAATCGCTGAAGTCGCCGTGAACTATAGTTTCGTGTGACCCACGTGTAAAATAATTAAAATTCTGAAAGTACATCCCATGTGTAATTTAACAAAATGTTTCTTTAAAACAATGTTATTGACATACGGTCTTTGTAAGTACTTTCGATTCTTTCGATGTACGTATGAGACACTCCGTCCTATAACATTCATCATCATCATCAGCCCATGTTACCCCACTGCAGGGGCTTAGGCCTCCCCCAGGGTAAGAAAGGGGGTTTGGAGCTTAAATCCACCACGCTACTCCACTGCGGGTTGGGGATTGTAACGACCGCCATCTATTGACAGCGTCCGGGACCGACTGCTTAACGTGCTCTCCGAGGCACGGAGTCAGTGATAGTTAATGTACTTAAGTCAGAAAAACTCATTGGTACACGCCCGGATTCGAACCATAGCCCTATGGCCTTATAAATTTGAGACAGGTTCGTTGCGCTCTGGGCTATCACGACACTATAACATTAATTTTATACTATTCTATTCAAAGGAATCAATTTATTTATTTACATAATCAATTTATCTTGACTTTCAATAAGTGTGTGTAAACATCTTATATCGAATAAAAACTTTTTGAATTTGAATTTGGAACGGTAAGCGATGATTAAAAAAAAGTTCAAGTCTGAGTCGGAGTCGCGCACCGAGGGTTCCGTACCACCATACAAAAATACATTTGTGTTGTCTATACCCAAAAAATGTGTTTACTTTCAACAGTTCGGGAAAGCCCTTACATTTGATACCCTTAAAAATATTTTTTTTTAAATGACTTTGTGTTCTCTAGAGGAAGCCTTTTGTTTTTAGTGTAACGTCACATAGCCTTCGACCAGTGGATGAACATATATATGAGCTAAAATAATAACCTTCCTCTTGGCTTCGCCGCAGTCGGGTAAATAGGACCACTTGTGCAGCATATTTTGACATTCGCAAGTATATTTTTTTGACAAGGAGTATGGTCTTACAGGAATTACAGGACAAGCACAGGAATAAATCCAAAGTCTTTAATTTGTAGTCAAGCCACATAAACAATTGACCATTCCCACTGCCATTCACAAATTTTGGAACTAAAGTCCGTTATATCTCATTTAGAAAAAATAGGCAATTTAAAGATATAAATTTGAAAAAAAAATTTAGATTGGTATTTACGTATATTACATATAGTAAATTAATTTGACCACAGCGTTTGGTTTTAATAGATTCATAAATGTCACTTCACAGTACCTAAAATGTCAAACGAAATTTCGCGGGCGTGAAGACCGGCGCGCGGGGACCTCGCGCACTGAAACTCGCCATAGACGGTAAACGCAGAAAAAAAACTTCTAGTCAACTCGTACTGTTATGGTATATTATATTGAAAATTCTTATGGCGTGACGTCACCGGGTGGAATTATAAGTTCAGCCATAGCCGTTGCATATTTATAAAAACAATGACGTTATTTGTATTGACATTTCTGAGATTGACGCTTTCTCGATGATTTTTTTTTTAAATTAGTATCTTAAAATTGCCTATTCTTTCGAAATAAAATAAAACGGACTTTAATTCAAAAATTTGGGAATGGAAAATTTCTATAAATTGTTTTAGGTGTGAAATACAGCACGAGTAGCGAATAAAACGTCATTATACGTTTATAACTATGTGGAACCCTCGGGACGCGAATCCGATTCGCACTTGATCGGTTTTTTAAACTTTTATTAGTACCTACCAGAGATTAGTACAGTCAACTTGTTAGGTGAATCAGAGCGAAATCAGCGACGCGGAAAATCATATCTTAGTCATAAAATGTTCGGCGAAAAACTAAATCAGACAGTGTTCTGAAAAAATTAGTTAGTAATGCAATATACTAATCTCTATAATAATAATAATAATATATTCTTTATTTTACACCAAAAGTTAGAACAAAAATAAATAATGTAGGTCTCTCTTATAACTAAGTTTGGTAGGTACAGTGGGCGGTCTTATCGCTAAGAGCAATCTCTTCCAGACAACCTTTGGATGGATTGGTAGAAGCCTGAGACAACAAAATGGTTATGATGTACTAACTGAGAATAATTTAAGCTACCTAAACAAGATACATATATCTATACCACAACAATACATTTCAGAACAATACACAAATATGACACTTAAAACTTATTATAATATTTAAACACTAAACACAGACATACCACACAATCAGATAAGCATTACTAATAAATATTCCCTAGTTCGTATATTACAAATACCTAACTAAATTCCCTATTCAGCGATACTTCCTGAAGGTTTCAATATTTGCTCACAACCTAATTTCTATAATCTGTTCTGCTAACAAACTAGTGAGCGCTAGCGTGGACTATACATTTGTATTATTTGCGCAATAAATCATATTTACGCGTACCTACATCTACTCATACAATAAAATCGTAGAGTATCTGTGTCTGTACATACATTATCGATTTTTGCAAAAAGAAAATAACTATGAGACGTGGAAAATAAAAGTAACAGTGGTAAAAACGAATTTTTGAAATTTTTGTCTGTCTGTCGGTTTGTTTGTTTTTATGTGGCTATATGCTATCACGCAAAAGCACTTCACGCACGTCGCGGAGGAGAGTGCCTAATATAAGTGAGCGAGCTTATGTAGGTCATTATCGAATCAAGTCTTTAACCTATTCAATTATTGTTAATCAGTAATCGTGTAAATTGTTTGATAATACTAACGAACAGACAGACAGACAGAGTCGTGAACAAAGGCTAGTATATAATAAATCTGTAATGAGACCGTGTTAGACTGTTTATATTACATATTTTTGGAAAATTTTGATGGTTCTGTAGATTATTATCGATTTAGACAGCAAAACACCATTTTTTGAAATTTTTGTTTGTCTGTCCGTCTGTCTGTGTAAGCATCATGAAAAATCTTCCTGAACGGATTTAGATGAAATTTGGTTCGAAGATAATTTAGTACCCTGGTCAAACGAAACTTTTTACGGCGATAGAAAAAAAAAGGATGAAAAATGCTTCACGGACGATGTCCGAATCCAAACACAGCTAATTAATATGTACTAA
The DNA here is from genome assembly GCA_949709985.1 of Luffia ferchaultella. Classification (NCBI taxonomy): domain Eukaryota; kingdom Metazoa; phylum Arthropoda; class Insecta; order Lepidoptera; family Psychidae; genus Luffia; species Luffia ferchaultella. Next base: position 1,386,694 of record OX453261.1, read on the forward strand.
TATTATAAAGATAAAATATTTGATTATTTGTTTGTTACGGATAAACTCAAAAACTACTTCGCTGACTTTAAAAATTCGTTCACCTATATAAAGCTATATTATCAGCGACTAACATGGGTACATTTTATTTTCAAACTAGCTTTCTGCGCGTGGCTCCGCTTGCGTGGCCACACAGTTGTACCAGTTGATATAGTTTATAACAATAATAATACCTGGGACATCTCACACAGCGCCATCTAGTTCCAAACGAAACAAGGCTTGTATTATGGGTACCAGACGACTGATATAAATACTCAGTTATTTTTTATAGTATTACATATGTAGATATTTTACATCCAGACACGGAACAAATAGACATGTTCATGCACACAAATATTTGTTCCTGGCGGGAATCGAACCTCTTGGCTCCGCAGTTAGCGTCTCTAACCACTCGGACAATTGGTCAGTCAATGACTCAATCAGTAAAGCTGAAGAATGACATAGGCTACTTTTTATCCTAGAAAAAGTGTATGTAGTCCACGCGAGCAGTGCCGCGGGCGGAAAGCTAGTGTGAAATATATTGATAGCGATAGGGCGGAAACGGACAACTAAATAATGTATAACTATAAATCCTGTAGCCCATGCAGGCGAAGCCGTGCGCTATAATAGGTATTGCATACAAAGCTAGTCATTCCTAATATTGCAGTTTATTAATTTTTATACTTCCTTTCTCCTCTCTTTTATCCGTTTCTTCCCCGCGCCATGCTTTGCCTTTAGAATAATAGAAAAAAACAATAAATGGGGAAAAAAATAATTAACAATTTTTTTGCGATTTGTTGATACATTTCTTCAGCTTCAGCATTTAGCAATTTTATGCACTTATTTATTCGTCCTTCCATCTCTTAGATAATTAGTGATAAACGACCACTCCTTCAGTTTTATTATACAACATAGTTCACATTTAAATCCGTGTGAATGTTCCCATAACTGGTTATAACAAAAAGTGTTATGAGAAATTGTATAATGATACAAACATAACAGTTGTAACAAACCAGCTTGTGTGACAGTTTAAGCCTATGAATAAAACTCTATCAAAATGCACATGGTCCTCGAACTTTTGTGATGAATCGTCAAAAACTCTATAGTCCGAAAACTCTTTTTTGGGCAATGTTTTAAGCTTTATTTGTTAATTTTTGTTACAATTTTTAAGCCATTCCTAACGATGGTGAAAACCGATGTATGACTAGTGATGTATATAGATTTCGCTGTACATGTTCTATTCAAACTAAAATCAAATTTTCGTTATCTAGACCAGGCTACATGACCAGGCTGCCAAAGCCACCGACATATATGTATCTAGGTACATATAGTATGTCGGTGGCCGAAGCTGAGTACGGGAGCTGGTTTAGACAATAAATCATCGTAAATCGAGGATAAATCTATTATACGAATTATACGTACAGTTTCCTCAAATTTGAATCCATAAAGTATGAAAATTTGGGTCATAGTTTGTCTATACGTATGTGTAAAGAAATAATTTATCTATTTATTGATTTGATGTAATATCAATAAACTCGTGTAGTCATAATAATAAACTGCACTGTATTATAATGTACTCCAGGCGGACAAACTCGGGAACAAAAAGCTAGTTTACGAAACAAAATATAGTGAATCGATTCACTCTTCGACTCACGCGCTGACTTACATCCCTTTCATAGAGATAGCGAAGCAGCTCAGTCCCGCCGTCTCCCCAATATTACTGTAGGAGACGAAGCGTTCCATTCAGCCGGCGTGTGAGACACGTTTGCGAGAAGAAGCGTTTACAGAATTTCATACTTACACATGAAAAATTACGCCACATAACGTTGTTTTTTTGGCGTGTTTTTACAGCATTTCATTGCATGATTAGGCGTTTTTAAATTGAAAAATATAAATTTACTGGTTAACTGGCATTTGTCGACTAACGACCGCCGGTGAGCATAGACTGTACTAAACAATGTTTAATATGTTTAAAATACGTATTTTACCGATTTCCGAAATTTAACCTCTAAGGACATAGAAACTTATCAAAGTTTAGATGACACGCCACGCGGGTAATGTGGACGGAAGCAATAAAACCGTATTAAAACATTGGGAATTGAATCACTCTCTGATTCACTCGCCAACAGACATCCCTTCAGTACATTTAGTTCAATCGTGGTTCAATTCAATCGCTTAGTTTTATTTTAACGGTTGCCGTTCATTCATTGCGTCGCCGCAGCTCATTCGCGACGTGTGTCTGAATTGTTATTTTATTAGTTAGTTTATTAAATATATTATATTGAAAAGAAAATGAGGGAAATTGTGCATTTACAAGCCGGGCAATGTGGTAACCAGATTGGAGCTAAAGTGAGTATATATTTTTTTAATCCTAACGGTTTTTAATATTTGAATATTTCTTTGTTCAATTGAAATTCTTTAAAAATGTATTAAATTAATTGGTTTTTATTACTGTGAATACTATTACATTGATATATAATATTGGAAAAATGACTGTTCTTATGGATAAATACATTGCTAATATTCAGTGAAGAATATTCCACTGGACCGCATAAAAATGGTCGAAATAGTAAATAATGAATATCTTAGATTTGTATTGGTATTAAAATTAATGAATATTATTGAAATGTGATAACACAACATAATAATTTAAAATGAACATGAATTCGTTAATCCGATAGGGCTTATCAATTCACTGTAAACCTTTCATACAAGATTGTCTAACATACACGTGAAAAATAAAAAAAAATACAAAATATTTAATCTGTTAAAAGTACATGAACTAAAAATAAATCTGATAAATTTTATCAATAATTACATGTTAACTATTTAAAATCAGTAATACCCTACAGTTTTTTTTTTTTATCTCACTCGTAATTTCTGTTATTTTTTTTTATTGTATCTACTACTTTGTCCGAGGTCTGTTAGAGTTTTAAATTACCATACTAATCTCGATATAATATTTTATACTTATGTCCATCTGTATCGACCATGTTAATTATTATTAGCATGTAGACTTAGGTATATTACCTATTATGAAATACAAATTTGGAAACCAATTATTTGTTATATTAGTATTGTTATTGTCCAAATATTTATATTTTTAAACGCAGTAAATATGAAAACGTAAATTTTAATGTATTCCCTGGCATACCATAACATGAATTTGCAAAATTATTATACCTAATTCAGAAAATCTCTGCAAAAGACAAAAAACATCATGAAAAATGCAAATGTTAAGTTAACGCTTCGACGACATTTCGACGGCTGTTTTTTTTTTTTTGTAATTTAGGACAAAGATCACAGGTCACATTATAACTTAGGTAGGTACCTACTAGTTTTCCGCCTGCGGCTCCGCTCGGGTGGACTAACAAAGTACACAGTTGTATCGGGGCCCCTTTTTCCGGGATAAAAAGTAGCTTATGTGGCTGTGTCACTCTTTAGCTTATAAACTATATCTATGCAAATAATTATAGCGGTCGCGGTACAATTGTGTAGTCTACGCCTACGCAAACGGAGCCGCGGGCAGAAAGCTAGTTTGAAAATAAAATGTAGCCCTTTTTACTTACTGATAATGTAGCTATCTATAAGGTGAAAGAATTTTTAAAATCAGTTAAGTAGTTTTTGAGTTTATCCGTTACAAACAAAAAAATAATTTTTCCTCTATATAATATTAGTGTAGTTTTAATGTATTCATTTGAAATAGGCTGTATCGATTCAAATGGTATGTCGTATCAGCATTGGGTACGGCCACAGACAAAACACTTCTATGTTTGCACCGTGCCACATTTTTTAAACACTAAATAACAGGCATAGAAAAAATGTAAATTTCAACGATTTTAACTCGGTTCTTTCGGCCGCACTGTTGCATATAAAAAACTGTTATACCTAAATAAAATTTGTGAACTGTGCAACCATATATAATATTATCTATTTTGATAATAACAAATAATATTGGCCATAGCTGTTACTAAAATGATAATAATAGGTACTACAATTAACCGGCAAAAATGGACAAAAACCGGCCAAGTGCCGGACTCACATACAAACGGTTCCGTACGACCGTATAAAATTAAAAAAAAAGTTTTATGTATGGAAACCACTTTTAATTTTTAGCTTTATTCTATTTTGCTGTTATGGTGGCCACAGTAATATCATAGCGTAAGAAGAAATAATATGTCATATAGACTGCGGTAATATACTGTGAAAATTTCACCTATTCTGCCTATGTCTACCTATTACGGTTCAGACGATACAGCCCTGTGACATACGGACGGACGGATGGACGGCGAAGTCTTAGTAATGAGGTCCCCGTTGGTACCCGTTTGGTCTGGAACCCTAAAAATGGCGTTACCTATGGCCTTGTAGATTTAATTCTAATCCTGCTGTCTTCCTAATGTCTTCCCCCTTATTAAGATTCAAACTAGTGGTGTGTACTGATTTTAAAATAAGTCGATTCCATTAAATATCGGTTATTTGAAAAAATAAATGTATTTTCAGAGAACGAAAATAGATTTTATTTTTATCGTTGTATAAAAGTGCAGGGCCCGATTTGCCATCTTTTAGCAATGCAAGAAATTGATCTTGATTGATGATGAAGTATCTAATTTTTTAGATAGCGAAATCATAAAATCATAGAAATAGCGAAAAAATAGAGCGTTTCATAATACTTGGAAACGATAGAAAACTCGAAAACTCGGAAATGGCAGACTCAGAGATTAGTTAGACCGTACGTCATTTTCATTGTTTCGTTTTCCGGTACGAATTTTACACGGATGTCGGGTAAATTCTATTTCACAGTGAATATGTCAAAACATCAAGTGGCGTATATTTACTCTGCGGTGTATATTTTGAGGTCACAATAGGTTATCTCTGTGTACTCGTATATCCATCTTATCCGATGGCTTATCTTTTGAATTGGGGTGGACTTGCCCTACACGACCTATTTAGATCTATTGTGTCCCTATCTTTTGAGTCTACTAACAGCTAATCTCGCAGAATAGTAGAATGGTTCACGGCTAATAATTTATTACTAAATGAAAAAAAAAACCAAATGCATAAGATTCTCGCTGCCGAACGTCAAACAAGCACCTACCAATATTGTTATTAAAAGCGAGAAATTAGACCTTGTGGACTCTACTGTATTCTTAGGAATAAATTAGGAAAAAGTTTAGGGAAATTAATATAATGACATTGCCGTCTCAATATATATTTGAAAACATAATGTACGTAAAAAAAAATATTGTATTATTTAAAAAAAATTGTGATCGGCATAATGTTATTACAAGAAACAAAGATAAACTTGCTAATCATGTCAGCCGCCTCAATAAAATCACAAAATCTTTTAAAGGGCAATGTATACGCTTTTACAATAAAATCCCAGCTAACATTCAAGATCTACCCCTTAACAAGTTTAAAACTACAATAAAACGAAAGCTTTATGCAAAAGCTTATTATAAAGTATCAGACTACTTAGATGATAAAAATCCATGGGTGTAAGCCGCTCGCTTCAGTTTGTTTCAATAATATTATTCTTTAAGCAGTTATTGTTAAATTTTTTTTTTATTGTGTTGTTAAAAAAAGAGCGTCCCTCAGTTTCTTGCGTATTCTTCTGAGAGGAACCAGCATTTTGAATGCGCCTTTGTGGTGACGACGTTCTTCCACAAAGTAATAAAATTCATTCTTGTGACGTATTTCAAGATTATGTTACATAACTACGAAATAAAGATATTTTGATTTGATTTGATTTGATTTGAAACTTTGCATGAAGTGTATAATTGGACTACCATACCCCCAGATGCTTCATACGTGATGCTCCTAGTACGTCACATTCATATAGAGAATGTGTGTACTGTCTTTCTCTTTTCTAATCCAGTAGGACCACGGGTACATAGTGGTATACCGTGGTCCTACCAGTAGGTCAAATCGGTGGCACCACGGGCCCTTCACCGTGTAACTGTGAGATTAACTAGTCAATGGGTACGCTGAAACATTTTCCAGAAAGGAATAAATGAAGTTAACAAAACGTACCGTTTCATAAAAAGAAACTGAAGTGACAGTCGGCGCTTATCTAGAGCTCATTGCATTTTTTTTTCACGTTTTTATTGGAGCAAAGAAATTATATGCTTTCTAACGTGGCCCACTCGCGGCACTCTATCTGACTTTTACTCGACCGCATTTTGATTGTTCGCTTTGAAAATGGGTCTCGTCAAATTACGATTATTAATTTGAAGATTACGGTTAGACGGTTTTTTTTTGGGTCTGTCTGTTAGAATGGCTGTCGTTTAAGTTAACACTACAGGACTTAAGACGTTATATTTAGAGTTACCGTTGCCTAAGATCGAAATTAAAAAAAAAATATAGAAATGGCTAACAAATATTTATTTTGTACGTATTATAAAGATATTTAAATATGTATAGGTTGTCTAGTATCAATAGTTCAATGAGGAGACGTCAATATAATACGTGACGCATTTATCCTTAATATTGACCCCCACTCCCGTCGTGTCATTTATGTAGCTATACTCCCCAACATATCTCATAAATTATGTCACACGACCTTTTTTATATTGTGAAAAAATCCATCAAATATTAGAATAGATAACATATTATTTCCAAAGTAATTTTACTGTTCGTTTTTTATGACTCGAATTTATTAATTAATTATAATTGAACTACTTATAAAAAAAATTATTAACATTTAGAAAATTTTAAGATACCATAGAGTATATTAATTTGACAGCAGCGTTTGATTTTAATGGAGTCATAAATGTCATTTCACAGTATCCAAGTGACATTACGCAATTTTGCGGGGTTGAGACAGGCGCGCGGGGATTATGCGAGGGTGAAGACCGCCACGCGGGGACCTCGCGCACTGAAACTCGAACGGAATCTCGCCATCTTACACGAGCTAGCTAGAGTATGAGCGGTCAAACGGAAAACGCAGAAGAGGGCTTTTAGTCAATTCGTACTTTTATGGAAGATAGGAATATAAATTATGATCATAAAGTTTTATCTCATTATCCGAAATCGGCAATTTAGGTACGTTTTAGTTTGCGCAAATATTGTATTCCTATTCTAGGCGTGTAAGTAAATATATCGTAATACAATAAATTGGAAAGTGCATGACATGCGTCACATTGGATTAAAAAAATGAAGATTTGATTCAAAGGTTAGCTTAGGATTCCAGTGTTTTTCTGCTTAAAAACACTGGAATCCTAAGCTAACCTTTGAATCAAATCTTCATTTTTTTAATTATTATTTAATTATTTTGGTCATTTAAAATATTGATTTGACCACGGTTCGACTTTAGATGACAGTTTATGTTGACCCCCAGTTACAGGAGCATCATTTACAAAAGCTTTCTAGATTAGGTGCCATTGGGCACAATTTATGTCGGTCTCTTTCTATGTAAGCAGAAGCTTTTAAACATAACTGATAACAAGAGACACGGCTACAATCTTTAGTTCAAAGAAGTCATTGACTTTGAGTCATCACAATTAGTGAGGGACAATTGAATAACTGTCGAGATGATTTGTATGTCTTTCGATGTTTATACGGATTATCAAAACAACCATTCAAACCAACCATTCAAATTCAACAATTCCGTTCTCACGCTGTTAATTACGTGTCACATTCCGGAAATAAACGACGGAAATGCGTTATGTAAAATGGCGCGAAATAAATATAACACGTAAGAGTTGGAACGTCAAGAAAATGCGCAAAAAATGACATCAATTAAGGCGCGTAAAATGGCAACGTAAATTCAATATGCGAAATGAAACGTGAAAATGAATTTAAATAGAAATAACCACTCGGCCAACCGATCAGTCAAAACTATAGAAGTTTTATGATAAATATACAAAAACTGTCACTGTGGATTTTTTCCGTAATTCCTGATTAATAATTAAATGTGCATCCCTATGACATGTGTATTCGATAAATTAATATGACTAAAACAGAATTCATCGTTAAACTGTTATCGCTGAAGATAGCAATGAATGTTTTCGTATTTAGTTTTTAATGGATAGAGAGTCGTCGGCGTCAAAAAACGTAGATTTAAAAATATCACCTAACCGTTCAGTTATAATTCTGCGCATAGAGACGGTTAGTTAGTATGGCGTATCGAGAGTATGTGGACTGTTAGTCACAAAAGTATGTAAAATTGGCCGGTCATTTTTGTGGATTTTGTATTGCGAGGGTCTATCCAGACATTATATTATAAAATCAAAAGTTTTGTTCTCCTAATTATTTAATAATTAAAACTAAACAATAATATAAAATCTACTAGACATATACGTATACGAACTATACACATTTTTTTTTGAATACCAATTATTATTGATGTTATGACCTCCGGCCATTGATATCCTCCGGTGTGAATTACACGTCACTTTGACGCTGACAACTCATTAATTCATCAATTTGCTCTCAAACTTGACTCCCATTTCGCTGTTTCCTTTGCGGACTCATTCAAAATCAACTAACAAAGTAGGTAACACGTATTAAATCTACACATTCTTTGACACTGACAATTGGTTTATTTCTTTTCGTCCCATCCATGACTACAGAATAGATAAAGATGACGTCCGGTTCCGGATAACACCATCTTAATGGATTAAACTTGGAATCAAATCACTGTGATGATATATTGACGTATTTAATAATAACCCATTCCATTCCATCAGCCCATTATACCCCACTGCACGGGGCTTAGGCCTCCCTCCAGGACGAGGGGGCTTGGAACTTAAATCCACCATGTGTGCTCCAACGCTGGTTGGCGGATTGTAATAACTGCCATGTATTGACAGCAACCGGGACCGATTGCTTGACGTGCTCTCCGAGACACGGAGTCAGTGATAGTTATGTGCTTAAGTCTAAAAAACTCATTGGTACCTACACGCCCGGATTCGAACCACGGCCACTCGGCCTTGTAAATTTCAAACAGGTTCGCTGCGCTCGGGCTATCACGACCCAATAATGACCCGAATTCTACTTTGCATTCTGAATGTCATTATGACTCAGTCTATTTGCGTGTGCGCAGAATGCCACTTGCTTTTAATGGCGTACGGGCGCCATCTTGCCACAATGTCCCTATTGTCCCAAATGACGTGTATCCGGTTCTTATGTTATAAATTTTTGGTGTGCCTTCTTTCGACTTTTTAGGACATTAGCAGTACAAAATGGAGCGACGGTGCTTTTTATGGTAATGGACTATATATTGTTTGTGCCTTAAATGGTTTTTAAACAGTAGGTACAAGACCCGAAGAGAGCTCGTCGTCGTTCACTCATCTGTTTGAAAACATTTTTTTAGAAAATACATCGAGAATAAATTGCCTATTAAAATATGTTCTTGGCTATGTTTAGTTAAAAAAAAAACCAATAATTTCTTTTCTATGTTTCACTTTTTGCTTACCAAACGAATTTAATGCAAATCGAAAGTATGAAGCATAAGGAACATACAAAAGTTATCCCATCAAAAACAATACTTGTCAAAAAAACCAAGTCTCGCAACTCAGTTGTTCTGCGGTAAAAAGAAATGAGATCCATGTAATACCAAGTCGGTTATTAATTTATTCGGTTATAAATATATTGAGACTTGGCCATCGCCTGAAAACACGTGTAAATTCAATCGCCTGAAAACACATGTAAATTCAATTATTTAGTGCGATGGCCAAGTCTCAATATATTTATAACCGAATAAATTAATAACCGACTTGGTATTACATGGATCTCATTTCTTTTTACCGCAGAACAACTGAGTTGCGAGACTTGGTTTTTTTGACAAGTATTGTTTTTGATGGGATCTCATTTCTTTTTGTATTTTGTAGACAGTTCTACTTTTTTCCTTTTCGGTACCTTCTACTTATTGTATATATGTATATCTATATGTATATAGTTTTTCTAATATATATTATACAACCTTACGCACTCGTAATAAGTACGAATACGCACGTAGGTACGTTTTTTGCATTAAAAAATAATTTAATACACGTGTTTTCATGACGGGAATACCCATTTTTTGCTCGATTTGGCAGGGGCACTACCATGCGCCTATATTTATATGGGACTAGCTTAAACCCGCGGCTTCGCACGCAATATAATAATAACTGCCGTAATAAAACATCGTTACGAATAAAGCCAATATTGAAAAATTTAACTGAAGACTTGGCTGTATGGGCTTAATTTTTTTTTATGGTCTTTTCTAGATTTTTTAGTTTTTCCTTGATTCATACACCAAACACTACTTATATTCCAAATTTGAAGCTTCTAGGTCTGCTAGAAGTGCCTTAGAATTTTGATGATCGGTGAGTCAGTGAGTGACAAAATTAAGAAATTTGACCCGTTATAATTTCTTAAAAATACTGGTTCAAATTGAAAATATACGTGTAATATGCTTATATAATATGCCTGCATGGTTACTGAAAATTTCAGTCTTCTAGTTTTATCCACAACGAAGTTACAGGGGGTCGAAAATGGTCTGAATTGCTTCGAGAAAAGGATGGTACGGCCGTGACGCTTTTTCGCTCGACTTGGTGGGGGCACGGCCGTGCCCCCAGATATATATAAATGTAACGCCTGTATCTATGTACCTGTTTATACCTGGGAATAGAAAAAAAGTAGACAATATGTGAATTGTTCTGATTATTACAATCTTGCAATAAAAATTATGAATATGAAGTCATTTTAAAATTAGTTGGCAGTCTTATAAAGAATTTTTCATCGGCACAAAATAAAACGCATTACGTTAAAAGAAAATATAGACAATCTTACTCGATTTTCCTCTAACTCAGTGACTCCATATCAGCCCATTGTGCCCTACTGTAGGGGCTTAAGCGTCCCCTCGAAATGACGGTGATCGGAACTTAATCCACTCTGCTGCTCCAGTGCGGGTTGCTGGATTTTAACGATCGGGACCGACAGATTAACGTGCTCTCGGAGGCGCGTAGTGAGTGATAGTTATGTACTTAAGTCAGAAAAAACTCATTGCTACATGCCGATTTCCGGGATTCGAACCACGACCTTAGCGGGCTCCCACTACTCGGCTATCACGAAATTCACTGACTGTCTCATCAAAATTATGAGACGTACGTATGAAGGGCAAAATATTTTCTTGTCTTTTTATCTTTAAAATGGTGAAATCTTTGTCTTTGGTACCTAGGTAGGTTTTAACCAAAAGGGAAAACAGTAAAATCCGTTCATTTGACATTCAAGGCGCAAACATCTTCCAGATAAACCAATATTTTAAAAGGCTTTCTCTTAAAATACTTGTGTTTGCACTTTTCTTGTTTTCGCTTGGCAAGTTGCACCATCAAGAAATAAATGAAAAATTTGTCAAATAAAAACAAAAAATTAGGTGTTTTAAAAAAATATGGTTTTGTCTGGGCAACTAAGTTCTGTACAATAAGAGTAATAATAATAATATCTGGGATATCCTACACAGCGCCATCTAGTCCCAACGTAAGCAAGTATTATGCTTGTATTGTAGGGTACTAGACGACTGATTCACATACTTAAATATTTTTTATAATATATACACATACTATAGATATTTTACACCCAGACACGGAACGAGTAGACATGTTCATGCAGACAAACATTTGTTCTTGGCGGGAATCGATTCTGCGACCCTTAGCTCCGCAGGTAGGGTTTACAAACACTCGGCCAATCGGTAAGTCAATACATGTGTGTTAAAAATGCTTATTTGAAATTACCTACTACTTTATTGGTTGTTTTGTAGTAGACACTACTAGGACAAAGTTTAAAATAGATTGTTTCAATTTGAAATTGTACGTTCCGGTTGTTAACCCGCGAGCAGCCACCCGAGATAAACTTGATTGCAACTTGCATTGTGCTATGAACAAGTAATTATCGTAAAGCGAGCCATGCGTTGCTTACTGTTTAAAAAGATTTTGCGCACACGCATTTTGTATTGCTAAACTTGCGTATATACGTATTACAAACTCAGTTTTATTTATTTTGTAGTGTAAAACTCGTATGACAATGGGCATTGTTTACAATTTTGCAACATGGTCTAAAAGTATTTAAAGGAATAGGCTGCCTTTATTCAATAGAAAAATATATGAAATTTTTTATAGGTGTAATAATAGAAATACAAAAAGAAAACGTCAAACATTTGTGTGACGTCACTACTACGTGCAGCTGTCGACGCGACGGCCATACAATTAAGTACTATGCGTAAAATATCGTAGCTTTAATTTAAAAAATACGTGTTTGAGTTTTGGTTGTTTGCAAATATGAGCATAAGAAAAGTTCTTTATTCCGAAATAATAATACTTCGGACATCCCACACAGCGCCATCTAGTTCCAAACTAAGCAAAGCTTGTACTATGGATACCAGACAACTGATATAAATAGTTAAATATTCTTTATAATATTTACATATATAGATTTTTTTTACATCCAGACGTCCGGAACGAAATAAAAATGTTCATGTACAAAAATATTTCTCCCAGACGGGACTCGAACCCACGGCCCTTGGCTCCGCATGTAGGGTCTCTAACCACTCGGCAAACCGGTCATCTGATCAAATAACATACAGATACAACAATTTTATTTTTACGTACCTATATACATTTATAAATGTCATTTATTTATTAGTAAATGAATAAATATTTTTAGTGAATAATTAACTTTATAAATACAATGTACTGGATGCTACAGATGACTTAGCATTAGCTTCCCAAGTTCCCACTCTTGCTTGGCGCTCTATCTCGAGAGCAGTTAATTGTACAAAATATTGCCTAGCGTGTGGTGGCGAGCCTTGGGAGAGGCCTATATCCTGCAGTGGAGAGACACGGGCTGATTATGATGATCATAGAGAATTTCATTCTCTACAACTATCTGAAAACTCCAAATGTGATTTAGAGCAAAGAAGACAAGATACATATTTACAAAAAAACCGGGTTTTGTGACTTTTGACCTTGAATACTTTGACTTGAATACTTGACTTGGTTGACTTGGTTTATAACCAAGTCAACAGTCAATGTAATAATAAAGATGTAAGTTTATAGCTTGTTGGTTACCAACCCGCACTGGAGCAGCTTGGTGGATTAAGCTCCAAGCTCCCTCAACCCCCTGCAGTGGGGCATATTGAGCTGGTGGAATTGAATGGAAAAAAAAAATTGCTTGTTATCTTTCATTCCGAGGATCACCATTTTTTCAGCTTATATGACTGCATTATCGAGCCCTTCCAAGTCAATTGCGGTGGCAAAATCACTTTTGAAACCCGTCACGGGGTGGTCGAGAAACCCGTCAAGTTGTCCATGCCCGTCTGTCTGTGTATCCGCGTGCGTCACAGCGATTTCACACGTAGACTATTAGTGCTAAAAAGCTGTTACAGTAGGCACTATTTTGGCATAGTTGTGTTTATTCGGAACCGCTGCCGTATATCTTGATAGGGAAATCCAAGCTTTTGCAAAGGGAGAGTTAAAAAATCAAATTTTTACTTATCACTTCGAGTGAGGTCTAGTTAAATAGCTATTTATTTACTACTAGCGGCATTACGACTTATATGCTCTGCTACCCGAGCAGAGCATATAAGTCGTAATGTTTTTTCTGTCGTAGTGTCGTATCAGCTTGTTGCGTCGAACATGTGGATAGGATTTACTTAGATTTAAATGTAACGTAAGTTCATCTTACTTGGGGTATTTTTAAAGTATTTTATTTCCAATTCTATAAATACTTATTTGTAAAAGTAAAGAATAAATGCATAAAAACCAACTACAATATTTCTTTGTAATATACAACATTGATAACGTCAGCTTAACTACGCGTGTCACGTCGTCCAGTATGGCCGGTCGGCGCGGCGCCCGGTATGGCCGGCCGGCTGGGCGCTCGATTGCTTGTCGCGCGATATTTTTATTTCGCGATAGCTCTTAAGACGTCAATTTAAATTGTATAGTATAAAGGGCAATCATATTGTGCATGAAATGCTGAAAGTAAGTAACGTATTTAATTTGATAAGGATTAATACTGTATCCGTATAAATTGCTTTCTAATTACCGCATCATTCGACACCATTTTCTTAAACATAAAAATAGCTATAGTAATCTATCCATAAACGATAGACATAGCCATCGCGGACTTTTCTTTAGTCCTATAAAAGAGACACAATTCCTCCATACATTATTTTGTTATATCTCAAAGGGATAAGGCAGCGTTTTCGGTGAAAGCTTCCAGCCGGCTTGATTTTTTCCCGATTTCTTTAACAATAATCGTCATATTTCAACTAATTTGCCCAAAACAATAATAAATTAAACACGTAAAGCTTCCTCTTGAATCACTTCATCCATTGATGTCAATCATACGCCAATCTGTTTGGTAGTTTTTGAGTTTATCGCGTTCAGACAGACAGATAGATAGACAGAAGCGGCGGGGGAGTTTATTTTATAATATGTAATGATAAAGTTTTTTAAATGTTTTTCAAAATTAGGTCTCTTTTACGAAATGTTTTTTAAACATTTGCATTACGTGATTGCACCGACTCGTGATAGACTTCTAGCCACCGACAAGTCAACCTTTAGACCACGCTTTAATAAACGTCAGTACGAAAACGAAATCGCCAAAAAGTGGCGGGTTGCGGGGAGAGGTCAGCTAGTTTTCATTGGCTCGTTCAAAATTGACAATTTAATGGCTTCCGACGTGCTTCCAACTGACGGCTCACTAGTGATGTAGTTATGTAGTGTCATTACATAGCCTTGGCGAATGCTACTCCCTGTTAAAGCGTGGTCTAAAGGTTGAATTGTCTGTGCTTCTAGCAAACCTATGACTGTATTTGTCTGTGCTGTGAGCTGATGTGGTCGTAGCCTATAATTTGATTTTCTAAAATACTAATAGTAATAATGATAAATATTCCTTATCGCACGTCTAAGAGTTTAAATTAAAAATAAAATAAAACAATGTACATGCAATACATACATAATAGTACAATATAATGCAAGTACGGTAAGCTGCATATTATAGTCGAGGTGTTAATAGGCACGAGGTGAAGCCGAGTGCTTATAATAAACAGATGACTATAATAGCCAGCTTACTGAATATGAGTACCATACCTACGACCTTTTTCAATACATTTGTAGTTAAAATTACGTAGATACTTCAAATGTAATAATGGCGGGAACTAAGGGCGCGAACGGGTTGCATTTCGCAGTTTACGCATGCGTCACAAACAGAATGCTCGTTTGTGATTGGTGTAAAGTAAAAAGGCCTAGCACAGTAAAACACAACATTACGGTACAAGTTTCGATGTCATAAGGACCGTATTAATAGCAAATGTATTGAAAATATACATATAGGCACTATAGTATACGTATCGTAATGCAAATATCGTTGTACGTAGTACATAATAGTTCCATGTATCAAACATACGCCAGGCAAAGGTTATGCTCCGGTAGTGATGACGTATAATTATTAGAATTTCTAAAAGATGGCGCTAGTCAAGCCATGATACAACACGTTTTCAAAATATTCTTTGCCGGCTACCGTAACATCAAAATTTCGCTTTTACGCCTGTTTGTTTAGATTGGTCGACATGATTTCGTTTCAGTTTTATAAGTCTGTTCTTTATAGGCAGTATATCCAATCCAAATTCGTACATTTCCTGATTTCCAACATAAATGGAACAAAAACAAACACAGTCGATGGCACACGTTTCGGTAATTAAAATGGAGTTTGTTTTTTGCTTTTGCACATAAAACTCTGACGTAATGCAATATAAAACGCGGACGTGAATATGCGAATTTTTGATGATGACAAAGAAGAAAATTGTAAGCGCCATTCTTTGATTATAGTTTGTCTGGATAATAAGTCGGCGTCAAAAAACGTAGATAAAAATATGACCTAACTTTTCGGTTATAATTCACGCAACGGAGACGGTTCGTAACACGGTTAGTGTGGCGCAGCGAGAGTACGCGCTCAGTTGAGTCACACATACAAGTATGTTAAAGTTCGCCTGTAATTTTTATTGATATTGTATTAGGGTCCAACCAGACATTTTAAAATCAAAGACACCATTAGACTGCGTAAGTTTCAGACATATTTTATAACGAAATGTTAAAAATATTATTCAAAATATTAATTAATTTTGATTTACGATTTTGCCAGATATTTATGAAAATTCTATAGATACTTGAAATTTTTACAGTGTATTACTGAAATAATCAATCTAAAATAAAGTTAAAATTCTACAAGATCCCCACACAAGAAACATGTTTTTTATATCGTGCTATGATACGGAACCTTTCGTGTGCGAGTCCGACTCGCACTTGGCCAGTTTTTGTAATAAATCACATGGCGACATTCTAACGCACTCTCCACTATATCTTTACATTGTAATATTGTCATGAAGACTAATATTAATTAAACAAAAAGTAATGTACTTAGTTATTTTTAACTATAAGAGGGTAGATAGATATCGTTATCTCAATACCCAGTAGCAAGTAGCTTGTTAAAACTCGCTTGAGGTCGTTACCCCTGCGCGGGCGCAGCAATTAGCGATTCGTCTCAAGACGGTTTTTGCTAAATGACTGGATGAAACATTTTCCTGTTTGCCATAAAACAATTATTTGTTTTACTATTGTTCGGATATATTTATGTTCGTTATAAACCAAGAACTGATTGTGGTTACAGCGCAATGAGATATAGATATAATCCGTTTAATGGTTGTAATTACGTGTACTGACTGCTCTCTGTCTGTGGCTTTGGTCTTCGCATATTATTACGATCTCGAGTATACTACAATAAAAAATACCGGAGGGAGTTTGTTCCCGGTTTTATCTTCTTTTAATTCTTTTTCATGTGAATACCTACGTTCCAAATGCAACTTGAATTTCATTGTGGGTAAATAAGTCGGTCAATAGTGCAAATACACCATAATTGAATAATTATATTTAGTTTAACTATGATTATCTGATGCGACAGTTTTGTCTTTTAAGATGTTTTTGAGGTTTTTTTTTTCGTTTGAAAGTAAATTTCACGAACTGTAAAATTATGTTCCTTGGTTACCGACAAGTACGAAACGTGTGTATTCAAAACTTTCGTCGGAAGTGTTTTTTGAGTACATAGAGTAAATAAATTTTACAGCAGCGTTTTAATAGAGTCAGAAATGTCACTCACAGTATCGAAACTATCAAACGCAATTTCGCGGGGGTGAAAGCTGGCGCGCAGGGACCTCGCGAACTGAAACCGGACTGGAACTTGCCAGATACACAATTCCTACCTTTATGGTTGAGTCCTACTGTCTATATATTTTCTTTCAGATTTTTCAATTGCTTGGTTTAAAACTTAGAAGGGAAAGCGGATATATTGCTAATGAGCTCATTTGTTGCGAAATATTCACCTAAGTGAAAAAAAAATCTATCCAACACTGCTGTCCTAAGCAAAACCACGCACTTGATTGGCGGTATAATCAGAGGAAAGGGCGCACAATGTTTTGTTATTGAACTGTGTTGTGAAATTGATAGGAATATTTAATAGTACATCATGGTGCAAGTACGGCAAGCTGCATATTTTAGTCGAGGTGTTTTTATAATAAACCGATGACTATAATAGCCAGCTTATTAAGTACGAGCATCATACGACGTTTTTCAATACATTTGCAATTAAAATTAGGTAGATACTTTTCTATTTATTTATTTATAAGGTCTGCCAACATTCTTACACCGCAACTTAATATAGTTATACAGTTCATCTTGAAAGTATAGTGCGAGAACAATAACAGGCAAACAAAGTATGAGGAATACAAAATAAATTCTGCACTCACTTTTTGAACACATGGTTTTAATTTTGTTCGAAGTGAGAATTTATATAATTATTAATAAAATAAAAAACGAGAACTATACAATTATATGTAGTACTTAATATTTTAGGGTCTTATGCTGTGGTTTGAACTAAAAGAAAATTCCAGGGTTATATTAATTCCCACTTTAAATGTAATAATGGCGTAAGTAAAATGTAAAAAGGGCGGGAGCGGGCTGTTTTGCCTTGCCTTACAAACACAATGTTCGTTTGTGATTGATGTAAAGTAAGAAGGCCTAGTATAGTAAAATACAACATTACCGTACAAGTTTCGATGTCATTAACACCGTATTAATAGCAAATGTATTGAAAAATATTTTTGTTTTATGCTATTTCTGTGGTATGACTGATCGATTGGTCGAGTGGTTAAAGACTCCTACTGCATAACCAAAAGTAAAAACTCAACGACTCAAAGCCGGCAAATTTTGTCAACTTTATTTACTTAAATTTTTTAATATCGGTACCTGCCTTTAATTCAGTAGTATGTACCTAATTGTGATAACTGGTTTCCAAACTAAACGGCCAGCATTACTCCTCTATTGAACTAATCCAAAGCTCGGTGTTTACGACCCTTAAACGATACTTGAAAATACTATCAAAAACAACTGTTAACAAAATTTGTTTCGTCCTCAACAGCACTATTTCAATAAACAACTAAATATCTACATTTTTAGGATGTATAATGACTCACGGAGTGCTGCCGTGTTTTATTTTTGTGCTTCCAAGATGGCGTCGCCGACTGTTTTTTATTTAAAAAAAAACGACCAGCTGTTACACTGTTTCCGTTTTTCTTTTTAAATGCCTAACTTTTAGTAAGCTAACAGGTTTTTTTACGTTTTCAGTTTTATTGAGTGTAATACGCGGATAGAATTACCGCGTTATCTATAAAAATATGAGCAAAAAATACACCATGTATACCAAATATATCTACACCAGTTGATGTTTTGAAATATTCTCTGTAAAGTTGAATTTTGTATGACCCACGTGTTTTCGGAAAAATCAGAATTGTTTGTAATTAAATATTCTTTTAATAAGTATATTTAATGGTTTTCTTATTTTTGAATAGACACGTCTGATCACTAGGTATTCTGAATAAAATATTTATCAAGCAAAGTTTATTTGAACAAGTCGCATAGGGCGTGTACGTATTTTCTTAGCTCTGCACAAATGCTGTAATTTTTTAAAAGCGACTTATTGTCGCGGGTTGTTGACGCGGGTGCGGGATCCGTTATAGACTTTCTGATATCCGTTTTTCCTACAGAGACGCTACTCGCTTAAATTTTAGAGCGTACTAAAAATTTGGCGCGAGCTGTACGAAATTATTATATAATTTTAGGTTAGCGAAATGGAAAGGGCATATGTTGTGTCTGAAATTTAAGAAGTCTATACGTACCAGCAATAAATAAAAACTCGATTCTGGAATCAAACTTGGATATTCAATCAGAGTTGATGAACTGAAAAAATCTTATAGCTGCCGCGCGTCCGTCGCCGGTACATCTGGCTTTAATGTTTCACAAGTAAATTGTTTATTGATAGAACTGAGAGCACTACAAATATTAGATACTAGCGTCTCGCTTCGGCTTCGCACAGGTAGATAGGAAATAAATTAGTTGGACAAATAGAAAATGTTTAGGTAATTAATAGATTTAGCGTAGGGTTATTTGTTCACATTTTATACCCGTCGTAAATACGAAACGAAGGGTCCGATTCGAATAATTTAAAGAGGAATTTACACGTATAACCGAATTACATGTATAATCAACTTAGATTATGAACCTATTTAGTTGGATATAATAGCATGATACGAAAGCTATCATCCTTCGATTTTACTCGTGTTTTGATTGACTGATTGAACAAAGAACGGTTATTGTTACTTAACTGTAATAGTTAGACATATACCCTCAAGGATTTTTTTGTGGGTTATGATGGGTACTACATATAAACATGTAGTACATTATATTATGTATTTATCATCAATAGTTTTCGCCTGTGGTTTTCGCAGTGCACGCCAAATAATGACTTTTATAAGCAAATTTTTGATGTCTTGGGTACATGATTGTAATTCACGTAGGGATTTCAAATTTGTTTTAATATAAAATGTAACCAATGTTATTCGCTCATAATGTAGCTTTTAAAAAAAGTTCACCTAGGCGTACACATTTTTCTCAGTCCCTTTTACGTCATTATCATTCTATCTCTTTCGCGTTTACGTAGTTGCTAAAGCGAAAGATAGAGAAGGATTATTCGTTTGTCACTGTTTCGGTTTTCGATCGTTTCGAAGTATGTGTGCGTCATCTTTGTAATTCTGTTTATACTTTCAAGGGTTAATATATTATAACAAGAAAAAAAATCCAAAACACAACTCTCCCGCAGCATCCGAAAATAGGATGCATAGCAGCGCGCCGGCTACACGAGATGCAACAAAAAAAAAAGAAAATATTCTATTTCGATATTGCATTTGTCGACAGCGGGCATTGAACCCCGGACTTCACGATGAGACGTGACCGAGCTAAACATTATTTTGCGATCTTTATATCTACCTTTCAAAGCACGTACATAGGTTGACTTTAGAATTACATAGGTTGCAGTCGTTAGTTACGTCAACTTTTTTCGTTTTCGAAATAATCAACGTTTTGTTCGAAAAATGAGGAAATTTCATATTTGTTTTCACCATTTTCGATTTTTAGACAAAAAGTTATTGACCGATTTCAAAAAATTTCGTATCATACGATGCCCCACAAGTCCGTGAATTTTTTGACAACACTGTTTTTTGTCTACCAACATAAATTTCGGAAATGTAGCCGAAGTACACTCTTCCATAAAAACGATCTGATAAACATTTTCAATATTAAGACAGTACCTCATATCAAAAATTAAAGAACCCGATTGCCTAAATAATAATTAACTGAAAATAAAAAAAAAAAGCTCTTTTTGTTTTAGCAATGTGGAACGCACCAAGTAATTTTAAATATTCTAAAATAACTTATAGGTATAACAGGCGGAAACAAATAAAAATAAAACTTAATTATTGCGCCAGCTGTAACAAAATTTTGAACATTCTTTATCAACCATACACAAGTTACCGTTCGGAAGTTATTTTTAATGGCATGTATAGTTCGTCTCAACCTTTATGGTGGATCGGAATACAACGCTTTAAGTGTGCTTGCGCAGGTACAGTCATATACCCCTCGCTCCACTGCGTCCCGCTACACCTAAAACTGGTTACTGCGACGCGACTTGTGCCTATATTCACATCCGCCGTAAAGTTTGATTGGAACTATACAGACAGTCTATTATAGACGTCCATGATTATAGGTAATGTTTTCCTCATAACTAAATATGTGAATTATACGAGTAAAGTTTATATAGAAATAGTAGGTACAGACAGAAAAAGTCCTAAACACTGTAAAAGTTATCGCTTTCACAAAATTTAAAAGTTGCGCTGATGGCTATTAAAATTAAAAGGAATAAATATCAAAAAATACTGGGTGGGGAGACAGTTATTGGTCTCATTAATAATATTTTACTCACCGGTGGGCCGAGTGGTTAGAGACCCTAACTGCGGAGTCGAGGGTCGCGGATTCGAGTCCCGCCCGGGACTAATATTTGTATACATGAACGTGTTTATTTGTTCCATGGCTAGGTGTACAAGTATCGATACATGTATATACATTATAAAAAAAAAGAATATTTAAGTATATATATCAACTGTCTAGTACCCAATAATACAAGCATAATACTTGCTTACTTTGGGACTAGATACCACTGTGTGGGATGTCCCATATATTATTATTAATATTAGGCAATTTTGTTTTATTTCTCTGATATCAGAAAATTTTGTGTTTACTTTAGCTTTATGATATTTGTAATCCACTAACTATGGACCCTAGTCTGAAATAAATATTTATTTATAACTCTCAAAATATAAATTTTTTCAATTTACGAATTTGCCAGATATTTATGAAAATTCATCTGACGTTGAAATTGTCTCTGTGACTTCATCTGGGCGGTTTAGCTTATAGCGCTGCTTTTCACAAAAAAATTTAAACCTAAAACTAGATAAAAAATACACGTATTTAAATAATGTCACGTCAAATTAAATTGTAGGTATAGATGGCGGTCGTTACAGTTCCCACTCTGGGGGAGGCCTAAGCCCCTGCAGTGGGGTAAAAATAGGCTGATGATGATGATGATTATGAAATGAAACTGTACTCCTCATGAACAATAAAATCATCTGTTTACTTGACGTCACAAGGATATTTCATTAATCATTTAAAAAAAAACTAAGAAAATTAAAAACTTTTCTTTTTATTTTAAGGGGAAGGTCTATATTTTCAGAAAAAAATTAAATTATATGGCCCAAGCCCATACGGATTCTAAAATGTCTAATCTATGCATAGAATATTTTTTTGAAAATTATGATTCAGGTCAACATAACTAAATGTAGAGGCGAAAATGGCGATTACTGAATGTTCTGGTTGTCTGTCATCAGTCTGTGGACGGATCACGCAAAAATTACTGGACGGATTTTGATCTCGTATAAAGATAACTTATCAACCAGAGTCAACATAGGATACTTGTCCGTATGTTTGTCACCGTTTCACGGCTAACTGGTGAACCGATCTTGATAAAACTTGGTAGGAAGATAGCATGCATCCCAAGGATGGAAGCTACTTTCTACAGCGGTAATGTATCTGTATGTTTGTTGCTTTTTCACAGCTAAACCGCCTAACTAATTTTGATGACATTTGATATAAAGATAGCTTGAAACCCGAAGAAGGCTATCAGGGTTTCTTTACCGCAGGTAATGTGTCTGTGTGTTTGCTACCCTATCACGTTTATACAGAATGTCCTTTTAGCGGTCCCGGTACAAGGGCAAAATCCTTTAGTACATGAAAATTCAATTTATCATTAGTTACGCATTGAAAAAGTCAAGATTGTGTGTTTTTTCAGTAAAATATCAGACCTCTTTGAGTCACGTCCTTGACTTGGATTATCGACAATTCCTCATCACTAGTTTTGTCCTAGAATCTACCGTAGATACTGTGGTCAAAAACAAGCGACAGCTGTTTTTATAGAACTTTAGTTTAGACCGATTAATGGAGTGTTTTGCAAAGCGCTATCTAGAACAATTATTATAGTGACAGTCGAGTCCAGTCAAACTATTCAGAGTGAAACAAAGTTAATACGTATTTTTTTATATTTGGACTGACCGATTGACCCAGAGACCCTAACTGCGAGCCAAGGGTCGCGGGTTCAATTCCTGCCCGGGACAAATATTTGTGTGCATGAACGTGTCTATTTGTTCCGTGTCTGGGTGTAAACTATTTATGTACGTATATTAATGAGTACGTATTTATATCAGTTGTCTGGTACCCCACAATACAAGCATAATATTTGCTTACTTTGGGACTGATGGCGCTGTGTGGGATGTCTCAGATATTATTATTATATTATTAAGTTAACGTATTGTCGGGTGTCATGATTAATGAATTTATTAGAATTAAAGTTGAAAAGAAAAGAACCGTACAGTATTTTTAGTTGTGTCCCCATTGTATTATGTCCAGTAACGTAGGGACGTGGCCAATCGATAGGTTATTAAGGACAAGATGATTATAAAGGTTTATTCACCTGAATTTGTAGGTGACCTACTTGTGCGTTATTGAAAATGATAGCCCGAGAGCCTGTTACCAAAAGTGGATACGTCATTATATTTGAAATTTTTATTTGTGATTAGTTTTTAACTCGGTGCCCATTCACAGACTGCGGTCAGTCAGCTAAGCAAGGTTGCGTTTTGGCGTAGCGCTGTTGCGATTATATAAAAATGTAAAACAGAAATCCTCAATTTTCTAAAATCCTATTGTTTTGTATATATTATTGCTGATTTTTGCATAAACAAAGAGGAGATCTTTGATTTTATTTTGTCTTTTGTCTTAGTCGAAATATATTTAAGGAATTATTATCGATACCTGATTAGCAGCCTTCAACCGACATCATAAATAAAAAATAATCAGAAACACATGCACACACACCCACAAACTCATATAGTCTTATAGAAAATCTAATTGTTAACTTGTTATTGTAATTTTTGTTAGATGTTAAGCTTCTTGGCATTTTTATAGCTGCGATTTTGTTTTATAATAATTAATAAAATAAGTATGGTAACAGTATGTCCAGCATATCTTCATGTTTGAGAAGACAGCAGCGATGCTTAATACAGTTTTTTGAAATCTAGTAAAATTGGTATCACACTTTCTGTGTAACTAAAAACTATCAGTAATATATAAAAAAAATAAACTTAAGAAACTTGTTTATTTTTACATACTTCACCGTAAGAGAGCGCGGAGTCCTAACACACCCATTCCAAGTTAGCTGACCGCAGTCTATTAAGGAGCGTTGTAAGTTCTATACTCATAAAAAATTCACCTATTAAAAAGTCGTGGCTATTTTTGGTCACGGGCTCCCAGACTATAATAAATTTATCTAGGGCTGAGCTTATGTTAATGTACAGTGAGTAATGGCTAGGGGCGTTGAAGTCTACATTTTTGTGTAGTAAATTAAGGAGGACTTCGCAGTTACAATATTACAGAAATTAGTGAAAAGGATCAACTAACTGATTAAATTAAAGACATGGTTGAAACAGGCGACAGCCAATTTAAGTACGTAAATATATCTGTACATACCTACCATATCTATACCACCGATCCTATCGTTACACGTGATCGCGGGCGTGTCGCCAGAACTTGTGAAATTCAATGAAACGTGCTCACAGGTATATTCCTGTAGGTATTTGCAATGTTTCCTAGGTAAATTCCTATGCCCTTTTATTGTGTGTCAAGCGATGCATTGTCATTCAATTTGTTAACAGAGCTACCATTATTACGTGTATTCCGCTACTAGAGTTTATACGGGCGTCGAGAACCTATTTATTACCAATTGATTGAAACCACTGCGGGCTCTTTATTATATTACGATCTTCATCGGTATGAAAATATGGGGAATTCGCTTCGCTTACGTATAATCCAAACATGTTATCTTAATCAGCACGTCTTGTCATTTTTGCATTTTATAGAAATATGTTATATTTATTAAGAAAGACTAATTGAAAGAATTTTATTGATATCTACAAAAATGACGAAGATACAATTTTTTTAAATAAAACGTGCTATGACGTCACTCGGTTACACTACTGTGGGCTAAGGTGAATAATTTGTACGTAGCGGCACCGAGTGACGTCACGAGCGACCCATAAAAACACAAACTTTCTTTTGTTATATCTCCGGTAATAATCGATATTTTCCCGAAATTAAAAAAGTATAGTTATCAGTTTGTTATACTCTAGCGTGTGAAATAGCGTATGATACATAAGTTTGTTGAAGAGGACGCGCTCATTATTCAAATCATTGTGATATTCCTAAAATCTTGAGGAAATCAATAATTTTTTATTTATATTTAGTACTTATTTCAGGGCTATGTTACAAGAGAAACATTAACCCCGCTCGTTCCCCACCACTGACAAGTATTAATTCAGGTACTGTGGGTTTGTCGTTTCGTGCGGTCTATATTCCTTTGTACAACAATAGGATCGAGGCGATAAGCATGCCATTAAGTAATTAAATTAATTTAAATTAAAAAATTAAACATAGGTAGGTGTTTATTTAGTGTAACTATAGGGGAATGATGATTATTGGCAAAATTTAAATCAAAAACCAAATAATACCAATCACTAATATAATATGGGCGAAATTTGTAAATTAATAAATTCATAATTTTATATACACCGTGTTTGGGTGAACTTAGTACAAACTTATAGAACGTGTAAAGCTTACGAACTAAACAAAATGTTGTAAGTGAACAGACGGCGCAAACTAACGGTTACCGACAAAGACATGTTTGAAGTTTGATTTTTTCTGACTTATACATATGTATATATATTTAAACCTTTTTGTTTAGCTCGGTAAGCTCTAGATGCTCTATAAGTTTGAAATACGTCAGCCGAACACCACGCCGTATACGTAGGGCATACTTAAAGTTTCTGGATTTGGCCACTTCCAATAAAAAAAAATAGAAAGCCATTTATGAAATTTGATAATGGAACTCTCTGGGAACACGTTATTTTTAAATTGCGAGATAGTCCTTTGTTTCTTGATTGTGACGTCGTCGGTTTGAAAATTGTGTGTCGGAATTACAATGAATTTAAGTAGACAAAATTTTCGCGCTATGATTTTTTATGATTTTTGCTGCTGCTTAAGTCAGTTAGAGAGTTGCCAGAGACTTCAATCGGCATTTGGTAATAAAGCTCCATCTCGTAGCTCTGTGTATACGTGGTTCAGTGATTTTAGGCGTGGACGTAATTATCTCCATGACGATGCACGTGAAGGTCGACCAGCTACTGCGGTTACCGAAATTAATATTAACACAGCACGTCAATTACTTGAGACTGATAAAAAAAATACATGTCAGCAAATTTGTACTGTATTAGGCATTGGAATGAGTTAAGTGCAATAAGGATTTTACATGTGTATCTGAAGGTACGGAAGCTTTACACTCGATGGATACCGCATGGTTTGACGGAAGACCAAAAACGACTGCGTTTAGAGTGGTGTCGCAAAATGATAGCAAAGTTTAATGGAAGACAATGATTGGCTGTCTATAATATCGTGATATGTGACGAAACCTGGGTGTACTGCTTTGAACCGGAAAAAAAAGTGAATCGGCAGAATGGTTCTTTTCTTTTGAACATTTGCCAACGAAAGTTAAGAAAAGTCGAACCGTTGGCAAGAAAATGGTTGCTTCTTTTTTCGGAAAATCAGGACATTACACAACAGTGTCACTTGAAGACCAAATAACAGTAACTGCAGATTAATATGTCAACACTTGCTTGCCCAGAGTTTTAGGAAAAGTTCGGAAAAAGCGTAGTCGAAGCAAAGTCGTCTTTGAAAGCGAAGCGTATTTGAAGGGTTCAAAAGTAAAACTGATGACGCTTTCGCCATACAGTCCAGACCTCGCACCATGCGATTTCGTTTTGTTCCCGAAAATTAAAGATAAACTTAGAGGCATACGTTTTACGAGGCCTGAATCGTCGGCGAGTGCATTCCATGAAGCTATTGAAGAGGTCCCTTAAGAAATTGGTTACTGCTTTTTATAATGGTTCCACCGAATCTAAAAATGTGTCAATTATGGCGGCATATACTTTGAAAAACAATAAATGTATCATAAGAAATGTATCATCACATCAGAACGAGACGCACAAGCGTTGCAAGATGATCTGAGTAGGTTAGAGTCATACTGTTCTCTAAATTTTTTGGACATGAATCTCCTCAAGTGTTCTGTTGTTACCTTCAGCCGAAAGAGAAATAATTTGATATCCCATTATAAAATCGGAACCGGTGTTCTTCCAAGAACGACTGTAGTGCGAGACTTGGGTGTGCTGCAGGACCACAAATTATTATATGACGATCACGTTGAGAATATTGTGGCACGGGCCTCGAGGGACTTGGGTTTTGTCATGCGTAGCTCCAAGAACTTTACAAAAGCTAAAACTTTTAAAATACTATACTGCACTTATGTTAGAAGTATTTTGGAGTACGCGTCACAAGTGTGAAATCCGCGTTACAACATATACAAAGCACGAAGTGAACGTATACAACAAAAGTTTGTTTTTGTTTGTTATCGTTTAAAATACCCATATAACTCCGAGAAATATGAGGAATATTGTAGGAATTTACATCTTCTTCCGCTGTACATATGCCGTGACATAGCCGATATTATTTTCCTTTTGAAAAGCACGTCTCCTGCCATTGATTGTCCGGATTTACTGTATAATATTTATCTTAATTTACCCCGCAATTATAGACGTAAGGTGCCGCTATCATTGCCCCCAGTCAGTACTGATTATAGACAAAATAGTTTCCTCTACAGGGCAAGCAAGCAATTTAATATTTTGGCACAAACATAAGTTTGTGCCAAAATATTAAATTGCTTGAATTAGACATCTTCAACACTAGTTATTTCTGCGATGAGAAGGCTATTGAGCGATAATTTTTTCAATATTAATATTCAGTGATATGATGTGCCTTCTGGCAAGTAGGCTTTTGTGTTGAATTGTTTAGGTTTATCGATCGATTTGTGTGAATTTTGATTTTTAATTCTCTTATCTTTTAGGTTGCTCTTTTTTTTACAATCTGATTCATATAGGTGTAAATCTGTTATTAGCTATGTGTTCTTCTTTTTTACTAATTTTACTGTGTATTTTTATAAGCTGATGATTTACCGAATAAATAAATAAATAAATAAGTAAAATTATTGGTTTTATTTATAGGAATCCAGAAAGTTTCGGTATGGCCCTTGTATAATATATCTATCGTGTGTTCGGTTGAATGTGTAAAGTAAGGGATACAAGTTTGGATGTTAATTCGTCATTTTTTACGTTAATTACATGAAAATTTATTTTAAATTTTTGGGTCACTAAATATATCGTATTTCCAGAGTATTGGAAACTTAACCTTTTAGAGAGCAAAATATGGGATGACCGTTTGTATGGGACTTCCATCAATTTTGAAATTAAGTCATAGAATTAAATGCATGAAAATAGTTTATAGTTAGCAAACGACAACAGGTATTTTAGCATTTTTAGAAATTTAAAGCTTAAGGGCAAGAATTTCCTAAATTGGTAACTTTTTGGTTGGAAATTAAAAACGAAATGTTTCAGAGCAATGCTAATACACATATGTAAATCATGTGAGTAAAGCCACGGGCGGTCGCTAGGATTATAAATCCAAGTGTATTGGTTGGTTAGTTGGTTTGTCCTTCTTTTACGCTACAACAACGGAGCAACAGATCCACGTGTTTTTTTTTTGTAAAGATACTGTTTATGAGCTGGAGAGTGATATAGGCTATTTTTTATCCCGGAAAAAGCACGATTCCTGATAACTGTTTTTCACGATAAAACGGCTGAGTAAAGATGAAAGGTGTAGAGATCTCTTAAATAGTTAACTTTCAGAATTTTCTAGAAAGTCATACAATGTCCTGGAGCGTCGCTAGTCACGCTCCTTTATCGGTCCCGGTATAACTGTGTGTAGTCCACGCGGATGAAACCGCGGGCCGAAAACTAGTAATAATATGTTACGTAGGTAGCAGATGACTAATATTCATGTTCGTAGTTTTATAAACAGTTATAAAAACAAAAGCTTTTTGTCTGACCGCTATCGCGTAGATAAGCATGTTATTAGGTTACGTAATGGCTATAGTGGAATATAAAGGGTTATTTTATTTTTATATGATTCACTATGTGTAACACAACTTGTTAACATAATTATATTTATACCAATGTGTTATATAAACTAGGAAATGCACTGATGCCTTGTCAGATGTATGCATGGAGTAAATACTTTGACAGCAGCTTTTGGTTTTAATAGAGTCAGAAATGTCACTTCACAGTATCGAAAATGGTGAAAGCACTTTCACGGGGGTGAAGACCGGCGCATGAGACTTCGCGGACTGAAACTCGCCATCTTGCACCAGCTAGATAGAGTATGAGTGGTTAGAAGGTAAACGCAGAAGAGGGCGTCTAGTCAATTCGTAGTTTTATGGGTGTGTGGCAATCAGTAGCGTCCAAGTTTCGACGACAGCGCCACAGGGCAAAGCTATAGGCAGCGTACTAGAAGCCGAAGTGCTCGTACCATCGCTGGCCGTTTCGTTGACGTGCTTTTTGACGTGTTCTGTGCATGATGGATTACACCCTGTCTATTGATCAATTCTTATCGTAAGTGACCACTAGTTTTCAATCTTTTTTAAAAAATGTTACGCTTTCATTATGTTTTAATATATAATTACAAATGAGTACACGGTTCATTAGATTTCTTTCTAGATTTCTTTCAGTGAGCTTGTGTGGCATCCAAACATCGAGCTTTTTTATATACTTCCCCAGATCTTTTCAAATGAGGCAAAACTGTTTTATGCCAAATTCTTCAGCAATGTATTAACTACTAATATGCCGATCTTGCTCCACTTTTCGCATCAAATTTATTATTATTATTTTGATCTAACTCGTAAGGTTCAGCCAGCGTTTGCAATGTAAGCGCAAAAAATTGTGTTTATTTACGACATCACATTAGAAAACTTTAAAATTATCAGTGTTTCTCTACTATATTATGCATGTTACATATATATAAACCTTCCTCTTGAATCACTCTATCTAGTTATATATATTAGTCGGTCGGGTCAGTATTAATATGATGAATATTGATACTGGTACCGGGTCTTGGTTTTTATATGTGTGTGTGTGTGGTGTGTGTGGTGTCTTGGCAAAAATATTTATATATGTATGTATATCAGTTGTCTAAGACTATTTAAGTATGTATATCAAAAGAATATTTAAGTATGTATATCAGTTGTCTAGTAACCCATAACACAAGCATAATACTTGCTTACTTTGGTACTAGATGACGCTGTGTGGGAAGTATTATATTATTATTATATTATATATCTATAGTTTTAAAAATCTAAGCATACATAGGGACAGAGAGCGGGAACCGACTTTGTTTTATACTATGTAGTGGTGATGCGACTTTAAGCTGGTTAAAACGATACCCGATTCAATGCCGTGGTATTTATTAGTTTCCGAGTTATTTAAAGGTGACGCTATCCACCTCTAAACGTTACATGAAAATTATGGAATGCCTTTAATACTTTACAGGAACATTTTACACGGGTCGGGCGGCAGTGGGATGTCGCCTTAATAAAGATTTTGATTTTTATCCGTATCATATCGTTTTGTCAACAGTTCTGGGAGATAATATCCGAGGAGCATGGCATCGACCCCGCTGGCGTGTACCGGGGCACCAGCGACCTGCAGCTGGAGAGGATCAGCGTCTATTACAATGAGGCCACAGGTATATATTTTAATTAGTTTCTGTTAGCGCGGTCGGCTGCCTGTCATCGGCTTGCCATGATCCAAATCAATTGCATCATTTGCTTTAAAATTTCCACATATAAAACATTCGAACCCTTACTTATGCAGCATTGGTCCATAAACAGCGGCGCCGTAATCGCTTGTACTTGTACCGCGTTTTTGTGTTCTTCATTCATAATAAAATTTTGAAGATCGTTCTTATTTCCCTTTTCGTTTCCAAAGACTGAAAAAGTTAATTTTAAATGTTTATCTAATCCGATCAGATAAAAAAAGAAAACTAAGAACTTCAGACATACAAAATACGAAAAGACTTTCACCCTGACCTATTGTAACTAGCGGTAATCTAGTTCCAAATTAGGCATAGCTGTATTATGGGTGTACTAGACAACTAATATTTATCTATAATACATACATGTATAGATATTTTACACCCAGGCACGGACAAAAGACATGTTCTTGTACACAAATATTTTTCCTGAACAGGAATCGAACCTGCGAGGTTCGATCGACCAAACAGTCAGCCCATATCTTTAAAGCTCGTGTAATAAATATTAAAATTAAGTACGTAATCTAGTAAAACATGTTATACAGTAAAAAAAACTACTTTTTAGGGTCTCGTACCCAAATAAATGAATTCATTTAACTGCAAAATAACGGACTCAAAATGGCTTCAAAATTTGACGTACACTCAGACTGAAGAACTTCTGTCTATCGTCAGGTAGATTGTTTATGATTTATCGTGTTTGCAGCAATCTTATTCTGATACTTTTTACAGATTTATACCTACGGATCCTAAATGAAATTTTATATATTTTTAGTTATACGTAGAGACACATTCATAAGTATACACACAGGCACATATGAACGCACGCACACACACCTTCAAGCATATAAATACACACATACTCATACAACCATCGCACATTAACAACCGTCACACTCGAGAATACAAACTGTATGATTTAGTCCAAAGAACGGAGAGCACTGATTGATGTCTATAATACAGGGTATCCTAGTTTAGGCATCAGCGATCTATCCAATTTGATTAAATGTTTATGCTTAACTATACATCTGAATTGTACATGTTAACTTAAGTTTCTTTTTGGAAATAAATTATTATTATAAAAAAAAGGGTATCAGAGGGAACCCTATTGCTAAGGCTCCGCTGTCCGTCCGTCCGTTTGTCACAAGACTGTATCGTCTAAACCGTAAGAGGTAGACACTTGAGATTTTCACGGAGTGTATACCTACTACTAAAGACGCTTTAACAAAATAATAAAAATAAAATAAAGTTATAAATTAAAGGGGTCCCCATACAAGAAATGTGTTTTTTTTTAATATTGTACAGTGGTACTGAACCCTTCGTGTTCGTCCGACACGCACTTGACTGGTTTCTTTTATTTTTATCGATAATATAAGTTGAAAATTATAACACGCAAGTTTTATCCTACGACTGCAGGACGTTATGTGCAAATTCTGCTTCTATTCACTAAAGTTCTTTTTTTTTTTTTGCGTTTTTTACCGTAAGTTTAATGAGGCGATTTCTCAATTACACAGCACCAGTCGCGGTGTAGGTAATAGTTAGACGTGGTGCAGACAATTGCTACAAGTGGCATTATGGGGCCAATGACTTTTTGTTCCGTCTCTTTATTAGGGATTACGAGGTGTTAAGTGTTTTAATTTGACCTTAACAATAGGCTAGTTGACTATTTAAAAATAATATTTTATATGAAAAAGTCTTCTAAATATATTATATCTGCGATATAACTTTTGTGATATTTTCGTGAATATTGCGTGTCCTGATAGCCCGAATGCAGCGAACCTGTTTCAAATCTATAAGACCATGAGGCCGTGGTTCCAATCAGAGCGTGTACCAATGAGTTTTTTCTGACTTAAGTACATAACTATCACTATAACTCCGTGTTTCGGAGTGCACGTTAAGCAGTCCGTCCCGTTGCTGTCAATAGAAGGCCGGCGTTACTATTCGCCAACCCATATTGGAGCAGCGTGGTGGATTTAAGCTCCAAGCCCCCTCATCTTGAGGGGAGGCCTAAGCCCCTGCAGTGTGGTATAAAAAGGGCTGATGGAATGGAATGGACTGGCTTTCGTCGTCGTGATAGCCAAGAGGTTGCGAGCCCGCTTCGTGTTTAAAAGATCGTAGTTCGAATCTCTGAAACCGGTATGTGAGTCCCGGTTGCGTTTTGTCATTAAAATCCACAAACTCGTGGTGGATTAAGCTTTAAGCACCCTCGTCATTGTTTAATATGTCCTGTTAGACAGAGAGGGCAATACTGCACGGTGTACTAGCCTGTGACGTCAGGCTATTCAAAATAATGTTAAATATCGTTTTGCAAGAAAGAGACAGAGATGAAATGTTAATAGCTTATAATTTCCATATTCTTCCATCTATCCATTCATATCAACCCATTGTGCCCCACTGCAGGGGCTTAAGCCTTCCTGGGATGAGGGTGCTTGTAGCTTAATCCACCTCGCTGATCGGCTTAATGTGCTCTCCGAGGCGCGAAGTCAGTAATAGTTATGTAGATATGTCAGAAAAAACTCATTGGTATATGTCCTGGGATTTGAACCACGACCTTCTAAACAAGATGTGGGCTCGCCACCACTTGGCTATCACAACATCTCTTCATGTTCTTCAACCAAATACAATTTTATTCATAAATTTTGTATAGTATATATTTTCTTGATGAATACGATATAGTTATTAATATTAGACAAATACTATATAGATTCAACTTCTAAAATTTAACCTTTTGAAGGTTTTTTTAGAGCTGAAACAGAAAGCCGGTGAAGTAGGTACGTATCGGGTTACGCATAACGTAAAGTTTCGTGACCATATGAACAACAAAAACATATAAAACAAAAAGCAAGATTGTTCAGAGTTAACGCGGGACGGACTGAATTAGTTGGCTGTAGTTCGTAAACTAGTCTCTAGAGAGTGTTGTTGGTGTTGTATCAACAGCATTCTGTCAAAATCTTACTATCCATTCCTATTTAATATTAAATCAATTAAAGTTTAGAAAAGTACCTATTCTGGAAGTATAATAATAAAAATATGTATAGGCGGTTAGAATTAATGTTCGATTGTGTGATATTATTGATTCAACGCATAGACTATAGAGGTAAAGGCCGCACACCGCCGACGGACGGGTTATGAATTGTAATTACCTGTAACATCTAGCCATCATCTAGCGTTCAACCAGAGACAACGGTCTTTGAACTCGGGATTTAAGGCATTTGGAATGTCTACGCATCGACCATAATCTATACATATAGTAAAATTTCTTTTTATTGCTCTGATCCGATAAATAGGAGTGTACCTAATGATATGATATCCCATGTTGCATAATTTTATGTACTGAAAAGTAAAAATTTCATTGAAATCGGTTCAGTGGTTCTTGAGTCATTATTGTACAAACACATAGACTAAAACTTCCATGCGCAGACATGACTCCATTACAGTATTACAAATTAGCAAGATTATAGATCATGAAACCACGAAATGACTAGAAGCCCTCTTCTGCGTTTACCGTCTTACCATTCATACTCTAGCTAACTGATGCAAGATGACGAGTTTCAGTCCGAGTTTCAGTGCGCAACGTCCCCGCGCGTCTGTCTGCACCCCTGTGAAATCCCCGCGCCGCAAGTCTTCAACCCCGCAAGATTAAAAATGATTAAAACTAAACGCTGCTGTCAAATTAATTTACTCTATGTTATAGATAGAGTGCATGTCGCGTGTCGCTTCTGTTTCATACCGGTAACGTTAATTGTAACAAAACTGCATATATTTACATTTTAATCGTGGGATATCATAGTCTTTAACCAAAAGTATTACTTTGGTAATAAAATTATCTTTTTCGGAATAATTTTGACAGTTAAATATGTTGCAGTTAAACCACAGACCAGTCAACCTATAGACCACGCTTTAATAAACGTTGATACGAAAACGAAATCGCCAAAAAGTGGCGGGGTGCGGGGAGAGGTCGGCTAGTTTTCATTGGCTCGTTCAAAATTGACAATATCGCTGACAAATAGGCTTCCGACATGCTTCCAACTGACCGCTCACAAGAGACGCAGTTATGTAGTTATGGTAGTGTCACTACCATAGCCTTGGCGAATGCTACTCCCTGTCAAAGCGTGGTCTATAAGGTTGACTGGTCTGTGAGTTAAACAGACCGACCGATTGGCCGAGTGGTTAGAGACTTTACTGCAGAATCAAAGGTTGCGGGTTCGATTCCGGCCCGGGATAAATATTAGTGTGCATGAACGAACATGTCTATTTGTTTCGTATCTGGGTGTAAAATATCTATAATATATTATATATATAATATATATAATCTAAATATGTCAGTTGTCTGGGACCCATAATATAAACTTTGCTTAGTTTGGGGGTAGATGGCGCTGTGTGGGATGTCCCAGGTATTATTATTATTATTTTAACGAACACATGACCGTGTAATGCGATAGTACGCTGCAGAAAGTGCTGAATGAGTCGACATAGACAAGAAATTTCTTTCTTTTCAACAGATCAGCCCCCGCACGCGTTTATTAACATTATACCTATTTATATTTACAGGCGCAACAAAGGACAACGGCGGAAAATACGTTCCTCGTGCGATACTTCTGGACCTGGAGCCAGGAACCATGGACGCTGTGCGCTCTGGTGGCTACGGCCAACTGTTCAGGCCCGATAACTTCGTCTTCGGTCAATCCGGAGCTGGCAACAATTGGGCCAAAGGACATTACACCGAGGGAGCTGAACTTGTAGACGCTGTACTAGACGTTGTACGCAAAGAATGCGAGAACTGCGATTGCTTACAGGGATTCCAACTCACACACTCTCTTGGAGGAGGAACTGGCTCCGGTATGGGCACCCTTTTGATCTCCAAGATCAGAGAAGAATACCCAGATAGAATAATGAACACATATTCCGTCGTACCATCTCCGAAAGTATCGGATACAGTGGTAGAACCTTATAATGCTGTACTGTCAATTCATCAGCTAGTCGAAAACACGGATGAGACTTACTGCATAGACAATGAAGCTCTATACGACATATGCTATAGGACTTTAAAAATCCCAAACCCGACTTACGGAGACCTGAACCACTTAGTGTCTTTGACCATGTCTGGCGTTACGACATGTCTTCGCTTCCCTGGTCAGCTGAACGCGGATCTTAGGAAGTTAGCCGTCAATATGGTGCCGTTTCCTCGTCTCCACTTCTTCATGCCTGGTTTTGCCCCTCTGACGTCCCGCGGCAGTCAACAGTACCGAGCGCTCACAGTGCCAGAGCTGACGCAGCAGATGTTCGACGCCAAGAACATGATGGCAGCGTGTGACCCTCGGCACGGGCGATACCTTACAGTAGCGGCGATCTTCCGTGGGCGAATGTCTATGAAAGAAGTCGACGAGCAAATGCTCGCTATACAGAATAAAAACAGCAGTTTCTTCGTTGAATGGATTCCGAACAACGTCAAAACAGCCGTCTGTGACATCCCACCCAAGGGTACGAAGATGTCTTCCACCTTTATAGGAAACACAACTGCCATCCAAGAGCTGTTCAAACGTATCTCGGAACAATTCACGGCTATGTTCAGACGCAAAGCTTTTCTCCATTGGTATACTGGCGAGGGTATGGACGAGATGGAGTTCAATGAAGCGGAGAGTAATGTGAACGACCTGGTCTCTGAGTACCAGCAGTATCAAGAGGCGACCGCTGAAGATGACACCGAATTCGATCAGGAGGATATGGAGGAGTTAGCTCAGGATGAGCACGCGGATTCTTAAACTTCTTTTTCCTAGCGTGCGAGTTCCTATTACTGCTCGAGGTGTAACGAGACTTCAAATACAAAACTAAATACACTATTTTTAGAAATTTTGTGAATAAACTGTATTTTTTTCTTCACTTTATATAAACCATTTAAGAGGGTCCACTGACAAGTATCATAATAAAATATATAAAGGTGGTAAAGAACAGTCGACGTCAATCGACTATTATAATCACATTTAATCTAGAGGTCCCGGGTTCGAATCCCAGGTCGGGTCAGTATTAATATGATGAATATTGATACTGGTACCGGGTCTTGGTTGTTATATAATATAAAAAAAAATAATATATATTTATACATGTATATATTATAAAGAATATTTAAGTATGTATATCAGTTGTCTAGTAACCCATAACACAAGCATATTATTTGCTTACTTTGGGACTAGATGACGCTGTGTGGGAAGTCCCATGTAATATTATTATAAAAAAAAAATCTATAGAATCGATTATAGATCGATTGTGGAGCAATCGATTCGCTGTCGATCAGCCTTGGAATATAATGTATTTTACTGCTTCTAATTTACTAATTCGATGGGGTCTTGTTACACCTATATAAGAATGTCTAGAGGCTAAGCTGTGTGAACGTATTCGTAAATTCATTGTGTTGTATATACCAAAGTGTTTCATTTATTTATGTGCAATTGCGTCAGATTAACAAAATTATCTGGATGCCCCGTCTCTTATTTCGAAGCGATCGAAAACTCAAGCGTGTAGTGTCTCTATCTCTCTCTTTCGCTCCAAACGACAACGTTAAAGTTGCTTAGAGGGAAAAAGAGAGGCGACAATGACGTAAAACGTCAAGTCGGGCTACTTTTGCGTTCAGCGTATTCTCTTTGCTCATGTTATTCAAGATAAAACTGGATAAGTATTTTGTTTTCTGTTTATCTGAGATTGTACTACAATGAAATAAATTTCCAATCCAAATAATGAACTTAACGGCGCTTTCATCCGTCAATGCAGGTTTTTGACGTATCGTCCAGAGTGCTATAATGTATGTATCCTATAGTGTTATGTGAATTTTTAACGAAAAGATCTTTTTAATTGTTAAGCCATGTTTTTTTAAGAAACGTACCAATCCGTGCATTTCTTAGCTTAAGATTTACGAATGTCTATTGTAATGCTTTTATATAATTTTTAATAAATTACCAAAATCATTTGTTTGACATTTATTTCATATCATATAATACAAATATAACATCTGAACTCTTTTATCCCTTCGAAATTACGTTTCACATTCGCTGAAAGTAACGTCTATGGGCTGAACATAGTCCCAACTTATAGAGCATGTAGAGCTTACAGAACTCAACAAAAGTTTAAAAAAAATAAGTAATTTAAAAAATAAAAAGTTAAACACGTTTTTCTCGGTAACCGTTATTTTGTGACATCTGCTGACTTGAAACTTTTTGTTTAGTTTGGTAAGCTCTATACGCTCTATAAGTTTGGACTGCATTCAACCGAGCACGGTGTATTATTACAAGATAGCGCCGATTTTCCGAAAACTGAAATTGCAAATTCTATATTAATTCTATCTTATTTGATTGAGGGGGCTTATCTATTTAGTTCTATTGTGTCTTTATCCTTCGACCCTACTAATAGTCATTCTCAAATACGCATTTGATGTCTTGTATGATTTGACCAATTTGCAGGTCGCAGAACTCATCCGGTTTGGGATAGCATACCCCTAGATGCTTCGTACGTGATAGCCCCTAGTGCATCACATTCACAGATATATTATTAATATCAATTACTTAGTCAAATATAATTCACTTAGTGGTAAAACTAATAATAGGTAACCACGGTACAAAAGAAAATTACTTGGTAGCATACTATTATATCCTACGTTGTAACCGGAGAACGAACACATCATGACATGACCACATTTTAAACCGACACAATACGAAATAATAATACACAAAATGATAGAGCTATTACATTATACTTATCGGAATGAGAGGGCTGCTGCTGCCAAACAGATAGTCATACATCATCATCAGCCCGTGTCTCTCCACTGCAGGATATAGGCCTCTCCCAAGGCTCGCCACCACACACGGTCCTCCGCCTTTCGCATCCAACTACCCCCGGTATGGTGGTTCAGGTCAGTCATACATACTTTGCTTTTATGTGCATACGTTACTGCATGCATGGACTCGCGTGTGCACTTCATGCAGTATTACAGTTGCAATCCAACTTTATGGCGGATCCGAACGTAGGCACAATTCGCGTCGCAGTAACCAGTTTTAGGTGTAGCGGGATGCAGTGGAGCGAGGGGTATGCATAAAGTTTGAGGCACGGGGTCTCAACCTGTGGTCTAGTGTGCATTCAGAAGTAGACCGCCCGGTATCTTTATTGTAATAAAAACATCGTTAGTGTTTTTTTTCTGATTTCATCATATTTTTATACTTTAAGCAAAATATTTTAATTACTACAGCGACCGCACGCGGCTACGCCCTCGTGGACTACATATTTATATTATACTTATTGTACACTTAAAAAAATAATTAACTCAAAAAAAGATAATGCCTAAATACCTAGCCCATGTTCATCCTGAATGTGTATTCTAAATATTGGCGAAAAAAATAATTCAAATCGGTCGAGTACCTATCTAGGTTCAGACAATTATACCTTCTGAACCGAACTTACTAATTTTGCCTCTTTATATACCTAGGTCACTAATCACTATACAAGTTTTGAAATGCACGATTTAATTATGGAAAGTGAAGGCCATATAAACAAGATGACCTATTACGATTTTTCTGGTTTAGCATCAGCTCTAGGCGAATCTACTTCTTCTCTGATAACGATTTTTAGGTAATTTAAGGAATCGAAAAGGGGCTAAACTAGCCTTGAAGGTGACTGCAGAAAATGTGTGAACTACTGAAATTCTAGTGCGAGAAGAAGCACGAAACATATAAGGACATAGCGAAAATCTTAGGCGTTACTTTAGTTAGTGTTTATAAATACCACTTACATGAAGATGAATTGGTGCCGAGAAATTTTTTTACAAGCGTTGAGTCACGGAGTTAGAAAGGGGTCTCTCTGCCTCCGTGACCACGCTTGTAAAAAAAATTATACTTAAAAAGTAAATAATAAATAACATCATCAGAATCAATGGAAAAATGGCGGCAAAGAGGTTGTGACATACGGACGGACGGGCATTGGGGTTCCGTTTATTACAATTGGCTACGGAATTCTAAAAACAAACGTAAACAGAATTTTCACAATTTGTACTTACTAAATTACTATAAAACAGTAAAAATCGGCCAATGGCGTGCCGTACAGGCTTCGGCTTATGGTTCCAAGCATACTACAAGCAATCCTCAATCACATAGGTACCTACCTAATTGAAACTTGCGGTAATCCTAAAAACTTGTAAGCGTACCTATCTCATCGGAAACAATTTTTCTTTTTAGTGTTTGTTATTGCTACACGCTGTTTAACTACTTTGATTTTTCCAAATTCTTTAATCACACGGTTCAAAAATTAGAGGGTGTGGGATGAGGGGTCCGAATCTGTGCTCCACCTAGGATATTTTCAAGTCCTTACGCTCCAACTTATATTACTGTACAGCCCATGACACAATTATTTAAGAACCTAGGAATATGACGTGCCCGTGGTACTACCAGGGTTGTAGGTAGGTACTACCAATCACAAACGGGGGAAGTTTTGTCCGTGGACGTACTATCAACACCTAGTTGTAAAACGAAAGATTTTTACTTAATAATAACACATCACAACAACGTTTAGGCCCCAGACTAAGCATTAGCTGGGAGGACCCTTAGATATCGATTTTGAAAGCAATCGGTGTGCGAGTCCGACTTGCAATTTGGCCAGTTTTAAAATATTTTCTGAGTTACATTCATTAACTTACCTGAAGCAGTCCTTCATCTCTATTTTATGCTACTGCGACGTTTTCTGTAAATAACTTCATAGCGGCAAAGATCCGTACGTATTACTGTATTCTATATATTTGAAGGGTTCAAACGTTCTAACCACTGAACTTTGAGTTAGTTTGAGGACTGATAATTCTGGCCGTTTAGTTCGAGAACCAAAG
This sequence comes from Luffia ferchaultella, assembly GCA_949709985.1. Taxonomy (NCBI): domain Eukaryota; kingdom Metazoa; phylum Arthropoda; class Insecta; order Lepidoptera; family Psychidae; genus Luffia; species Luffia ferchaultella. The sequence goes on from OX453261.1 coordinate 1,427,341, forward strand.
TTATCACATTTGAGCCGTAAGATGAGGAAAGGAGGGCGGAATGCGAGTATGGCTTACGCGCTTGGTTACCTAGATGTTTGTGTTGTGTCGTCTTTGTGTATTATCCGTCACAACTAGTTACACAATATCGATAAAAAAATTAAAACAATGTTGATTTTGAGCCGTCGAGCAAACGTGCACCTTCTAGTTTGCTACATTCCAAGTTCAGTGGTTCTAGCGCTTACCAAAAAGAGCCCATTGAATTAAGTAGCTTCATAGTTTCTAGAACATAACTAATGATGGAAAAATATCTACTTCCAAACCAAGCAAAGCTTGTACTATGGATACCAGAAAATATTTATAATAGATGTTGAGGATATTCATTCAAAATTATTAATATGGACTAAAGTATAATGAAACAAAATAAATAATAGACAAATATTTTAATATCTCGTACCGTACCATTTTAATCATAATAGACATAACTATTTGTCACATCTTATATCTAAATATTTACAATATTTGAACACAATACACTATAGGCCTCTTTTAGTTGTTCTATGAAAATAAACGGATTTGAGATCTGTGCGCCAAGTTCCAGCTTTTAACGAAAAGAAGTACCACTTCATACGTATACCTAGTATTTTATTCTTCTTAAAAAGAGAAGTCAGTTAATGTGTACAATGGGTAATATCCAACCTACTTAATGTTAAAATCTATTTTATTACATTAAAAATTATGGAAAAATATCCCGTATGTTTCGTTTACTTTGGCACGTGAAAAAAGAAATAGCATTAGCCAATCGCGGTACGGATCACGTACACCTCGCATGGACTAATTACTAAACATGCGCAGATTACACTAAAGCTGAATCATTGCGCGCTCCTTGGGTCAAATTGTCAGCACATAGGCTGTTTCTTAACGAACTGAATAATTAAAAAAAAATTTGGTTTTGATAATTTTTTATCACTTTTTCGTTGTTTATTTTTTTTATTTTTTATCTTAACAGTGGATAATTACCTACATTAACGTAACTGCAGTTTTAAGAGGAATATAAAATAAATTGCAAAATCGTTTTAAAAATTTACACATATTATAAAAAAATATATAAAGTGAAAATATTTTTAGCTGGATAACAGATTACCGGAGATTACAGATCGATAAACAAATAATTTTCAAAAATAACACAAACTTCAGGATCTTGCCTTTTATGTATACTTAGAAATATTATTATACTTAGAAATTGAAAATAAATGCTACATTTTCCTAGAGTAACAGCTAGCGCCAAACTTCTAAACAAATAGCGTTGCAGTAAGAAATGGGTATCAGAGGCTCAAGAAAGAGACCCCGCACGCGTCAAACGCAGCCACTTCAACTTCAGAGAACTTGAAGTTTGGCGCGAGCTGTACCACGTTATACCAATAAGACAGTGACAGCATTGAATTTATAGTTTATTCACTTCGTGTGTTGCCTCGAAACCTACGACCTATATACTAAACACACAAACATACGCAAGAAAATTGACCACGCACCATAATCATCTTCATCATCAGGCTGTTAACCCTTTACTATAGGAGTACAGCCTTTATGAATAATAAGGAGTTTTGCACTATAAACTCATGCTGGTCCAATGGATCCACCCACGTACACAAAACGGTAAAAGAGTGAATATATTAGCGTTGTAGATGTGTTTTAGTCAATAGTTGTGTATGCACAATATTTTCGATCGAAGGTGACGTAGATTTTAAACTGATTTCACGCGTTCGACGGGACTGTTACATAAAGAGAATCTGTGTACAGTATTATGCACGGATCTTTGCCGCTGTGAAGTTAATTACAGAAAGTGTCGCAGTAGCATAAAATTGGAGCGCGGAGAAGGAGAGGTCGGATAGCTCGCGCTGCTCACTCGCGTGTGGCGCCTCCCACTACTACCTTTCGCTACCTGCGCATTGAGTCATTCGCAAACAACTCAGAGTGGCAAAGATCCGCGCGTAGTACTGTACAGGCCTGAGTTAAACATGACGCTGAACATATATTCAATTTACAATTTTTATTTAAAATATACAGCGAACTTATCTATAATTAATACTATTCGGCACTTTTGATAACTCTTTAGTCTCTATTAATAAACTACATTAATATGAAAACTAAACAAAATTCATAAATTTAATTACATACGGTTATAAATTTAATATAATGACATTTCTATACAACTATCTTTTATACACCGTCAAGGTGGGGCACTGAGTGTCTGATACGGCTATTTACTAATAGATGGAGCCACCGCACAAACAAATAATTTTTATTTTTTCTTGATCACGTTTCTGCTTTTCAGTTGATAAAACATAACATGCGACTGTAAAAAATATTTCTCTTTAAAGTTTTTTAACTGATATTATCGATTGTTTCAACAGTTTCGAAGCATTTGTACAAATACCTAAAATTTGTAGAAAATAAGGTTTATCGACAAACGCTTCGAAGCTATTGAAAGGACCATTATAGAAATCAGTCAGAAAAACCTTATTTTCCACAAATTTTAGGTTTTTGTACAATTGCTTCGAAACTGTTAAAACAATCAATAATGTCAGTTAAAAACATTTAAAGAGAAATATTTTTTACAATCGCATGTTATGTTTTATCAACTGAAACGCAGAAACGTGATCAAGAGAAAATAAAAATTATTTCTTCGTACGGTGGCTCCATCTATTATTAAATAGCCGAACTAGACAGACCGCGTCTCACAGTAATCGAAAAGACCGGCCAAGTGCGAGTCGGGTCACGCACAATGAAGGGTTCCGTAGCCAGTTTCATGTATAAAATAATAGGTTTTACAATAATTTATATTTAAGTTGACTAGACTAAAAATAGCATGTAACTGAAAATATCCCATATCTCAAAAAGTACTCAACATATATGTTATTCAAATAAATTTTCAATGATAGCGTTTTTTAAGTTGTTACTAACTTAATTTTTTCAGAATTTTCCACCTCACAGGTGAAAAGCAAAGAGGGACATACTTTTTAGAACTTTAGGATCTTAACAACTATTGAATGTTCTGTGTCTGGGTGTGAAATATATATATTATAAAGAATATTTAAGTATGTATACATACTTAAATAATATGCCTGGAACAAATATTTGTGTGAATAAACATGTCTATCTGTTCCATGTCTGGGTGTAAAAGTATCCATATATGTATATATTATAAACAATATTTAAGTATGTATATCAGTTGTCTAGTACCCATAATACAAGCATATACTTGCTTACTTTGGGATTAGATGGCGCTATGTAGGATGTCCCGGGTACTATTATTATTATTGATAGAAACAACAGTCATTTTGAACATATAATTTTTAAAGACCTACATATTGGTATTTCACAAGGTAATTGGTGGTGGTCATTTCTTCCCGCCCCTTAGTTACTTTTCAATTAAGGGGTAGAAAATTCTAAAAGAATTGAGTTTGTACATTAGAAAAAAAATCATCAACGAAAATTGGTTTGAATATATGTTTAATAGTATTTAAGATATTTGTTTTTAAATTTAATATTTGAATTTTAACCATAAACGTTTATGCCGACTACAGAATCTTTCACTATACGTGGTCTGACACGCACTTGGCCGATTTTCAGCTACTGCGACGCTACTTGCCTCGCTTTAGAGCGATCAAGAAGTTTGGCACTAGCTGTACTAGCTACCGAACAACGGATAACTGAGTAACAAATTATGTAGTGTGTTGCATAATACAAAATAAATTAATGAGGACTTTTGATTTTGAATGGTCGGTGTTAGTTATTAATTTTATATAACGTGAATTTTCATTCACCAGCACTTTATTAAAAATTTTTTGCCTGAGGCGCCATTTTTAGTTAACACTTTATAAAATAGTCAAAATTAATAATATTTATAAAAAGTTATAAAGTCGTTCTACGATATTTTGAGAAATGCGATCATCCTGAGAGTTGGCCCCGATGTGAACGCACTGTTCCGTTTCTCAGCCTGCGTCCACATTGGCCATACGTTTATTTTTTCTTGGTGAGACTAATAATTGAATAAAAAAAAAATATGATGAATAGATTCTATTACTGAACACATACTGATTTTTTCAATGAATAACAATTCGCGTTGTAACATTTCATTATTCACTATTGATTTGGTCAAAATGATGGTTCAAAAAAAAAATCAGTCATTACTATAAAGTCACAAAAAATAAAAAAAATAAAAAAATATATGTACTTAACAGCATTAATAGGAAGCAACGAAATGACTATATTTAACTTATTGTAACTAAAAACTTACTTATTCTAATTACATTAAAAAAAAAAATTCAATAAGGCACAAAATTATTACTTCACACGGTAATTCTGCAAAAGAAGCAATATGTATATGAAATGTATAAGCTGTCCATTTCATAGGCATAGCATATTTTGTGAAGCAAAAGATTTTTTATTAAAAAAAATAAGTTTAATCACAATAAACAAAAAAAAAGTTAATAGTCTATAGAACAAATAAAAAATGCATTCAATTTAACCCGATCTGTATAACTAAATGTTTTGTTCCATTTGTATCTCTATATGAGCTGCCAAAAAAAAAACCTCCCAATCAGTACATTTAATTGGGATCATAATATAAACTGAAATATTCCTTATAATGTGCTTTATTATCGATTTTTTAAGAAATTCGATATAGTACAAAGTTCCGATCTATGTTGTGAACCCATCATTCTTTTTTCAAGCAAAATATTGTTCATATACTAGAAAAGTACATTATACTTGTTAACGCCTCGTCTGGATACTTAACCATGTAGTTTATAGTTTATGCTGTCTTTGTATCCATTACTCTAGAAGAAGAAACTAAGAAAAAAATACACTTTTGCCCACTTAGCTCTGGCAACATTGGTTCACTTCATTACGACGTTTCGTGTCAAGGCTCACGCGTTGTTTGGGTAAAGTGCAATGTAACTTTAACGCTTTGAATTGTTCTCAGTTATAAAGTGAACGAAATTTTTTTCATAAAGATGGGTAAGGATAAGCAAAAGCTGAAAAGAAAATTTCTCGAACTCCTTTTCATATGCTACGGATGTAAACTTTTAATAATTGTGTTTAAGATAGGACGAGAACCTATATAAACGTATAAACAGATATTTTGTTTAAAAAATATAATCTCACGATATTACTAGCGAATATACTAGACTTGTGGAACATAACCTCAGCGATAGGACATGCGCGTATACTAGGTTACTTACCCATTTGTTTTTTTTCGTCGCTTTACAAAAAGGTAAACTGAGGCCAGAAAAGCCTTACCTGCCTAATGTTACAAGGTACTACGAGCGAATACATGTAATAAATGCTGATGCACTTTTATTATATTAATTTTCCAGACGAGACCGTATGTAAAAAACAGAAAAATAAGATCATCAGTGATTCTGAACCAGATGAGGAGATAACAAAAGATTTATAATCCGTTCTTTTTGGCGGAAATAGGTCATATTTCTGAGACGGACAATCCTTTTGTCCTTAACCCCGATATCGCCAAAACAATCATAACACAAGTCAGGACAAAGAGGTTAAGAAAAATATCTTAAGCGGCATTTATAACTTTACAATATTTAAACTGCGTATAAGAAGTTCACTTACAGGTAATTTACTTTGATCATACTATTATGATATATATTATAGCTGAGGTGTGTTTAGGCACGAGGCGAAGCCGAGTGCTTATAATAAACCGAAACTATATAGCCAGCTTACCGTACTTGCATCATATAACTTTTCAATACATTTGCGATTAAAATAATTAGATGAATACTTCAAATGTAATAATGGCGGGAGCTAAGGACGCGAGGCGGGTTGCTTTTCGTGGTTTACGCATGCGTCACAGACAGAACGCTCGTTTGTGATTAGTGTAAAGTAAAAAGGCCTAGTACTGTAAAATACAACATTATAGTAAAAGTTTCGATGTCATGAAGACCATATTAATAGAAAATGTATTAAAAAATATGTTAATAAACATTACTAAGGGGGTCGGCACCTTAAATTCGGTTCAGGCTATTTTTCAATGAAAGTTGTTAAATCATTTTTTTTTATAATTAATAACTCTTTTCTCATACAAATTTTTGTACTAAAAATTATTGGATGCTCCAAAACGTGTAACTTTCAAGGTATATTCCCGACACAAACAAAAATATTAATCAATATTATTATAATGGGAAACAAAGTTTTATTTTCAACAGAACTCTTCAATTTTTTTTTATACATTTTTGAATCCGATATTAAGTTTTTATAATATTCTCATGTAATTACAAATTTTTTTATATGTCAAATTAAATTTAACAATTTTAATTAAAAAATAGCCTGGATCAAATTTAGGGTGCCAACCCTCCTTATTAATGTTTATTAATATATTGTACAGTATATGAACAATATTTTGCTTGAAAAAAAAAATGAGGGGTTCACAAGATAGATCGGGATGTTAGACTATTATACTCATTGTGAGCGAACAAATCTACGCACACACAGAGATTCAACACACAAAAGCCTTACTGTTTTGACTTACTTATATTCGTTAAAATTAAGATTGTTCAATGAAGGCGTGTATATTAAGTGACCGATTGGCAGAGTGGTTACTAACTACGGAGTCAAGGGTCAAGGGTTGTTGTGATGTATATGTTACATTACATTATCTTTATCTTTTACATATCTATAATGTTCATATATTATAAAAAATATTTATGTATGTCAGTTGTCTAGTACCCTACAATACAAGCATACTACTTGTTTACTTGAGACAAGATGGCGCTGTGTGGGATGTTCTAGGTATTATTATTATCGGTAATATTTTTTTGTTTTTAGATAAAAATGATTATATGTTATGAATAAACAAACGCACATTAAATGTGTAAAATATTGCACAAAACAATACATACTGTTTTGTGGAATGAAATACATATTACATACCATCAGCTCATTAACCCACTGCAAGGGCTTAAGCCTTCCCTCGAAATGAGAGGGCTTCGAGCTTAATCCACCACACTGCTCCAGTGCCGGTGGTGGATATACATATTACATAGATTACATTATTCAAATTTCTACACCTTAAAACAACTATTTACACTTACGTACACTAACTGATAATATCCACAAATTAAGGGTTTGTCAATCATACTTCTCATAATATTTATACATTACCGACTTTTCAGGATTTGTCAACCATATACTTAAGTCACTAAAAATTTAATAATATTTTTCTTAGTACCAAATATGTCACACACAGTTGCTCACTGTACCTATGTTCTACCGAGCTAAGTTTTGTTACCTTAATAAAGTAAGAATGTCGTAAGTCAATAGAGCATCATGCTAAGTTTAACATTAGCTTAAAGTTTAATGACATTTTAAGAGTGCAGCAATCTTCACACTGGAGGTGTATTATGAGTCTATTAGTTTTGTTCAAATCTTAATTGTTTAACACGCTACGGTTGCAGTACGCTCTATAATTTAGCAGCGGTCAGGGCGATCACAACTAGCATACATGCCGAACACTTAAGAAATGTACAACTGCTGTATTAATCCAAAAAAGGTCAAATTATGCAGTCTTAATTAATATATCTATTTAATTTACTTAATAATATCCATTTGACTGACCGATTGGCCGAGTGGTTAGAGACCCTAACTGCAGAGCCGATGGTGGCAGGTTCGATTCTCGCTTCAGACAAACATTTGTATACATGAACATGTTTATTTGTTTCGTGTCTTGATTTAAAATATCTATATATGTGTATATCATAAAGAATAGTTAAGTATGTATATCAGTCATCTAGTATCCTTTAACACAAGTATAATAATTGTTTACTTTGGGATTAGATGGCGTTGTGTAAAATGTCCCAGGTATTATTATTATACCTGTAGGAAATAGTTGGTACTACCTCTGTTTTACAACTACTATACAGCTTTACTGTATAACTCTTTCGTACTGACCTAATCGTTTCTAGAGCGTTTGTGTTCTATTCTAATTTTCCAAAAGTGAACAACGCAGATCTCACTGTAAACGACATACATACTCTATTAAGATAGTTCTTATCTCGGTGTTATTTGCTGACTATTCACTACCACACCAAACTACTTACGACTACAGTATAGTCTATCGATAGTCCTTCGGCAGTCACAGAACTACACCGCGACGTCGGCGTCCCTTCCCAAATCGACATTTTCGTGCTCCGCTAACTTCATTAGGGTCTTTTTGATCCTCAAAGCGGGCAGACGCACTGAAGGGTTCCGATGCCAGCATTCGCGCATTAGCTTCGTCATTGCCACCATAGTCTGAAAAACAAAACACAAACTTAAGTTTCGAGGGGATCGGGTTAAGTGAAAATTTTGCACCGAGCGTCATGTTTTCGTGATTTCTACGTTTTCTACAATTTTCGATAGTTCACAATGACACTCTAAATATTTCCGGAATAAGTATCCTATGTCACTCCCTACAACCCCCTTTACATATCATTAAAAAACCGGTACTCCCACACAAATTTTCATCCTCCATTTCCTCTCATCAAAATGTGAAAATCTAAAATTCCTAAAAACGTCATTATTTATTTATGACGAGAACAAGATAATTCCAATTTTCGAGTTTCTACCTTTAAAAAAATCTACAGATTTCGCGCTTCTCGCAACTATCGGAAGACACTGAAAATGAACATCAAAAATAAAAACTTATTACACATTTTTGTCAAACAATTTTATTACATTTTGTGAAAAAAGTTAGATAAATTTTCGAAAATTTGGTACCCACACAATGCCCCGCGAGCTCCTGCATCTTTTGATACTACTGTCTTTCGTCTACCTTTATAACTTTCTGAAATATAGCTCTCGCGCTCCGGAGTAACTGATCTGATAATCATTCAAAGGAAAGGCGCCTGCCCAGTCCACTTTTCGACCGAGTCCAAAAAAAGTTCATTTTTTCGATATTGAGTTGCCTTTTCGAAATATTCTACTTTTTGTCCGAAAAATCGGAGAATTTAATTTAATTTTTCTCAACATATTCGATTTTCCGAAAGAAGTTATTTTAAAAAATTTGTATCATACGATGCCCTACAAGCATCTGCATCTTTTGACACTGCCTATCATCTTCCTTCATAAATTTCGGAAATATAGCCCAATTGGTTTGTTCGTTTAAGGACAGATTCTATTTAGGACAGATTCGCTTTAAGATGGATTTCGTACATCGAAAAGCGATAAGGTTTCGTTTTGATCCGTTAAAAACGAAAAAGTTTTCAACCAACGTCCCCTGAATATGCGTTTACGAATAGGAGGTTTACTTATAAGCTATTATTATTATCAAAATATGTAAACTCCTTTCAATTTCTACTGACATCGGACCTACTACGCTTATGCAAAATTTTGTTACCTACGCATATTCATAGCACGTTGTTTGGTAGTTGCAGAGTATTTCATTGATAGATAATTAAGTACTGTAGCGTATGTGTCTGGCTATTTATCAAACTGGCCATACACAACGTTGTATGTTAAGTATTTTAGATCTAGAATGTCAATTTAAATAATAGATTTGGATAGAGAAATAGAAATAAAGGAGAGTTGAATTTGTGGGGTCGAACAATAATGATTGTTACGCGATTAGTGAATTTATAAATAAATTGTAACATTTTATACTCGTTAATAATAAAACGTGAAGTTCAGTCATTCTAGTTGTGTTTTTACGCTCCCAATAGGAACGATTCCTACATACACATACGCTACAGTACCTAGTCAAAACAGGAACACTACCCTCTTCTTCCTGTTGGACTAAATTGATTAAACACAATGCGTCATACTGAACAGTAGAACGAATCGGATTTTTGTTCATATTGTTTTACCGTAAAGCAAACCTCCTATTCGTAAATACGTATTCATGGGACGTTGGTTAAAAACGTTTCTGGCCAGAACAAATCGAAATTTTTCCTCTTGCCTGTACAAAATCCGTCTTAAAGCGAATCTATCCTAAATAAGCCTGCCATACGTCCCGTAAAAAACGGGATAGTCCCCTATTTTGACCTCTTTGTCCCGCGTCCCCGAAAAATCCGTCGGGACGTGAAAAAGTCCCGTAATTTGGAAAAAGTCCCGTAATCCCGTAATTTGGAAAAGGTTTTGGCAGAGTGAATGACATGCGAAATTATCTTATTGACAGTTCGTTTGTTCTGTGACCGTGTACAACTATTGTTCTGTGGCTCTAGTTATAGAGTAATATGAATAGGTGTTCTAGTGCTCTGTGAGTGAACTGTCATGGAATAAATCAAATGTGTCGTTCTGCATTATGCCTAAACGAAAGTGTGTTTTTTCATTAAGTTTGAAAGAAAAGTATCCTTATATTGAACCCACAGGTTCAAATCATGAAGTTCATTGCAACATTTGCAAATCAAACTTTTCTATTGCGCATGGTGGGAATTCAGATATTCTGCAACATGAGAAGACTACTAAACATAAATCGTTTTTAATTTCCGCTTCAACTAGTTCAAAAATAAATGTTTATTTCTCCAACAAGTCATTGGGTATGTTATTAATTCTAGATTACTATAAAAATAGTTGATGAAAATTGGTAGTCTTGTTTTGTCGTGTTATTAGCAGATCTTAGTTTTTTTAGACTATTTCTATTTTTCTGTATGAAGATATATTTGTAGGTCATGACGAGATAAAATTAGCAGCAGCTGAAGGAACATTTGCATACCATACTGTATGCCACAACCACAGCTACAGCTCTATGGATTGCACTTCAAAAGTGATTAAAAAAATATATGATGTGAAGTTCAGTTGTGCTCGAACCAAAACTGAGGCCATAGTTAATAACATATTAGCTCCGTGGTGTAAACAGCTTCTAAATGAAGATCTTTTGAAAGTAAACTTTTTGAGTGTATCTATAGATACAAGTAACCATAAATCTACTAAAATATTTCCAGTCTTAGTTAGATATTACATTCCTGAAAGTGACATCAAAAATGAATTATTATTGGTCTAATGAAAAAACTAATATTTTACAAAGTACAGTAGGGAATGCAATGATTTTGCAATATAATTTGAATTTTTCATGCACAGAAATGTATGATAAATTAATTTCCAACAAAAAAATATGTGAGCAAATTCATACCAGCTCAAAATATTAATTTAACAATGAATAGGTACCTAATATTTACTTATGTTTGATTTTTAAATTATAAGACATAAACATTTATTTGATTTTTATTTTATCCTGACATTTATCCTATAAGCAAATTCATTTTTAATATCTAGTATATTTCAGCTATCAGTACCTACATTTCTTAGTCAAAATCAAAACTATTTTATTGCAAATTTAAATATATAAATTTATTTGTAAGTAGAATCGCCAATAACGCCTATTTTGTGAAAATACCAACCAGCTACCTACTACAGTTCTAAAGAAAGAGCCCTTTAAAGATAGGATAGGCTTCTTGATCTGGACTGGAAACCGTACAAATTGTTTTATTTTATGTCCCTTATTTAAAAAAAATAATTATGGCAGGTTTAATCCTAAACAGAATCTGTCTTTAAACGAACAAACCGCCGAATTACACTCCCCCCACAAAAATGATCTGATAAACATTTTCAATGATAAAACCGATACTCTCTAATAAATTTTTGTCAAGTCCACTCTTGAATGGATGAGATGAACGGTCTGGATGGATGATCTTTTTCAGATGAGATCGGTGAAGTCAAAAAGGAAGTTCGTTCGATAAATAGTCTAAGTCTCACCGGATGATCGTCGTTCGAGGGCACCGGTCTGGCGCCTTCGACGCACACGATCTTTCTCATATCCTCGCAGCTAGGGTCCGATGGTGCCAATTCGTGGTAAGGAGGTCTGTACTCTCTGGCGAAGCGTCCTGTCCGTCTGCAAGCCTCCCATAGCACCAAAGCAAGGGCGTACACATCACAGGAACGGAAAGCGTCGAAGGAACGTAGGTTGATGCTGGAAAAAAAAAACTTTATGAAATCACAGAATATATAGCAAATAATAAATATAAGGCCAGAGGGAAAGGCTTTGCATCTATACTAATATTATAAAGAGGAAAGCTATTCACCTATAGAAAGCTCATTAACAGCATGTAACATGGGCTATTATTTTCAAACTAGCTTTCCTTCTGCGGCTCCACACGCGTGGACTACACAGTTGTACCGGGACCGCTATAATTTTTTGTATATATAGTTTATAAGCTGAAGAGTGACATAGACTACTTTGTATTTCGGAAAAATGGGTCCCGTACAACTGTGTAGTAAAGCTAGTATATTATATACAAATTCACGGCGTTTTTTCCATAGTGTAAAACATTCAATTAAAGTATATGTGCCATTTTGTTTGATAACTTATTGCCATCTTGTAAGGTGTGACATGATCCGATTTCTGTACAAATTTTAAATATCTTTGCTAAAAGAAATTCACTACTGAACAAATAAATCAATATTAACGAGATGCATTAGGGGTTAGTGTTTCTCCCATATTTTACGAGTGCACGTCGGGGGGTCGAGTACAAACGTGGAAGGGCTCCAATCAATAATGAGCCTCACTCTATGACAGCACTGATCGAAGAAATAATGTTGAAAAAAATTATTTTGGTCAATCATCTTGTGATGGCTCCTTTTAAATTGTCCTACCAATGCAACACCTTGGTACACAAATCTAGAGTTGCGATGAAGTAGCTGGTTTTGAGATCAGAGCATCTCCCATGTTCACTGGATGTTATTCCTAAGTGATTTTTATCTATTTCCAAAGAAAAGGAACACCTGAGTGGGCAAAAAGATGATGATGCAGTAGTATACCAGCAGCGGTGCAGGATGTTCAGGATGAACAGTTTTACAGAAGATTACATTAAGTTTGGGAGAAAGACATATTATACACATATAAAGTGACCATCTGGTCCCTGACAGTCTGGTGTGGTCTAAATAACAAAATACATTTATTAGAAGTTGACTATGTCGAAGTCATTCTTACTTTGTTTTGAATATTCCTTGTACGAGTAGCTTGTAGATGTCAAATAAGTGAAAATAATGACATTTTGACTAGACTGTCAGATTGGCCGAAAGTTTAGAGACCTTCACTGCAGAAACAAAGGTCCTAGGTTCGATTGTCGCCAGGGACAAATATTTAATAATAATAATACATGGAACATCCCCTACAGCACCATCTAGTCCCAAAGTATTGTGTGCATGAACATGTTTATTTTGTTCCGTGTCTGGGTGTAAAATAACAATATAAGATATTTTAAAGAATATTTAAACATGTATATCAGTTGCCTAGTAGCCATTATAAAATATCTATATATGGGACGTCCCGCAAAGCACCATCTAGTTCTAAAGTAAGTAAGTATTATGCTTGTATTATAGGTACTAGACAACTGGTATATTTAAATATTTTTTATAATATATAGTTTTGCACCCAGACACTAAACAAATAGACATGTTCATGCACATAAATATTTGTCCCTGACGGGAATCGAGCCCGCGACCCTTCGGTCTCGCTGTTAGGATCTCTAACCACTCGACCAATCGGTCAGTCATTATACAAGCGTAATACTTGCTTACTTTGAGATTCGATGGCGCTCTGTGGGATGTCCCAGGTATTATTAATTTGTTGAGTCGTGTCGGAGTACAAAATACTGAAAGTGATTAATTCCGCAAGACTTAAAAACACATTTTACCATTATTTAAGCAGATTGGGAAATATATAAACCTTTAGAGGCAGTGTCGAGGTATGTTTCATGGTAAACTGGATTTTATTTTTATGCGGCTTCTATTTGTGTAGTTCGAACTTGATGACATACCATAAGAGAAAATTCCAACCAAGTATGTGTCGCATCGACATGGTTATCATATATTCTTGTAGTGATACCCACCTCTCATCCAACATCTCGGGACTCATGTATCTCCTAGTACCCTGCCTGTGGGCCGGTGGAGCCCCACCACATGGTTGACTTAGGGGGCCTCTGGTCACCGCTAGTCCCAAATCTGCTAGGCAGCACTCCCCGTTCACTTTTACCAGGATGTTCTTGGATTTGATGTCTCTATGGGCTATTGCTGGTTTGCCCTGGAAACAGAATATTGTTAATTTTATAAAGATTAACATAAGTTCATGATAGCTGTGTTGGTGGCGAGCTAGCTTTTTGTTTAGAAGCTCGTGGTTCGATTTTCAGAAAGACGGGCGTGTACCAATGAATTTTTTCTGACTTAAGTACATAAGTATCACTGACTCCGTGTCTCGGAGAGTACGTTAAGCCGTCGGTCCCGGTTGCCATTAACGGCAGTTGTTAATATCCACCAATCTACAATAATGCTGCGTGGTGGATTAAGCTCCAACCACCCTCAACCCAAGGGAGGCCTAAGCCCCTGCACTGGAGCATAAGGGGCTGATATGGTATACGGTTATTAATATAATCGCTAAGGATATGAAAATAAAAAACAAAAGTTATGTAAAGGCATAAACTGAAGTATGGTTTTTTATATTTATGATGTATTCTAAAAAGCACAAATATATTTTTATGAATGTTGTATATTATTCACATTTCGAATAAAGGAAAAACAAACGAAAATTTGGTAATGTCCAAAATTTTAATTAGTAACCATGTTACTGCTACAGGCGGATGCGCCTGCGTCGCACTAATATTAAACGCGCCGCAAAAAATTTGATGTAAACGTGTATTTAGAGTCCCGTGATCAAAAAAAAAGAAACGCCTACAAGATCACTCTGTTGTTAGTCTGTCTGTCAAGGTCCCTAGTTTGTTTCAGGAACGCGTTAGATTATCAAGACTACCGTTCCTTGGAGCTGTAAAAATAAAACTTATACACAATAAAAAATACGGCCATTTTTGCTGCATATTATACGATGTTTTTCAATGCATTTGCGATTAAAATTAGGTAAATACTTCAAATGTAATAACTGCGGGAGCTAAGGGCGCGAGCGAGTTGCTTTCGCGGTTTGCGCATGCGTTACAAATAGAATGCTCGTTTGTGATTGGTGTAAAGTAAAAAGGCCCAGTACTGTAAAATACAACACGGTACAAGTTTCGATGTCATAAAGAGCGTATTATCGTCATATAACAATAGGGAACTCTCAGGGCTCGAAACGCGTTCGCATGTGGTTTTTGTCTGGAGATAGTAAATTAAAGTCAGTTTTAAGTGTACAAATGATCAGCCGCGATCTTTGGAAACTATTGTTTCGCCCGTTTCGCTCAAACCGCCGCCGGTAACGCATTCTGTCTCGTTTCGTTCTGTTTCATATCCGTTATAGATTTATACGACTGTCCCTTTCGATTTGTGCGTTATTGTACCTGGGTACGAACGGGAATCCTATTACTAAGACTCCGCTGTCTGTCTATCTGTCACAGGACTATATCGTCTGAACCGTAATAGGTAGTAATTTGGAATTTTCACAGAGTGTAGTATTACTATGGATACTATAACAGCAAATGATACAATCAAAATTAAGTTAAAAATTTAAAGGGGTCCCCATACAAGAAACGTTTTTTTTTTAGTATTGTAAGGTGGCATGGAACCCTTCGTGTGCGAGTTCAACTCGCACTTGCCCAATTATTTCTAGTCACTGTAATCATGTCTGAAGCTTTGTGTTTTTGTAACCTGTCACTATATAAATAAATCAAACATACCTGTGTGCCATGTATTTCGGTGTGCAGATGCAGTAACCCATTAACAGCTGACAAACATAACCTCAGCATCTGCTGCCTTGTCAGTGTGGTGCGGTTCAGGTGGTCGTAGAGTGAGCCAAGTGGATGGTAATGGGTGATTAGCCATAACTATGAGGAGAAAGTTACAAACTGATATAGACTATACAATGTTATGTAGATAGAGCAAAACATTATGGCTGATCCGAACGAAGCATCATCATGTAGAGTTCTAATACCAAATTCTATGTTCACCTCATGTTCACAGCAGACATAAATTTTTGCTCCATCTGCTCGACTGAACATCTACAGGCGGTCCCACGCATGTGGACAAACATTTGGCCTTAAAAACAGCAAATATTTTCCTAGTAAATAATTGACAAATGAAGACATGAGTGGCCGAAGGTCGTAACTCACAAAATAGACATTTTAAGAAAACAGAGTTTAAAGTTTCTCTTAATATAAACCTTGTTGTCCATTTCCTACTTATTCTTTAAAATTAATTAAAAATTATAAAAGAAACTGCTCTTATAGCATTGGGAATAGATTAAACGCATCATAAAACCTTTGTTACACCGAAAAAACAGGTTTTTTATTTTTGCAGATATGACCTTTGGCCACTCATGTCTTTAAATGTTTGTCGAAATTGTACTTCCTACACTACTTGGTAAATGTTTCTTTTCCGAACGACCACTTTGAAGGGCGCAAGAAAACCGACACGCTATCACGGATAACAAATCTTTGCCGCATAAGGCATTACCGAATACGAATGGCTTAGCACATATGCATGTTTGGTATCTTTTGGCATCTCTCATTTTACACCCATCGTTGGTCTGTTATGACGTAAAGACAGGCCAACATTTTGTATCCCATGGGAACCTTCGACCAAGATAAATAGTACCCTATGTTACTTTCTGTCGCTTTAACTAGCCTTCAGCAAAATCGGTCCCAAGTTCGGTTCAGCAGTTTAGCCGAGAAAACATAACATACATACAGTCAGAAACACTTTCGCATTTGTATTAGTTAGGATAGGATTCAACTAAAATAAAAGTACGTCTTTTATTGAACCTCATTTGATTCTAATTTATAACAATAATTTTGTAATTCAACTTTTAGGCTAGGCGTATGTATGCAGCGACACATGCGCTTGCGGCGGCGCATACGCGCATCTATCCTGCGCTGCGTCGATCTGTCGTCACGACACAGCACGGGTGTTTCACTACGTACAAGACATGCCTAACGCCAATAGCACCCGGTCCTGAAAGAAACTGACAGATCACGTGACCATCACGTGACTCTCCCACTCCCGCACCACACTTCATGTCGCTCATCAAGTGTCATGTCAACCAATGTCATACCCAATGTCACATGGTCACAATATTAAATAAAAATTAACGGTTTGTTTGCGTGTTTTGCAAAAAGTAACGCGTATTTGCAAGTTTTGTTTCAGAAATTGCGCAGAATATATTGCAACATGAAAAGAAAGTGTTGTGTGAGTACTTGCAATAATATAGGAGGAAATATACATTATCATATATTTCCTTCTAACAAAGAAAGAAGAAATGTGTGGAGGAACAATGTGGGTTTATCTCCTAACATAAACATTAAAAATCTTAAAGTATGTGAAAAACACTTCGAAAATAAGTATAAGCGGCTTGGTAATAGGTTGTCTATCGACGCCATTCCAACATTGCACATCCCTAGCAATGTGATGCTGCTAAATACAGTGCCAGGAAAGTCAATTCCATGCTCAGGTAACAGTGATGTTTCAGGCATGCCTAATATGTTGTTGGTCTTAATGTTGTAATAAATGTGTAATGTATTTTAGAATATTTTAAACCTATTAACGTCTTCACAAGCTATATTCTATAGAATTGTTAATGCACATTACAATTCAAATAACTACTTACAAACTTAAGGCAAACTTTATAACAAATATAAACATTACTAAAGAACTTTAAATTAAAATCTAATTTAAAAACTAAAAATGGTAGTGCTTTCCAATGCAGCCTGCTGAAAAGTAACAAAATATTTAGTCAGGCTTATGGGAAAGGGATGTAGGAACCTCAAACAATAAATATTTTTTTAAGGAAATGAAAAAAAATTAGAAGGCTTATTTAGTGGCTCGTCGCTCCGCTCGTCTTCGCTTCTCGCATTATCACAAGCAAACCATAACCTAACCTATTTTTTTGTAATGGTGAACCATCAACATAGCTTAGCCAGATTTCAAATTGATCATTTTTATGAAAATAATTTTCATCAGGCAACAATGGAAAGCCGACCCCTAAAAATACCCACAAATTAAAAATAATATCAAAATAATGGGAACTAGGAAAATTTTTAAAAGACAACGGGTCCAGAGTTCTAAGAATACTTGCAGCGTTGCTGCGCTGGATTAAGACACTGATCCTCGGAGCAAGGTATTCGTTGCTCAAAGGATCCTCGTCAATAAACACAGCGCGATACTTAAATTATTAAGTATGATTTTCTAAGGCTTTGAAATAAAATTTTATTAATAGAATAACAAAGTTGTTATGGTGTATTTTAAGATTCACAGCATTTTGTACATTCATGTTGACTTAAATATGTGGCTTTAAGAAAACTTTAAAACTTCACATTTTTTTTTTTTTCAGCTCTTTATGACCATTCTTATACTCGTGATGTACTATTGGAAACACCACCTTTATCGGGTTCAGGTACCTACTAAATAAGTTTAAATTTTATGAACAAAATGACTGTTAATGAATATTATGCTTCAATGAAATTTATTCCAAACTACCTACTTTATCTAATTTTTGTAGTTTTATTAACTTAACAGTTCTTTAATTTTCTTACAATATTAAGATGATGTATTTTTTAAGTTATAGCTATACAATCAAGTTCTCCCATTCCTGGGCCGAGTACACAATCTCATACAACCCCTGAAATTGAGAAAGATAATCAAAGTATACAAGGATTGGGTAAGTTATGGTGACCTATAGTTTTTAATATGGGTATTTTCAGACATTCCTGCAACCCAGATGTACAAAAGATTGAGACATGTAATATGGATTAAGTTTTTGAATTTATATGTATTTAAAGATTAAAATATATTGTTTATAGTTACACCTACATCCAGGAAGAGACAAAGAGTGAGACATATGAAAGTGGCTGTGATGACACCAAACTGTAAAAAAATTTATAAGAAATGCCAGATGATAATGAATGCAAAAAGACAACTAAATTTTAGAGCACGCATTGTTAAGGCTAAACAATTTGCAAAAAATGCTTCATTAGAAAAAATACTTTCTAAATTGAGCCCTGCAGCAAAGTCCTTCTTATCAATGCAAGTCAATCAGGCTGGTAAAAAACTCCATGGCAGAAGATTCACAATTGAAGAAAAAATATTATGTCTCTCGGTATATAAACATAGCCCAAAATGCTATAAATATTTACAGAAAATATTTGCTCTTCCGTCCAAAAGCACATTGAATAGATTAACTGAAAAGCTGAATATTGAGCCTGGCATTAATAAAAATCTGTTCATATTTATTAAAAATCAGGTAAATATATTTTTATTTAGTCTTATCCAAATAAGATCAAACTTATGTCTATTGATTCCTGTATATTTAACACCTACATGAATGATGTTGACAAATGTATTTATAGTAATCAACTGATTAGTCCTTTCTGGACCCACAGTGCTCCTTGATTTTTTAAAATTTGTCAGTTTTTTCACTAACCACTTGAGAATGTCCTAAACTGATTTTAATGACAGTTTCACATTTAAAATAAATGATACCAGGCTTTAGTAGTATGTATTGTTATGCTGTCATTTTTAGGAGAACAGTAAGACACAAGTAAAGTTTAATAGTTCAATAAGCACAACAGTTTATCCCAGACTGAAAAAAACATTAAATATGCTTAATATTCATTTAGAACCAAATGATGCTAAAGCATTCGGATGAAGTCGCATGTTAGAACTAGTAAATAGGTAATGACTAAATTGTTTTTAATGTTTCATACTATTTGTTACACTTTCAGGTATCTGGGTGGCCAGAAAATAAAAAAATATGCAGTATATTATTTGATGAAGTAGCATTGAGTCCTAATGTTACTTATGGTAGTCAAAAAGATAGAATCGATGGATTTCTATCATCACACAAAAATTTACCAGGATTTGGTGATCATGCTTTAGTATTCATGCTGAGAGGTGCAGTCATGAAATGGCGCCAACCTATAGCGTTTTACTTTTGTGACGGGGCAACTAAAAGTCTGGAAATCAAATCTATATTAAAAGACATTGTATCAGCTGTTGTTGAAACAGGTTTAGTACCTATAGCGTTGATTTCTGATCAAGGATCAAATTTCCAATCAGCAATGAAAAGCTTACAATATGATTGCAAGCGTCAACAAATTTTACGAAATGAGCCTTGTGGTATGTTTGTGTATTATAATATATTATGTATATGAATTCATTAGAACAAAGCTATTATAATATTCCTGTTATTGTTTATTTCAGATGACACTATCAACATACATGGTAGTAAACTAAATGTGGTGTATGATCCACCACATCTAATCAAAGGGATCCGCAATAACTTTTTAACCAAGAATATCTGGTTCGAAAACAAATTAGCTAAGTGGCAGGATATTGTTGACGTATATAAAACGGACTGCAATGCTGGAGATGTACGTTTGTTACACAAGTTGAATGATGAGCATATCATACCTTCCAAAATAAAGAAAATGAAGGTGAAGCAATTATCAAAACCTTATTACATTATTATAGTAAACTTCTTTTTCTTCATAGTTGTTTATTGAATTTAAAAATTACACTTCAATTTAAATCATGTGTGTAATATTAAAATAACTATATTTCTCTTTACAGGTTAAAAACTGTGTGAGAGTGCTTAGTCAAACTGTAGCAGGAGCACTTCTATTCACGTCAGCATTTTGTAAGTTATCATAAGTTGTGTTCTTACATATAAAAATTGTATTTATCTTCTAGAAAGAAAATATAAATTAAATGTTTAATACTTTTTGCAGCACATTATGCTAATGGGGACCCTGTTAGCAATACTCTAAAGAATACTGCAGAAGCTGTAGAATTCTTTGATAAGCTATTTGATAGTGTAAATGGAGCCAGTTTACCTGGAAAAAAGCTTAGTACCCGAAGAAAGAAATTAAGGACTGCAGTCACAGCTTCATCATCTCATCAAAATTTTTGGGTTGAGTCTATTAAAAAACTAAAAAATATTAGGTTTGTAGATAAAGATGGTAAATTAATAAGTGTGCCCTCACTCATTAACTGGGTTACAACTTTAAAAAGTTTAACAAACATTTGCTTATATCTTCATAGTAAAAATATTAAAATAGTAAGACCAAGATATTTTAACACTGATCCATTAGAAAATTATTTTGGTAGAGTTCGAGCCTATAATAGTAGAGACAACAACCCTACCTGTCATAATTTCATTTATACTTTTAAAGCTCTCTTAATTACTGACTTCACGCATTTTCATTCATCTAGTTTTAATTGTGAAGATGATGCTACTTACCCAATTTTACAAATAGAAGCCTTACTCACTTCAAATGATGATTCTGAATCTGTACATATGCAATCTGATGAGTCTTTGAATTTGTCAACTCAGTATAGAGCTAGTACTGTAATCAATAATAACTCTTTGCTGCATTCTTGTTTAAGAGAGCGGCTCAGCATTCATTCACAAGCTTACACAACTGGGTGGGTAACTCGGAAAGTACTTACCAAATTTAAGTGTCAGGCTTGTAAACATGATTTCACAACCGAGGTTGTATCCGATATACATAAATGGATTTCTCACAAAGAATATCAAGAACTAATAAATAAAAAGTTAAGTTACCCAAGTGAGCATGCTGTTCGATATTTCGGGTATCTTATTTCAGAGTGCAATAATTTTTTGGAGCATCATTGTCATGAAGACAATATCTTACGGAAATTAAAAATCTTGGTCAATCAAAAACTACCGACTGATTGGTTAAACTGTCGTGTTCATAAGAATGATGCAAAAGATTTTTTTATAGACATTACGTTGAAATTTCAAATTTATAATTGGTGTAATAGTATAAATAGGATTTTAAAAGGTACCGATACATTTCGGTTACAAAATAGAAATTTAACAAAAATGCAGAACAAGGCTTTGCAAAAACTTTACAGTAAAAGAAATAGATTAAGAAAGAGAGAGATGCCACTTCAGGAATGCACAGCGCCAGTCATAAGTTCTCTGACGTCAGTTTAATTATAATATTACATTAAAGTTCTGAACACTTTTAAGTTACTTACAACATAAAATACAATCTTTTTACGAGTATAAGTCCCTTTTTAGGGCTATGTACCAAATAGTTTTATTTCACCTTATATCTATGTTGCACCTTACACATTTGTGACATTAAGGTAATTGAAATAACTGTAATATATCATACCATCAACCCATTGATGCCCCACTGCATGAGCTTAGGCCTCCCCTTGGGACGAGGGGGCTTGGAGCTTAATCCACCTTGCTGCTCCAGTGCGGGTTGGTGGATTTTATCGATTGCCATCTAACGTGATCTCAGAGGCTTTCAAATAATTGATTGATTTATAAGTGATTTTCTTTTTGTTGCTTAAAATTTTATATTACCTACCTTTCTTTTGCACAATTTTTCCATATTATTAAAATATTAATTTGTACGGCCCTAACTTGGTGTATAATTAGATTATTTTTGTATTACATTTTTATAAGCTTGAAACTAAACTTTTTTGTTTTGTGAGATTGTGAGTGTTACAATGCACACATACCTAGTTGGTTCATACAATACTCTCTCACTGCTCAAACATAAAAAAATGAATTGTGAATTAATATATGAATTAATGTCATGAATTTGAGTTAGTACCAAGTACTACTGAGCGATACCATCTGGTACTTTTTTGACCATCAACACTACCCACTTCATTGTACCTTTTGTTAGTATGGTACAAATTGTCTGATGGTACACTAAACTTTTGGATTTATTGAGCTTTTGCAGAAAAATGAAAATCTTATTGGCTGAGTGTCTGCACTATCAACAGTGAAATTTTTTAAATTGGTGCAACAGAGAAAATACTAAAGTGGCTTTACCACACAATTTTTTTTTAGTGAGATTCCCAGTTTAAATTTTCCAGCCAGTGACACAATATATGAACCGATTAGGTAATGTAATTTGTACTTGGAAATATAGTACTATTGAGTTTCTTGGTGCTTTTCAAAAGTGTTAATTTTTAAAGCGTTGTATATTTTTCTAGTGTAAGTGCTTATGTGCCTAATAAAGAATTTATTTTATTTTAATTCATATCATTCATTTCAAGCCAATTTCATAATCGTCATATATTCAGTTGGTAAAGGTCCATGTAGGTACTTGATTAATAGTTTCCTTAAGAAGCCAAGTTTATGTAGCTTTCTTACAACTCGTTATTAGTTACCCACAATAAGAAAAAGTATAAGACTTTATCTTCAAGTACCTGTTTGATATGCGATACCAATTAGATTCTTGTTAAATTCTACTTGTTGACCTTAGATAGTATAATAATCAGGATGGAGAGTCTCATAGTTTGAAATGACCAAGAACGTGACATGTACATAGTAAAGCATTGGTACAGTCCCAATCAAACTTTATGGCGGATGTGAACATAGGCACAAGTCGCGTCGTAGTAACCACTTTTAGGTGTAGCGGGACGCAGTGGAGCGAGGGGTATATGACACGTTTATAGCGTTGTATTCCGATCCGCCAAAAAATTTAAGGCGAAATGTAGGTCTTAAACAAACGCCTAATTCTGTTAGTTTATTTAGGTTGGTAGGTAAGTTCTTAATAAAGAAGTCATTAAACTAAATAAAGATAAATTGTATTTTATGTAGGTACATACCAAATTGGGATAAGTATTATCTACCTATGAATGGGACAGACCTATTAGATAATAGGTACCTATTAGACAATGTTCAAAACATTTTTTTAAATACCTATTAGCGATATAGGCATCCGCGTCTTTAATACTGTTTACGCAATCACGCTATCGCATTATGTAGGTAAATTGTATTTATAAATAGTTTTTTTAAATTTTCAAAGTTATTTTTTGTTGTTACCTATCAAAATATAACCTTGAAAAAAAGCTATTTGTCGATATTTGTATTTTAATCAAAATATAAACCGTAATTGTACCTTTCAATTACGAAAATTCAAAAAATCGTAATGAAAATAGTACGTAAATAGTAAAACGCCACAGTACCTACCTACCTACTATATCAGAATACTATGTATATCGAGATACATATATAGAATAGTATAATATAGCATGTATTATAGATACCTACGTATACACAAACGCATGTGTATATATATGTATATAAAGTATGTATACATATGTTCATCATAGACAAAATATCTACGCAAAATATAGATTTTTTTCTCTATGGATCAAGATGGCAGCCTTCTTTCAGGACCTGTCATCAACCTAGCAGCGTTACGGAAAAAGGCCACGAGTGACGCTTCTGTAGCTACCCTATGTATTTTGTGCGACACAGATTACTGCGACCTGCGCACACGTGCGGTCTTGTTTTGATAGAGTTTACGTTTAAAATATTAATAGAATTAGAAAGGCTATTAATGCCTTGCCAAAAAGATTTTTGACGTTTTGTTAAACTGTAAAGCAGGAAAAGTACTATTTTTTCAAATTTCGGAGTCAGAATCGGATACATAAAACATTTTCACAGTCCACTCCAGATCATAACCGTGAAATGACCGAGTCTAGGTTTAATCCACCTACGTCGTCTCTGCATCATCATACGCCCGTTGACATTCTACGTGGCATGCTTTGGCTCGCTAATTTCTGTGCAGCCCTGGATTGACTGCCTCCTAGCAAATGCCTAGTTTTATGTTAAACCGGCGGTCTCGATTCGGCTCGAATGCCGTCTACGCCTTTGTTTATTCACAGTCTTGCTGTCCAGCTCGAACTGCTGAACCCTCTATTTAAATATAAATCCTATGCCGAACAAAGCGGCGCCCTTAAAATACCGCCCATCAAAAGCAGTGCACCGAAGTATTTTCAATGCGGCCGACCTTGTTCATTTCAAACAAGTTGACAGGTTGAGGTTGATGTTTAGCCGGGTTGGAACAATGCACCTTCTATGTTGTACCAACCCGGCACGCACAGATTGCGCAGTTGTCTGTATGCAGATACTACCCTCATCAAAAAGACAAAAAGGCAGTCTTGAACATTTCTGTAATCGTGTCGGATTACATAGCGTTCATTGTACAATAATTTTAATAATTTACCTGGGTACAACTGTTCCTGCTCGTCATATCGCTGCCGATGTAGGCCAGTATGTTATCGTGCCTCAACATGACCGTGCTATACAACTCTGTTTCCCTTCTCCACGCGGCCTCGTCCCTCGAAAACGATATCTTCACCGCGACACTGTCCGAGTACCAGATGCCGCGCCACACTTCGCCATATCGACCCTGAAAAAACCAAGTGACGGATTGATGTGACAAGAAGACACAGAACATTTCCTATTTTTAACTGACTTCAAAATTAAACTGTATTTTTTTCAAATGAATGTTTCTTAATATCTTCCCCGAATGTGAAATTTTTTTTTAAATTATTATTGAATAGGTCAGGGTTGGCACCATTGAAATTTGAAGAAAATATTTCAACTTGGGAAATTTTAGAATCGTTAGCGAATTAGGGGATGAATCTTGTTTATTTCAATTTCATACATTTCCTGTTAAACAATTTTAATAAAACTTGTTACATCTGAGTTCCAATAAAAATAAAATATGGTGACCTAGAGCTGATCTGATGATGGGAATAGCAGACAGTCGAGAGGAACTCCTCAATTGTGTACAGCAGCTACCTAGTAGTTAGGTTCATATAAAAGTTAGAATTTTGAAAAATAATTATATGCTAAATAAAATAAATAAATTCCTGGTGCAAAGAATTGCCATTGCAATTCAGCGCGGCAATGCGATGAGCGTCATGGGCACATTTGCGTCGGGGGCGACGAGGGGTGGATTATTGGATTAGTTTTATTTTTTATTATTATTATTATTTTTAGTATGTATATCAGTTGTCTAGTATCCCATATGCTAAATTAGAAAAAACAGTTTTTTTTCGCTTGTATTTTAAGCCAAACTAACATTATAAACGATTTCTTGGATTGGTCACGCTATTCAGTGCAGCATCAGGTCTCTAACACCTGAAGAATCTATACGAATTATTAACTATAGTATATGAAGAAAGAACTCAGTATAGTACTGCTGAAACAGTAGGAGTATCTTCATCTACGGTCCAGAGCGCTCCAGCGATTTCATGAGACCGGCATGAACATCAAAAAAACAGGAAATGGCAGGCCAAGGTGCACAACTAGACGAGAAGATTGATTCATCGTGAGCACTATGTTAAGAAATAAACAACTCATGGGTGTTCAGGTCTGAAACAGGCTTCAAGACATTCATCACAGCTTTGGTCAGTATTCTCAGTGTAACATCAAAACTTATCACAATAGTACGTACATATTTACCGCTCTGCGCAAATTCCAGCTTTTCCGCTACTGTTTTCAAGTGCAAATAGTGTAGCTAAGAATGTCAAATAAACGGCTTTTATACAATCCAGTAATCTGAACGTTCCAAAACACCGGAACCCCCTAGTTTTTCAGTTAGTTGGATTAGTGAGAGTCTATGGTATATTAATATGTGTATATTTAAAAGGGGAGGTTTAGTGAAACAAATGTAAATGAAATATCATCTGCAAAACAAAACCAAATTTCATTATCTTTTGTTATTGAAAGAAAATAGTAAATTATGATGCCAGTACGGTAAGCTGCGTATTATAGTCAAGGCACGAGGCGAAGCCGAGTGTCTATAATACACCGATTACTATAACAGCCAGCTTACTGAGTACAAGCATCGTACGACGTTTTTCAATATATTTGCGATTAAAATTAAGTAGATATTTCAAATATAATAATGGCGGGAACTAAGGGCGCGAGCGGATTGCTTTTCGGGATTTACGCATGCGTCACAAACAGAATGCTCGTTTGTGATTGGTGTAAACTAAAAAGGCTTAGTACTGTAAAATACAACATTACGGTACAAGATTCCATGTCATAAAGACTGTATTAAAAGCAAATGTATTGAAAAATATGTTACGGCATGCGGGTCGATATAACCACACACTGTGCGCAAAACCCTGCTCTAAGCGAAGCACTGCACATATATCGCGAAACCAACTCGATAATTTGTGAGACGTCTGTTACACTGTTGAGACAACTTAAAGACACGAACTAGGCCATTAGCTCACATTTCACCTATTCTAAACCTTGTATTAGGTGTATAAATTATTGTATTCAACTGAGTAGGATATTCAAATATACCTTCCCAACACACTCTTGCAGCGTGACCTGTTTGGCTAGGGTCCTCTGCACCATGAGTGGCAGGCCAGATCCAGAACCGCTGGTAACACTGCACTCCAAGTATTCCCGGAGTGTGGAATCCCCAGCTGCTACTGCTTTCACTCCGCACACTGAAGGATCTGGGTGTAAAATATAATAAAATTATAATATATATAATTATATGTAACAATTATAATATGGTCTAAATAATACAAGCAACCGCCCACGGCTACGCTCGCATGAACCACATGTTTGATCAAAATCAAACTTAATCACTTCCTGTTAGGATAAGTGGGAGATTTATTTCCTATTTTCCTTTCTTATAGTTATCACATTTTTCTCCGCTCTTTGCTTAACAAAACTGAAGAGAGAATCTCGCGAGAAATAAGTTCACGTTAAGAAAAATCTTTTATTTTAAAATCACAGACATCTCTATTTTATTCAGAATATGTAAAGATATAAAGCAACCTAGATTACTATCTGCCAAACAAACGTCCTACCGTGATAGCCCGCATCAAACTTATTCCTAACCTATACAAATTTCTAGATAGATTCAAATCCGGGTGTGTCCTAATGAGTTTTTTTTTGACTTAAGTACATTAACTATCACTAACTCTGTGCCTTGGAGAGGACGTTAACCAGTCGGTCCCGGTTGCTGTCAATAGATGGCGGTCGTTACAATACGCCAACCCGCATTGGAACAGCGTGGTGGATTTAGGCTCCAAGCCCCCTCGTCTTGAGGGGAGACTTAAGCCCTTGCAATGGGGTATAAAAAGAGCTGATGGAATGCAAAAAAAATTAAAGGTCTAACGAAATTGGTGTAGCTGTTCTAGACATTAGCCCTGACAAGCAAATAGACACTATAATATATAGTCTATGCCCATCCTGAAGATCCATTCTAAAATATTGATGAAAGAATTTTATAAATCGGATGAGTAGTTTTAGAAATTATCTTCTACAATCAAGAATTTTCAGGTTTCTAATCTATCTGCTGTCATGATTTTATTTGAATAATAATAATTATTAATTGCGAATATTGTAGTGTACTGGCTGATTAAGAGAGCCCACATGCTGGTCATTCAAAAAATTTCAAAATGTAAATTTAAACGATTTCTATGAAAGATATATTATTTGCATCCGGTTTATGTGATTGAAAATAGTCAATAAAAGGAAAAGTTGAAAGAGTTCCATATTCTTTTAGGGTACCAATAGGAACCCTATTACTAAGCCTCCGCTGTCCGTCCGTCTGTCACAGGGCTTAATCGTCTGAACCGTAATAGGTAGACACTTGTAATTTTCACAAAGTGTGTATTACTATGGCTACTATCACAACAAATTTTAAAAATGAAATAAATTTAAAAATTAAAGAGGATCCCCATAGAAGTGAGGCGGTTTTTACGACGTTTTTGGTGATTGGTGTTTATGAAATCATTGCTTACAGTTGAAATTTCTATGAAGTATGTACTACTATGGTTGCTATAACAACGAAAAGTAAAATTAAAATAAAGTTAAAAATTAAAGGGGATCCCCATACAAGAAACGTGTTTTCTTTATGTTGTACAGTGGTACGGAACCCTTCGTGTGAGAGTCCGACTCGCACTTGGCCAGTTCTTTATTTCAGTTTTTTACCATCTGAGTAACCTTAAAAACTAACCCCCAAGAAGTTGACCAGAATAAACATCATACACAAACAAGAAACAGAAGTGAATAAGTAGTTCTACAATATTTATACCCTGGCCATAGATAATATAATCCTAGATAATTCCATTCCATTCCATCAGATCATTATACCCTCTTGCAATAGCTTAGACCTCCCCTCAAGATGATTACTGAACGTTAACTTTGAACACATTCAACATTAAACAGTGGTACAGATGCCTACTCTCATATCTTAACACCATCCAAAACGGTCGACGTGCATCTCACCAGCAAGTCTAACATTCTCGCCAAGCACGCTAGTTGTAGCAGACCGAGTCCTCTACCTTACTGTAGGAGCCCGCATGCACGATGTTTTTTCCACGATTTCAGCTGCTATTTGAAAGTGATCAAAATACAAAATGTTCAGATTAGAGTGCAGGCGTCTGTACACGCGGCGCGTGCTTTGCTTTCAGCTTATGGGAACCAACTGTTTCAGGCTTTGCCACCGAGGTCCGCCGCTGTAGATGTATTACATACCCAACAGTGTAAACAAACCATAGTAATTTAAGAAAAGATGGCCGCGGCCATACCCACCACCCCTGCGGGTGTGAAATGGAGTGAAGTTCGTTCATACTCAGTCCATAGTCTGCAACCTTACCTTCATAGTATGCACTGGTAAGTTGCGGACTGTACATGTTTGCAGTGAAAAAGTTGGAATCTGCGCCAAGCTTGTGCAGTGCGGCGCGGGAGACACGTAATCTAATAAAAATGTAAAGTAACGTTAAAAAAATAAATATAATTAAAATCTCTTTAACTAACTAACATTCCATCACTAGCGATAGAGCTAGATGTTTTATCATAATTCATGAATAAATCACCAAGTTGGTTCATCACGTTCTGTCAGTGTTTGCTAACGTTATTTAAATTACTGAATCTGTACAAGAAGAGAAATTTGGAATTAATTATTCAAAGGAAATAATCAGGTTTGAGAAAAGATCAGAAATCCAACCCAATGACTTGTTCCAAATCTGGATTAGTAAATAGCTAAGTTTACCATGCTAATAAATATATATAGTCTTGTATGGTCCAGTACATATTTACAAAATGAACATCAGAATAGAAAAGCAGCCATTTTTA
Organism: Luffia ferchaultella; assembly: GCA_949709985.1. Lineage (NCBI taxonomy): Eukaryota > Metazoa > Arthropoda > Insecta > Lepidoptera > Psychidae > Luffia > Luffia ferchaultella. The sequence goes on from OX453261.1 coordinate 1,457,186, forward strand.
CCTGTGACTCCTCCTAAGAACAAATATTGCCATAGCTCCTATAACACTGATGGTCAGCACGGACGCGACCACGGTCGCCCACAACTTCCACACGTTGGAAGGGATGGGCTCAATGGCTGGAATGTATACATTCAAAGTTTTGAAACTTAAAATGGAAAAAAAATAAAAATCTCTTGTTGAAAATAATATTAGAACCAAATAGAATATAATTTTTGTCAAAACAATCATGTAACAGTTGGGTAACTCCATCGTTAATGACCTGCCAGTCATCTTCAAATGGTCCACAACGAAAACCTTGTAATATTGTCACGTATGTCTGTCCATCGTAAATCGACTAATATGTGTTTTTTTTTTTAATAGAATGCAGATATCTATTTCTTTTATATTTATCAAAATTAACAGATATCGCTATTTTATTGATTACTAAATACTCGTAAAAACTTGTAATAGCCATATTATAACAAAATATATTAGGCCTTAACCTATGAAGTGGCCGTTCTTCAGTACTGGCAATTTCAAAGAAAAAAAAAAAAAAATTGATTGGCTGCAAATTCTAAATTCAAATTAATTTTGTTTAAAAAACATGACATTCTTTTTACAAAGTCAGTCTTTTGTTTATTGATTAGCTTTGTATTTTCATTACATTTGAACATTTTTCGTCATAATGGACACTTTAAAAAATCCTGTAATTATGAAATATGAATTCCGTCGTGGCACTAATGCGGCACAGAAGGCACGTAACATCAACAACGTTTACGGAGAGAACTAACAAAGGAACGCACAACCCGTTGTTTTGCCCGCTTCCGTTCTGGAAATTGTGACTGGAATAATAAACCTTGTGGTCGTCCGGACACTTTGGTCAACAATGATGAATTGAAGGCGATTGTGGAAGCTGATGATACTAAACTACAGCTGAATTTGCAGCAGCTTTTGATGTTAGCATCAAAACAATATTAGACCTTTTGCGACAAATTGGCAAAGTAAAAAAGCTTGATCGATGGGTACCCCACGAACTTAACGATCGCCAGCGCAACCTACGCGTTGAAACCTGCCTCGCGTTCCTCAACAGGCACAGAAATGAAGGAATTTTGAATCGGATTGTTACCTGTGGTGAAAAATGGATTCTGTTCGACTATCGAAAGCGCTCAGCAAGTTGGTTTGATCCTGGTTCAGTACCAAAGCAATGTGTTAAACGAAAAATAACCCCTAAAAAGGTGATGGTCACTGTTTGGTGGTCTAGTGCCGGTGTGATTCATCACAGCTTTTTACAAAATGGCATGAGCATTACTGCAGATGTGTACTGTGAAGAACTGAAGACAATGATGGAAAAGCTCGTACATCTACAAGCAGGTTTGCTCAATCGTTCGTCGCCGTTGCTCTTTCACGACAACGCGCGACCCCATATTCCACAACAAACAGTCTCCAAGCTGCAGTTGGAAGTTCTCCTTCATCCCAGACCTTTCTTCTTCCATCCTCCACTCACCAGACCTTGCGCCTACCAACTATTACTTTTTTCAAAATTTGGACAACTTTGTAACGGGAAAAAATTCAATTCTGGAGAGACAGTACAAAACGCCTTTGAAGAGTTTGTTGCCTCCCGTCTAGTTGATTTTTACAAGAAGGGCATCAATAAACTGACACTGTGTTGGCAAAGATGCATCGATTACAGGATTACTTTGAATAACAGAAATAAAGGCGTTTGAAAAAAAAAATTTAACTTTAAAATTTTTTTTTTTAATTTTCTAATCATTCATCGCCTTGTATGAGATGTAATTTGCGTAAACTTGTAATTAGCTTTATAGATGATATTCAAAAGATTTTAAGTCTCGATTGTGTGCTGTAAGTTTGCTTTGAATAAATAAATAAAAATTTATTTCATACAAAACGGCAACTTCATAGGTTAAGACCTAATATAAAAATACACCCGGTCACCATGTTAATAATGCCTTGTTTGCACATTTGCAGATGTAATGATTTCAGGCCCTTCCGCTAGAAGTAACAATAGTAATTAAGTGATGATTTTAAAGCCTTATTATAAATATAAAAATGTTTGAGACATCTTAATATTTATTTTACAATTTTATTTAATTTTGCTTGAATTTTTATTTTCATTTACCTCAAAAAATTGTCTATTTTTCAATTCCAGATACCTTCTAAGATACAAGACCTGATTGATCAATAGATACCTGCATCGGCGATTGGTGGTAGTTCAGGGAAACTGCCATCGTTACAGAGATCACCACGGCAGCAAGTCACGTTCACTTGGGCCGCGTGTCTTTTCTTCAGTCTGTAAAAAATATCAGTCACTTTCTTTTTGAAATCAAACCAGTGCTGGGAAGTGTCAATAACCAGTGTGCAGATATATAGAAAAATATGTAACAGAACTGTCCTCATTTAGTATCATCACGTTCAGTGCTGACACTTAATCAATGCTAGTGTCCAAACTAAGCCATATGCTGCTGTTTAGTTTATTTATGGTTTAAGGAGGACAACCGAATCTCATCGAGGGGGGAGGGAAGTCTGCGATCTGTGAAGAGAAGACTGAATTATTGGTCGAGCGGTTAGAGACCCTAACTGCGGAGCCAAGGGTGGCGAGTTTGATTCCGGGACAAATATATTTGTGTGCATCATCATCATTAGCCCGTGTCTCCCCACTGCAGGATATAGGCCTCTCCCAAGGCTTGCCACCACACACGGTCCTCCGCCTTTCGCATTCAACTACCCCCAGTATGGTGCTTCAGATCATCTGTTCACCTGGCCGGGGGCGTTAAACGCTTCGCTTCCCGGTACGTGGCCTCCACTCGAGAACTCTTCTACCCGATCGGTTATCAGTTCTACGGCAAATGTGACCGGCCCATTGCTACTTCAGTTTGCTGATCGCTTCGGCTATGTCGAAAACTTTGGTTCTTCGACGGATTTCTGTGTTTCTGATTACATCCATTAAAGAAATAAAGAGCATAGCCCGCTCTATAGCAAGCTGAGCGACTTAATATTTGTGTGCATGAACATGTCTATTTGTTTCGAGACTGGGTGTAAAAAGTAACTATATCTGTATACATTATGAAGAAATATTTAAGTATGTATACTAATTGTTTAGTTCCCTATAATACAAGCATAATACTTTCTTACTTTGGGACTAAATGTCGCTGTGTGAGATGTTCCAGCTATTATTATTATCATCGTTGTATCGTCACATCAAGATTACAAATTGCTACAAATCATACAAAACATTCATTTTCGTTTCTCATTTCTAGTCAGTGAAAAGTCCTGTGCATTCAGAAATCTCACGTAAAATTTGGTGAAGGTGGGAGCGCCCGTTTAAATGTTGCCATATCTCACCAAGAAGTGCTTCAAAAATTAAAAAAAGCACCGCACATAATTAATAAACGTCTCCTTATGTAATCAACTATTTGTAATTTTGCCACTAACTCGGGCCCCAGACAAATGGCAAAAGCTTCAAAACGTTACTATTTCTACAAACGAATGTCAACCTTATAGACCACGCTTTGACTAGCAAGGCTAAGTAGTGACACTACATACCTACGTCACTAGTGAGCCGTCAGTTGGAAGCACGTCGGAAGCCATTAAATTGTCAATTTTGAACGAGCCAATGAACACTAGCCGACCTCTCCCCGCACCCCGCCACTTTTTGGCGATTTCGTTTTCGTACTGACGTTTATTAAAGCGTGGTCTATAGGTTGACTGGTCATATAAACACAATATCTTACTTTATGAGTTTATATTATAATATGTAGTGATAACATATCATTAGCTAATGCCAAACAAAAACACAATACTAATGTTTACAAACCACTTGTCTGTAGGCTCTGACTATAGCTAGTAACAACTAGCATGGCTGGTATGGAATATGGCAGATAACATCTAGACATACCCTTGTGTATGGTTAGATCTGCACATGAGGTGGTAATGATCAGGGTCCGTCAGGCACCCTCGAGAGTACTGCGCGACACCCGCCGACTCGCGCACTGACGACTTTAAACAGTATAAAGCGTCGTTACACACCTAGAACAAAATATCACATCATTTTACATAAAAAGAATAATTTTCAAGTTTACTGAAGCGCTCTTTTAATAAAATGTAATATATTGGAGACATGGATTTTGGAGTTAGAGCAACAGTGGTAGAGAAAGCGCGTGCGCGTCTATCTATACCAGTGTCGCTCAGTGATTGGCCGTGTGTCTACCACTTGCGTTCACCGATTGGCCAGTTTACATCGAGTATTACACGCGAGTGCGTCTGATGACCAAATAGGAAACGCGAGGCTTTGTCAACCCATCCCGCCGCATCATATCTCCAATAGTAATAGTGTTTGGTTCACGATCTGCTAACGGACCATTATATCAAAGGAGGATACTACATCCAACTGGCCTCGTTTAAACGCTGCCAATTTTAAAGACGAAATGCAGTGGCCATCTCTAATATTATTTATATAGTGTAAATTAAAAGCTACTAGCCGACAGAATTAACTTGGCATTCGCGTAGCGACCGCCGAATTCAGATACCCCGCTTTCTTTACCAGATTGTTCGTGATATTTCATTCCATATAAAGGTTCCTACACATTTTTTATTTACATAATTCATCATTATTATTATGCCTATCGACCGTCGTACAATGGGGCCGATCTGTCCAAATCGTCCTAAAATTCGGTTTAGAGAAATCTGCCCTAGAGGTCTAATAAACTTTGATTCAGAATCCTTAAACCCAGAATTTTTTTATGATATAATAGTTTTTTCTTAAACTTTTTTATTTAATTTAATATAACTTGTCAAACTTGAACGTTTGAAATGAATGGACTTTTTAAGTGATCTCATGTGAAACTTTGGTCTTACATAAAATAAGTTGTAAGTGGCATAAAGTTATTTATCTTTTTTCTTCAGCTTAAGCAACTATCTCTTTGTCAAGTAAAGGCTTGAATTGTTGCGATTAATAACTGATTTAAATTAACTATTGAAATAAGTGACTAAAATTCACTTTCAACGTAGAATTCGACAAGATTTTTAGTTATTAGCGAATTTTGCCAAAAGTTAGATACGATTTTTACGTTTGTTCAGAATCAACACCAATTAGCTGCTCCTTTTTAAAATATCTGCACTAGACTGACAAAAGGCGCTAATACATTTGAATACATTTGATATGATAATTGTTTATTTTCCCATGTCTTTGGTAAGTTTTTCCCATGTCTGTGATACGTTACTGAAACTACATAGGTAATGCGATTACAGTAAGGTATGATTTCATGAGAATATACTTTTGTATGTTTGGTTCTTTCGATTATACTGTCTTAGCACTGATTCATTACTATTATCACCAAAAAAAAAAATATTTCACAATTGGCCGAAATTTTTTTAATAGCGATTTCATTTTAGTTACTTGAAAGTCAGCAAACAGAAAACTTTTTTGCCGCAATATAAAGCAAAACGGGCGGCAGCATCAAGAATTAAGAATCAATTAATGAAATTTCCTCTCGATTTCGATAATACAGAAGGGTCTAGATCAGAGACGTCTTCTTCTCAATCTAAAAGGGTTAGAACTTGCAAGGACTATGAGGCAACTTATGAATCTACAAAAAAAAGGAAAGCTACGAAACTTATTTAAAGATTCCGGGGTAGATTAAAATTAGCTTTTCGGAACAAATATAATGACCACCAAAAAATACTTTAATACCCTAAACTCTTTTACCAAAAAAATATAATAAACATCAAAAAATTAAAGTCTAAAATTGCAATAGTTTTAGCTATTTTAGTCACGACTGCACTTCAAATTGTATTCAAAGACCAAATGTAGTAAATGACCACCAAACCTTAGCGAGCAAATTAATGCGCTATTTCTAATAAGATAAACCACTATGATTGCCATAAGATGTTGGCACATTACCAAATAAGGTATAATGATTCCAAATTAAGTTGTGCCTTTAAAAGCCTCTCCCGCGACACCGCACCGCACGCGCCGCGGCATATATGGAAACCCTTCCAGCATTCAGAACCCCAGGAATTCTGAGTTGCGGCAGGGTTTACGAGCATTAATTCACAGAAAGTTACCTAAAACCATTCCGCTACTCAGCGTTGCAAACGATCTGCATTCGGGTATGGTTTCCGGTGTAGTATTTCTTTCTTTTAAAGACTTTCTTACTTTTTGTAATTTTTCACTCCTTATTGTGTTACACATGTCATTTATCAAAGGAGTCTGTTAATCAATTTCCAATTAGGTTACTTTAGGTTCATTCATTCTTAAAAAAATAGACCATTGTCTATTTTTTTAAATCATTAGGTTAGGTTAGGTTGGTTTATGTCAATGTGAGAAGGAGCGGAGCGACGAGCCATTCGGAAGCCTATTCATCAATTTCGGATTAGTTTTGTTTAGGTTAATGGTCTATAAATTTATAAGTCTGTTGATCAATTTCCAATTAGGTTACTTTAGGTTCATTCATTCTTAAAAAAATAGACCATTGTCTATTTTTTTAAATCATTAGGTTAGGTTAGGTTGGTTTATGTCAATGTGAGAAGGAGCGGAGCGACGAGCCATTCGGAAGCCTATTCATCAATTTCGGATTAGTTTTGTTTAGGTTAATGGTCTATAAATTTATAAGTCTGTTGATCAATTTCCAATTAGGTTACTTTAGGTTCATTCATTCTTAAAAAAATAGACCATTGTCTATTTTTTTAAATCATTAGGTTAGGTTAGGTTGGTTTATGTCAATGTGAGAAGGAGCGGAGCGACGAGCCATTCGGAAGCCTATTCATCAATTTCGGATTAGTTTTGTTTAGGTTAATGGTCTATAAATTTATAAGTCTGTTGATCAATTTCCAATTAGGTTACTTTAGGTTCATTCATTCTTAAAAAAATAGACCATTGTCTATTTTTTTAAATCATTAGGTTAGGTTAGGTTGGTTTATGTCAATGTGAGAAGGAGCGGAGCGACGAGCCATTCGGAAGCCTATTCATCAATTTCGGATTAGTTTTGTTTAGGTTAATGGTCTATAAATTTATAAGTCTGTTGATCAATTTCCAATTAGGTTACTTTAGGTTCATTCATTCTTAAAAAAATAGACCATTGTCTATTTTTTTAAATCATTAGGTTAGGTTAGGTTGGTTTATGTCAATGTGAGAAGGAGCGGAGCGACGAGCCATTCGGAAGCCTATTCATCAATTTCGGATTAGTTTTGTTTAGGTTAATGGTCTATAAATTTATAAGTCTGTTGATCAATTTCCAATTAGGTTACTTTAGGTTCATTCATTCTTAAAAAAATAGACCATTGTCTATTTTTTTAAATCATTAGGTTAGGTTAGGTTGGTTTATGTCAATGTGAGAAGGAGCGGAGCGACGAGCCATTCGGAAGCCTATTCATCAATTTCGGATTAGTTTTGTTTAGGTTAATGGTCTATAAATTTATAAGTCTGTTGATCAATTTCCAATTAGGTTACTTTAGGTTCATTCATTCTTAAAAAAATAGACCATTGTCTATTTTTTTAAATCATTAGGTTAGGTTAGGTTGGTTTATGTCAATGTGAGAAGGAGCGGAGCGACGAGCCATTCGGAAGCCTATTCATCAATTTCGGATTAGTTTTGTTTAGGTTAATGGTCTATAAATTTATAAGTCTGTTGATCAATTTCCAATTAGGTTACTTTAGGTTCATTCATTCTTAAAAAAATAGACCATTGTCTATTTTTTTAAATCATTAGGTTAGGTTAGGTTGGTTTATGTCAATGTGAGAAGGAGCGGAGCGACGAGCCATTCGGAAGCCTATTCATCAATTTCGGATTAGTTTTGTTTAGGTTAATGGTCTATAAATTTATAAGTCTGTTGATCAATTTCCAATTAGGTTACTTTAGGTTCATTCATTCTTAAAAAAATAGACCATTGTCTATTTTTTTAAATCATTAGGTTAGGTTAGGTTGGTTTATGTCAATGTGAGAAGGAGCGGAGCGACGAGCCATTCGGAAGCCTATTCATCAATTTCGGATTAGTTTTGTTTAGGTTAATGGTCTATAAATTTATAAGTCTGTTGATCAATTTCCAATTAGGTTACTTTAGGTTCATTCATTCTTAAAAAAATAGACCATTGTCTATTTTTTTAAATCATTAGGTTAGGTTAGGTTGGTTTATGTCAATGTGAGAAGGAGCGGAGCGACGAGCCATTCGGAAGCCTATTCATCAATTTCGGATTAGTTTTGTTTAGGTTAATGGTCTATAAATTTATAAGTCTGTTGATCAATTTCCAATTAGGTTACTTTAGGTTCATTCATTCTTAAAAAAATAGACCATTGTCTATTTTTTTAAATCATTAGGTTAGGTTAGGTTGGTTTATGTCAATGTGAGAAGGAGCGGAGCGACGAGCCATTCGGAAGCCTATTCATCAATTTCGGATTAGTTTTGTTTAGGTTAATGGTCTATAAATTTATAAGTCTGTTGATCAATTTCCAATTAGGTTACTTTAGGTTCATTCATTCTTAAAAAAATAGACCATTGTCTATTTTTTTAAATCATTAGGTTAGGTTAGGTTGGTTTATGTCAATGTGAGAAGGAGCGGAGCGACGAGCCATTCGGAAGCCTATTCATCAATTTCGGATTAGTTTTGTTTAGGTTAATGGTCTATAAATTTATAAGTCTGTTGATCAATTTCCAATTAGGTTACTTTAGGTTCATTCATTCTTAAAAAAATAGACCATTGTCTATTTTTTTAAATCATTAGGTTAGGTTAGGTTGGTTTATGTCAATGTGAGAAGGAGCGGAGCGACGAGCCATTCGGAAGCCTATTCATCAATTTCGGATTAGTTTTGTTTAGGTTAATGGTCTATAAATTTATAAGTCTGTTGATCAATTTCCAATTAGGTTACTTTAGGTTCATTCATTCTTAAAAAAATAGACCATTGTCTATTTTTTTAAATCATTAGGTTAGGTTAGGTTGGTTTATGTCAATGTGAGAAGGAGCGGAGCGACGAGCCATTCGGAAGCCTATTCATCAATTTCGGATTAGTTTTGTTTAGGTTAATGGTCTATAAATTTATAAGTCTGTTGATCAATTTCCAATTAGGTTACTTTAGGTTCATTCATTCTTAAAAAAATAGACCATTGTCTATTTTTTTAAATCATTAGGTTAGGTTAGGTTGGTTTATGTCAATGTGAGAAGGAGCGGAGCGACGAGCCATTCGGAAGCCTATTCATCAATTTCGGATTAGTTTTGTTTAGGTTAATGGTCTATAAATTTATAAGTCTGTTGATCAATTTCCAATTAGGTTACTTTAGGTTCATTCATTCTTAAAAAAATAGACCATTGTCTATTTTTTTAAATCATTAGGTTAGGTTAGGTTGGTTTATGTCAATGTGAGAAGGAGCGGAGCGACGAGCCATTCGGAAGCCTATTCATCAATTTCGGATTAGTTTTGTTTAGGTTAATGGTCTATAAATTTATAAGTCTGTTGATCAATTTCCAATTAGGTTACTTTAGGTTCATTCATTCTTAAAAAAATAGACCATTGTCTATTTTTTTAAATCATTAGGTTAGGTTAGGTTGGTTTATGTCAATGTGAGAAGGAGCGGAGCGACGAGCCATTCGGAAGCCTATTCATCAATTTCGGATTAGTTTTGTTTAGGTTAATGGTCTATAAATTTATAAGTCTGTTGATCAATTTCCAATTAGGTTACTTTAGGTTCATTCATTCTTAAAAAAATAGACCATTGTCTATTTTTTTAAATCATTAGGTTAGGTTAGGTTGGTTTATGTCAATGTGAGAAGGAGCGGAGCGACGAGCCATTCGGAAGCCTATTCATCAATTTCGGATTAGTTTTGTTTAGGTTAATGGTCTATAAATTTATAAGTCTGTTGATCAATTTCCAATTAGGTTACTTTAGGTTCATTCATTCTTAAAAAAATAGACCATTGTCTATTTTTTTAAATCATTAGGTTAGGTTAGGTTGGTTTATGTCAATGTGAGAAGGAGCGGAGCGACGAGCCATTCGGAAGCCTATTCATCAATTTCGGATTAGTTTTGTTTAGGTTAATGGTCTATAAATTTATAAGTCTGTTGATCAATTTCCAATTAGGTTACTTTAGGTTCATTCATTCTTAAAAAAATAGACCATTGTCTATTTTTTTAAATCATTAGGTTAGGTTAGGTTGGTTTATGTCAATGTGAGAAGGAGCGGAGCGACGAGCCATTCGGAAGCCTATTCATCAATTTCGGATTAGTTTTGTTTAGGTTAATGGTCTATAAATTTATAAGTCTGTTGATCAATTTCCAATTAGGTTACTTTAGGTTCATTCATTCTTAAAAAAATAGACCATTGTCTATTTTTTTAAATCATTAGGTTAGGTTAGGTTGGTTTATGTCAATGTGAGAAGGAGCGGAGCGACGAGCCATTCGGAAGCCTATTCATCAATTTCGGATTAGTTTTGTTTAGGTTAATGGTCTATAAATTTATAAGTCTGTTGATCAATTTCCAATTAGGTTACTTTAGGTTCATTCATTCTTAAAAAAATAGACCATTGTCTATTTTTTTAAATCATTAGGTTAGGTTAGGTTGGTTTATGTCAATGTGAGAAGGAGCGGAGCGACGAGCCATTCGGAAGCCTATTCATCAATTTCGGATTAGTTTTGTTTAGGTTAATGGTCTATAAATTTATAAGTCTGTTGATCAATTTCCAATTAGGTTACTTTAGGTTCATTCATTCTTAAAAAAATAGACCATTGTCTATTTTTTTAAATCATTAGGTTAGGTTAGGTTGGTTTATGTCAATGTGAGAAGGAGCGGAGCGACGAGCCATTCGGAAGCCTATTCATCAATTTCGGATTAGTTTTGTTTAGGTTAATGGTCTATAAATTTATAAGTCTGTTGATCAATTTCCAATTAGGTTACTTTAGGTTCATTCATTCTTAAAAAAATAGACCATTGTCTATTTTTTTAAATCATTAGGTTAGGTTAGGTTGGTTTATGTCAATGTGAGAAGGAGCGGAGCGACGAGCCATTCGGAAGCCTATTCATCAATTTCGGATTAGTTTTGTTTAGGTTAATGGTCTATAAATTTATAAGTCTGTTGATCAATTTCCAATTAGGTTACTTTAGGTTCATTCATTCTTAAAAAAATAGACCATTGTCTATTTTTTTAAATCATTAGGTTAGGTTAGGTTGGTTTATGTCAATGTGAGAAGGAGCGGAGCGACGAGCCATTCGGAAGCCTATTCATCAATTTCGGATTAGTTTTGTTTAGGTTAATGGTCTATAAATTTATAAGTCTGTTGATCAATTTCCAATTAGGTTACTTTAGGTTCATTCATTCTTAAAAAAATAGACCATTGTCTATTTTTTTAAATCATTAGGTTAGGTTAGGTTGGTTTATGTCAATGTGAGAAGGAGCGGAGCGACGAGCCATTCGGAAGCCTATTCATCAATTTCGGATTAGTTTTGTTTAGGTTAATGGTCTATAAATTTATAAGTCTGTTGATCAATTTCCAATTAGGTTACTTTAGGTTCATTCATTCTTAAAAAAATAGACCATTGTCTATTTTTTTAAATCATTAGGTTAGGTTAGGTTGGTTTATGTCAATGTGAGAAGGAGCGGAGCGACGAGCCATTCGGAAGCCTATTCATCAATTTCGGATTAGTTTTGTTTAGGTTAATGGTCTATAAATTTATAAGTCTGTTGATCAATTTCCAATTAGGTTACTTTAGGTTCATTCATTCTTAAAAAAATAGACCATTGTCTATTTTTTTAAATCATTAGGTTAGGTTAGGTTGGTTTATGTCAATGTGAGAAGGAGCGGAGCGACGAGCCATTCGGAAGCCTATTCATCAATTTCGGATTAGTTTTGTTTAGGTTAATGGTCTATAAATTTATAAGTCTGTTGATCAATTTCCAATTAGGTTACTTTAGGTTCATTCATTCTTAAAAAAATAGACCATTGTCTATTTTTTTAAATCATTAGGTTAGGTTAGGTTGGTTTATGTCAATGTGAGAAGGAGCGGAGCGACGAGCCATTCGGAAGCCTATTCATCAATTTCGGATTAGTTTTGTTTAGGTTAATGGTCTATAAATTTATAAGTCTGTTGATCAATTTCCAATTAGGTTACTTTAGGTTCATTCATTCTTAAAAAAATAGACCATTGTCTATTTTTTTAAATCATTAGGTTAGGTTAGGTTGGTTTATGTCAATGTGAGAAGGAGCGGAGCGACGAGCCATTCGGAAGCCTATTCATCAATTTCGGATTAGTTTTGTTTAGGTTAATGGTCTATAAATTTATAAGTCTGTTGATCAATTTCCAATTAGGTTACTTTAGGTTCATTCATTCTTAAAAAAATAGACCATTGTCTATTTTTTTAAATCATTAGGTTAGGTTAGGTTGGTTTATGTCAATGTGAGAAGGAGCGGAGCGACGAGCCATTCGGAAGCCTATTCATCAATTTCGGATTAGTTTTGTTTAGGTTAATGGTCTATAAATTTATAAGTCTGTTGATCAATTTCCAATTAGGTTACTTTAGGTTCATTCATTCTTAAAAAAATAGACCATTGTCTATTTTTTTAAATCATTAGGTTAGGTTAGGTTGGTTTATGTCAATGTGAGAAGGAGCGGAGCGACGAGCCATTCGGAAGCCTATTCATCAATTTCGGATTAGTTTTGTTTAGGTTAATGGTCTATAAATTTATAAGTCTGTTGATCAATTTCCAATTAGGTTACTTTAGGTTCATTCATTCTTAAAAAAATAGACCATTGTCTATTTTTTTAAATCATTAGGTTAGGTTAGGTTGGTTTATGTCAATGTGAGAAGGAGCGGAGCGACGAGCCATTCGGAAGCCTATTCATCAATTTCGGATTAGTTTTGTTTAGGTTAATGGTCTATAAATTTATAAGTCTGTTGATCAATTTCCAATTAGGTTACTTTAGGTTCATTCATTCTTAAAAAAATAGACCATTGTCTATTTTTTTAAATCATTAGGTTAGGTTAGGTTGGTTTATGTCAATGTGAGAAGGAGCGGAGCGACGAGCCATTCGGAAGCCTATTCATCAATTTCGGATTAGTTTTGTTTAGGTTAATGGTCTATAAATTTATAAGTCTGTTGATCAATTTCCAATTAGGTTACTTTAGGTTCATTCATTCTTAAAAAAATAGACCATTGTCTATTTTTTTAAATCATTAGGTTAGGTTAGGTTGGTTTATGTCAATGTGAGAAGGAGCGGAGCGACGAGCCATTCGGAAGCCTATTCATCAATTTCGGATTAGTTTTGTTTAGGTTAATGGTCTATAAATTTATAAGTCTGTTGATCAATTTCCAATTAGGTTACTTTAGGTTCATTCATTCTTAAAAAAATAGACCATTGTCTATTTTTTTAAATCATTAGGTTAGGTTAGGTTGGTTTATGTCAATGTGAGAAGGAGCGGAGCGACGAGCCATTCGGAAGCCTATTCATCAATTTCGGATTAGTTTTGTTTAGGTTAATGGTCTATAAATTTATAAGTCTGTTGATCAATTTCCAATTAGGTTACTTTAGGTTCATTCATTCTTAAAAAAATAGACCATTGTCTATTTTTTTAAATCATTAGGTTAGGTTAGGTTGGTTTATGTCAATGTGAGAAGGAGCGGAGCGACGAGCCATTCGGAAGCCTATTCATCAATTTCGGATTAGTTTTGTTTAGGTTAATGGTCTATAAATTTATAAGTCTGTTGATCAATTTCCAATTAGGTTACTTTAGGTTCATTCATTCTTAAAAAAATAGACCATTGTCTATTTTTTTAAATCATTAGGTTAGGTTAGGTTGGTTTATGTCAATGTGAGAAGGAGCGGAGCGACGAGCCATTCGGAAGCCTATTCATCAATTTCGGATTAGTTTTGTTTAGGTTAATGGTCTATAAATTTATAAGTCTGTTGATCAATTTCTAAAACAAAACTAATTCGAAATTGATGAATAAGCTTCTGAATGACATTTTCATGTCATTCAGAAGCTTATTCATCAATCGTTTTAATTTAAAATGTGATTAATATTATGGTGGTCATAAACAATTTTTGGGTTAACAATGATTTGTTTGGAGTCATTTGCTTTAATAGGATAGCAAGAGGTAAAAACTTTGGTTATAATTTCACATTTAAATGCGATTTTAATTTTGGTGGTCATTTACTATTTTTGACATAATATTTTACTACATCTGATGATAAGTTAAACATAAGCCTTAGCTTTTCTTACTAAAAAGCCTTGAGGTGTATTGGTGAAACAAGTAGCAAATATTGCAAAAGTAAGGTATTTGACCATTGAATTAAAGAACAGTTTACTAACTTGGCTTGACAATAGCGGGCAAAGAATCTTAAATTTTTCGAAAAATGAAGCCTTGTTATGTATATGGATTTGGATATGTCCAGAGACAGTTATCAAACACTGAAAAATAATTTAGACAGTAAAAATTCTCAAGTGCTTCCGCCTTACAAACAAACATCTCAAACAAAAACAATATGTTATCCGAACGCGATAACCAGGACAAAGGCTTTTCTAAAATAATAAAAGTAATGGAATTAGAAGATGAAGCCAAAGCGTTTTTGCAACGTTTTTGCGAACAAGTATCGCGTCATAAGCTTGTATATTATTTTTGAAGTATTATGAATAATTATACCTGGGACATCGAACACAGCGCCATCAAGTCCCAAACTAAGCAAAGCTTGTATTATGGATACCAAACAACTGATATACATACTTATATTTGCCCCAGGCGAGAATCGGTTACTTTTATAATGTTGAAAGTTTGTTAAAAGTTTTTTTAATTTAAAAAGTTAAGTAATGTTTCTAACATTATATTTCACTAATTGTAAAATCATGAATTTATTCATTAATTGTAAAAACTTTAGAATTTTTTTCTTAAATTACGGAAATTGATAGTTTACAGCGTCAACATTAGCGTTTGGAAACAAGTGATTATAGAACACGGTATGAAATATAATTAGTACATCTATTTATCAACTTCCATTCTCAATTTCATTGAAAAGCACCGATTAGTATTGATATTATCGATTTTTGAGATGATTTGGACCGGTTGGCCCTAATGTGCGTCGGGGCCGTGTTATCGACGAGAAGATGTCCGGGAACAGGGAGGACCCTGTACCCGCACCTGCTCGCTCTTGAGGGGAATAGATGACCCGAACTAACATTATGTTGTTTATTGTGTTAGTGACGTAAGCTGTTACGAACGTCAAGTTAGAGCGGTTGAGTATAGCATAAATACTTAAATTGCCTACCTGCTCATTAGAACTTTTTTCTGTTTGGCCAACGTTGAGGAGATCTTCCGGTGGTGTTTCAACACAGTCTGGGGGCTCACACAAGTGACATTTGTATCTAAAAAAAAAAAACAATTATTATAAACATAAAACAACTAATATGTTTTGTTCGTGCCTTCGCTCACATGGTTTTCATAATTAACATTATTTAGTTTTAATCTCCAAATATAGTAACATGGTGCATGTATTACTTAGATTTATCATTTGCTCACGGAGTGCTAATATAATATAGAATCAGAGAGAAATAATTTTATGCAACATAAAGTTCTAATAAATTATGCCTTTTGGCAGATATATTAGCCATTTTAAAACATCCTCAAGAAAACAAATTTATTAATTTGGTTAAATAGATTCAATTGTTGTTTTTAAATAAAAAGCTAACCCATGAGCTATAGATAAACTAGAGCAGTTGGTGATAATATCGTTTTTTAAAAGCTATAGACCGATATGACCAATTTGGTCTAAGTCATATAAAATAAAAGTATTACTTAATCATTATACAAATAGTTTTTCTCTAATATTATAAATTGTTCTGTGGAAATTTCTTCTCTCTCACATTTTTTAATACTGCTGTGATCATAACAGCAGATGACAGACTCTAACTGCGGAGCCAAGGGTCGCATGTTCGATTCCCACCCGGGACAAATATTCGTGTGCACGATTAGTATTTGATTAGTATTTGTTTCGTGTCTGGGTGTAAATATATATCATAAGGACTATTTAAATATATATAGCAATTGTCTGGTACCCATAATACAAGCCTTGCTTAGTTTGGGACTAGATGGCGCTGTGTGAGATGTCCCAAGTATTATTATTATTATCCTATATGTTGAATCAAGAATTCTTATTTAAATGCAAGTTTCTTTAAAATGTTATGCAAAAAGGACAAACAAGTTACAGATCGAGCCAAACTTTATGGCCAATCTAAACATAGAGCGGTGTAGCATCACAGTAGCAAATAGGTATCTATGGGTGGGAGTGAAGTTACTGTACTGCCGCGAACTCGCAATCGCCTCGCGTTCAGATCAGTCAAAAAGTTTGGCTTAATCTGTAGAATAGTAAATTTTACCTTTTGTGATACATTTTCCTCCTTCAGGAAGCGAAATAAAAATAAATAGTTGGATTAAACATTTTGAATGGTTCATAAATTAATTAAGTATTTTAAAGACATAGTTGTAAAACTGTAGTCCCCTTACTATTAATAATATATGTTATTTTTAATAAATGATTAATTAATAATTAATAATAAATAAACTGACCATGAAGGGGGCAATTACAAAATAATGGCATGTTTAGGTACATTTTTAAGAAGTTTGGAAAGGTTATGTATGGTCGCTGGTATTATTATTTGGTTTTACTAGGTTATTATAGCATATTTTCATTTTTGTATAGTAATAAGGTATGTGTTACAAAGTATTACTTAATACGTAAGTATTACTTAATATTATTATTTAAAATGTGAACACTAAGTGCAGGCAGTTGCTAATATAGAACTGGATGGCTATATGTTAGTTGTTTCATATCTGATTTCATTATTATTTAAAATATTATTCTCTGTTTCATATGATACCTCGGTTCATGAACCATCATCTTCCTGATTCTTGCTTGTTCATCGAGTGACTGGGCACCGGCTTCCCCTGACAGAGGTGTTTCATCTTTAGTGTCAAGACCTGGCAGACCTCCTGAAAGTTGTGATTATATTTATTTGTAAATACATACTATGTTGACTGTGGTCTATATATCACTTCTTTATGTTCATGTACAGTAAGTTTCAATAAATAACCCATAGAATTTTGCTATGTATATATTTTTGACAGTTATTATAAATGTGAAAGTGTGTTCATTGTCATTGCTTTTTTAGATTTCCAGTCCATTTCATCAGCCCTTTTTATACCCTACTGCTGGGGCTTAGGCCTCCCCTCAAGATTAGCTTTTTTAGTGCGGACATAATAATGAAAGGGTAGAGTGACATAGGCCTTGTTTAACCTGGTCAAAGGTTCCCATGGAATGACCACACATCTGGATTAAAGTGAGTGATTTTTTCAATTTAGTTCAGATTTAAAGAAATATAACATAATGGCTGCCATCATCAGATGGCAGTCTTTAAGATCCATCATCTTGCACTGAAGCAGCATGGTGGATTAAGCTCCAAGCCCCTCACCCTGTGGAAGGCCTAAGCTCCTGCAGTGGGGCATAATGGGCTGGTTGAAGTGGAAACATAAAGATTATGATCTTCACTTATTCCTAAATATATTCGAGGTTCAATATCCTCGCAATAAAACCATTCTTTCATGATGTTTAGTTTACTGCGAAATTTAATTACTAATTACTATAAGTCTGCAGTGTACTGTAATAAATTTGAAAGCAGAGGAATATTTTAAACGTATTTGGTGTATACATTATACAGCAAAAACAGCAATACAATGTTTTCAAGCTGTCGTCAATGATTTAAAATAATGTATTCAATAAGTTCTTTTAGATAAGAATGTAATAACAAAAATAAACTATGCATAGATGAAACTACCTTTGTAAATACAAGACAAATACCATCTTCAAAACACAAGTTATACTTAATAATGTAATTCCAAATCCATATCATATAACGCCTTAATATGGATATATCGAATTTCGATAATGTATTTAGTGATAACTTACCAAAACAAGCTGCTATTAAAAAGAATGTGAACAGATAAACCACAAAAACAAGATCCGCCATTCTTTTGTTCTTACGTACAAACAAACATAGAGTAAGTTTTTGAGAAGTAAACAGCAGTGAACAAATGAACAAATACTGCATCAGTGTGACCAGATTCGAATTGGACATTATGATCGCTCTTGTCCGTTGGATAACGATGGACTCCTCTATTTTCAAATCATCTAAATTGGTTAATATTCTGTATTTCTTTTCAATCTGCTGAGCTGCACAATGCGGCACTATAAAACATGCTATAATGTAATATATAATATGTATGAAAAATAGTTCGCGTCAAACTTTATTTTTGTTATACATATATAATGAAAAAGTTTATTTATATAAACTTTTTTTATTTTTTCTTCTCTCATCTTGACTTTTGTTACTAGTGCTATGTAATAAAACGTTTACTTAAAAAGAACTAATAAGCGAGAAAAGATGACAAAAATCTGAATAGATCTGCGTGATGGAAAAGTTGGTAACTAAAGAAAGACTTTTAAAGATTAAAATAAAGGTAAGAGAAAAATTTAAAATAAAATCAAATTGCCGACACCTTAAAAAACTGCCAAATAACAACAATTGCGTGTTGAATCACATGGTTTCGCAGGCATACTAAGAACAAAAATTAATCACGAAGTTATCAAAAAGTGCATCAAGTCAAATTATGTGCGTAATCCAGAAAAGAATCAGAAATCAATAACTATGATCAAACTTATGATTTTGGTTCGTCATAAGTTTTTGTATATAGTATGTACGCTATCTTCTATTATTATTAAGAAACTTTTTTAATATTTTTCAAAACATAGTTCAAGAAAGCTAGTCACTAAAAGCAGCAACCCGTATTAAAATATGATCCGTCGGCGGACGATTATCACCTCCAAAATAAATTGTTAAACAGTTAGAACTCTTAAAAATTTGAACTTTTTGATACCTTAATCACCATAATAAATTAGCGACAGATTCCCCTTATATATAATACCGCTTTGTTTATACAAATATCCGATTTGATCACAGAAATAAAGGTACCTACCTAGATTGTCATTAATAATTAAATGGCTGACCGTCTTTATTTAAAAAGCAGTTAAGTCCCACGTGAGTAAGAAGCCAAGCACGACAAGTTACGTATTTTTGCATGCCCGGGTTCCCAGGATCCATCATTTAGGAAATATCTCGTTAAAAGGATTGTGCCTAAATACCCTGCTCAGAAGATTGAGAATTTTCTAAATATCAATGTTTAATATATATTACTCATAAATTTTATCACGTTTTACTGCCTTATGCGAAAGTGGGAACCTAAAAATACAACTTTGTACAGGTGACCAGCTTCTTTCCTTTCCAAAAAAAAACCAACATTCCCAAAAATACCCATTGATCCGGCAGATAAAAACTAATTTAAAATACGCAAGCTTCCGAAACAGTAGTTCTAGGAACAAAATGTCTTGCACTTGAGCGCTGGTGCGGAACTCAGAGATAAGAAATATTTCTTAGGTGAGATAAGAAGTTTCGTAATAAAAGGTAGCCTATGTCACCTCTGACAACGAGCTATTCATGTCTGCAAAGTTTCTTTAAATCGGATCAATCGTTTCGGAATTAGCCGGAACAGACAGACAGACAGGCACTACGATTTTTTTTCATATGGAAGATGGTTTTATTACTTGTCTTGCATTTAACTAAGGGAGAATATAGTTTCCGTAATAACGGTAAAACTTTTTTTTTATAAATTACAAACA
The DNA here is from genome assembly GCA_949709985.1 of Luffia ferchaultella. Classification (NCBI taxonomy): domain Eukaryota; kingdom Metazoa; phylum Arthropoda; class Insecta; order Lepidoptera; family Psychidae; genus Luffia; species Luffia ferchaultella. The sequence goes on from OX453261.1 coordinate 1,476,887, forward strand.
AATCGCAATTTGTTATTAGAAACCTGTCAAAAACTTGTTCTTGGTTCTCTCCTCGGGACTGCTTTAAATTCCACAATGTAAGATTTATTACTGACTAATTTATTTTTTTATACTATATTTGAAGTTATCTGTGAAAAAAATTTGCCACAACCACCCACTGATTCTCTTCCACAGTATCTTATACAACACTTCTTAACCACTTTTAAATGGAGATATAAAAAATATATTAAACACTTAAAGCAAAAAACCAACGCTGGAGAAATTTTCACAAACAAAGTAATTTCAATTAACAAGTTGATTTTAGCTTACTAATTAATGAAACTAAAAGTAACACTTTTTAATGCTAGTACCGATAACGTTTTAGGTCACATTCGGGACAGTAAACGTTTTGATCCATCGTCATCATACGATATCAATATAATCAATTTCGTAATGGGAAACAAATCGTACTACATGCCGCGATCGGTCGAATGATCATCGTCATGTTTACAATGGGTCATATATCTATATAATGAATGTTTATTTTTATTTTTATTATCTATGTGTTTCTATATCATTCTACACTGAAACATTTGCCTACGTTGGACTGATTCCTGCTGCTGACTCCTTTTCGCACTCATGTAGGTAGACATTTTAAATTTTCCGTGTGATGCTCCATTGGTATTTTTGTGCGTAAGTACTATGTTTCTATTTTAAACATAATTTTTACTACATCCGAATATTCTTGTTTTTAACATAGTGTTTTGAATTTGCACTGCAAAAAACTGGATAATTTGAACCAATTATCTGTTTTTTTTTTTTATAAAGAATTCCTACTATTTTATGAAAATATTATGGTCACCTTCGTAATATGACGTCAAAAACTTCAACTTTGACAATACACACGTCAAAATTCCCCGAATTCTCGTTTTAGTTGCCAGTATAAAACCATAAATTAAGACATCCTTTTTAAATATAACTGAATTTTTTTATAAATTTGTAAAAAGAACTTTCAAAAATATTATTATCATTCACATCCCAAGACATATCAAAAACCAGAAGTCACAAAAAATAGATATTAGACAAGTATTAATATAAATAAAAATCGATCATGAACCTACTTCATGAAATATTTTTTTCTAATGGCAAGTGTTAGAAAGGGATAAACATGGGATAAACGGACTCTCTGGTAGCTATCTCCTACAAATTCATTTTGCCTCATTACAGCTTACAATTTTAATTTTTTTTTTAATGAACCTTAAGCACAAACCACAAAAGTTTCATTTTTATATTATACAGTTTCGGGAGTGCACAGTCCTGTGTCTACGTAGTAGGTATATTAAGTCCATGCTCGTGCGCTACCTAGCGAGAGAAAAGGGCTGTGTTAATCAAGCCCATAAAGGTATATATACTAGCGTAAGAGAGGAACACAGTGTGCGAATGACATCCAGCTCTTTGCGGAAATCCTACATGCGAGAAAGAAATGCAAGAAAATCTGACATAAAACCTCTTTGAACACATTTAGTCTTCTTTACTCACTTGTCAAAATAAGGTCCAGCTTTGTTTTCTATTTTGTGTTATAATCGTTTTGAATTCTACAAAAATTAATTCTTGTGATAAAAATGGTGTAGTGTTCAGTTTTAAATTGCACTGTAACATATGTTAATAATCCAAATAAAGAGACATTTCACCGGTAAGTACTGCCAATAACATACTGTTATCTTAATGCTTATTTTTATAAAAAGCAATCCTAAATTTACTTGGTTATACATCAGTAGTATACGGTAAATACTTTATTTTGTAAATAATTTGTTATTTTAAACAATTATGTGTACGATACAAAAATATTGTGTAAAATTACAATCAAACAATGAAGCATAGGGATTGCACAAAATGTATCGATATGTCGATATTTTCAAATATAAATATTTTGTAAATTTGATATTACCTAATTGCACCTGTTCCACTGGAATGATGTCGTTAACTGTTTTTAAACATATTGTGAGGTTTATTTAGCCTGGCAGCACATTGTAAGGGAAAATATGACATCTATACATATATACTACACATAGGGTATATATGTAAATATAAGACTTTTTCAAATGAAAATATAAGATATATACACAATTAATTTTAATCGTTATTTATTTATGATTTAAAATCTGATGCTCTATTTAATTTTAATCGTTATTTATTTATGATTTAAAGTCTGACGTTCTATCTGTTCTCTGATTATGAACGTCGTAAATACTTAAACTTTGAATGACAAAACTACTGTATACAATAGTTTAACCTCATTTTCCTCCAAGAAACTGCGGTGTTAAAAAATGCTTCCTGATAATGATGACTCTTTCATAATATCCAGGTTTCCTGTAAACACGGTTAGCATAGAACAATGGAAAAAAATGTTAAATAGAACAGGTGGGACTCCTCGAAAACATTCTTTGGTTTGCAGTAGACATTTTACGGATAACTGTTTTGTCTAACTAAATCACCGACGACTTTTGAAGAAAGGATCTATACCTACTGAATTTGTGCCGTTAGGGGTTTCTTTTTTTTTCATATGTGCTTACTAAGTATATTAAGTAATATACTAATAATACTTAATATCTAAAGTCAGAGCATTTATGCCAACTGTAATTTCTGTACAGGTCAATCTGAAGACCAAGCGATCGGTGTCAGCGTACGTTTACCGGGATATGTCACCAGGACCTTCAACTTTAGAGCCTAAACCTTTATTTCAGCACTAATATAAAATGGATTTGAAGAAAAGTCCATCACAGTGAAAATATCAATTTTAGGCAAATTATCACTATGTCTTTTACAAAAACTTGTTCCTTTATATTCAAATAAAACTTAATTACCTATTACACAAAGAAACAAAAGATATTATAGACTAGTCCAAGGCATCCAAGGCATAATTTGTGGTGTAGTGAGACGACGCGACACTCAATCGAGTAGACAGTGTGACGTCATGGGCAGTAAGAATCCACCAGTCAAACCGCACGAAAATACATAATAATAATAATAATAACGTGCACATTACAACGTCGTGACCCCAAACTAAGCATTAGCTTGTGTTTTGCGTACCAAGCGAAGACATCACATACATATAACAACCAAGACCCGGTACCAGTATCGATATTCATCATATAAATACTGACCCGACCTGGGATTCGAACCCGGGACCTCCAGCTTCGTAGGCAGGGTCGCTACCCACTAGGCTAAGCGGTCGTCAAATTAATAAATACCAATAATTTATTTCTCAGTCATTTATTGACGAATTTGAAAAAAACTTTTACTGTTTTATTAGTTTTGGTTTATCTTTCAATTCTATCGAGTTAAATTGTATATTTTGAACATCATGAACTTCTCTATTGTAAATGTTTTTGTTTTGTACATTCTCATTTTTTTGTTTACAAAGAGTTAAAATTTTGTTGTTATGCGTTGCAACGTGACGTATTGTAATTAAAAATAAAAATCGTTTATTTATATTGTTTTATTTATTACTTGGCTTGTATTCAACTAAATATTAACATTTCCATAATGATGTTAACGCTTTCTTTACTTCTGCAAATTTTTTATTATCAACTGTTAACAAAAAAAAATATTTATTGTAGTAAAGGAAATGGCATTTGAATTGACTGATTGATGATTTGTCATTTTAAAAAACTAAAAGTTAGGAAAAGTAACTCAAAACAAAAATTATGTAGTATAGCAGATTCAAAATAATAAATAGGATTGCCGATTTCGACTTATGATATCGCGGTAAATTCAACGACACATTATCATGAAAGTACTACGTGCTATCGATAATATAAAAAACACCCATGTACATCACTAAAACTGGCTCAACCACATGTGAATTTTGCACACATACTCATTTCCGTTTCGGTCATGCGATGTTTAGATGTCAGTTGGTCTCCTACGCTAGTATATATATGTCTATGATCAAGCCTTTGGTTTGTCATTACTGGTCATCACAGTCAATCACAGTAATCTGTGGTCATTACTCTATGACTCTATGATTGAACGATTATTGAAAAATGATTGAATTGTGTTGTTTCAGTTTTATTTAAATTTATGCCAGTTTTTATGAAAATACTAGTATTTGAACGTGGAAACGAAAGAATTTATATTTTCATCTCTTGAATATCTGAATTTAAGAGGACACTATTAAAAATTAATAATGCCTAGAACGAAGCGACCGACTAAAAAACAGCAGAGATCATCAGAGCAGAATAATTGCATTGCAATTGCAATGAAAATAGATCAAATAGGTAATTTATCTCCTTAAATCATCTCAAAAAAATTATTACATTGGGTTGGCTTTCCAATGCTACCTGAAGAAAATTGTGTTCATAAAAATGATCAATTTAAAATTTGGCTAGGAAGTTGATGGTCCATCATTCCAAAAAAATAGGTTAAGTTATGGTTTTCTTGTGATAATCCGAAAAGCGGAGCGGAGCGACGAACCACTAATAAGCCCTAAATTTTTTTTTCGTTTCCTTAAAAAAATATTTACTGCATGAGGTTCCTACACCCCTCCCCCATAAGCCTGATTAAATATTTTCTAATTTTTCAGCACGCTACATAGGAAAGCGCTGCTGTTACAGTATGTATTGTTACAACTTACATGGATAAGATTTGATCGCAGTTTAGGAATTTTCATTATTATGGATATTTGATAGTTTTGCTTATACTTAGTCTTTGTGCTCCATGACAACCCTAGTTACAAGTCCTTAAGTAACTGATAATTTGATTATTTAAAGTTTCATATCTATAAAACTTTTAATGTAAAAGTGTAACTTTGTGGAGTTCACTGGAGAGCGCGTTGCAATTTCGCATTTTACTATCCGCCCTAAACACAAATAATAATATTCAAAAAAATAGAAAAAAATCACAAATACCTACCTCCACCCATTCTACCCATTTCTATCAATCCTTAAATTACTTGATACTACCACTAAATTATTTTTACCATATTTCTCTTTTGGATGGCTCGTCGACCTACTCTGCTTTTATTCTGGCATTGACATGAACATCCTACCCTAACATAACCTATCAATTCAGAAATTTGGACCATCAACCTATCTTGGCCAAATTTCAAAGAATCAAGCTTCTGGGTGGCTCATCGCATTCTTTTAATTGCCTAACCTAAGCAATAGACATACTGGGCAGATGTAAAAAGAATGACTGTTGTGGAAAGCCAACCCATAAACTTAGTTTTGTTATGATTGTGATTTGTTATTGTGATAACTAAGATGGACTATATAGTCCAGTTTGTCACAATCTTATTGCTATGAAGCTAGTTTTAAAAAGGTTATGGTATAATATATACTCACAGTAATTAATCCAAGTAAACGTCTACACATAGGATGGGATGAAAATTTGACCCTATTTAGTAAAAAAAAGACATCAAGGGGAAGTTCGAAGCTTGACCAAATGGTCATGCTTGATTAACTGTCCAAATGTACCCAATGTACTTGAGACTGGGAGACCACTTTATTTATTAAAATGGCAGATAATAATATGTATATTTTAAATTGTTTTTTGTTACACGAATGTGTTATAATGAATCACCACAGAAACTTTGTGCACTGACAAAATAACAGTGTATATTACCTACTCTATAATATTTTCAGGGAGAGAAGAGAAAAAGAACATAGAATTGAAGACGCAGGCGATATTAAATGAAGTGGAATTGGCATTCCAAGTTCTTACTGAGTCATTCAGTGATGAGACACTGCAGAGGACAATTGGAGATTTAGTTAGTATTATTGATTTTAGTGCTATGATCTAGATCTGAATTTCACCCAGGGCCCAGGAATAAATAAAAACGACCAGAAGTTAATCTAGTCCAGGACAAACTTATCTCTATCACTTGTTTATTACATCACACATGTACTTTAATTCAAATATTCATCATGATTTACTAGTTTACATTCATAAAATATGAAATGCATAAATCTTTATAATATACATAACACAATAGAAGAGTTTTCCTTTCAACCCTTGAAGCGAATGGACGGACGCCAACTACCCTTGTGCCCTTGTGCGGCCTGTAATAAAATATTTTGTTCACGCTTCATTGTTCAGAAACAATTTTTTGTAACTATCGCGTCTATCTATCTTACTTAAATTTCGAGTCAAATCATTAAATTAAATATAATTATTAAAAACGATTGGATGTGCAAACGTGTCAGCTATAAAATAGTGTTGCAAAGTCCAGTGTGTGATATCGACCGAATTATGGGCTTCGCCGGCGCAGTTAGGTACAGCGGCGACAGCGAAACTTCGTATTAATTCGGTGAGATTGTTCCATTATATAATAACAATTATGTTTAAGGAAATCCTACATTTAATTGATAAATCTTTTATGTGTTTGTGTGTCGAAATTCCTAAAATAAGATGCGGTTTTTTTGAAGTAGTTTTTGAATGTTTGACTGAATATGAGGTATAAACTCATACACATAAAAAAAGTACTAACATTCCGGCTGAGATCGTATCGTACCATACTAAATATTAAACGAAATCGAAGTTTCACCTACTCTGTAATAAACATATTTCATAATAAATATGTTTATTATGTTTATTAAATACACAAGTATATTTCCTGAGCTGAGAAAAAGAACAATGAATATGTGTTTATAATAAGTAAATTGATATAATTGATATTTATTTATTTGGGAAACAAACAGTGATATATAGAGTTGAAAAAGATAGTCTAACTTTGGATATTAGTAAAGTAATATATTAAAAATGCAAATAACTCAAACCGTGCATTGGAAACATACTGCAAACTTATGAGGAAGGGGTGAAAATACACTAATGCTGCTTCAGGAAGTATACTCGGGCAAGATATAGGCTGCTACAACTGAGACCACCACAAATAATAGGCCACACTGGTACGAAACAAAACAGAGGTGAAAAAGGCTAACGACGAATCATACAAATTCCCAGAAAAAGAAGCAGAAGGGCCTGCATCGAGTGAAGAAAACAAATGATGAGTTAAGAAACAACAATGCCCACGGTAATAAACTGACAGAACAACATATGCTCCCCACTGTTATTTTCTATTACCTCTCCTGGCTCCCTTTTCTGGCTAAAGGTTGCACGAATACCGATACCGAATATAATACGATAATACAAATGCTAATATCGGCCGGTTGTTATATAATATCTAATATATAAATCATGGAAATTAAATTGTATGAATTTTTTTTTTCACACATCTTGTTAGGTCGTTGGATAGATATTTAAAAATGCAATGAAATTCCTTAAGTAACTTTTTTAAATAGGTAAATATTTCGCGATATGTGAGTTTTTAAAGTCGTAAGAACTCTGTCCCCGTCTCTAATTTTTCAACCGTGTAATTTGAAAGGAAAAATTGAGGAATTAGCAAAAGCAGTAAACTAGTTCAAGAAATCGGACACTAGTGTGAAACTAAGAAGTGAACTGAATATCTTTGATTGTTTTATCAAACAAAAAGCAGAAATCATCGTTCATGTTTTGGAAGGGAAAAATTATAATCTCGATAATTCAAGAACCATTAAATTGGGATGATCACTATTATTTCAAATATTTTGCTTCACTGCATTTTTAGTTCCATTAAAAAAATTTATGCACTTACCATGTGGTACATATACACAGGCACTGTACCATATCTAATCATTTTTCCTGCATTATTGAAGCTAGACGATTGATATACATACTTAGATATTTTACCAATCTCAGTCTGTGATATAAATAGGAAAGTTATAATGTACCACATGCTATAAAGAACAAAATCATACTTACCTATGGAATGTATTAAAATTTCCTTCTGTAACTTTTCAGAAAACTGAATTACGACTTAGAGACCGAACCAACGCAAGTTCCAACAATGTGACCAGAGCTATGTCACGCACCGATGATGGTATATTATTTTTTTAAATATTGAAATAATTGTATGCCAGTATAATGGAAAACAATAATTAAGATTAGTTCATGAATGTTACGTTGACACATTTATCTGAAAAATAATGTCTTAAGTTCCTCAGATATACAAGTACAGTAGACTCTCACTAATCCGGCAGTATTTAAAATTAGGGGGCGCCGAATTACTGGAATGTTCGGATTATTGAATTGTATAAAAGCCGTTTACTTAACATTTTTAGCTACACTATTTTCACATGAAAATAGTGGAAGATGAACTGGAATGAACGCAGAAAGTTAAATATGTACGTGCGTAAGTTTTGAGGTTACCTACACTGAGAGCAGAACGCAAGCGTGGAGCAGAAGGATGGGGGTGTGAGGCGCGAATGGAGGGTGGATTATTGGATATGCCGAATTATGAGTGTCTACTGTATTTGAAACTGTTTGTAAACTTTCGGTGAGGCATAGAACTGTTGCTCAATGCGCTGTTTCGTTATGAAAGAAATTTATTGCAGGAATATAATCTGTCAAAAAGCGGGACTACATGACATGTTGACAAGCATACGCACACTGCACTACATAATAGGCACATTTGATCGCATTTGAGGGTACGCGTTGTAATGTTTAAAAAGAATATGGCAATATGACTTAAATAACTGATGATTGAACTATTTACGCACCAAAGTTTCTGTTATACCACTGTTTATGTTACAGACATTGACGTTCACAGAGATACCGCGTTGTGACATCAAAAATGCGAGCAAAAATATATTACATAGTTCAAATATACACCAGTTGAGGTTTGGAAATATTCACTGTGAACTAGAATTTTGTGTGACCCACTGTAAAATTCATTTTGGAAATGAAAAAAATGGAGATTCTACAATTATTTTTCATGTGTAATTTAACAAATTGTTTAAAACATAAAAGTGTGCATTGACTATAAACACTCTTTTGCGTTTACCGTCTTACCACTCACACTCTAGCTAGTAGATGTACGATGGCGAGTTTTAGTCCGAGTTTCAGTGCGCAAGGTCCCCGCGCGCCACTCTTCACTCCTGGGAAAAACTCTTCGCGCCATTCTTCAATCTCGAAAAATTGCGTAATGTCACTTCGATACTGTGTACTGACATTTACGACTTAAAACCAAACGCTACTGTCAAATTAATTCACTATGGTTTAAAACAATGATAATAACATATAGTCTGTCTAATTTATGTGTCTGTCATTTTGCACATGTTTTCGATCGTTTCGAAGTATGAGATGCTCCATCTTGATTTTTATACTATTTGGCGTTACAGCGTACAACATGTACATTTCTAACCTTTTGACTAATTTTGATCTTTGTGATGGAATCAATAACTATTGTTTTACTAACACAGAACTGGGCATAATTTTCATTATACCAATCACCATCTGTCTTTTCAATCAAATATCTTTAAGATACACGAGGCTTAACAAAATACCACCCACAAAACGACATCGATAGGTTTATACTGAGTGTTCGGCTGCACATAGCCCAAACTTATAGAGGGTGTAGAGCTAACCGAAAAAAAAACTTTAAACATGTTTTTTTCGGTAACATTAGTTTGCGCCATCTGCTCACTTGAAAGTTTTTGTTTAGTTCGGTAAGCTCTACACTCTCGATAAGTTTTGACTACGTTCAACCGAACACAGTATATTATATATAATAATATGGAGTGTTCGACTGAATGTAGTTTAACTTTATACATGTTTTTCTCGATACCAGATAGTTTGCGCCATCTGCTCATTTGAAACTTTTTGTTTACTTTGGTAAACTCTACACTATAAGTTTAGACTACGTTCAGCCGAACACCCGGCACTTGACTACATATATGAATATTTGGAACATTGAACTATGTCAGTTTATGATCAAATTTTAATAATATTTTTAATTTGTTTGAGCAGTTTCATTATGCTGTTAAAAATCTATGCACTTATCTTAAATACATTTTAGTCTTTTAATGAAATTGTTTTGTAGAGATGAGTGTCAAGATATTTTAAAGAAACTGTATATTTTTGAAGGATGTAAAATTAGTGCAGTGGACCTTTCTCATGTAGCTTATTGTGTATCTATTAGATATTTGATCTATGATCTATCCATGTTTTTCCACTAACACGGTGCATTGGGGCAGGTTATGTGACGGAGAGTTCGTCGCACAGCTCCGGAGGTCGCAGCGGTAGGATGCTCCGTAAGTGAATGCTTGGCTATCACTATTGTATCATTCACCAAGCATGTACTATATATATCCAGTTAAGCCATAAGTTCTGTCACAAATATTTTGGGAAATAAATGGTACAAGTTTAGATCTTTATTAAAGTAATATATTTAAAAGCTTTCCGCTTGCGGCTCCGCTCTCGTGGACTACACAGTTGTACCGGTATTCCTTTTTTCGGCATAAAAAGTAGCCTATGTCACTCTTCAGTTTATAAACTACATCTATGCAAAAAATTATAGCGGTCTCGGTACAACTGTGTAGTCCACGCAAGCGGGCCGCGGGTGGAAAGCAAGTTTGAAAAAAAAATATAGCATATGTTATTTACTGATAGCTTTCTATAGGTGAAAGAATTTTTAAAATTAGTTTGAGTTTATTCGTAACAAACAAACGAACAATCAAATCTTTCTTATCTTTTTAGATAAAGTTAGTATTGATTACTACATTAAGATATTCTATACTGAATCATTTACGAGGATGGGTTGATAACGACTTAGTCTAACAATGAAATACCTTTGTTATAGTTTTAAACCTATTTTTATTTTTCGACATAATCCCCTTTAAGCTCTATGCACAAAGTCCAACGATCTTCTAAAGTTTCAATACCTCTCCTAAAATGGCTTCTATCGAGTCCCGAAAAATAGTCGTCTACAGCAGCTTTGACCTCATCTCTGTCCCTAAAGCTCTGCCCACCCAAAAAATATTTTAAGTAGGGGAACAAATGAAAGTTGGACGATGCCTAATTAGGTGAATAAGGTGGGTAAAAAAGCAAATCATGGCGCAGTTCGTTGATTTTCGCCATGGCGACAGCATCTGTGTGTATGCGTGTATTGTCTTGATGAAATTTTTTTCTTTATTCTGTCCCGGTCTTTTTAGACGAATGCAATCTTGTAATTTATCGAGTAGGTTGGCGTAATATGTAATGTTTATGGTTTGGCCTTTTGGAAGATAATCTATCAATAAAATTCCTTTCGCATCCCAAAACATTGATGCCGTGACTCTGCCCGCAGATTTCTCCGCCTTCGCTTTTTTTTGGGACGAAGTTCCTGCTTCTGTCCACTGCTTTGATTGTATTTTTGATTCCGGTGTATAGTAGTGGACCCATGTCTCATCTGTAATCACTAATCTTCGTGTAAAATCAGTTGTACTTTTCATAAAACGAGCCAAATTTTCCTGTGATATTTTCGTTCATAAACGTTTCTGGTCAATACTAAGCAAACCTCGCAGATAATTTTTTCATACCCAATTCTTCACTGAAAATGTAATAACGGACGGGCCCTTAGAAATACCTACTGCGTTAGCTATCTTTGATAATTTCAAACGTCGGTCTGCTAAAACAATGTCATGTACTTTAAATACCATTTCGGGAATTGTAATACTTTTTGGACGCACAGGTCGGTTCATCTTGAACGCTTGTACGGCCTTGTATAAATTCAGCTACCCAGTTTTTTACTGTTGCATATGGTGGTGTACTCTGGCCTAAAACATTTTTCATTTTTTTCGAAAATTGCACTCCCCTTCAATCCTTTCATATACAAAAACTTAATGACAGCACGCTCCTCCATTTTATTCATTGTAAAATAATCCGTGGCCACGCTTTTGTAAATGACATTAAAAAAAAACCCCTACTGGCATATTTGGCTTGTAATTTTATATGTGGCCAGTTACAAAAGCAATTTCCAGGATAACATAATTTTTTTTTAAATTTACCATGATTAGAAGTAGGTTAGACTAAGTACTTATCAACCCACCCAGGTAGAATGCAACATTAAACCATAGTTTTGGAAGTAGGTACAAACAATCAGTAATTTTTTGTTAGGGCGACTTCTGAAATACAATTTTTTCTACCTCAGGCAACTTTGCTCCATGATCTCAATCCATTAATGCATCTATAGATAATTTTCTTTTCTTTTTCACTAGATTAATATATATATTTTTTTATTGTCTTTGATTTAGGAAATTACACTAACAGGATTAAAATAAGGATGAAAGAAATGTTAAAAGCATGGAAAAACAATAATGCATGTATCAACTTGAGACCTAACACAATTGTGTAATTATATTTAATATTAATACCTACATAACGCCATCTAGTTCCAAACGAAGCAAAGTTTGTGTTATGGGTACAAGGCACCAATTCTTTATAATATATACATTTATAGATAATTTTACACCCAGACCCAGACCAAATAACATGTTCATGCATACAAATATTTGTCTCGGGCGGGAATCAAACCTGCAACTCCTTGGCTCCATAGTTAGGGTCTGAAATCACTAGGCTAATTGGTCAGTCAATGTCAAAATCATGTCCTCCTTCTGTTCCTTACCCCAAAGGTACTAATGGAAAACCTATTGCAAAGGCTCCGCTGTCCGTCCGTATGTCACAAGACTCACAAGGCTGTATGCTCTGAACCCGTAATAAGTAATTACAATTTTCACAGAGCATATATTACTATATACCGCTATAACAACAAGTAATAAAAATAAAATAAAGTTAAAAATTAAAGGGGGTTCCTAATACAAGAAACGTGTTTTTTGTATATTGTACGGTGGTACGGAACTTTTCGTGTGCGTGTCCCACTCGCATTTGGGCGGTTTTTTTTAGGTACATAAATAAGTATAAAACAAGGGAATGATCGGTTAAAAGATATATTTGTTTGTAGTTAAAACACTAGTAAATTCGAGTGGTAGGTAGACATACGGGCCCAGTCAGTACATTAAGGAAGTGAGCAAAGTTGCCTATAAATAAAGTATTTATCATTGTATCCATAAAACAATAGATCGAAGAAGAGAGAAAATTGTCCATAGATCCATTAATGCATCTTCATCTTGATTCTTCTGTTATTTTGGTTCATTGTTTAGTACGTTGATTGCTGAGATTGAAAATTCAGTTTACACTGATGATGTAATGATAGAATGATGAATCGTACTCTACAAAAACAAACGTATGATGCGAAAAAATTAAAACCGGTCAAGTGTGAGTGGGACTCGCATACAAAGGGTTTCGTACCACTGCAGAATAAAAAAAATACGTTTCTTGTAAGTGGACCTCCTTTAATTTTTAACTTTATTTTATTTTTATTATTTGTTGTTATAGCGGCTTTAATAGTACATACTTCGTGAAAATTTTAAATGTAAGCAATGACCTCACAACCAACAAACATCAAAAACGTCGAAAAAAACAAGTTTCTCGTATGGGAACCCGCTTTAATTTTTAACATTATTTTATTTTCATTATTTGTTGTTATAGCGGCCATAATAATACACACTCTGAAAATTTCAAGTGTCTACTTATCACGGTTCAGACGATACAGCCCTATGACAGACGAACGGACAGACAGCGGAACCTAAGTAACAGGGCTCCCGTTGGTACCATACGGGTATGGAACCTTACAAATGACTCCCACTTTTCGAAAGATTAATGTCTTCTTAACTCCAAGTGGAATCGGTTTGTCTTTATACAGCGCTCTGCTACGCACAACTGTTATGCACCACGCGACGTCGCGTGACGCCCCAAATCAATCATCGACCAGCATTACGTCGTCGTTGCTTGAAACAATAAGCGTGTGTGTGAAATAAAACTTAATAGTATATTTTTGTTAGCGCCACGTACTGCCAGTCGGACAACCTCACGCCGTTCTCGTTCTGCCGACGCGTCGACCCGCAAAGGCATCCCGAGAGCGATCCCAAGCACGCAGCGCCGTCGTTCCCAATCTGTTTTCAAGACGCCCATGTATAAAAGCGCGGGTGGCAGTTTTCCGCCCATCACACCGAAGGTACGTTAAGACTACTATATTATGTTTATAAGACTACTATACTACTATATCAGCCCATTATGTCCCACTGCAAGGGCTTAAGCCTCTCTTCGGGAATGGGGTGCGTGGGACTTAATCCACTACATTGCTCCAGTGCGGGTTGGTGGATTTTAACGACTGCCATCTCATGAAGGCAACCGGGACTGACGGCTTAACGTGTTCTCCGAGGCACGGAGTCAGTAAGTCAGAAATAACTCATAGGAACATGGCCTGGGATTCGAAGCATGACCTTTTAAGCAAGAAGCAGGCTCGCCACCACACGGCAATCACGTAAAGTTTTATTGACTAGTATGTATTTACTGTTTGAGCTCAACCGCGCTGTCTATGAGCAATTTTTATTTTTCTATTAATTGTAGTATAAATATAAGGTACCGTTGAAAATCATTTGAGATTTTTTTTTATCACCTTTTGGCTACGTGATTTTATGGGTTTTTCACCATTTTTAATGCTTCAAGCGCTAGAATGTTTGAAACCTTCGGATACCAATAAGGCTGCACACTCGACAGGCCAGAATGTCAGAGGTGTGACAAATTTGATTCAGGTGAGTGATGATAACGACCTATGTAGAGAAGAAACAAATAAGTTGTCAGTATTATGGTGACGTGCAAATTTTACTGAATAAAATATTAGTGGATTTCGTTGCTAGTGTTGCAGTGTAAAAGAAAGTGATAAGAACTTACCGTGTGTTCTGCTGAGTGTTACGTTACCCTACACAGCCCCAGATTGTAAACCCCCCCCGCCCAACCCAAGTTTAAGTCTACTCTACATATAGATAAGTTATTGAGTTTCTGCTGCAAACCACCGATATGTGCATCGCACGTCCGACTCCGACCCGTTATATGGGTTTCGAGTTGTAGCATCACATTTTTCTTCGCGAAATAATTTAATAATTTCCCCATCTCTGAGCTTCACGCGATTAATGGACTATAATCAACAATAGTTTATGAATATTTTATGTCTGCGAGGCAAGAGATGCCTATATAAAGGCTGTTCGGCTGAAAGTAGTCCAAACTTATAGAGCAGATAGAGCTTACCGAACTAAACTAAGCACAAACTAACGGTTACCGAGAGAAGCATGTTTAAAGTTGAACTACGTTAATCCGAACAACCTGTGTATATTATACCTTGTTGTCAGCTGAACTTAGTCCAAACTTATAAAGCGTGTAGAGCTTACCGAACTAATAAAAAAATTCAAATGAGCAGATACTGCAAACTAACGGTTTCCTACTGAAAAAGCATGTTTAAAGTTTATTTTTTCCTTTTTTTAAATTTTTGTTTAGTTCGGTAAGCGCTACATGCTCTATAAGTTTGGATTACGATCAACCGAACACGTGGTATAGTTTTTAAAACTCTGTATTATAAATTGCATACAAGTTTGCATTTCAATTGTACGGGATCGTTTATCTAATAGGTGCTATAGGTACTAACATATTAAATCAATGGGGCTTATTCATAGTTATTTGGATTCGGCAGACGCGCGGCCCTCTATTTAGTACTGTCATGTTCGAACATCGAGCCGGCCCATACTAGCGCCCAATTAACATATCCCGTGACACGCACACAAGCGCTAAACCAGTTACAATCACCATTAATATGAATTACAGGTGGCTCCAAACACACCGCTCACGGTACTACGCCAGCCGCGACCCGGTGAGATGGTGGTTTCATTAAGCGGCAGTCCTGTTGCTGTACCCACTTGCTACACGTAAGGATCAAATTACGAACACAGTTTTGTCTGTTTGTCTTTCTTCACTTCGTGATAGTGACACGTGAGTTTAGCGTGGATGTAAATAAAGGGACGGAGAGTAACATTGCCAATTGTTAATCTTGGTTGAAGGTTTCCATGAGTTCTGTATGCTATAGTCAACATAATATTTTAATACTAAGTTACTTCTAAGTTTTATTTTGATTTTATTGTGGTATTGAATCATTGACTGACGGATTGCCCGAGTGGCTAGAGACCCTAACCGCGGAGCCAAGGGTCGCGGGTTCGATTCTCGCCCGGGACAAATACTTGTGTTCATGAACATGTCTACTCGTATTTGTTCCGTGTCAGTTGAAAATTTAAAAATAGGTGCTAATATTAAAATTTTACCTAGTCATATACTATGGTATTTTTTTTTAAATTATCAATACTACAGTATTCGAGATTTTATACGAATTAAAGCCTCATAATATCTCAACGCTCCGTCACGATTTCTTTGATCATTGTTTATTGTTTATTTATTGTGGGAAAACCAACAGCTATTAAGACACAATATTATTTGAAAATAAAATCAAAGATTAGCCTATTACAGGTTTCCACTTATATATAATTTTTTATGCTTAGGAATTACGAACTACATACTTAAATTTAAATTTCGGATCGAACTAGAATAAACAACTTATGATACTAGTTACAGACATAAATCAGCCGGCATGTAGTTCAACCAATTATTGCTCAAAAAATGCTGACGATAATAATCGCCGTACATAAGGGATACTTGAGTGAAATAGATCAAGTTTCGTGGTTTCTGATACTACATTATAGTTTTTACACGCTCGCCAAAGATAACTATTTTGCCTGTAATTGCTGGATACCTTCGGTAAGTAAAAAGTTAAGGGAGATCTACACAACCTAACGGGACAGTTGAAGTTGAGTTTGGCTAGGAGATCGGGACAGTCAACACCAGTCAACACTTCCCGAGACAATTTTAGTTAAGAAAGTTAAATCCGCGATAGTACGTCTTGAGTGTATAGGAAGAAGATGATGTTGACGACAAATATTATTATATAGTTGTGGATCATATGGACATTTAAGTTTAAAACACAAATATTTAATGAATTTCATTTGGACACGTTCGATTCGCTCTATATACACATTGTACATTGGATTCCAAATTTGAGAAGCATATTCAAGTATACTGCGTACGTAAGTGCAATAAAGGACTTTTATAGTTTTAATATTAGAGAAACAATACGTATTGCGGATTACAAATCCTAATGCTCGCGAGGATTTTGCAACTATATTGTTAATGTGACAATCAAAAAGCAACTTAGCGTCATGGTGAACACCGAGATCTTTGACCGAGGATGAACGCATTAGCGGTATAACTTTTATAGTGTAGTCAATTATTATCGGTTTTCTTTTACGCGTAAAAGTAATTGTGACGCATTTATTAGAGTTCAGATCAAGACGGTTACGAACACAATATGCTTCTAACTGACAGAGATCAGCCTGAAGTAAGGCGGAATCCGTTATAGAAGAAATTTTAGCAAATACTTTCATGTCGTCAGCGAAGCAAAGTACATTAGAATTAGTGAAGCACTTGTCAATATCACTGATAAATATAGAAAACAGCAAGGGGCCCAATAAAGATCCTTGTGGAACTCCACTGGGGACCTCAACCCAACCAGATATATAATTACTAACAACCACTGCTTGAGTTCTGTTGTAGATGTACGATGAAAACCATCGCAGCAGATCTCCTCTTATGCCTGTAGATTGTAATTTGGTTAACAGCAACTCGTGGTCGATTCGATCAAAACACTTACTATAATCTGTATAAATTACGTCTGCTTGGCAACCCTCGTCCATAGATTTAGTGATATAGTCATTAAATAAGATCAAATTAGTAGTTGTTGATCTATTTTTAAGGAAACCGTGTTGAGTTGGACTTAAAGCTATAGAAATCGCAGGATACAACTGTGAATATATAAGTCTCTCCAAAACTTTGGCAATGATGCAGAGCTTTGATATAGGCCTATAGTTATGTATATCATCTGTTGAACCTTTTTTATGTACCGGTGTTATGAAAGCAGATTTCCATATCGTAGGAACAACTCCCTCAGTAAGAGATCTTCGGAAAAGTATAGTTATTGGGTTACAAATAGTGTTCGCAGTGTTAATTAAAAAGTTAGCAGGTAAGCGATCGGGACCAGCAGATTTGGAAGGGTCAAGACCCTTCAGTAGTACTTTGACCGTTTCAGTGTCTATTTGCATTGAATGAATGTCAGCAATACTATGGATAGGATGAGTGGTTTGAGAAACATACGATAAGTTAGTTGGTTTTAGAAATGTAGAAGCGAAATAGTTTGAGAAAGCATTGCAAATTTCTATGCCCGTATCAACACGAGATTCACCAAATTTTAGGCTACTGGGTATGGCTGGGTTGCGCGATTTATTCTTAATATATGACCAAAATATTTTAGGAGACCTTGTAATGGACTGTTCAACCGTGCAAGTGTATTTGTCAAAACATTGTTTTTTTTAGAGATTTTACTCTTTTACGTAAAAATTTAAAAGTCTCCAAGTCTGACCGGTTACCGTACACTTTATATTTTTTATGAAACTTGGTTTTTTCTTTTATTGATTTAATTAGAGCTGGGGAGTACCATACTGGGTATAAAGAGCTATTTTTATTGAACGAAGTTGATGGGACGTGTTTATCTATAAGGCTATTGATAATGGCATAGAAACGATCGATTGCTCAAGAAAAATTGCATTGATTAGAATTAAGTTCTGATTGCCAGTCATAACTAGAAATGTCATAATTTAACAAGTCATAATTTGCTTTATTGAAAAAATATTTCGTATATGGTGCAGGTCTAACAAATGAACTGACAAACTGAGTACTAATTACGAGAGCTTCATGATGAGAGTCAATCGGTGTAAGAGGATCGAGGCATTGAGAAACATTTAATGAGTCATTGCAAAGTACAAGATCCAGTATTCGATTGTGATTGTTATGAATTCCGTTATATTGTAAAAAATTATGAGTGCTTAGTTCGTCTATAAATAGGCATTCGTCGCGTGTAGTAAAATTTGACGGTATTAATACTTTATTGTGAGCGCACCATTCAATGTTGCTAAGATAAAAATCGCCAGCTATTATGAATTTATCATTAGGATTACTGGATACAACTGAACCTAATTTATTAAGATAGTTTAATAATTGCTCGGAAAATGTGTAACCTAGGTTTTGTTTGCAAAGATAAAGAATGCATATATGGACTTTAAATCGGGGCGAATTGCAGTTTGTTTTGTTGAATGTTAATGTAAGCCAGAGATCTTCAGCGGTGGAGTTAAATGTATATTGTGGAATAACTGCGAGGTCTTTGCGAGTAGCAATGAGCACACCGCCTCCACGAGATTGTTTGGTTAAATTATAGTCCCGATCTCGACGCCACACCAAGTACCGATTATCGAACAATTCATTATTAAATATTCCATCGTTTAGCCACGTTTCTGTCAACATAATAATATCATAATTATTCAGGGCGACGTTACGGAAAAAATCTGATGATTTAGATCGCAGACCTCTAACGTTTTGATAGTATATTTTAATTTTATTGACATTATACATTGTAAACGAACGGGTTAAATAGCATTAGTTTATCTAAGTAGAATAAATTAATAAATGCAGGTACAGGCAATATTTTAAAAGTGTAGGTATAACGAAAAGTTATATTGAGCGTAAACGTGTTGAATGTAGAAAAAATACCACGGTTATAATGTTTCGCGGCGTTCTTATTGTAAAGTGGGTAGTTTAAAAATGAGCAACAATTAGCAAAACACAGGCATGCATAAAAGGTCATGCACATTTCCGTACTGTACATGCCCATTGACAAACAATAAAATGTTTTTTTATAGGCATGAAAAATATTGTGGAAATTAATATGAAGAATAATATGAAACAAGTGAAAGTTCGAACACATTAAACATCGGATTGAATCAGTTTGTTTAAATCAGTTTCAGTGTTAATAATAATGATTTTGGAAGTATTATTTTTTCTTGCGTGTATTTTACCGTGCTTCACCCAGATGTATTCATAGTTTTGTTTGTCTTTTAGAGATGATTTAGTTAAAGTGAGCAATTTCTTCCTGCTGGCTGTTAGGTGGTCGTTTACATAGACTCGACGTGGGTTGTCCTTGAAACCTAAGTCTGCTGACGTTAGGTTTTTAGTAGCGCGAGCTGATGCTATAAATTCTTCCTTGATATATCTGTTAATGAAGCTGACAACTATCTTCTCATGTGAGTTAAATGTGGGAACCCTAGATAAATAGTTTATCTGTGACTTGGGCACGCTATAACTGATCCGGCTGCAAATATGCTCGAAAATCGCAAACAAGTTTTCATCTGATTTCACTAGGACACCCTTAATCTCAACGTTACCCAATCGCGACCGTTGTTCGAGTGACTCCACACCAGACTGTATTTTTGAGATTGTTTCCTGCGTGGTAAGAACAGCTTGCTCAACGTGACCAATGGTTGGAATCTTTAATTCAATAGCTGAAATTCTGGCAGTACACTCTTCTAATTGAGCATGGTTATATTCACATGAAGCTGTGAGTTCCCTGATGTTGTTTTTGATGCACTCAATGTCACTAGTTAATTTGGGCAGAATGGATACCTGCTTTTTTATTTGTAGAATTTCATTATAGAGGGTTTCCAGCGATATAGTTTCGCCACTTGATGAAGGAGTAGTTTTACAGTTAGCACATTTCCATGCAGATCTTCTCTCCGCGCCAAGTTTTTTTGATCATGTTTTATAAGCCTCACGTTACAGAAGACATCTCATAGCATATCATCCCATTATGCCCCATTGCAGGGGTTTAGGCCTCCTCTCGGGGTGAGGGCGCTTGGAGCTTAATCCACCACTCTGCTCTAGTGCGGATTGGTGGATGTTAACGATTGTCATCTGTTACAGAAGCTCCAATGTGAAAATTTTACCTCTCATTGACCAGACTCCTACATTTGTAGATCTAAACTAATTATGAGTTGAGCAAGGTTAAAAAAAAATCTTTTACAAATCCCTTTTTGCCATAGAAGTAAGAATAATATAATAGTAAGACTGGAACGAGCGCTAGTCAACTGAACTATTAGTACTTCGTAAGCCGCAAACGCGGGGGAAGGTATGCGGCGAAGTGTGGGAGGAGACAACACAAATAACGATAGTATAGTTCCAATCAAACTTTATGGCGGATGTGAACATAGGCACAAGTCGTGTCGCAGTAACCAGATTTAGGTGTAGCGGGACGCAGTGGAGCGAGGGGTAAATGACTCGGTAAATGAGTCGACTACACTTAGTTTAAGTGTACTTTATGTAAGGTACTTTAAGCGTAGTGTGTGTTCTAGTTAGACACCCTAACTGCGGAGCCAAGGCTCGCGGGTTCTATTTCCGCCCGGGACAAATATTTGTGTGCATGAACAAGTATATTTGTTCCATGTCTGAGTAAAAAAATATATCTATACGTAAGCCATACTGAAACTTTCTGGATTCCCATAAATAACACCTGATATTTTACTTATGATACATTTATTGTTTTTCAAAGTATATGCCGTCATAATTGACACTATCTTGCATTCGATGTAACCATTGTACTGTACCCGGTCGTAAGTTATGCACACGAGTTGTAGAAAGCAGCTAAGTAAAAAGAAGTTTAAAAATGAAACATATCGTTTTCTTATCGTTTTATTAAATTACAAAACTACATTGTTTAACGTTATTATAATTAAATATAAAATTACAAGATTACTCATAATTTTTTTTTTAAACTTGTTTTTACTTAGCCGCTTTTTAGAACTAGTGTGCATAACCTACGGCCGGGTACTGTAAAAATCAGTTGGAGCAATTTCTTTAGGGACCTCTTCAATAGCTTCATGGAATCCACTCGCCGCCGATTCAGGGCTCGTAAAACGTATGCCTGTAAGTTTATCTTTAATTTTCGGGAACAAAAAGAAGTCGCATGGTGCCAGGTCTGGACTGTATGGCGAATGCGACATCAGTTTTACATTTGAACCCTTCAAATACGCTTCTGTTGTGTTGACATATTAATCTGCAGTTACTGTTTTTTGGTCTTCAAGTGACACTGTTCTGTAATGTCCTGATTTGCCGAAAAAAGAAGCAACCATTTTCTTGCCAACGGTTCGACTTTTCTTAACTTTCGTTGGCAAATCTACAAAAGGAAAGACCCATTCTGCCAATTGACTTTTTCTTTCTAGTTTAAAGCAGTACATCCAGGTTTCGTCTCCGGTCACAATATTATAGACAGCCAATGATTGCCCTTCATTAAACTTTATTATCATTTTCCGACATCACTCTAAACGCAGTCGTTTTTGGTCTTCCGTCAAATCATGCGGTATCCATCGAGTGTAAAGCTTCCGTACCTTCAGATACACATGTAAAATCTTTATTGCACTTAACTCATTCCAATGTCTAATACAGTACAAATTTGCTGACTTATAATTTTTTTATCAGTCTCAAGTCAAATGGATGTACTGTGTCAATATTAAATTCGGTAACCGCTATCGCTAGTCGACCTTCACGTGCATTGTCATAGAGATAATTACGTCCACGTCTAAAATCACTGAACCACGTATACACAGAGCTACGAGATGGAG
This sequence comes from Luffia ferchaultella, assembly GCA_949709985.1. Classification (NCBI taxonomy): domain Eukaryota; kingdom Metazoa; phylum Arthropoda; class Insecta; order Lepidoptera; family Psychidae; genus Luffia; species Luffia ferchaultella. Next base: position 1,499,218 of record OX453261.1, read on the forward strand.
CTTTATTACCAAATGCCGATTGAAATCTCTGGCAACTCTCTAACTGACTTAAACCGCAGCGAAAATCATAAAAAATCATAGCGCGAATATTTTCTCTAGTTAAGTTCATTGTAATTCTGACACATGTCTGACACACAATTTTAAAACCGACGCCACAATCAGGAGACAAATGACTATCTCGCAATTTAAAAAGTAACGTGTTCCCAGAGACTTCCATTAAAATTTCATAAATGGCTTTCTATTTTTTCTATTGTAAGTGGCCAATTACAGAAACTTTAAGTATGCTCTATGTAAATGTAGGTAAATATTATAAAGATTATTTAAGTATTTATATCAGTTGTCTGATATCCATAGTACAAGCTTTGCTTTGTTTCGAACTAGATGGCGCTGTGCGAGATGTCTGAGGTATTATTATTATTATATTATTATATAGTATCTACCTGAAATTAATCCTACTTCTATGCTTTATGCATATTTAACATAATGCATATTTAACATAATGACTATTTTTGCAGGATGCAAGCAGAGGAGAAAGCAAACTGCAACATTTTATTGCAAGATGGTACAATGCTGTCCATACAGCCTATCAATTTGAGGGAATCCCAAACGTTTATACCTACTTCCTTGATGGGTCCTAATGTCTGTGACCAGCTCAAAACTTTGAAACACAATTTAGACACAATATTACTAAAAACAGAAAAGAAATAACCAAAAACGGAAACATTTTTGTTTGTGTCGTTTAGTTGTAATTTTTTAATATTATGATGTTTAGATAATACATTAATTATGTTTTTTTTAAACAGTTTTAAAATATATTTGATTTAAACTAAACTTTATAACAAACAGTGTTTGGAGGAAATTAGACTGTTTGTCATTTCCTTTTATTTCATTGTATTTCTATTATTAGTATTATTTGAAATTGTGTAAAAATATTCAGTAATTTTATTCTAGTTATTCGATTTTTGATTTAGGCAGTGTTTGGGTTTGCCAAACTATAGCAAAATACTATGGTTTTATTCCACTATTCTTGAATCGCTGGTAAAGCCCCTACTAAATATATATATATATATATATATATATATGTAGTTTCTAATTATGGATGTTCAGAGATACTGCATTCACCAAATATGCCGTACATACATAAATTTGGTCTACATCCGCCGTAGACCAAATTTTAGTGTAACTGTAAAATTCACACTGGAATAGAGACTAATAATACTGAAATTCCATTTCATGTGTCGCACCATCATCCCTCACAAAATGTTTTTTTTTTTAAGAATAATGACATATGGTCTAATCACTGCGTCGGTCATTTTGATCACGTTTTAGATCATATCAAAGTATCAGACGTTCCATTTTGATTAATATACTGTTTTAGTCTATAATATGATCTATATCTATGTATGTAAAGTAAGTAATGTCAATAAACTTTCAGGATTTGAAAAACGTTTATTTCCTGCCAATTAATAAATATCTAGTTATTTACATGTACTTACAACCAAATGTCGAATATACAAAATGGAGACCACAGTACGACAGAAAATAAATTTCGAATGTGTAATAACGCTCCTAGTCTGCAGTAAAAAACTATTAAAAATATCCAATAGTTTAGTCATAGAACATAATAATAATAAATAATAATAATAATACACACAATCACAACAACGTCTAGGTCCCAAACTAAGCAGTAGCTTGTATTTTGGGTACCAAGCGAAGACACCACATACATATAACAACCAAGACCCGGTATTTGTTTTTAATTATTTTTTATATTCATCATATAAATACTGACCCGACCTGGGATTCGAACCCGGGACCTCCAGCTTCGCAGGCAGGGTCGCTGCCCACTAGGCTAAGCGGTCGTCAAAATACATAATTTTATATTTTAAATATTTTAAACAAAACATGCGATTAATATCTTATGCTCAAGGCCGTAAGAGTCATAATCGTGCCATTAAAAAATGTGTGAAAAGGACAAAGGTGCGAGCTAACCAATGATTGTTTACGTATGAAGCGCACGAGTTTGTGATTTTATTACTTTTTTAAATAATTATGCTACTGTGACTATTTGCTGTAATTATTTTTATTCAGCATTAATGGCGTTAAAACTTCACTCCATCATTTGACATCGCGCCGTCGCCGCTCTTATAGGTGAGTCAACCAATATTTATAAATGGTGTTCCATTTTCTGTCCGTTTTAGTTGCTAGTTTGTTTGAAAAAATGTTTTTGTCAATTCCGATCCTAGAATTTATTTGAGATAATTTGAAAATACTCCTATGACGTGGTTTACCCATCTATTGTCGTCTCCACATTGTATATTAAAAATTAGACTAATTATAAAATTTATGACTCGCAATTGTCGACTTACAATACTTGCCAACGCAGCTCATAAGTGCACTTTCACTCTACCGCCCGCCTGTTTCTATTTGGTCTCAATGCTGCCTTCCGTCCATTTGCACGTTTTTTTTTAGTGAGTGCCGAATCCGCCTACAAGCACCTGCGCAGTTAGTGCCGGGTTGGGAAGACAACACAGACGGTTCAGCTCGACCGGCTAAACGACACTCCAAAGAGTATCATAGGATTTAAAATGAACGACGACAGGACGCATTGAGGATGCTTCGGTACGTGGCTAGCTGCCTTTGACGGGCGGTACCTTAGGGGCGCCGCCTAGTACGGCTTATGAAATATGTTAGTGTGGAGGACCGACACGGGTTGATCCCTTATTTTATAACTGCGTGAAGCCGTACGTCAGTGCCCACTATGAAGTTCTACCCCTCTACGCCCTGCTAGAACAGAACGGCTCGTATGCTTCGCCTTCCTTTCTTAAAAGAGTGCTGCCTATATAATAATAACGCATACATCACAACACCGTTTAGGCCCCAGAATAAGCATTAGCTTGTGTTCTGGGTGCCAAGAAGACTCGGTACCAGTATCAATATTCATCATATAAATACTGACCCGATCTGGGATTCGAACCCGGGATCTCCCAATTGGTAGGCAGGGTCGCTACCCATAGGGCCAAGCGGTCGTAACTCTCCTCTCTTTCATACATAAACAAGTCGGGAGCGACGAAAGCAGAAACAGCGGTAATCTTTATTTACATAAAGCCATTATTTACATGGATATTATGTCTGAAAAACAATAGTCTTGTGATATGTAGGTATACAATAGCCATACAAATACGAATCACAGCTTCAAATACGAACAAAAAGTCTATAGATAAGCACACACTGACTGAAGGAACGTACGATACCGCACTGATATTACCTACTTTATCGTTCAACAGTTCACTGATGTCATGAATGAAACAGTCTGTCGCACCGTTCACAGAAACTTTACGGGCGGCGGCGAGAAATAATGCAGACTTATGTAGTAATGCATGCTAGAGCAGTATGCGCATCCAACTTCCGATCGGTCCATATATATGGACCTGAAGTTGGATGCATACCCATGTAGATCGGTGGCGAGTAATTTTCGTGTCAGCCGGCTTCACTTATTATGAATTACCAGCGATATCGTATTTATGTAGTTGTAAAAAGTTATGCCCGCGAAATGAAAGTGGTGCGATGAAATATTTGCAATCGCAAGATAACTTAGTGCGAAACGTCTATTGGTTGGCTTTTATTTTACGCATATCGCGGGAGTCGCTTGATGCGACCTTGTCAATTCAAGGTCATCCCAAGACGTTTACTCGAAACTGGATGATCAAGGGACTCGTCAGGGATTGCCAAATATGTTTGTATTGCGCGTCCACACCTTCAGCCTGTCTTGGAAACGCAGGCACACACGCAAGGGTTGTCGTCGCGATAGATTTGCCATTGTTACGTCACGACCCTTCGAATTTGGTGAGGATTGTCTCGCTACAGTAACAGCTGGGTATAAGTGCGGGAGTATGGTTGTGGCCTGGCTGGTTCTAATGGGATAATCTAAAATCCTTGAGTTGGTATTTTATTTTATATTATACCGGGCCCAATACAACTGTGTAGTCCACGCGAGCGAAGCCGCAGGCGGAAAAATAATTTGAAAATAAAATATAGCCCATGTTACTCGCTGATAATGTAGCTTTCTATATGTGAAAGAATTTTTAAAATAAAATAAAACAAAAAATCAAATATTTCCCTTTATAATATTAGTACAGATGAGCGCATCTTTTGGTTTGTGAAATAATTTTATTAATGTGTTAAAAAATGCCGAAGATACAACTTTAAAAAAAAATTGTTATGCCATGACGTCATTCGGTGACATCACTATGGGCTAAAACGGGTCATTTCTTTGTAGTGTGCATCGAGTGACGTCACACGCGGGTCGTAAAATAATATTAGTTATTTTCCTTACATCCAAAAAGTATCTATACCTATATAATCAGTTCAATATTACGAAATTGAATCAGGACAAGCCGTTACAAATAGAAACAAGTTAGGACAAAAAAGAATCCAACCAAAATTAAGGAAAAATGGAAAATAAACACAAGTTCATACCGACATATAATTCATAAAAATACAAGCATCGTTAAAAAAATACATTCCCGTGTATGAACATCAGACCTAGAGCCGCTTAAAATATTTCCCCCTACGACAGTAGATAGAGTCTGGCCAATGAATCGTGGCACTGATTGTGTTTTGTTTCCTTTTGTTCCAGTAGTACTATTACCTACATAAAAAAAGTTAACACAGTCAATCAATAACACGATTCATTGGTCAAACTATTGTTTTATTCCCAAAATTCCAACAGACAGTAATCAGCTCACTGTCAGCTAGGTCAATACGGCCTATTTTTTTCATTTTTACGTATAGCCATGTCTAGCTAAACATTGTTGTACTTCTTGGACGTACACGTCCGGTACATGTTGGACTTTCATCTGGGCCACCTTCTGTTTAATTATACGCCTTTCGTATTGTTCTTGTTGCTCCAGTTCTAACCGCAAAGCTACACCTTCGTTGTGTATCTTTTCACGGAGTTCCGCTCTGAAAAATTATTAGATTAATACTTGAATATTTTTTTAAATTATACATATATAAATGCTTTACACCCAGACACGGAACAAATAGACATGTTCATGCACACAGATATTTGTCCCGGGCGGGATTCGAACCCGCGACCTTTGGCTTCGCATTTTGGATCTCTAACTAGGCCAATCGGTCAGTCAAATTTGATTTTATAGTTGTTCACAACTACATATGGCCTACTTATGCTGTATATTATATTATGGTAAGTGGCAACTATAACGTCTAGAGAGAGAGATGCGTTATATTCTATCACCGGGTCCACGTACTTGGCGAGAGAACAAGGGTGGCAAACAAGACTTAGTTAAGGCACTCGATGAGACTCGTCTTGTTTCGTGTTATCGCTATTTTTGCACTAGTCAAAGAAGTCTCATGTCCCGGCGAGAGCGCGCTGTCTGCCTCATACGTCTCGCTTCACCTCGAAAGGTCGATGAGACTTTTGTGTTTTATATGTCAAGATTGTAAATTAAGGTCGCACAAAGCTCTACAGCAGCAGCTATTTCAACGTCTATCTTTGAATCACTTTGACTGACCGATTGGCCGAGTGGTTAGAGAGCCTAACTGCGGAGCCAAGGGTCGCGGATTCGATTTGCGCTCGGGACAAATATTTGTGTGCATGAACATATGTCTAATCGTTCCGTGTCTGGCTGTAAAATATTTATATAATATGTACATATTATAAAGAATATTTAAGTATGTCTATTAGTTGTCTGCATGGTATCCATTAATACATGCTTTGCTGAGTTTGGGACTAGATAGCACCGTGACGTGTAGGATATCCCAGATAAGTATTATTATATTTTAAACAGTGCGAGTAAACGAATGAGGGGCTTTATTCTCAGCGAGATTTGTGCGCAGAGTGTATAAAGCGTTTATTCTGTTTTTTGAGGTAGGTACCTATTCAACTTTGTGTGGACGGTATAAGGTATGCCGTACTCGATAATTACATAATGGGCTCGTAAGCGGCGCTAGTCGCATTGTGGCAGTGTGGTAAAAGTAAATGAGTATGCCTAGACGCGCAATGTTTTTTTTTTTCTAATCAATACAGTATGTGCAACCGATCTGTGCGGCTCTGAAATGCAATGCCCATGCCCGATTGCGCAGATCCTCCATACTTCCCGCCGCAACGTTTGTATGAAATTATATTACTAACTTATTAAGTTACGTTTTTGTGACTAACTTCAAAGCCGGACAGAACAGTTGCACGTACTGTAGGTATATTGCTGTATAAAAATTTCATGAATATGGTATAAGCATTTCAAACGATCGTTAATTTTAGTTACAATACAACCATACCTACGTCATACATACTATACAGTACCTACGATTTTGTTTGCATAGTTTTAGAAGAAAGAAAGAAACACATTTAATCACGGCCACGGACACATAATAAAAATATTTGTGACATCCCACACAGCGCCATCTAGTCCCAAAGTATTATGCTTGTATTATGAGTGGGGTAGTAGAGAACTGATCTACATACTTAAATCTTCTTTTATTAATATTATATACATATATAGATACTTTTACACCCAGATACGGAACATACATATTACATATCAGACGAATACAAATAACAAAACACAAAAAGAAGTTCTCCGGAACCTTGACAGGAGCTGGCTCGGCACACGCTGCAGGTGTGTGTGACCACGCCCACAACACTGATTTCCAGTCAGCCCCTTTTCACTATTAGGTATCTTTGTTTAGTATTTAATATATCCTAACGTTTGTAGTCTTGTTCTATACGACTTTTTACTGCTTTGCTTCTAAAAATAACATAAAATACATACCTACTCTATGAGCCAGTGACGTGGAGCCATCTATAAATGAAGAGACCGCGATAACTTAAGCAATAGAACACCTGTCATTTATATTACGATGGTCCATAGGTACTTATCGATGTTCATATACTGACGGCATTGACGAAATTCGAATAGATATTTGACAATAGGTATTTAACATATATTATTAGGTACTAAATGTGCATATCTTATCTGATAGCAAGGAATTGGAACAGCCCCTTGCCAATACCGGCTTACCGAGTAGTCATGGACCTATATAAATGACAGGATATCTATCGTCTAGTCGATTATCACGGCCGGTTTCCTTTTTATTGGTCACCGCGCGTCACTGCAATTTATTGCACCAATTTCATCTACTTAAATGCGCGATTTGATTAAAATCGTTTTAGTGGTTCTAGGTTCGATTCCAAAGTTTATGAACTAACCAACAAACAAAAGTTTAAATACGGTAGCCATTCGTAATGGTCAGCCTTGAAACCTGAACAATTTGCTTTATATTGTTTACCTATTTATTATTTTGTGGTTAGACCAAATACTGAAATCTACTTGACGGTACCTGGCCAGTTCTTTATCATTAATCTGCTTCATGATTTCTTGACGGTGCTTCTCCACTTGCTTCTTATGTTTGTCTTGTATCTGAGAACGAAAAATACACAACTTTTACTCATACATTTATCCAATAAATGAATGTGGTCTAATATAGTAGGAGAATGAATTAGTATCCAAGAAATTAAGGCAAAGCTTTATTCCGATGACCATAGAAATAGAAAGGAGTTCTGGTACGCTCATCAGCATACAACGTGTGCGCTGAATGCGTCCACGGCTGACTCCGTCCGTAAGTCCGTTTCACTCTAGCGTGCGAACTGCCGCCATAGGGTATGTCATCTTGGTGTACCTGACGAAAGACGTGTTTTGCTTACACTTGATCAGTCCTTACTTTTTCATACGTCAATGCCGATGACGCTGTAATTCCTAATACCCTGGTCGTTATTTCGAAAATTGTCACCCAACGAGAACGATTTGCAGTTTTCCTCATTTTAGTCTTCTTCTTCTTAATGATGTCAACTTAGATTGGGCGTCTCTATATACACGCTGATTGTTTAGTCGAACAAAGACTACCCATTACCATCCCCGCATCAAACTAGGGATGGTAATGTGACTACTATAACATTAAATTGTCTCAATTACGCGTACCTCTTTCTCTTTTCTGAGGAACTCTTCATTCTGACGAGCGGCATTGTTGAAGTTCTGTTCGTCTTTAGCGATCTCGCGGGCGATCAGGCGATGGATATCTTTAATCTGGAATAATGCGGATATTTGAATAAGGGAGACTGGGTATGATGTAACATGTTATACTTTTAACAGGATACGGTCGTCAAAGGGTATTTTTATAACGGTACGGTTGTAAAAGGGTATTTTTGTAACAGAGTATGGTTGTGAAAGAGTAAGTCTCTTTGTAACAGGGTATGGTTGTGAAAGGATATTTTCTGTGACAATGTAAAGTCGCTAGTATTCACAAAACTATTAACGGAAATGTCGCGGCGACGGTGACTGACCATAGACTGACTGGCTGTTTTTAAACATGACGAAAAAGAACTTTGACAATAATCAGACAGACGATTTTTCCTTATGACACGACATTAATAAATGTAACTAAAAATACTTTTCCTTTGTTCATTGACGACGGAACAAGTGGTCCTTCGAGCAAAAAAGACTAGTTCTACAGAAATACAGTTCGATTGTCAGACCAGGTACGATGTTGACTCGAGCCCAAGCAAAATTAGCAACCGACACCGAACACGCCGGTACGCAGCATGACTTGACCGCCGCGACCAGCATCAGCGCAGCTAACATTGCTGAAGGTAACAATAACACGAACCCTGAAGATCAGGGTGAGAACACCGTCTCCCTCAATACATCAAGGAACAATTCACCTCGACGTTCAATTGTTTCCGTTACTTCGTCAATACAGCGGCGAAGATTATTCGACTTGCAGCTGGAGGCGGCGAGACGTATGGCAGACGTAGAGAAAGAACTCATTGCGAAAGAATTGGAACAAGTGGTAACTAAAAATACTTTTCCTTTGTTCATTGACGACGGAACAAGTGGTCCTTCGAGCAAAAAAGACTAGTCCGACGGAGATATAGTTCGATTATCAGAACAGGTACGATGTTGACTCGAGCCCAAGCAAAATTAGCAACCGCCACCGAACAAGCCGGCACGCAGCATGACTTGACCGCCGCGACCAGCATGAGCGCAGCTAACATTGCTGAAGGTAACAATAACATGAACCCTGAAGATCAGGGTGAGAACAACGTCTCCCCCATCACATCAAGAAACAATTCACCTCGACGTTCAATTGTTTCCGCTACTTCGTCAATACAGCGGCGAAGATTATTCGACTTGCAACTGGAGGCGGCGAGACGTATGGCAGACGTAGAGAAAGAACTCATTACAAAAGAATTGCAACAAGTGGTGGCCAGACGTATGGCAGACGTAGAGAAAGAACTCATTGCGAAAGAATTGGAACTTCGATCTGCTGCTATTCAAGAACAGGAACGCAGCAGCCGTGCCTCCTCTCGAGTATCTCTAACAAAAAAATACTCAAACATTTGCAACACGAAGACATCAGCTGCAGCGATTGTGCCCGATACGACAACTACACATACGCCGGTGACCAACCTGCATACTACGGACCTCTCCAAGTTTTTGGCACGTCAAACGTCCATAAAGGAGCTTCCGTTATATTCAGGTGATCCTGAAGAATGGCCAATGTTCTTCAGTCAATTTAAAAGTACAACACGACTCTGCAAGTACAGTGATGAAGAAAATATTGCACGACTGTCAAAGTGCCTAAAAGGTAAAGCTCGGGAGGCAGTTTCTGCTCTTTTGGTAAGTGCATCGAATATAGACAAGATTATAGACACACTAAAACTACGATTTGGACGTCCTGAGTATTTAATTGAGTCCATGCTTATGAAGATACGCACAATGCGCTACATTCGACACGACGACTTTAATCAACTCGTTGAATATGCGACCGCTGTACAGAATGTTGTAGCCATTATGATCTCCACAGATGAGTCAGGACATTTGACAAACACGACGCTAGTGAAAGAGATCATCGCAAAACTTCCGTCTTCTTTGAAATTGCAGTGGGGGTTTCATATACAGGACAATGAAATTAAGACGATTTCTCTCACTGATGTAGCCGATTGGTTGATGATGGTCGCTAATGCCGCTGTACACGTCACACCAATGACAGTTTCAAGGCCGATGAGTTCTCACCGAGATAAAGACAAAGATAAGTCATTCAAACATTCTGTATTAGCCACTGCGAAGACATCACGTATTTGTTTTGAATGCAAGGGTGACCATGATTTTAAAGATTGTCCGAAATTTTTGAAATTGAACATTGATGACCGATGGAAGTACGTAACAGAAAAGAAGCTATGCTTTTCCTGTCTATCATCCAAACACCAGCTCAGAGACTGCAAGAGAAAAGTCAAATGTACAGAAGCAGATTGTTTTCATCGTCATCATCCTTCATTGCATGCGCCACCGATTTCTGCAGTAACCAACACGAAGCAGAGTGACATTCCAGTTACTGGCTCGATCTCTATCAACCACTACGATGATGTACGACAGAGCATCCTGCTAAAAGTAGCCCCAGTTGTGATTTCTGGACCGAATGGTGAATTTGAGACACTAGCTCTTCTTGACGAGGGATCTGCGGTTACACTAGCTGATATGTCACTTATTGAGCGCATCGGCATCACCGGTCCTAGCGCCTCCTTGAGCTTGCGCGGCGCGACTGGGATGACAACAACGGAATGTGATTCTTTGATAGTTTCTTTTGATATAAGAGGCCGAAGCTGTAATAATTTTTTTAAGTTAAACAATGTACGTAGCGTACGTGACTTGTCGTTGCCCGTATATAATTTTAAGTTTCATAAACTTGTAATAAAATTTCCATACCTGTCTGACTTTGTCAAAGACTTTGACCTGACATCATATGATAGACAAAGACCCTTGTTACTGATTGGCTCTGACAATATCGACCTAATTGTGACTCGTAAAGTTTATCAGGGCCCCAAGGGTAGTCCTATTGTTTCAGAGACGTATTTGGGACATATAGTTCATGGTAAGTTATCGTCTACAACTCCAACCAACACACCTGTACTGCATATGTGCGCCTGTGACGAACTAAACGTCTCAATCAAGCATTTCTTCTCAACCGAAAGCTTTGGGACAAAACCGCACCAAGACACTCCTCGTTCTCGAGAGGACTTAAAAGCTCTCAAGATCATGGAACAGACGACAAAGCTTCTCCCTGAGGGACGATGGGAAACTGGTTTACTGTGGAGGGACGAAAAACCACAGCTCCCTGATAGTTTTCCACTCGCAAGAAGTAGACTGAATGGTATTGAGAAGAAACTACGTAAGAACCCAGAGCTTGCTGTTCGGTACGCCAACAAAATTATGGAAAATGTGAATAAAGGTTATGCTTCTAAACTTAGTCCAGAGGAAGCGAAACAAAAGACTAGTCTGACTTATTATTTGCCTCATTTTGGGGTGTTCAATCCCAATAAACCGAACAAATTACGATTAGTTGTTGACCCCGCAGCAAAGATAAACGGCAAATCTTTGAATGATTTTCTTCTGTCCGGTCCTGACTTTTTAACATCCCTTCCTGGAGTGCTACTGACTTTTAGAAGCCGCAAGATTGCTGTTATGGGTGACATTCAGGAAATGTTTCACAGAGTAATGATCAGGCCAGAAGATCGTCAAGCTCAACGTTTTTTGTGGGAAGATGATGAATACGTCATGAATGTGATGACCTTTGGCGCTGTTTGCTCTCCTTCGTCATCTCAATACGTGAAGAACCTGAATGCTGAGCGTTTTCGTGAAACTCATCCAAGAGCTGTCGTGGCTATTGTAGACAGACATTATGTAGACGACTTTATAGACTCCGTAGACGACGAGGAAGCTGCGATCCGTCTTGTCGATGATGTTGTCATGATACATGCTGCTGGAGGGTTTAACATGACCAGCCTTATGTCAAACTCCAAAAAGGTTCTTAGACATATACCGACGGAAAAATTAGCATCTGGAGGTGTAAAGTTACTCACCGATAGAAACGCTGAAACAATGGAACGTGTTCTTGGAGTGTATTGGAATCCCGAGTCTGACTATTTCACTTTCAAGCTTTTGAAATTCGATGACAATTCTAAGAGACCAACGAAGCGAGAAGTCTTAAGACGTTTAATGTCAGTTTTTGATCCTTTAGGTTTTTTTTTGAACGTAACTGTTATTGCACGTATTTTACTTCAAGACATCTGGAAGTCTCGCATTGGCTGGGATGACGAGATTGATTCAATGCACTGCGAGCGATGGCTTCAGTACCTTAAAGAATTGCTGAAGACTCGTGATTTGACTATACCGCGATGGCTGAAAACAGACTACTGCATAAGAGATGACCCTGCCGAACTTCATATTTTCTGTGATGCCAGCTCGAAAGCTTTCGCTTGTGTCGGTTATCTTCGAAGCAAAGCTACAGACGGATCTTGGGTCATTACCTTTGTTATGGCCAGAGCGAGAGTTGCGCCTCTGAAGCCTTTAAGTATTCCGCGACTCGAACTTCAAGCAGCAGTTTTAGGGGCACGATTAGGACAAGTTTTGAAGAAACATATTGACTGTCCAATATCTCGCACGCTCTTTTGGACAGACTCGAAAACCGTTTTGAGCTGGTTACGCTCGGAATCGGGAAGATTTAAGCCCTTTGTTTCACATCGAGTTAGTGAAATCACTGAAATTACAGATCCAAGTGATTGGAGGTGGGTTCCAACGCAGCAGAATCCAGCCGATGACGCTACTCGCGATGCAGTTTCAGAAAATACAAAATGGCTTGCGGGACCAGTTTTCTTACAGGATCCTGAAGACTTGTGGCCTATAGAAGAGGAACGGCTCTGTCTTAATCCAAACGACCTTGAGGTAAAGGCTATCTACACACTAGAAGAAACGGAAGAGCTTATAGAAGACAATCGTTTTTCAAAATACTGGCGTCTCGTTCGAAGTGTGGCATGGGTACTTCGTTTTTTCTACAATTTAAGGAACACAGGTGATCGTCGACACAATGAATTGGAGGCGCAAGAAATATCGACAGCTGAAATTTTATTGTACAAACAAAGTCAGCGACGATTCTTTTCGGCCGAAATTTCTGCCATTTCCAAAGGCTTTCCTGTCGACAAGAATAGCTGTTTACGCAAATTAACACCATCTATTGACTCTACTCAGCTCCTTCGCGTCGGGGGAAGGATTGAAAATGCGCCCTGTGTCACAGGCGATGTCAAACACCCGATCATCCTACATCCCAAAGACCATATTACCCAGCTGTTGATTCAACAATTTCATATTGATTGTGCGCATGTTGGAAGAGAGCAGGTTCTTAATAATTTGCGGCAAAGGTTCTGGATAATAAATGGACGAAACGCCGTGAAAAAAGTATTTCATAATTGCCAGTATTGCAAGAACAAGCGAGCACAGCCTTCTCCACCTTTAATGGGTCAACTACCAAATGTGAGACTTATGCCGAATGGACGCGTTTTTAAGTATACAGGTTTAGATTATTTTGGCCCGATCACCGTCAAAGTTGGACGACGTCATGAGAAACGTTACGGCGCTCTTTTCACTTGTCTTACCGTGAGGGCTATCCACATTGAAGTCGCGAGTGATCTGACTACAAGTAGCGCTATCATGGCCATACGGCGCTTTATAGCTCGACGTGGTTGTCCTACCGAGATGTGGTCGGATAATTCCACCACTTTCAAGGGAGCGGATAATGAGCTTAAAAATTTAGTGAAGAATATAAACAGAGATGAAATACTCCAGTTCAGCAGCACCAGAAGTATAAAATGGAGTTTCATTGCTCCAAATGCTCCCCATATGGGCGGTTGTTGGGAGCGACTAATACGATCTGTCAAAATCGCTTTGAAATCGACTCTTAAAGACCGGACCCCAGATGATCAGACATTACAGACAGTCCTTGCAGAGGCTGAGTTCATAGTGAACCGCCGCCCACTTACATACGTTCCCATTGACCATGATGACGATCCTCCATTAACACCTAATGACCTTTTATTATCAAAAACTGAATGGGTTGATCATCCTCTTGACACGTTTACCGACGGTGATCTACTGAAAAGAAACTGGCGACAAGCACAAGCGCTCGCTGACTTATTCTGACGGAGGTGGGTCAGGGAGTACTTGCCAACTCTGACACGACGAGAAAAATGGTTTGCTACAACTGTCCCATTAGCTGTAGGTGACGTAGTGGTAATTGTTGACAACCAGTTGCCACGTAGCATGTGGTTGCGTGGAACCGTGACAAAGACCTACCCTGGTAAAGATGGTCATATACGCGTTGCCGACATTGTAATTATAGACTCGACCGGACACAAAAGACTTTACACGAGGCCAGTGACGAAACTCGGTAAATTAGACGTTCGCTCCAGCCCCTAAGTATTGGTTTTCCAATACTGGAGGTGGGAATGTCGCGGCGACGGTGACTGACCATAGACTGACTGGCTGTTTTTAAACATGACGAAAAAGAACTTTGACAATAATCAGACAGACGATTTTTCCTTATGACACGACATTAATAAATGTAACTAAAAATACTTTTCCTTTGTTCATTGACGACGGAACAGGAACGATGAGTGATACATGGAAAGAGACGCGGTTTCTGTATACGGAGTGTAGACACGAAAGTTTTACACCCATTTAGTTTTAGTAGAGTTTGTGTCAGCCAGAGGTACCTACCTATACAGGGAATAGATAACTCAAGGTAACCTACTAATCCTACTATGCATGGTACGAACTTAGAGCAATGCTCTTACGTATGTGACTTAAATATAAATAAGAATACCATACCATCAGCCGATTAATGCCACACTGCACGGGCTTAGACCTCCCTTCGGAATGAGCGGGATCGGAACTACGCTGCTCCAGTGCGGGTTGATGGATTTCAACGACTACCATCTATTGATGGCAACCGGGACCGACGGCTTAACGTGCTCTCCAAGGCCCAGTCAGTGATAGTTTTGTACATAAGTTAGAAAAAAGTCAGTGGTACATGCTCTGGGATTTGAACCACGGCCTTCTAAACAAGAAGCGAGCTCGTTACCACTCGGCTATCACGACACAAGTCGCACATGAAAGTTGAGTGAAAATTCTTTTCCTGTTCTTTTCTGCTCGGATAACACAGGTATTTGAGAGTACATTTGCACTCGTATCGCTTTTCGTCAGCGTCAGCACTTTACCTGGTTCATTCTGTCTTCATGCAGCTGTTTCATCTCCTTGTTACGTTTTATAGCAGCATCCCTCTCGCGCCGGCGATACTCCCTTTCCACGTCTTCCTGAATCTTCAAGTTTCTGATTCTCTCCAACTCTGCTTTCAGTTCTTGTTCCGCCTGGGAAAGAGGTAGGTACCGTTAAGCAATCAACTTTGTTTAAGTGAGTCAAAGTTAGTTTATGTGAAATATGATTTGCTATTTTGTTAAACCCTACTAATATATTATCCCTATATATTATAAATGCGAAAGTAACTCTGTCTGTTACGCTTTCACACCTAAACTGCTGAACCGATTTTGATGAAATTTAGTATAGACATAAATTAGACCTTGTAGCAAGACATGGGCTACTTTTGCCTCTCTGTTTGTCTGTCTGTTTGTCCGTCCGGGCTGATCTCCGAAATGGCTGAACTGATTTGAATAAAAAGAAGGTTATAGTGTCTCTTATGAACTATAAACGTGAACTCTGCTTCTGTCACTGGTGAAAGTTTGCATGTTCGTATGTTTGGCGCTCAAACACGCCGCAAACGAAGCAATGGGTCGACGTGTTTTTTTTTTTGCGTAGGTATAGTTTATGACTTGGAGAGTGACATAGGCTAAATTTCATGCAGAAAAGGTACGGTTTCGGTGGGATAATTATTTTTTACGCTAAAATGGCCGAACGAATTTTAATCGAATTTTGTACTAGGGTGTCTAAGGCGTGGAATAAACAGACAGGATTTTACCCCGAAAAAATGCATGGTTCCTTTGAGATAGATATACTTCGTGCTAAAATGACTTTCTTATGAGTGTGAATGAGATTTCTAGTGTTCTAGAGCGTCGCGTTCTTTTAGCTGTCCCGGTACAATTGTGTAGTCCACGTGGGAGAAGCCGCGGACAGAAAGCTAGTAAAGCTATATTGTTACCTAAAATGGCAAAGGCTTTTTTAGCGAATCCCAGAAAAGTTAATATTTTTTTAGTAAGGCAAAATTATTAACACTACGCAAAGTTGCCAGGGAAACCAGGGTTGACGGTAGGCGCAGTACATGTTGATAATAATAATAATACCTGGAACATCCTACATAGCGCCATCTAGTCCCAAAATAAGCAAGTATCATGCTTATATTATAGGGTGCTAGACAACTGATATACACACATAAATAGTCTTTATAGTATATACATATATATAGATACTTTTATACCCAGGGAAAGAAATACACATGTTCATGCACAAAAATATTTGTCCCGAACGGCAATCAAGCCCGCGCGCGACCTTTGGTCTCTAACCACTCAGCCAATCGGTCAGTATGGTTCATGTGTTTTATGAACCGTCGTTGCGTGATTGCCCGTAATAGAAGTTTTCTATTAATGTTCGTTGTTCGTGCACATTCTCTACATCGATTAACGACACTTACCCATCACTGGTTCGGTTATAGAAAATCTCGTGAAAAACAAGTGATGACTAATTTAAGTTATTGGGAATTTTCTGTACATAGCGGGAACGTCCGAACTTGAAATATAATGCAATTATATTCTTATAGAGAATAAATTAAGACGTATTAATGTCAGAATGATAAGTTTGTACGTGAAGCATGAAGCCTAAGGGCAGCTAGACTTATATACCTACCTACTTACATATATTACATTTGATAAAATGCTCATTTTTAATGAGTAATTGCTGCTCGACCGAAGACAAAATTTCGTGATGCTCACATTATGTAGAACCCGTCAAAAAACCCTGAGAATTACAAAGATGATTACCTTCTGAGACTTAGAAATATGATCTATGCCCTTCTGCTTGGCTGCCTTAATCGCTTGAGCTTCAGCGCGGTTTCTATCTTCTCTTTCTTGTTTCTGCTTTAAGAAGTTTTCAATACGAAGGTTCATTATGCGTTCCTCTTCGTTCTGCAATTGCTTGAAATAAAGCAGTTGAGCGTTACCTGTGCAGAAATGAGAAAAACACATTATATGTACCTAGGTGAAACAGTGAATCCTGACAACTATTTTACCAACAAAGCTGTTCGTATCAACCCATTATGCCCCACTGCAAGAGCTTAGGCCTCTCCCAGGGTGAGGGGGCTTGGAGCTTAATCCAACACGCTGCTCCAGTGCGGGTCGGTGGATTTTAATGACTGCCATCTGGTGACGGCAACCACGACCGACGGCTTAACGTGTTCTCCGAGGCATGGAGTCAGTGCCGGTTTTTAGAATTCGAACGACGACCTTCTAAACAAGAAACGAGCTCGCCTCCACTCGGCTAACACGACTGTATCAACAGTAAATACATGAGATTCATTTTGTCATTTGAATGCACTCCCATAATGTTGACTGAAAAATATACACTTAACAGGATAATATGAGCTAGGCTGTTTTATTGATTTTTCCACCGAGCTTTGGGTAGCTTTAGTCCGAGAGCCAAAGTTATCACATTTGAGCCATAGGATGAGGAATAGAGACGGGCGACAGGCGCATATGACCCACACGATTGGTTACCTAGATGTTTCTGTTGTGTCTAGGTCTTTGTGTATTACCCCACCCGTCACAACTCACAACGTAGGTAGACTGGGTACGGTTGAAACAATTTAGCTTTTATCGTTTATAATTTTGTTGTTTATAAACAAAGTGGCGATTATGATACGTGAAATTCAAATGTGAAGCTTTAGCTACGATATGGCTGTATCATTATAGTTCCCGGTTTACTATTTTTAGAAATATATGAAATTTAAAAAAATAAAATATTTGTTTCATCCGTCCCCATGCCAGGGGCGGTTGAAACAGCGATTGGGGTCAGTTGAAACACATACAAATAATACAATAAATACTAATGAAACATGTTTTATTTATCATGTATACTAATTATACGAATAATTATGGCACTACATGACAACATTAATCAGTTTTCAAGATTTTAATACTTCTAAAACATTCATCAGCCTTTGACGAGTAGTACACATTTAAAGAAATTAGAAAATAAGATTTAACTTAACGAAAACGTTTCTAAAACAAATAAACTTAGAAAATAAACTAGAATGACATTTTTAAATTCAAATTAACATTAATAATACAATTAACATTCTGAATAAACTAAAAGACAATCTATTTTAAATCAAATAAGCATTCGAAATAAACTAAAGAAAGCACTTGTTAAATCAAATAAACATTGAGAATTAACTTAAAGAAAACATTTAGCCTAGAGAATTGATCAGAGTATTCAGAGTCGCAATTGTGGCAAACGTAGCTAAGACCACCTTCTGTGCATTCTTCGTGAGCCCACTGTTTACATGAAGTACATTGACTCCACTTTTCTCCGGATCTGCTCTCTGAATATGATGCTAAGCAAACAATACAATAGCATTCTTCCTCTTCTGATACTTCCGATGATAATTGGTGCTGAATATTTAATTTTCCTTTTACCTTTTCTTCCGTCTAATCTTTTAATGGTAAGTTCGTAAGCAAATTATCGTATCTCTTTCTTTGACAGTCTGAAATATATATCAGCACATCGAATCAAATACTTTGATAATTCACGCTCGTGATCTTCATTAAAAACACGATTGTGTGCTTTATACCCCATACCTTCATCTTGTCTGCCGGTCGCATCTCGCTTTCGAATATATCTCAACAGGGAACAGTGGTTTATACTATGCTTTTCTGTCGCTTTCCGTAGTGAATCTCCAGCTTTTACCTCCTCATATGCTTTACTATAGCTCGACAAGTCATTTTTCCCTCTTGAAGTCTTCCTCACCCGAACTCTCGGCATCTACAAAAAATAAACATTATTATATTTTCTGTTTCAATCGTACCCATAAAAAATGTTACAACCGTCCCCAACCCCACTTCCGGTAAAATATACTTTAAAATTACGACAGTAATAATGACACATTAAAAATAGTCACTATCACTTATTCTACAAGCGTCATAGTATTTGCAAACACATACTCAATACATTCATTTAAAAAGAACAGATAATATAAGCGTTAATGTCAGAAGGAAAATACTTACTTTTGGGTAATAAAAAACAATATGACGTCTTGCACAAAACAACAACGTACGAGAAGCGGCGCGGTACTGAATTCGTGTTCGGACCTGTCGTCCGCTTCTTATTCCCCTTGCACCCCTTACTCTCCGCGTAACCGTTTACGAGATATTTGCTCTGTTTCAACCGTCCTTTGTTTCAAACGTACCCAGTCTACCCTACCTACCTACATACTAAGTATTGGATGAAAGGCAGATAGATAGATAGGTACCTACTACCGATAGAGTTTTTAAAGTAACAAATTGACAACATTAACAGTTGACAAAATTATTCGGCTTTGAGTCGTTCAGTTTAGCACGCGTGCGCCATCTAGTCTTCTACATTCCAAGTTCGGTGTACTGATCCTAACATAGAAGTAGCAAAACATGTCCGCCCCGCTCCTCACTAGAACCACAGTAGAGTGACCGCTCATATACCCCGCTAGTAGTGTATGCCACCACCGGTGGTTAGTTGGCAAATGCTCGTTAGCAAGTTTTTTTTTTAATATAATAATATACATCACAACAACGTCTAGGCCCCAAACTAAGCATTAGCTTATGTTTTGGGTAACAAACGAAGACACCACATACATAAAACAACCAAGACCCGGTACCAGTTTCAATATTCGTCATATAAATACTGACCCGACCTAGGATTCGAAACCGGGACCTTCAACTTCGTAGGCAGGGTCGCTACCCACTAGGCTAAGCGGTTGTCATTTCATCGTGAAAACGCCGAACTATGCAGTGAAATGCTGTAAAATCAAAACACGCCTAAAAACACAAATAAAAAGCCATAGAACACATATGCACATAAGTACCATATTAAAGCACACACACTCCTCATATATCACACCTACACTGCACACGAACATACACCACATCACACGCGGTTGCCTCATTTTCTCTTTCTTTATTTTCTTTTGATTTAGAAAAAAAAAAATATATTTTTAAACTTAACCTTAAATAAACTACGTATATTTTAACTATGTAGTGTTGTTGAGCACTGTGCGTGCTGTTCTGTTCTGTCATTATACACGTATATAAATCAAACCTATTTGGAAAACAAAGTAATTGGCCATATTTTTAAGTACTTATTTTGTTACTAAATTATTTACTGTAAGCTGTTTTGTTTTTGAATAATAAATAAATAAATAAATAAAACGTTGAGTGGTGTAACTTTTCACGTGTCCCCCTCCCCTCCCATTCCCCCTCCCTTTCCGATTGAATGAAACGCTTCGTAGGTATAGTTCCAATCAAACTTTATGGCGGATGTGAACATAGGCACAAGTCGCGTCGCTGTAACCAGTTTTAGGTGTAGCGGGGCGCAGTGGAGCAAGGGGTATATGACGGTACCTGCGCAAGCACGCAGATAGCATTGTATTCCAATCCGCCATAAAGTTCGAGGCGAACTATATCGTACAGTAGGTAAATGTCTTACCGTGTAGGTATCTAGTGGCACATGAGCTAGTGGGGAGGCGGCGGAGAGCTTCGCTATCTCTATGTATCCTAAAATGGACAAAACTGAAATACCTACGTGCAGCAATAAAATACTTATAAAATTTGCTAGAGACTTTTTTAGTGTAACTTTAAGTAGGTACTTTAAAAGAGATGTTCCGTTCTATTCCACACAGTTCTGAATTTAATCGTAGAAGGACATAAATGTACGAATTGACTAGAAGCTCTCTTCTGCGTTTACCGTCTAACCACTCATACTCTAGCTAGTTGGTGTAAGATGGCGAGTTTTAGTCCGAGTTTCAGTGCGCAAGGTTCCCGTGTGCCGCTCTTCATTCCCAAGAAATCCCCGCGCGTCAGTCTTCAACCCCGCAAAATTTCGTAATGTCACTTTGATACTGTGATGTGACATTTATGACTATTAAATATAAACGCTACTGTCAATTTAATTTACTCTATGTAGAAGGATAATATGAGCTTCAAAGATGAAAATCGTTCTGGAAGTTTGGGGACGTTGCAGGCAGTCGGCAGTTGCCGAAGAAAATGTAAAAAAATAGAGCAAATAGTATGACAGGAGAGACGTGTGATCATTCATTCTTTATTATCAAAAAAAGCTCTGTCATATTTACCTCCCCCCACCTCTATAATCCAGTAACAACATATATAGGATTTTTGCTATTATTTTTACTTTACTTCATAGTACTATATATGAACTGTGACAGTACTATCTCGAATAAATGCCCGATTTTCAATCACATCCTATACATATAATGTATATAGTGTATAATGTGTACTAAAAACCGGTCAAGGGTGTCAGACTCCCACAAGAAGGGTTCCATACCACCGTACTATATAAAAAAAAACGCGTTACTTGTATTGGGAGCTTTTTTAATTTTAATTTTTATTATTTGTTGTTATAGCGGCCATAATAACACATACCTACTCTGAGAAAATTTAAAGTATCTACCTATTACGATTCAGAGGATACAGACGGATGGACGGATAACGGAGCCTTAGTAATAGGGTTATTGTGGTACCCTTTGGGAATCGAACCGTGCAAAAAGCACAAAATTTTAAATCATTATACTGCAGAGCTTTCGTTAAATCAGCTTTGTACGGCTTTTTTACTCACATTTTAAAATGTCCTAACATAAGAACATGGTTCTTTCCTGGGTTCTAGTCTAGATATACGGAATCCTAAAAGCATATAAAATTCAAACCATAAAGCATAAAAACCTTGATCGAGTATCTCTTTAAGTTTGATCTGCCGCATTTGTTTGTCTTTCAATTTCTGAGCTTCTTCGATTTGCACTCTAATGTTCGCTTGGTTCAGACGGATGCTTTCCTCTTCTATCCTTTCGGCTTCCATTATCTAGAGCGAGAAAAATAAGTGCTAAAAAATAAGTAAGTAAGTATGCGCTAAGGGCGTCAGAGGCTGTCTTTGAAACGAGAAGCGTCCGTTTGGAAATTATGTGCCTACCTCGCCTACCTACATAAATAACTTACATAACGCGCCGCCTTATTTCCATAATAGTCCGGGGGCTCGTGACAAAAAATCATCACGAGATTTAAAATTTTTAGTTATGTACCTACATGAAAGACAATGACCATTGCGATGATTGCGCCATATTCAATCGACCCAACTTATTATTACGTGGTAAGTTATCGTTGTACGTATTATAAGTTGCTTCAAATTGTCTTTTTTGAGATATGTATCAAAACTTATACATGTGGCGCCATCTATATATGATACACAGTTGTAATAGAATGTTTTTATTTTAAGCAATACGTATTTTTCCGAAATAATACATGTTACGAGTTTGAAAGCTTACAATTTTTGTTCAAAATTTAATAATGAAGTTTATTTAAGTCAGCTCTAGTGATAGCGCTCTATTGTAAAGGACAATAACTAGTTATATATCGCCATCTATCGTAAAATATAGCAACTATTTCGATTTCAGTTTATTTTGCTGCGTTTTTTGGATGTTTGAACGACTTCATCGCAATTTCACTACCTTTTCTGCAAAGTTTATCAAACTCCATTGAATAGAAAATCACTAAATCGAAATTTAAGGTATTATCGAGAGTTATTTTGCGCGTAACTTTATTTTTGATATTGATTTCCTTACGGGGCAGTCTTTTTATTTTTAAACAAATACTTAGTCAATAGTGTGGATCAATACTGGCTTATGTTCTTTGGTTCACCTATATTTGAAATGTAGAAACAAGGATGTGGCAGACGGACATGGAGAAACTACAAGGGTGCTGTTTTTTTTGCTTTTGGCTCGAGAGCCCTATTAATGCAATAGTAATACCTATATATTATAGTATCAAAATCTTGGAGTAAAACTTCAAAAAAGCCTAGACTTCCTACGTGTATTACTTATACAATAAATTTTAAACACTTCCGTGTTATTGGAAACCTGGTTCTACAAAATTAACCTTTGCCGTGTCGTGCGCTGTAATCTGTTCCTTCAAGGCAGCCAGATTCTGGAGACGAAGGTGGTGACGTCTCTCTTCATCAGCTTCAGCTCTTGCCACCGCCGCTTGTCTATTCTCTTCCATGATTGCATCTAGTCTGTGGAATGAAAACAGAAATGTTTTATAGTTTATTCCTTTTATTAATAAACACTATTTATAAAGTAACATTAACTTTAGTAATCTGTAAATAGATAACTGGATGCCTGAATAAATACAACACAACTTTGTACATTTTGTGTTAGTCCACGTAGATCGATATTTCAAAGCGTACCTATAGTTCCAATCAAACTTTATGGCGGATCGGAATACAACGCTTTATGCATGCTTGCGCAGGTTCAGTCATATGCCCCTCGCTCCACTGCGTCCCGCCCGCTACACCTGAAATTGGTTACTGCGACGCGACTTGTACCTATGTTCACATCCGCCATAAAGGTTGATTGGAACTGTACCTACTATTTACGGTTGCGTAATTTTTTTGCGCTTTTTTACTACTACGTAAAAGAAAAGCAATTTTCTATTTAAATTGTAGACCTGCTGGCAACAAAATTTCGACAATAGGTTCGTACCAATTCTCTAGTTAGGTATTATCTGGCAGTTTTTAGCTCCAGTCATCTTTTAGAGTGACTATCCACTGGTAAGTTCCTGGTATCTACTAATCTTTTAAGAGAAACCCAGATATGTACGCGTAAATTTTTAAAGAGATTCAAATATTATGCTGCTAAGCGTAATCATAATCTCACATGTACTGAATATGCTATAAATACAGAAGCTAGAGAAAACTAGTAGGTAGTATAAATAAAACCTTCTTTCTTCTTCTTCCAGTTCCTTTTTAATCAATTCTTTTTCTAGAAGTTGTGCGTCGCGGATGGCATGGCATTTAGATGCTAATATGATTTGATTGCACAACCTGGGTCCCTGCATGTTGTCCGCACGTAACACTGTGGACATAACATGTTATAACGTGCCTACTATAGTTTGACCGAAACCGCTGTACCGCGCCTTAGGTATGTGCGCGGCGTGGAGGGAAGAAGGCAGCTCCTAAGCGTTGACGACGGACTGACAGAGCAGATTTCCCTCAGGTACAGCGGTTTCGGTCAAACTAAGTATCATAAAGTAGTTTTAAGTAATATTTAAAAAAAGTTCTCAATTCAATCAATAGAGATTTCTTGACGCAAAAATAAAAATCATTTATTTTTTGTGTGACTTGTAACGGTTGTTACCAAGTTGATACGGGATTTCGGCTGAACGTAGTCCAAACTTATAGAGAATGTAGAGCTTACCAAACTAGAAAAAAAGTCTCAAGTGAGCAGACGGCGCAAACTAACGGTTACCAAGAAAATATGAACTACCTTCAGTCGAATAACCCGTATATATATATATATACCGTGTGTTCGGTTGAACGTAGTCCAAGTTGATAGATAGTGTAGAGTTTACCAAACTAAGGAAAAAGTTTCGAGTAGATGGCGCGTAGATGGATTTGTTTAGTTCAGCAAGCTCTACACGTTCTTAAGTTCAAACCGAACACTAGGCATATATAGACGCGCCTTATGAACTGGCGTAGATTGCTTACATATATGTAGGCCAAAAACTTTAAATGTTATATTATATATTGTTATACCAAAATACCGCGAAATTTTATTTTTACTGATATTATAATCGTCGATTGGTACAGTTATAATCAAACTTCATGTCAGATTCGAACATAGGCACAAGTCGCGTCGCAGTAACCAGTTTTAGGTGTAGCGGGGCGCAGTGGAGCGAGGGGTATATGACGGTACCTACGCAAGCACGCTTATAGCGTTACCTTCCGATCCGCCATAAAGTTTGAGGCGAACTATACTAAAACTAAGCTAAGTAAAATTATAAAAGTAAATAAATATAAATTATAATTACAATAAAACGAATCATAATTTTACTAATTTTCAAGTTTACGGTAACATGTCCAAAACAATTTGAATAATAACTTTCAGCTCTCGTCAAAGTATGAGAAGCTTGATCAGGGCCTTCCAATTCAGGGTCTGCGCAACCAGCAGCTGCTTCTGCCCCAGGCTGAGGCATCAGGCACTCCTTCAACTTCTGTTTACGTTCCTCTGATTCTTTTGCAGCTTTACGAACAGCTTCTTCTTGGGCGTTCAGCATCGAGATTACTTCTTCTTGGGTTACTATCTGTGGTAGAAAAACAAACACGTGACCGTCTGTATATTATAGTACGTACGTACAGATTATATTTGAGATAGATGCCCCTGTCTAACTCAAATATCCCAGAATCTGAGAGATTTTCTCTCAGTAAAAATAAAAAATCATTCTGACTTTGCCCTCCTAACGCGCTAAAAGAAATATAACTTCAAAAAATAAATTACCTTAGCTTGTTTCTTTAGTCTATCGTAATGACTTTTGTGCATTACTGCTGGATATAGATTGCGTTTCTTCGACGGTATCACTAAGGATCTCCAACCGCCAATAGTTGGTATGAGTATCTTCTCCTTCTGTGGAATTTCGCATTTGTGGATAGGTTTCTGACTTATTGGAAATTTCAGTCGACAATCAGAGGGTCTGTGAAACAATACAAGCTGTGTTGAACAATAGTAAGTACTTAGTGTGCATCAAAACTCTAGAAAGATACATATTTTTATTTTTCATAACGAGCCCATTCATTTGTTAAGTAAAAAATCACCTACATCACATATTTAGGTAATACAATTGGCAAAAGTTCAAAAAAGTGTTTACCTACCTATCCCTTAACAGTACTTACGCTACACGTCCATGATTGGTTTTTATAACTCTTTGAAGTAGGTAGGCAGGTACCAAATTTTATTTCGACCAGTAGATTGGAAAAAGAGTCTGCTTTCCACACAGAAGCGATGGGGAGTGGAGCGACGAACCATTAAGAAGCCCTACCTATTCATATATTTTTCGTATTCCCGTTAAAAAAAATTACTATGGGAAGTTTCCAGGCCCCGCTCTTTACTCTTCGTCAGACTGATTTGTGAAGCTTTACCTCAACGAAAATAGGCTGCGACAGACGGACAAACAAAATGAGTGATCCTTTAAGGATTTCGTTGGTTCATCTCGGATGTACGGAACCGAAAAAACAAATTATTGATGTTAAACATCTGTTGGCGAAAGTATAAAACTGATTGTTAGCGAGGGGTCCATGCCGTGGCGACGCATCGCCACGCTATATATAATATTTAGAGGAAAAAGACCCTAATGCCTTTAGAATAGGGTATCAATTCCTAAGTTCTCTTATTAATATTTTTTATTTAAGTAATTTTTATTAAGTAAATTATTAAATAGTACCTACGTTTTGTTTTTATTTTTTTTTAAATTCGCATTAATATCGAATCAACTGATCGACTGCCGCCCAGTAATTAAATGTTAGCACATGCCCCTCTTACTCGCGCACCTTACGCGAAGCTATAACGGGGCGCGCCTTCGTGAAATAGACTATTCATAACTATTACTGCAGTGACAGATTAAAAGAATTTAGTTGTTGCACCTTGACACAAATTTTTAATTTTTGTATTTAATGAAAATAAATGTTTATTAATTAAGTAGTCATGATATTCTGTAAAAAAATCGTAATATTTAATTATTTCATTATGCCGTATTTAGTTCTTGTCGTAATCTTGTCTTTTATGCATATTACTAGTACAAACTCGATGTTTTTCATCTGCCAGGCGTCCCGTGATGGCTCACAATTTTTTTCATGTTTAGGCTAGGTACTTAGGCTTAGGCCATGCTTAGGTATATTTACCTGTGTAATTGATAACAGCCAGGTTCCGATCCCTTCCGAACAGCATGGTATTTTATTTTCTCTTCCGGATTCTTTACTACTTTCGGCATTTTGAGTAAATTTAATGGGGTTCCTCAATTGATCGTTTTAAAAAACTGTCTTGACTCGATTGAACTTGACAAACATAGGCAAGTAAATAAATTGTTACTTGGCAACCACAATAAAAGATAAAATATAAAATCCGCTTCGTAAAAAAAAAAGTAATAGTAGATAATTTGTAATTTTTTAGACTTGACTTATGCCCATCGGATTATAAAATGCAAGTGAAACAGCAGGTTAAATCTAAAAACTTCAATAATTGACCCTATCTCCGAAACTATTGAGTCTAAAATAAAAATATTATTACGAAATATAAAGTTTAGGCATGGTTAAGGGAAAATTATTGGGAATATTATATTGGGAAAATAACCGTAGGATTCGTAGGTACTGTACCTATTTTATAGTGTTTTCCTAGTTCTTACTTTTACATAAACTTGAATCCAGGATAAATTTAAAAACAAAAAATTGTCAAATGTCAAAGTTCAAGTTCAAAATCACACCCGGGAAATGCAGGAAATGTTTATAAAAATAGCAAAATATAAAATATATTAAATAAAAAGAAATGTTTATCTAATTTGAACACAGTAGGTGTTACTTTGATAATAATTTTTTTTTGTTAGAATCTCTTTGCACCATGGAAGAGGTTATGTGCTGAAGTTTATTCGATATTTTTACATCCATATCCATGATTGTTTTAGAAGATACTTATTATTATTTCGAAATGGACAGTTCTGAATTAAAATTGATACAGCGCTCTTCCCACCTTACGCCCTTAATTGTAAGAATATCATTTAATTTTGTTATTTATTGTTTTGTAGTTATATGCATGAATTTCAGATTTTTAGACCAAAGGCTTTGAGGTAGTAGAATCTACAACATTTTTAGAATTAATTGACTAGAACAAAAATAGATAAACAGGGAGCAGGATTACTAGTGTTTTTGGAAATGTGAGCAGATCTACAGTATTGTAATTGGGCTGTCTGTAAAACACCAAACTATTGGTTAAGGAAGGATGGGTAAAAAATCCTATTACTCTTTTGACTGCTCGTCACTAATATATGTGTTTATATCATGTTCATTGATATCCGTTACTTTTACAATGTTCATCTTCTGGGTGGCCCGTTGCTCCGCTTTGCTTTGCTTCTCATATTTATAGAAATGGTGGACCATCAACATATCTTGATCGAATGTTGAATGGATCAAATACCTTCTGGGTTGGCTTGTGACAATATTCTGATTACCAAACCTAAACAATAGATATTTAAACATACATTAAAAGGTTAGAAGTTTTGGAAACCCAACTCACCCTTATATTAATAAAATAAAACCACCGTGGCATTGGGTGAACGTTGTCATTAAAAAAGGTTAGCTTAGGCATTCCAAAGGTATAAAGTCATCTCTTGGTCTAACATCAAGCAAACTTCCTCAACAATTAGTGTTAGAACATCAACTTCATTTTGTTCATAGTAGGGTAAGGCTGTCTAAAATTGTACAATAATAACGCTTGTGACACGAGGGCTCGGTAACGCATCGTAACGTACGTGACTGATAGTAACATCCGTGACCGTTCTAAAAATACGTTTACATGAATAAAAAATGTTTTTTAGAACAAGCTTTTATTAAAAAAAAAACTAAAAAAGGAAAAAAAACGAAAGCTAATTACAAGTTTCTTCGCTTTACAAGATTCTATTCTTACATAAAAATTAAATACAAAACGTACAACCTTGAGGCGTGTAATATTACTTTGTATGCAACGAAAGTAAAGGAAAAACAACGCCTCAAGGTTTTATGTTTTGTATTTTATGTAAGAATAGAATCTTCTAAAGTAAAGAAACTTGTAATTAGCTTTCGTTGTTTTACTTTATTTAGTTTTCTTAAATAAAAGCTTGTTTTTAAAAAATATTTTTTTAGTTCAAAATTTTATTTTCTACCTTTTGGTCAATACACATCCTTCATATTCCCTTTTCAACCTCCCAATCTCTCCTGTCCCTACCCTCTCCACTCCCTCCCCTCACAACCATTGGGGTAGGCAGGGTCTACAGATTCCCCTTAGTGTGATCTGGCAAAAAGAAGATTTTTGTAAAATTAAACAAAACATTAATGTGCTTGTGAATTATATTTTTATTAAAATTAAAACAATAATTAAAATCTGGCTTTTGTATGCACAGCCAACTTTGAAACCTCTCATGCAAAAATTGAATTACAAAAAACAAAAAAAAAAACTCTTCGAGTACAAAATAAAAATTAAATTGACCAATATTTTTAAAATTAGTTAAAATATAAATATTTTTATTAAAATAACAATTTAAATCTGACTTTTGTATGCGCAGCCAACTTTGAAACCTCTCATGCGATCATGGTATTATCCGAATGACGTTGATGTAAACTCAGCTTAAACTTGTGTCACGAGAGTTACGTAACGCTCGTAGTAACGTTTGGTAACTCTCGTGACTAAAAATCGCCGGTATCCTAAACTAAAAATGTGATACCTCTTTAAAGACTTGTTCTAACATTATAATTCAAGCATAATTCATTAGATTATAAATGTAGCTATGAGCGCCACAGTCAGAGAGTAAATTTAAACATATATTTACCTCGAAATTGATGTTTGAATTTAATAAAATATTAGGGGACACGTGAATGGCACACAGAAAATTACCGCTCACGATGACAAATGACAACAGACAACTGCTAACTTTTTTTTACAGGCTACGTAACAGTGTTGCCAAGTTATATATGGATTCAAGGCTTGGAATACACGAACTAGAGAGCACGTTTTTGGTAACGCTCGAGCGGTAACTCTCGTGACATAAAATTTCGGACAAATGTTATCACCTTTGTATTAATTCCAGATAACGTGATATAATATAATAAAATACAATTATTACATGGTAAATTAATAATAAACCCATTAGAAACACTCCATTGATGTAAGAAAAATTATTTTTATTTTATTTTTGGATTTGAAACTCTCAAGGTGGATTTCGGACAAGCAATTTTTGTATGGGATGGACAATTTTATTTTTAAAAATCTATAAATATTTTGAAAAATAGCAAAGCCTGATCAGATTGATGATGGTAACTTTTAAATTATGATTCTACTGAATAAATTTTTAATATCATTCTATAGTATTATATAGTAAAATAAAAAGTTATGATCAATTACTTTACTCGGACATGAAAAAAATTTGAAATGTACAATTTTAAACGGCCTTACCCAGTAACATCTATTTTTCATAGGCCGGGGCAGTAGCTGGTTTGTCGGTGGATGTAACCCTGTACCCATTGGATACCTTGAAGACGCGGCTGCAAAGTCAGCAAGGGTTCTACAAAACTGGTGGTTTTAGTGGTGTTTATAAAGGTTAACATTATACTTATCGTGTATTCCTCTATATACCTATAGTTTTCTAATGCTTAGAATATCAACCAGCCTTATGTAAAATGTAATTATGTTGCTATAATAGCCTAAACATACCTATCTATACTACCTACCTATACTATAATTATGTTCTATTACGAAACTGAAATGAGTGATATCTGTTGTCTGTATATGGAAGGTACTAATGGGATGTTTATTATAATTGACTGATTAGTAAGGGGCCATCCATGCCTCGTGGTTAGAGACCCTACCTGCGATGCCAAGGGTTGTGGGTTCGATTCCTGCCTAGAACAAATATTTGTGTGCATGTACATGTCTATCTGTTCCATGTCTGGGTGTAAAAGTATCCATATATGTATATAATTATTTAAACAATATTTAAGTATGTATATCAGTTGTCTAGTACCCCATAATACAAGCATAATACCTGCTTACTTAAAGACTAGTTGGTTTGGGATTTCCCAGATATTATTATAACGTACAGAGTATGTATGTATGTATCATCATTCTGCCTGAATTGAAAAACAGAGCAGCAAGAAGAAAATTAGGTTACATAAAATAGTGTTTCACAAAAGACATCCAATGTGCACAAAAAAAAACATTTTATAAGATATAAGAAATATTTCTTAATGGCTATGTAAATGTTTTTTTTTGTTAAAACCATTTGAGTGGTGTCATATGAAAAAACTAGTAATATAATATAAAAAATGTCCGAGAGTATGGTCTCTGAACAATACAGATCACCCATCTTTCATATGTCTAACCCACAGACCAGTCAACCTATAGACCACGCTTTAATAAACGTTGATACGAAAACGAAATCGCCAAAAAGTGGCGGGGTGCGGGGAGAGGTCGGCTAGTTTTCATTGGCTCGTTCAAAATTGACAATATCGCCGACAAATAGGCTTCCGACATGCTTCCAACTGACCGCTCACAAGAGACGTAGTTATGTAGTTATGGTAGTGTCACTACCATAGCCTTGGCGAATGCTACTCCCTGTCAAAGCGTGGTCTATAAGGTTGACTGGTCTGTGGTCTAACCTTAAGGTGCATCTTGATCCTGTCATGGAAGACGCTCTTACTAGGGTAGGTTTAACCTATGAGGTTTAGTCAAGAATGCCTCGAAACTATTGAAACGAAAGAAAACTTGACGACCACTTAGCCTAGTAGGCAGCGACCCTGCCTACGAAGCTGGAGGTCCCGGGTTTGAATCCCAGGTCGGGTCAGTATTTATATGATGAATATTAATACTGGCACCCGGTCTTGATTGTTATATGTATGTGGTGTCTTCGCTTGGTACCCAAAATACAAGCTAATACTTAGTTTAGGACCTAGACGTTGTTGTGATTGTATGTGTTATTATTATTATTCAATTCAATTTTTATATCAATATTATTTTTTATAGTAGCTCTTGTTTGATTAACCTATATAATGTATAAATGTATAATGTATAAATTTATAATGTATTATGTATAATGCATAAGAGTATAATGTATAAATTGATCCTGAAAAAAATAAAAATTTTTGGTATATTAGTGGCTCCATCTATCATCAAAAAATCCTACACAATGATCGGCCCGCAGATGTTCTGTAGACATATAAATATGTACGTTATTTTATATGACATATTTTGATGTTCATTTATATATCTTTTCAGGATTGACAGCAGTTTTAGCAGGTTCGATGCCAACTTCCGCTCTTTTCTTTGTATCGTATGAGTTTACAAAGAATGCATTACAACCCAATGTTCCTTCACATTATGCACCTTTGGTTCATATGTTTGCTGCCAGCGTGGGTGAAGTGGTTTGTAAATCCCATATTGAACTGTACTAATATTACAAATGCAAAACTTGTGTTGGTTTGTCCTTTTTAGCGTTCCATACCCAAAGGGTACCAATGGAAGCCCTATTCTTAAGGCTTCGTTGTCCATCTGTCTGCCACAGGACTGTACCGTCTAAACCGTAATAGGTAGACACTTGAGATTGTCACTGAGTGTGTGGCGGCGATGGCCGCTATAACCACAAGTAATAAAAATAAAATATAGTTTAAAATTAAAGGGGCTCCCCATACAAGAGACATGTATTTTTCTATTGTACGGTGGCAGGTACAATATAAAAATACATGTGCGAGTGCGATTTGCACTGGTTAACCGGTTTTGTATTTCTTGACGAAACCAACAAACGACGACGTAACTTTTACATGGATATAGTTGAAACGACACAGAGTAATATGATAAAAATATTTTTTATTTTACAGCTAGCGTGCATGTTGAGAGTACCTATGGAGATAACTAAACAACGCAAACAGACTTATACCGGATCGACGAAACGTTCAATACTGTCAATATTAATAGAGGTAATGTTAACATGAATAAAATTTGATATTCCATAAACATGACATATATAGCAGCGACGGTCACTATACTCTTGTGCACATTTGCGACCTCGACTGACTATCGACATTTTTCCAACATTAGTTTTATGTATTGGCTTCGTCGGGGTCGTTGACAGGCAGCTCCACTTTAGAGCTTGCGATGTCTAGTTTTCCGTGTTGTCTTTACGACCACACTGGTGTTCGGCTGAATGTAGTCCAAACTTATAGAGCTTACCGAAATAAACAAAAGTTTCAAGCGAGCAAATGCCGCAAACTAACGGGTACAAAAAATACTTTTTTTAAATTTTTTAAATAGTTTATTATATATTTTTTTAAACTTTTTGTTTAGTACAGTATGCTCTACACGCTCGAGTTCTATAATAATAATAATACCTGCAAGATCTCACGCAGCGCTATCTAGTCCCAAAGTAAGCAAGTATTATGCTTGCATTATAGGGTACTAGACAACTGATATACATACTTAAATATTCCTCATAATAGGTATATTACATATAGATACTTTTACATCCATACATGGAACAAATAGACATGTTCATGTACACAAATATTGGTCCCGGGCGGGAATCGAACCCGCGACTTTTGGTTCTACAGTTAAATTCTCTAACCATTTAACCAATCGGTCAGTTAGTATATTACATTTAATTTTATGTTTATTTTTTTCAGGCATACAAACTTGAAGGTGTACGTAAAGGCTTGTATCGTGGTTTCTTGTCTACAGTAGCCAGAGATTTGCCATTCAGTTTTATAGAGTTACCTATATGGGAACTTTTCAAGAATTATGTACAGGAACGAAACAACGGAGAGATCAATAGCCTTCAGGTAAATACATAATAACGTATACATCACAACAACGTCTAGGCCCCAAACGAAAGCATGAGCTTGTGTTTTGGGTACCAAGCAAAGACATCACATACATATAACAACTAAGACCCGGTACCACTATCAATATCAAAATTCATCATATAAATACTGACCCGACCTGGGGTTCGAACCCGGGACCTCCAGCTTCATAGACAGGGTCGCTACCCACTAGGCTAAGCGGTCGTCAAAATAATTATCTATATAGAAACTAATTATACAGACATTAGCCTATAGGCAAATACGAGGGCTGTTAGTTATGAAACCGGAACTGGGCAGTGGGCACTTACAAAAAAATATTTAATTTAGGATATTAACATGCCCTAAATGTAATAAATTAATAATAAATAAATAAAATGTTACCTATCGTAACCAAATATATACTAAAACTTAACCAGATAACATATTTCCATGCTAAAAAAAGGATCATGTAAATGAGACCTGCTATTCTCAAGTTATTGGCGCAC
Source organism: Luffia ferchaultella (assembly GCA_949709985.1). Lineage (NCBI taxonomy): Eukaryota > Metazoa > Arthropoda > Insecta > Lepidoptera > Psychidae > Luffia > Luffia ferchaultella. Next base: position 1,533,236 of record OX453261.1, read on the forward strand.
AAACGGACAGACAGAGAGATGTTTTGTTTTATAGTTTGTATGGATATAAGATCGAAACTTAAATCGTAACTTTGTTACCTTACTTCTTCCAGAGCGCATTGTGTGGCTCCATAGCCGGAGTAATAGCAGCCGCTGTGACTACACCCTTAGACTTGGCGAAGACCAGAATTATGTTAGCTGAAGAGTACGCTGTGACGAGGAAACTGAGGGTCAGACCTGTGCTGTACAATATATACATGGAGTCTGGCGTCAGAGGACTGTTCGCTGGTTTCACGCCCAGGATAACGGCTTTCGGCTTAGGGGGTTTTGTGTTTTTTGGCGCTTATGAATATTCTAAGACATTGTGTAAAAGTTTCATCAGTGGGAGATAGGATAAATTTGTATTTCATTTAAGCTAAGTGCAGACGATCGTGATTTTAGTCGATCATATTGTGTTGTCTTATTTTCGGTTACTTGATTTCAGTCGCCATGTCATTTACAACACATTGGGTTAAGAACTAGAACATATCAGAATAGACGTAAACTCACTAAGCGGCATAGAGGTGTCTGCGATCGTTTCACGTCAACTTTTCTGATAATTAAAAATTATTAAAAAAAAAACATTAATTTGCTGATCGATGTCAATCGCGTTTTCATAAATCTCATGTGAGATTCGGTGAGGGAGGTGGCGTTTAAATCTCACCAAATCTCACCATGGGTTGTCAAAAAATTAAAAAAAAAAACTTCACACTCATATAATGGACGTCCTCTTGTTGACTATAGATTTCGAATTACGCGACTTGTGTACGCGATAGAAACGACGCTCGTCTGGCCTTAGCTTTAAGACTCGACTCGGAACATTTGTGTGGTGACGTCACGTTGAATCCGAATTATTTGGAACTGCCAGTACTTTATATTTGTTATAGTTTTGTAAATGAATAGAGTAGTAGACTCAGTGCGAATGTTGTTAAAATGTTTACATAAAATTACTTATTTTAAAGTTACAAGGCCAAAAACTGAATATTGAGACATATTAGTATTACATAGTGTTCCATTTATTATAATTTGTTGTTTATTTTTGAATATTTTCGTCGTTATTATTCCTGTTTTTATCCAGTTGTAGTGATATAGTTTTATCTGTGAGACATGTTGGAAAATACGTATGTTTTATTGTATTAGTTATACATAAAAAACGAAATATAGGTGATTTGTTATATGTTGGTTTATTATTTATCATAGTAATGTTTGCAATGTGAGATGGAGTGAGTGAGGGCGGCGTCGGTGCGAGCGAAATAAACGATGCAGTACTATATCTAGAGTTCAAAGGTTTAACTCATAAAGGTATATATACTAGCGTAAGAGAGGAACACAGTGTGCGAATGACATCCAGCTCTTTGCGGAAATCCTACATGCGAGAAAGAAATGCAAGAAAATCTGACATAAAACCTCTTTGAACACATTTAGTCTTCTTTACTCACTTGTCAAAATAAGGTCCAGCTTTGTTTTCTATTTTGTGTTTTAATCGTTTTGAATTCTACAAAAATTAATTCTTGTGATAAAAATGGTGTAGTGTTCAGTTTTAAATTGCACTGTAACATATGTTAATAATCCAAATAAAGAGACATTTCACCGGTAAGTACTGCCAATAACATACTGTTATCTTAATGCTTATTTTTATAAAAAGCAATCCTAAATTTACTTGGTTGTACATCAGTAGTATACGGTAAATACTTTATTTTGTAAATAATTTGTTATTTTAAACAATTATGTGTACGATACAAAAATATTGTGTAAAATTACAATCAAACAATGAAGCATAGGGATTGCACAAAATGTATCGATATGTCGATATTTTCAAATATAAATATTTTTTAAATTTGATATTACCTAATTGCACCTGTTCCACTGGAATGATGTCGTTAACTGTTTTTAAACATATTGTGAGGTTTATTTAGCCTGGCAGCACATTGTAAGGGAAAGTATGACATCTATACATATATACTACACATAGGGTATATATGTAAATACAAGACTTTTTCAAATGAAAATATAAGATATATACACAATTAATTTTAATCGTTATTTATTTAAGATTTAAAATCTGATGCTCTATTTAATTTTAATCGTTATTTATTTATGATTTAAAGTCTGACGTTCTATCTGTTCTCTGATTATGAACGTCGTAAATAATTTAACTTTGAATGACAAAACTACTGTATACAATAGTTTAACCTCATTTTCCTCCAAGAAACTGCGGTGTTAAAAAATGCTTCCTGATAATGATGACTATTTCATAATATCCAGGTTTCCTGTAAACACGGTTAGCATAGAACAATGGAAAAAAATGTTAAATAGAACAGGTGGGACTCCTCGAAAACATTCTTTGGTTTGCAGTAGACATTTTACGGATAACTGTTTTGTCTAACTAAATCACCGACGACTTTTGAAGAAAGGATCTATACCTACTGAATTTGTGCCGTTAGGGGTTTCTTTTTTTTTCATATGTGCTTACTAAGTATATTAAGTAATATACTAATAATACTTAATATCTAAAGTCAGAGCATTTATGCCAACTGTAATTTCTGTACAGGTCAATCTGAAGACCAAGCGATCGGTGTCAGCGTACGTTTACCGGGATATATCACCAGGACCTTCAACTTTAGAGCCTAAACTTTTATTTCAGCACTAATATAAAATGGATTTGAAGAAAAGTCCATCACAGTGAAAATATCAATTTTAGGTAAATTATCACTTTGTCTTTTACAAAAACTTGTTCCTTTATATTCAAATAAAACTTAATTACCTATTACACAAAGAAACAAAAGATATTATAGACTAGTCCAAGGCATCCAAGGCATAATTTGTGGTGCAGTGAGATGACGCGACACTCAATCGAGTAGACAATGTGACGTCATGGGCAGTAAGAATCCACCAGTCAAACCGCACGAAAATACATAATAATAATAATAATAACGTGCACATTACAACGTCGTGGCCCCAAACTAAGCATTAGCTTCTGTTTTGCGTACCAAGCGAAGACATCACATACATATAACAACCAAGACCCGGTACCAGTATCGATATTCATCATATAAATACTGACCCGACCTGGGATTCGAACCCGGGACCTCCAGCTTCGTAGGCAGGGTCGCTACCCACTAGGCTAAGCGGTCGTCAAATTAATAAATATCAATAATTTATTTCTCAGTCATTTATTGACGAATTTAAAAAAAAACTTTCACTGTTTTATTAGTTTTGGTTTATCTTTCAATTCTATCGAGTTAAATTGTATATTTTGAACATCATGAACTTCTCTATTGTAAATGTTTTTGTTTTGTACATTCTCATTTTTTTGTTTACAAAGAGTTAAAATTTTGTTGTTATGCGTTGCAACGTGACGTACCTATTGTAATTAAAAATAAAAATCGTTTATTTATATTGTTTTATTTATTACTTGGCTTGTATTCAACTAAATATTAACATTTCCATAATGATGTTAATGCTTTCTTTACTTCTGCAAATTTTTTATTATCAACTGTTAACAAAAAAAAATATTTATTGGAGTAAAGGAAATGGCATTTGAATTGACTGATTGATGATTTGTCATTTTAAAAAACTAAAAGTTAGGAAAAGTAACACAAAACAAAAATTATGTAGTATAGCAGATTCAAAATAATAAATAGGATTGCCGATTTCGACTTATGATATCGCGGTAATTTCAACGACACATTATCATGAAAGTACTACGTGCTATCGATAATATAAAAAACACCCATGCACATCACTAAAACTGGCTCAACCACATGTGAATTTTGCACACATACTCATTTCCGTTTCGGTCATGCGATGTTTAGATGTCAGTTGGTCTCCTACGCTAGTATATATATGTCTATGGTTTAACTAGCCCGTTATGCTCGAGTGCTTGTATACTAAAAAAACGGTTAGGAAATATGAGGTTTTTGCCATTTAACTATGTAACCATAAAAAAGTTCCAATTTCGATTTTAAGATATGAGTGAGTTTAACTCTCATATACTAGACATTTGGCAAAATTAATATATGTTAAAACGCCATTAACCAAAAAAAGAAGAAGAAGAGCCCATAGAGATAGTGAAGCTTCAGGGGAGCAGGGCGGACGCGTTTCGCTGTTTCTATAGTGAGCTTATCAAAAGAGCGGAAATGAGATGGATCTTAGCGGAATACTGAAGGCGAAAATAAGTTAAGCAGTGGTGTTATACAGTGTACATTTGTTGTCACAATGCAGACGGGATATTAAAAAATAAATTTTTAATCGATAGGTATACGTTGTTCGCGTCAAACTTTATGACGGATCGTAATACAACGCTATAAGCATGCCTAGGCAGGTACACTCACATACCCCTCGTTCCACTGCGTCCCGCTACCACCTATACCTAAAACTGGTTACTGCGACGCGACTTGTGCCTACGTTCGGATCGCGACTTGTGCCTATGTTCGGATCCGCCATAAAGTTTGATTGTAACTGTATTTAATTAAAGACGGACTGTTCGCCAATCAATATCTACACAAAAAGAATGAATAATCTACCCACTTATTTTTCATTCCTAGATAGCATAGTAATTGGAATCAAGAAACAACTCGTATAACGAATTAATTCCATTAGTGTGAAGTACCGAATGTGAGACATTTCACATGCGCGGTCATTTAGTCTCAAATTATAAGGACATCCTGTAATATGGGAACTAAAACAACTGATACACAGTATATACTTAAATATTTCTTTATAATATATATATGTAGGTATTTATAGTTATTTTACACTCAGACTGGGAACAAGTAGACATGTTCATACACACAAATATTGTAGAAGCACGTCGATTTTTTATAGAAAGTACTTACCTACTCGAATGATAATGCGACTTCACAAACAAATCGACCGAATATAGATATAATTAGTAATTCGATATATAAATAATTTAGAAATGAAATTCCATTATACAGCCGACTCTATCAAACGACGCTGCCACTCGAAATTCTATTTTTGAGACGGTATCGCGCTAGGTAGCGCCGGCGCAGTGAACTATTTGCACGATAAATTAAACCTAATTGAAATTTTAAAATAAAATTTAGTTTATTTAGAAGAGTTAATAGCAAACATACATGCGTGTGCGATAAAAGTTTGTAATTTTGTTAAGAAATAAGCACAACTTAAATCGGTGTTTTCGTGCATCCAAAAACATCTCCATTCCATTCCACCAGCTCATTTATACCCAACTGCAGGGGCTTAGGCTTCCTCTCAGGGTGAGAGAGGTTGAAGCTTAATCCACCACGTTGCTCCAGTGCGGGTTGGTGAATTTTAACGACTATTATGTGTTGATGGCTCCTGAGACCGACGGCTTAACGTGCTCTCCGAGGCACGGACTCTGTGATAGTTATGTACTTAAGTCAGAAAAAAGTTAATTGATACACGCCCGGATTCGAATAACGGCCACACGGCCTTCTAAACTTCCAACAGGTTCGCTGCGCTCGGACTGTCACGACATCAAAAATATCTAGCCCGTGACAATATCCCGGGTGGGAATTGACCCCGTATCTTTGGGTCTGCAGGCGGCGCCTCGGACCACTCGAGCTGGTCGATCGATACCATATCCTTTAAATGGTATTTTTGTACACGCTTAGGTTGGCTTATAGTACGACTGACCAGTTGGCAGAGCAATTAGAGACCCTAACTGCGGAGCCGAGGGTGGCGGGTTCGATTCCCGCCCGGGACATATATTTGTGTGTATGAACATGTCTACTTGTTCCGTAGCTGGGTGTATAAGTATCTATATACGTATATATTATAAAAAGGAATATTTAAGTATGTTTAACAGTTGTGTAGTACCTCATAATACAAGCATAATACTTGCTTACTTTGGGACTAGATGGCGCTGTGTGGGATGTCCCAGATGTCATTATTATTATTGTGGTATCATGGGGAAGTGGCTGGTTGTTCCAGCGTAGTTGTGCTCTTGCTTAGATTACCTGTCAATTCGTTTTCTATACGTTATCACCATCGACTTTCCGGAGTGTTCCTAAACTGTTTGGTGTTTGTATTCGGAGACGCACGTGATCTAATGTGATCGGCAACGTAATTTATTGATGTGTTACATATTCGTAATATCGTAATTTTTCCTGATTATCACGTAATTTTATTTTCTGGAATTCAGGACCAAAATGTTTTGTGTAATTATATGCGTAAATAGAATTTTTAAATAACGTAGGTAATTTTGCGGCCTACGATAACTTAGTGGCAGGCGCTGGCTGTCGTTCCCTGTCTAATTCGAAGGCAATGCGACCACAGAATCCTGTTTAAAAATATGGGAACAGACACAGGAAGGACATACCCAATCCAGCTACGAGCTCCTTCCTTGTCCACGTTTGCACTACCACATGGTTGCGGTGCGGGGCGCGAGTTATGAGTGTACACGTAGGCACATGCAACGGCAGCTTATGACATCGATTTTATTCTCGTGCGTACAGAGGGCATGTCTGCAGCGCCGAGAGGTCCGGTGCGGAGGGTCGTCACTCGACAACCATTTCGGATAAGTATAGGTATAAGTTAATGATGATGAACATGTTATCAGGACATTTTGAAACAGCAGCATCCGTGGGACAGTCCATACCCCCGGCCTAGAAGAAGAAAATCATTTCCACTTCTAACCAAGAGTATACTCCAACAATAGAAGTGAAGTGAAGCGATGCGGGAAAAACAAATCAAACGAAACATGCAATGGCAATGCAAAAATAAGTGCAAAGTAATGTACAAAATAATAATAATAATAATACACGGGACTTTCCACACAGCGTCATCTAGTCCCAAAGTAAGCAAGTATTATGCTTGTGTTATGGGTTACTAGACAACTGATATACATACTTAAATATTCTTTTTATAATATATAATATAAATATTTTTTTTTTCGAAGACACCACACACATATAACAACCAAGACCCGGTACCAGTATCAATATTCATCATATTAATACTGACCCGACCTGGGATTCGAACCCGGGACCTCCAGCCTCGTAGGCAGGGTCGCTACCCACTAGGCTAATAAATAAGTGAAAAGGCTCATTGCGATGGCAATAGACAGACAGCTTTATCACTACCCGTCTTACTTCCGACATTCCGACAACGTTGCACACGCTGTCTTACAATATTACATGCAGAAAGTATCCAAAATGTCTGCCGTAGTAAAGACATTAGCAGACCTAGACCGGCATGTAGTATATAGGATGTTTACTATTGAACTCCAGATCGGAATTCGCTAATCGTCCACCGACGCGGATGAGGTTTTCATGTAGGATTGGCGTAAGTTTGATTAGAGCAGGGGGTCAATTTCTTCTTTTGAGCAAGAAGAAAAAGCTTCTTATCAAAATAGACGCGCTGTAAGTATCGAGAATAGCACGCTCCGCCACTTCCAAATGTTTAAATGTATACGAGTATCACGTGACAACTTGCGTGTGAACCTAATAATGTATACCACGATACGAAATAATCAAGACCACGAAGATACGCGTAATGCGAGAATTTATAAGAGTAGGGATGCGTCTGATTCCACTTCAGCTGTGTGGAAAGCGTCTTTCAGAAATGACGTCATTCCCGTCGTCCTCTGAAAAGGGTTTGAACTGCCAATTAGATCTGTCCCGAAAGTATCATAGGTGAACTGACTGCTTAACGTGCTCTCCAAGGCACAGAGTCAGTGATAGTTAATGTACTTTAGGTAGCAAAACTCATTGGTACACGCCCGGATTCCAACCATGGCCCTATGGGACACAAAACGGAGAAGCTTGGCTAATAAAAGCGCAGCGCACAGCTCGAGACAAGCGAGAGACACAGTTTTCACCGGTGCCACTTTTGATTTGGTGCAGACTATAACAGCGAGTTGCACCAAAAGAGATAACGTAAACGTTTAACGTATAAAGTAATAACTGACCGCTATACTTTGATTGGAACGATGATGACTTTCATGTCTGGTACAACCAAGTACGATGATAAAAGACATTATGGTCCTAATCAAAGTATATCTGTCAATTTTTACTTTATGCGATATACGTTGACGTAATCTCTTTTGGTGCAACTCGCTGTAAGTTGGTGTGGATCTTAGTATTGCTCGTACCAGCAATATTGACGTGCACTTAAATGGTAGCACCATGTGATTTCTCATTGACCACCACCAAACCAAGCAAGCCACCAAAGCCAAGAATAATAACTGCATTCTGGACTAAAAATGCAACTCGTGTTGCTATTTATGTTTTGTCGTTTGAATAATTATAATATCATATTATTTATCGTTTTTCAGCGTATTCACCTCGAACTTTAATACATTTTTCATTCGCTCGAACCAGTTATTAAAATAATTATTCCACTCCAAAGTGGGTGTGTTCAAAATGGCCGACTTGAAAGCGTAGACTGCTTCTTCACCAGACGGGAATCTTTGCCCACGAAGAGTTTTCTTAATTTTAGGAAATGTAAAGAAATCGTTAGGGCTTAGGTCAGGACTGTCAGGGGAGGGGTGGTCAAGAATATGTACGTTTTTCTGCTTCAAATAATCAATTGTTTTACCAGCGGTATGTGAGCTAGCGTTGTCATGGTGTAGGATGATGCGTCGCTTTGAGTTAGATTTCCGAACTTCGGCGATGACTTGTGGTAAATAAAGGGTGGTGTACCACTCTACATTAACCGTTTTACGATTTTCAAGCGCAATCGTTGCAACATAATTTAATCCCGACGATAATATGAAGATTTTAGGGTTGCGTTGGTGTCCGAAAGAAAGCATATTTTCCTTCTCTGTGTAGAGTTAGAACGTAGAGCATGTATTAAACGCAACTTTTATCAGTAATAGTACGACTTTGGGATGTGCTAGATTTCTTTGCCCTTATGTACGCTAAAATTCTAAATACTATATTGTCGCTTCGAACGTAGCCACCATCTTCTTCGAAGTGCTTCAAAAGCGAAGACTCATCTTGGAAGACCCAGGTTGTAGATTGCTGTTTGGAATAAAGATCGTAAGCATAAATCCAAGATTCGTCACCACTGATAATGTCGTAGACGTGATTTGACTCTCCTCGCTTGAACCTTTGAAAAATGTTCTTACACCATCTGACGCTGGCCGCTTTATGATCATCGGAAAGCAAATACGGGATTCATCGGTAACCTAGCTTTCTCACACCAAACTCTTTATGCAAGATCTTATGAATGGTTGTCCCTGAGATGCCTAATAACGCCTCTATCTCCCGATATGTCACATGACGATCTTCGTGTATCAGTTGTCTCACAGCAATGATGTTTTCTTCAGTGTAGCCGGATTTTGGACGTCCATCACGAGATTTCTCATTAAGACTAGTATTTCCACGCTGGAATTCTAAATGGCAGCGTTCGACAGTTAGCAGACATGGGGTTTCATCACTGAACACAGATCTCAACTTCTCGAAACACTGAAAATTATAGCACGAACGTTTTCCTTCGAGAGATTTATTTTCGTACGCGACCTGACAGATTCAAAACTATACTGTGACTAAATAGTTGCATCGATTCTAGTTCTTTCAATTGTTTTGAATTCTAAATTCAAATGAATTTGAACATTGAAGAATTTTAAATTCAAATTTGGCGGGAAATATTTAAACGAGAGAACTTAAAAAGCATGCCATGTAATTCTAATAAAAACTTGGACCAAACCGAAGCTATTTCTTCTGGTGAGCTATCGTCCCAACCGATACGTAATAACCAGGGAGATTGAATTAAAATTTTAGCGTAGGTACAATATAGTAAGGGCAAAGACACCTAGCACATCCCAAAGTCGTGCTATTACTGATAAAAGTTGCGTTTAGTACATACTCTACGTTCTAACTCTACAGAGAAGCAAAATATGCCTTCTGTCGGACACCAACGGAAACCAAAATCTTCATATTAAGTATCGTCGGGATTAAATTTAAAGTCACGATTCATGCGGTGACTTTGAAATGAAATTTATTAATTTTTTACCGTTAAAAAAAAGAAAGCTTTGGATGCAACACTAATAATAAGTTATTATTAAGTGCCGTATCTCTCACACTAGGACGCCCTGTGTTGTGAGAGATAGCACTTCTAGTGCTACTAAAATAATTTTTTTACAATGCACTTTAACTAATATACATCTGTGTGCTGTGTGTGGCGTATGTGGGCGGGGGCCTTTGTGTGTGTGATGGTATGGGCTCAGTCTAGTGTGTAGGGGTGTAAGATGAGGGTGTGAAAAGGGTGCATGTGCCTGCAAGATAGAAATAGAGAGAGATTTGAATGTGTGTAGAATATCCTTCGTTTGTGCGTAATCTAGGCTTAGCAAATAATCTGTTAATTTTGCTTTACAAATGCGTTTAGTGTCTATGTTATGTCTAATTATGTCTAAGGTTTTATTCAATTTCGTGTGGACCCAAGAATGAATAGGGGTGTACGATGAGGGTGTGAAAAGGGTGCATGTGCCTGCAAGATAGGAATAGAGAGAGATTTGAATGCTATTTGAATGTGTGTAGAATATCCTCCGTTTGTGCGTAATCTAGGCTTAGCAAATAATCTGTTAATTTTGCTTTACAAATGCGTTTAGTGCAGTTAATTATGTCTAGGGCTTTATTCAATTTCGTGTATGTATATGGACCCAAGAATGAATAGGCTCTTTGAGCAAACTCTGTACTGATTGCTGGTTTAGACCAGAATTTTAGGCGCTGACATCTTTTTGTTACCTGATTGGTGCTCAGTGACGTTTTGTGAAAGCGGAGAACAGTAGCTAGAATGAAGAGCTGTCTCACCCTTAACAATTGACATCCTTTGTAGAGAGAGTTGGATGCTTATAGGATTTTCTGAATGCAACTTTCAATATAGCACGTTGAGCACGATCAAGCCGGATTAGATGTGTGCTGCACGCTGCTCCTCAGGTTTCAATACAGTACGTAAGTATGGACTGACACAATCCAGTGTAGGTATACTAGTTTAATAGTTTTTACATCAGCCACAACTCTCAACTTTTTAAAAACTTCTTGGTATGCTTTCGTGAAGTTCGGGCGAATTACTGCAAAATTTAACTAGGTCGAAGCCTCCGGCCTTAAACGTGTAAATTATTGTCACAGTTCAATTGCTTCAGATGTTGACCGCACACTAGTACCTAGGTCATCCATATAATATGTCCCGAGCAGCAACCACTGCTGCAGCCAGGTACGGGGCAAGAAACGGACTGCACTTAAGCTCGAACACGAGTAAATTTGTATACTTAACATAATTTGTTGTTCATGCGGAAATTTATATAAAAGGCGTTGAAATTTGCGGTGTGCGGAATGCGTTTCAATCTTTAGGTACATTGTTTAATGTCTGCACAGATCGCAATTGGTTGTAATCGAATATTTAATAAAATTCATGACTGAAGGTTATGTATTTAGTAATGCTGCGTTAATAGGTGTTTAAGATCGGTAGAAAAACGACAAAGAGCGACTCGGGTGTGCACAATAAGGGTTCTGTACCAGCACGTCACCAACGAATAGGTGATAGAGCGAATTGAATTCTATTTAGGAATAGTTCAATATTTCATTTTGAATTTTTTTTATTCAGTAACCAAGGACCGAAAAAAATGTGGGTGATTCGAGCTAATAGCTATTATTATATATATAATATATAATAATAGCTATTATTATATATATAATATATATAAATAGCTATTAGCTATTGTATTATAGCGATAATATATATAACCCTGAAAAGTCAGTAATTTTTACTTAAGAAACCTAGGAGATTAGAGGAAACAATATTTAGGCACATCTTAAGATATGATGAAATCCTTCATCTTAGCCCTTTAACGATAACGAGTAACGATACCACATATTAAAAAAACTATTTATTACTAATTACTTCCATTACTTTCCATCAGCCCTTTTTATACCCCACTGGCTGAAGCCTCCTCTCGAGATGAGGGGGCTTGGAGCTTAAATCCACAATGCTACTCCAATGCGAGTTAGCGGATTGTAACGACCGCCGTCTATTGACAACCGGGATCGACTGCTTAACGTGCTCTCCGAGGCACGGAGTCAGTGATGTTTAACGTACTAAACTCAGAAAAACTAATTGGTACACGTCCGGATACGAACTACGGCCACATGGCCTTATAGATTTGAAACAGGTTCGCTTCGGCTTGGGCTATCACGACATTCCTACTAATTACCTATTTATTGCTAATTATAAAAGTTATTAACAGGAAGCATCGCAGAAGCATAAAATGGAGAAGAATACGTCGGATAGCTCGCTGCCACCAGCTCGTGCGCGCGGCCACTACTACTAGTCCAGTCAATGAAGGTTTTCACCTACGATGTCGTTGAATCTCTATCGATTTTCATGAAAATTGATGAGTAGGTGGGGGATACCTTAAGAAACAAAGTGACATAGTGTCAATTTGCACTTTTGCCCTGGGGGTGGATGCCACCCCTTCTCGTGGGTCAAAATTATTTTAATAAAAGTAACGACAAGAATCGATAGAGAAACAAATTTTAAGCAAAATTTGTTATATAAAGTTTTTGGAATAAATCAATACTTTCTGAGTTATTAAAGATCAAAGATTGTGATTTTTCGTGATAAAAATACATGTTTTAAAGCGGTTTTTCATAAATAACTCAAAAACTATGAATTTTTACAAAAAATCAACAGATCTCTTGCTTTCGAACGCACTTCTTACGACATTGGAATTGAACCTAACGTAATAAAGTAAACACACTTATTTTGGATAATATTTTTCGAAATAAATTTTTTTCGCAAAAAAAAAAATAACACAACTGTATCTGAATAAGTTTAAAACTTCCTAAACTTTTACGAAACTTTTACTAAACTTTTACTACTAGTCATAGCTTGCCATTCACAATTATTCTCACCTAAAATTTGAATGGAGGTAACATTAAAAATTTCGTTTTAGGTGGCGTTTTTATGAATTATTTTGGATTATTCGATATACTTCACGAAACTGACACGTACTTAAAGTGTATATATATTAAGACTGACAAGAACTAAAAACATTGAGCATATGTATCTCAGTTAAACAGTACCTAGATATTACCGTTGGCAATAAAACTTACTTATACGAATATTACTTAAAAATTAAATAAAACTAACCGACATGACATACGAGGAAGTTTTATATAACTTAAATTAACTACGAAGAATACACATTCAATAAAAATGAAAATAATAGAAATAAGTACAAAAATTTTACTCGCTAAAAAATCAAACTTGAACACAAAAGAATAAATTCTCTGAATGATTTTCTGAATAAGAGTCTAATTATGCGATATCGTGAAATACAATTTCAGGTTTCTGAAGTTTAAGCACCTCCAAGTTTTCAGGAAAAAAATCTGTGCCTTTCTTTACTTAGTTTAATTTAATTTTCAGATAATATTTGTTTAAGTCTATTTCTAGTCTAAGTCTACTGATTTCCTTAACTGAAATGCATATGCTAGGTGCTTTTAGTTCTTGTCAGTGTTATTTTGAATTCGTCATCGACAAGAAGCTATCGCAGAAAAACATTTTTTTCTTGGCGATTTAAAAATAAAGCACATTAGTGTAAGTTTCGTGAAATATATCGAAAAATCCAATAATTCTAAAAGGAAATAACGTGCAATTGGACGATGATTAAGATATGTCAATTGCATAACAATTAATAAATTAATTATACAAATACAAATACATGGTTCTTATGATTATAAATGCAAGAGTAAAACTCCCGAGTGCCAATTTTGTTTGGTTTATGAAATATTTATTTTTAAAATAATAGAATTCTTACTGTAAAAAAAAACTACAAATTCAGAAGATATTATACAATCATTAGACAAAAGATATGACACACCCCTACTGACCTCATCTAATATGAGTGACCAGTAAAACACTTTTCACGTTATATTAATAACGTAAATCTTAACCGGAGACCCGCGCCAACGGTTTCTCGACATCTACGCGCCGGTGACACACTAGTGTGCCTCCTGGCCACTTCGATGAAGTCGTTGAAGCTTTCGGGCTAACGACACGCGTCCTTATTCTGCTTCAGGCGGTTGTTTAGTGGGCGCAATTCACACATATCCCGCGCGCTCGTGCGCGGGAACTGTAGGATTTAATCTGCCTTTCCACCGCAAGAGTAAAACAAAAAAAAAAGATATAACAGCGCATCCACGGAAAGTTTTTGTGAGTCTCTAGTACCTACGTAAGAAAATGTAACCTCCAGAAAATGTAGGTTATTGATATTTTTTAAATTTGTATATTATTAATTTTCATCGGAATTCTGTTCTATGAGCGTCTGATTTTTATACTAATTGAAAACTCACACTGTACACTACTAGCACAAATAAAATTAAACATTTATCTCATGCGATACGGAAAATATCTTAAAATTAAATATCTTAATCCTTAAAGTTATTAGAAACGAAGTTATTTGAAAAAGATTCTAAGTGTCAGGATTAACAAAATCGAATTAAGTTTTTGCAAATTAAATTATGCGACTTAAGTTTTCAGTTTGAATCACACGGTTTGAACATAGAAAAATTGAAAAGTATTGTGTCGAATTGTGATTTGGACTGTACTGCTTCCATTCAAGTGACAGAGCAGAAGAGAAAGTTGCCAAAAAACGTATACGTAAACCTGCTAGTGGACACGCCGGTCGGACTTATCAGAATCCGAAAAAAATGATAATTTACTGACGAAATAGGTATTGGATTAGGAACAATGAGCGAGTATGTGAACCAACAGGTTTTAAATTTTTGCATGCTTGGTGCTTCCTACACTCAAATCTATACTAATATAATATTATAAATATTATAAAGCTGAAGAGTTTGTTTGTTTGTTTAAACGCGCAAATCTCAGAAACTACTGGTTCAAATTAAAAAATTATTGTTGTGTTGGATAGTCCATTTATCGAGGAAGGCTATAGGCTATACTACATCACGCTACGACCAATAGGAGTGGAGCATCAATGAAAAATGTTGCAAAAACGGGAAAAAATATTCCTTTTGAGAGCTTCCGTCGCGCGCGCTGCGGAAATGGTTGATGTTAAGCAAAAATCATGTATTACGGAATTGTTCCCCTTTAAAAGTTCTAACCAAAAATCCGTGATAGCATATGTGTATCTTTTAAGGTTAACTTACTATAACCTTTTTTATGACAATCAAATTTGTTCTAACATAATGTACTATTTGCGAAGATGTTTTTTAAATGTGATATTAATCCTTATCAAATTAAATACGTTATTTGTCTCAAGCATTTCATGCATATTATAATTGTCCTTTACACCATACAATTTAAATTAATATCTTAGCAGTTTTTATCGAAATATGAAAACTATAGCGGGAGAAAATAAATTCGCTGTCTGCCTCTGTTCGTTAACTTTTTACCTCCAAACCACGCAATATACTTTGATACGGTTTTCAGTAATATCTTATTTTCTTATTATCTTATAATCTATTAATCTATATAATATAAATACTTATTATAAAGCTGAAGAGTTTGTTTGAATGCGCTAATCTCTGAAACTACCAGTCGGATTTGAAAAATTCTTTTTGCCTTTGATAGCCTGAATCTAGCGGAGGGTTATAGGCTATATATATGAAAACACTTAAATGATTAATGAAAATTAGGCTTAAACGATTTTGATGAAACTTTACACATATGGAAAGGATGTATTCAAAAGTGACATACAGAACTTTTTGTATGTCTGTCCGTACGTCCATCTGTCTAAACCGATTTTAATGAAACATCACAAGTATGAAAAGGAGGTCGTCAAAACTAACAAATGTTACTTTTTGTCCGTCTGTCTGTCTGTACGTGTATCTGTATATTTGAGCTAATCTCCAAAACGGCTAAACAGATTTTAAGGAAACTTTGCAGATGGGAAAGAAGGTTGTCAAGAGATTTCACATTAGCTACTTTTTGTCCGTCTGTTTGTCTGTACGTCTATGTGTCTATTCAATTCAATTTTATCTATTCGAGCTAATTTCCAATACGGCTGAACAGATTTTAATGAAACTTTGCAGACGTGAAAGAAGGTTGTCAAGAGTGTCATAAGCTACTTTTTGTGTTTGTCTGGTTTGTCTGCCTATCTGTCTGTCGTTTGTCCACACTGATCTATCAACGAACAGCCAAAACTACTAAGTCTAGGAAGCTTAAATTTGGAACATAGGTTTGTTTTATAACGTGAGCATTAAGTTAGGAAAGGCTTTTTTAGAAATTCCAAACTTAAGGATGGGAATGGAGAGACTTAAATAATGACGTGTTTCAGGGTTTTTAGATTTTCACATTTTAAGGATGGGAAACGAGCGATGACAAATTGTATCGTTTTTTTTAAAGGGTGGAAGGGGAATGAAGATTTTGAATGGGTGTAAGCAAAATTCGTTCCATCAAAAAGTACGTATAAACCATCTCAAACGTTAATAGTACCTATAACAGGAATTTGTAGTCTACGCAAGTGAAGCTGCGGGCGGTCGCTAGTTATTAATAAGATTTTAATATAATAAAATTTAATATTTTATTATATAACATGACTTGTCGTTATAGAGATGTCCATTTTATTTTCTTTGACATCAATAAATTTAAACATAATTTTATTTTGACAAAAGATAGGATGTACCTAACAACATATTTTCTAAGACAGTTGGCTAATTTGTTAATTGTTGGCTAATACAGCAGAATCTAGTTGTAAGACTGACCGCAGCGTGTGTGAATCTGCGACTTCTGCTAAAACGCAGCGTTCTTCTTATTCAAACTGGCTGCCCCGACAGAGAGGGAACCTAATATATTTAAATTAGTTCACCAAAACATACAAGGTTTGCTCAGCAAAATTTAACTAGTGGAATTGTTTTTATTTGAACTTGATAAAGATGTCCTATGCATTACTGAACATTGGTAATCATTGTGATAAAATGTTATTTAACATCAACAATTACCAGCTCGCAAGCTGTTTCAACAGAAACGCTACAATCCGTGGTGGATCTTTGATTCTGTTGAAGAATGGATATAAATACAAGGAACGTTGAGATGTAAAGTGAAAAGAACAGTGCGCTTTCTGTAGAGAGAAATACTGAACTTTCGTGTAATGAATTAGATGTATATATTATATTGTGTGTGTACAGGCCTCCTAATTCTGACTTTTCTGTTTTTGAGGAAGTGATGGAGGATGCTCTGAGCATACTTTGTAATTCAAAGAAAAGTATTTTGGTAAGCGGTGATTTTAACATTGACTTACTTATAAATTCACCCTTGCGCAATGAAATATTATTACTTTTTAAACATTTAAATTAATAAATGTGTTTTTTGAACCTACAAGAGTCTCAGCATCCTCGGCCACCTGTATTGATAACATATTTTGTAATTGTGATTGGCTCGAAAGGAAGTGATAAATCATTTACGATCACTGTGGTCAAATAGTCACATTAAAAAAGAAATCACTCGATAAACCTTTGAATACTAGGTATAGATCATTGTCTACTATGAAATTAAATAAATTTGCTGTTAAAGTAGAAAAAAGCATTTTAAATTATAATTTGTTACAAAAGAATGCGAACAATTTATATGAAAGTTGATTGAAAATTGTTTCCAGGGAGTTTGAAAACAGTTTGAATCTGAAGGATGTTAAAAATTGTAACAAACTGAGATTTTGTGAATGATCTACTCCGGGCATTCGAAAAAGTAGAGAAAGGCACAAAGATAAAAATTTAAACACTAATCAATCATTTGTTAAATATATATAGAATCTTATTCAAAAATATTCAAAAAGGTTTGTAAAACAGCTAAATCGATTTATATCAGAAATAAAATAGAGAAATCAGAAAACAAATCATACGTACTGAAACAGGCAAAATAATGCTTCGCGACAATGAATATGCCTTGCGGGTGGATAACAGAACTGTTACTTCAGCTATCGACATCGCGCGTCGCTCGCGAATTTGATTCTTTTTACGAAAATATGAGCATTAAAATCACGGAACATTTGGGTTCATCTCCTGGCCGTGCTGTAACTTTGTTAAAGGAAAACGTACCGACTCAAAGGACGGATTTCAGGTGTAAAAAGTAAATCCTCACAATATTATTAAAACTTTTAAATCTTTAAAAATGAAGAAGACTGAGAATTTATGGGGGCTGTCGGTGAAAGTGATAGGTTCTGTTGTTCACATTATAGCACCGTATTTGTCGAATATATCTGATGAATGTATTAAAGTGGACATATTTCGTCCGTCCGTCAGAATAATATCTTTGTTTAAATTTGGTGATAAAAAGAATCCCACTAATTATAGACCAATAGCAGTATTGCCCACTTTAAGTAAGATTTTCGAAAAAATCATGCTCATCATCATGCAAAACATAAGCTATATTTATTGCTAGAAAAGATTAGGGATCCTTACTAAAACTTTAGTAACGTAACCCAAGGCATTATCAAAAAAATGCCATAAAACATCTTTCGTCGCATGCGCTGCGGAAACTATTGATGATAGAAGAAAAGTATGTTCTACAATATTAAAGAACTACAATAACTCAATATAACCAATTAATTAAAGAACTATAATAACTCAATAACTACAAAAAACTTCGCGAAAAAGGACTATTTAGTGAGTATAGAGGGGTGGTTGATATTGAAGAGGTGGGGAAAGGAAGGACAGGGGAGTAGAAGTGGCTGGAAGGGAGGAGGGGTGGTGGCGGGATTGGGAGGGGGAACATTTCTGTAGTCCATCCGGGCGGAACCGGGTATGATCACTAGTAAAAATATAAATAAACTACCACATAGGTAATTAGTGAATAAAAACTGAAATACATCAATTAAATGGCTGAATCTATTTTTTAACATTATTGCATTTTTATTTATCAGGATCAAATGATTTGTGTCAAAAGGCTTACAAAAGGGTTCCCGTTGATTTTCTTCGGTATGGAACCCTAAAAATACATTCGCGTAGAAAAAACAAATTGAAAGAAAATATGATTTAATATATAAGGAAAAGAATATCCTCTCAAAATAAGTAAATAACATTGTTTATACAAAATATTTTTTGTTGGTCTGAAGAAATACTTATTTTGAGAGAATATCTTTTCGTAAGAAATGAAATCATATTATCTTGATTTACGAAATATTTTTACTGTGAGGACAGCGCCGTTAGGTCCAAGCATGCTGTATCTACTACTTAAAGCAAGGTTTCTCTAAAATGCAAGTTTTTAAATCAGTTTTTCAGCAACTGCACTCTATACAAAAATTCTCAAAAAGAATTATTCTGCAGTTCGCTGAAAACGCGATTAATAACTTTATGAAATAGAATTATTTCTTCAATCACATGACCAGGTGGCCAGCGAGGGTTCAAAATCAGTTTTATATATATTATACAACTAGTTTTCCGCCCGCGGGCTTCGCTCGCGTGGACTACACAGTTGTACCTGGACAGGTACAGGAACGCGACGCTCCAGAACATTGTAACACTTTTTAGAACATTCTGAAACTTAACTACCTAAGAAATCTCTATACCTCATTTCTTACAAATCCATTTAGCCATTTTAGCATGAAAAATAGCTATCCCACAAATCGGTCCCAAAATCAGCCAGACGTTTTGTAGATTAACCGGAACAGACAGACCGACTAACAGGCACCACGGGTTTATATATGTAAATAAAAAAAAATGTTTTTCACCCTTGACAACGCTCTCTTCATGTTCGCAAAATTTCAGTAAATCAGATCAGCCGTTTCAACGATTAGCCCTAACAAACAGCCAGACAAACACACAGACAAAAATCAACGTATGTCACTCTTGATTACCTCCTTTTTATGTTTGCGCAGATTCATAGAAATAGTAGTTTAGTCATTTTGGAGATTAGCCGGAACAAAAAGACAGACAGATAACCACACGGGCAAAAAGGTATATATATAACTTTTGACAACCTATTTTAATGTCTGCATAGTTTCATTAAAATTTTTAAAAGTTTAGCTGAAACATACATAAAGACAGACAAACAAAAAGTAGCGTATTTCACTCCTCACACTCTCTATTCACGTCTGCGAAACTTCATTAAAATTGGTTTAAATGTTTTAGAGTTTAGCTCGAACGGACAGAGAGACGGTTAGACAGATAAACAAAAAGTATTGTATGTCACTCCTGACAATCTTTTAATCACATCTTTAAAAGTTTCATTGAGATCAGTTCAGCCTTTTCGGAGTTCAGTTCAAACAAAAAGACGGACGGACAGACAGACAAATAAACAAAAAGTGTTGTATCTCACTCCTGATAATCTTTTTATTGAAGTTAGTTCAGGCGTTTAGAATATTAATTCGAACAGACAGACAGACGGACAGAGAGACAAACAAAAAGAAGCCTGCGTCACCTCTGGTAATGTTCTCTGTACGTCTGCAAAGTTTCATTGAAATCGGTTCAGCCGTTTCGGAGATTAACCGGAACAGACAGACAGATAGACAAAAAATTTGTTGGCAGTTATAGGGACTGCCGATAAAAATGAAAACTTAGAACTCATCAAAACATCAAGTTTGAGTACCAAAACGATAGGTCTGGGATTGATGGTTTCGAAAATATAAGCTTTTAAAAATTTGGTCACGTGGTCACATAGATCTCGTCAAAACATCAAGTTTGAGTACCAACACGATAGGTCTGCGATTGATGGTTCCAAAAATATAAGCTTTTAAAAATTTGGTCGTGTGGTCACATAGATATCGCCAAAACATCAAGTTTGAGTACCAACACGATAGGTCTGCGATTGATAGTTTGAAAATATAAGCTTTTACAAATTTGGTCACGTAGTCTCATAGGTCTCGTTTCGAAAATATAACAGCTTATGTCACCATTGATAATGCCCTTTGCCCGTCTGCCAAGTTTCATTGAAATCGGTTTAGCCGTTTCAGAGATCAGCTCGAACAGACAGACAGACGGTCAGCCAGACAAACAAAAAGCAGTCTATGTCACACTTGATAATACCCTTTGCACGTCTGCCAAGTTTCATTGAAATCGGTTAAACCTTTTCTGAGATCAGCGCAAACAGACAGACAGATGGACAGACAGACAAACAAAAAGTAGACTATGTCACCCGCGGTAATGCCCTCTACACGTCTGCAAAGTTTCATTGAAATCGGTTCAGCCGTTTCGGAGATTAGCCGGAACAGACAGACAGACAGACAGACACTTCAATTTTATTAATATAGATACATAATGCAAATAAAGAATTATTAACCTTTGAGAGTTTGAACCTGGGAATTGATAACGTATGCTTATGCCTTGTATTTAAGTTGTGGCCATCACCCACCCTAGAGAAAGCATTTAAGTTCAATTATATTTTCATAAATGTACTGACAAGGGACTGTCAAAATATTACTTTCTCTAAAGTGAGGCTTTACACTATCTCTAGATTTTAATTTATATATAGCTCGATTTGCTCTTTTCTGCAGAACAAATACTGATTGAATCAGCGGTTAGTCCTCTTAAAATAACAGATATATAGAATTCTATAAAGAAATTAATGGATAATGATTTAAATATAAAATATTATTTCAATATTACAAGCATCACAATATATTACATTCGTTCGAGCATCAAATTCCAAGTTGCTAATACCTTATATTCAGAGTGTCGTGATAGCCCAGAGCGCAACGAACCTGTCTCAAATTTATAAGGCCCCATAGGGCCATGGTTCGAATCCGGACGTGTACCAATGAGTTTTTTCTGACTTAAGTACACAATATCACTGACACCGTGCTTCGGAGGGCACGTTAAGCAGTCGGTCCCGGACGCTGTCAATAGATGGCGGTCGTTACAGTTCCCAACCCGCAGTGGAGCAGCGTGGTGGACTTAAGCTCCAAGCCCTCCTCACCCTGGGGGAGGCCTAAGCCCCTGCAATGGGATAAAAATGTACTGATGATGATGATGATGAATACCTTATATAACTTTCTACTCGAACTAAAAGCATTTATATGTCGTTATATTAGGTCTTAACTTAGTTGCCGTTCTTCAGTACTATTAGCCATTGCAAACAAATAAAATTTTGATTGACTGTGAATTCTAAATTCTAAATAATTTTGTTTTAAAAAATAATATTCTTTTTACAAAGTTAGTCTTTTGTTTATTGATTAGCATTGCATTTTCATTACATTTGAACATTTTTCGTCATAATGGACACTTTAAAAATTAGTATAATAATTATGGAATATGAGTTCCGTCGTGACACTAATGCGGCACAAACGGCACGTAACATCAACAACGTTTACGGAGAGAACTTACTTATGACTTGAATAACGAACCTCATGGTCGTCCAGACACTTTGGTCAACAATGATAAAAGCTGATGATACTCAAACTACAGCTGAACTTGCAGCAGCTTTTGATGTTAACATCAAAACAATATTGGACCATTTGCGACAAATTGGCAAAGTAAGAAAGCTCGATGTATGGGTACCCCACGTTCTTAACGATCGCCAGCGTAACGTACGCGTCGAGACTTGCTTCGCGTTGCTCAACAGGCACAGAAATAAAGGAATTTTGAACAAGATTGTTACCTGTGATGAAAAATGGATTCTGTTCGACAATCGAAAGCTCTCAGCACATTGGTTAAATCGTGGCTCAGCATCAAAGCAATGTGTTAAACGAAAAATAACCCCTAAAAAGATTATGGTCACTCTTTGGTGGTCTAGTGCCGGTGTGATTCATCACAGCTTTTTACAAAATGGCATGAGCATTACAGCAGATGTGTACTGTGAAGAACTGAAAATAATGATGGGGAAGCTCGCAAGTGACCAGCTTTGGTCGATCGGTCGTCCCCGCTGTTCCTTCACGACAACGCGCGATCCAATACTGCACAAGAAACAGTCTCCAAGCTGCTAGAGTTGGGGTTGGAAGTTCTCCCTCATCCGCCATACTCACCAGACTTTGCACCTACCGACTACAACTTTTTTCAAAATTTAGATATATTATTAACGGGAAAAAAATTAAATTCCCGAGAGACAGTACAAAATGCCTTTGAAGAGTTTGTTGCCTCCCGTCCAGTTGATTTTTACAAAAAGGGTATCAATAAACTGCCACTGCGTTGGCAAAGATGCATCGATTACACGGGTGATTACATTGAATAACAGAAATATTAAAAAAATGAGTACTTTAACTTATTTCATACAAAACGGCAACTTCATAGGTTAAGACCTAATATTTCATTTCGGTTTGTGTTGTTGTGGTATTGATTGACATTCGTTTAGCGGCTGGGTCGTCTGCCGAGAACAATATTTATGCATTTATTACATGCTATATCTTACAAGCTAGTTTCATTTTATAATGTTCTACGGAGAGGTACCGTTCGGTTGCAGAGCAGTTTCTACCTCTCCCTGGGTTTTACCCCGCTGCTGCTCCGTTTTGCTGGTGGCTAGCATGGGGTTAAAGTCACCATGACGGGTATATAGTTCCAGGGGATCCTCCAGATATAGATGTAGAGCATATCGCAGTGAAGATCGTAGATACATATATGCCAAGGTTCCTGCTGAAGCATTTCCCAAAGATCGTGCGTAGGTAGCGATAGCGGAAAGTGGCCTGCGGGTTTAAGTGCAAGTCGGTATTGCCTCTCCAACTTGATGATGTTGGTTTTACTCACTCTTGCTAGAAGATGCACTATTCCATAATCTAATACTGGGAGAAGACAGGTTTGTATGAGTTTAGTTTCGTGTTAAGTACCAGTACCATACCATACCTTTGAGTACCATCGCATGATATACCCTAACATTCCTTGGACTCGCTTCAATTTGACGACTGCTTAGCCTAGTGGGCAGCGAACCTGCCTACGAAGCTGGAGGTCCCGGGTTCGAATCCCGGGTCGGGTCAGTATTTATATGATGAATATTAATACTGGCACCGGGTCTTGGTTGTTATATGTGTATGGTGTTTTCGCTTGGTACCCAAAATACAAGCTAATGCTTAGTTTGGGACCTAGGCGTTGTTGTGATTGTATGTGTGTTATTATTATAAAAAAAAAATTTGGTGTGTATTTTGTGTGTTTATTCATTGTTAACCGTTTGTCAAGCCAAACACACAGGGACTTTATTTCGGTCTTGTATTGGATTTCTTCGTCAAATCTGATAACGGTCGGAAAATATTTTCTCTTTGTCGAGAACATAGTGCATTCAGTTTTATTTATTTGTTTATTATGGGAAATCCACAATAATTTATCCTTATTACATTTAAGTCCCCATTTGTCGTAATAGTTAAATATTTTAGTCAGTGCCGTTTGGTCCCTCTGTCGAGTTCACGAGCTGTGTTTACGAAGCAGAGGTCACCAGCGTACTGCGACAGTACGATACCCGCTATTTCATTACATTTCGGTATATCATAAACATACAAGTTGAATATTAAAGGTCCATAGATGGAGCCGTGCGGCACGCCCTCTACTGTTCAAAACGCAGCATTCCATTTAGCGGGGTTGTGAGACGCGTTTGCGTGGGGAAGCGTCCCTAAAATTTCATACTTACACATGAAAAGTTACACCACTCAACGTAGTTTTTTTGTCATTGAAAATGACTATCGCTTCAAAGTGCTATACAAAAGATTAGAGGGCGTCGGTAGCTACAGTTTGAGATGAAAATTTTGGAAATCGGTTGGAAATCGAACAAGAAATTTGACATCACATGTTAGATTTTATGGACGATCGGGAACTTGTTAAGATTACGGTCAGCGCCTTTCGGCCTGTATTCGTTCGAATGCTTCATTATCGAGTTCAACACGTTTAAGGATATCAGAGGCTGTAGTTCAAATCGTGGCAATGCCATGATTTCGTAAAAATAAAATAAAATAATCTGTGAAAATCGGATTTGAGTAGGTTTATTTTCAATGAAACCGATGGTTGCGGGGACTGCAAGATCTGTGGATTTTCGGATATGTTTTTACAACATTTTACTATTACTGGCGCGGTGTATGCACGGTCGACCTGTCGATAGATCTGGAGGTCTACACCTACTCGGGTAAAAGCAGTGAGTACCATTTGATACCGATGTCGTAGAGTGTGACACGGGGGAGTCACCATAATTGACTCATAGTTCAACACTTGTTTTACCTATGGGTAAAATACGTATATTTGCTTTTATCTTACGTGGTACGGGTAAGTAACATCATTAAAAAAAAAACTAACAACTAAAACCCGACTACGACATAATACACCCACTAAAAGATAAAGACTTCGATATTAATTTTCGTGGAACATCAAATTATTAAAATACGTATTTTGTATAGTTGTGTTGTTTGGAAAATATATTTAGATACGAATCACATACTGATTGCATTTGAATATTTTTCGATTTTATCTACGCGTAGGTAGGAGAAACGATTTGCTACATTACAGTAATTTTTTACAGTTCATCTACTATTACGTATTATATTTAAACACTACAGTTTTGTTATGACGAAACGGGGTCTTAACCTAATACTTCCTTAATATCGTATATATCGCCATGTCACAAAATTTTGAGGTACCTAGGGGATAATATCCTTAGGCGACAACAATACAATTACCCCAAAAATTTACGAGATGGCGCCACGAGTATATTAAATAATTAGGTCAAAAAATTAGTTGTTGTATAAAATTACGTTTTTTAAGAAATACTAAGAATTACTCATATTATAGTATGAAATGTAATTGAACTGTATATCGTACAGATTACGGACGGAGACATAAAAATAGCAGAAAAAGTATGTGTTTCAATGACGTAGACGTGGAGGGTACAATATGTTTGTGATATCAGTAAGTAAAATTCGATTTAAAGATTAGCAATTAATTTTAAGACGGAGCAAAGCCATACTGCCTGTCCGTATTTAAAATATTTTGTGTACGAAAGTACATTGTTAGACCAATCGATGGCAATAATATTAATGAAATATATATCTAGACAGGTCATTGAAGAACTCAAATCATTAGGTCGGCATCCGACATTAGCCGTCCTGTTCACTCTCATCATGGTTCGTCCTGGGTTTGAGCAAGCGCGAGTCGGTCAAGAGACCTAACTTCTCTTTCAGTTTGGTATCCTTTGATAGAGATTTACTTTTCTCATTTTCACTTTGATGTAGAAATTTGATTTTTTAAATATTAAGTCAAAAATACTCATAACAACACTCACGAAAACAATTACATAAAACAGCTATTTCTTAGGCTAGTTCTGGTCCATGAAAAGTGTCTGAGACTTCATGATACTAGTTCAGAATAATATTCTACAAAATATATGTAAATATCAGCCATTAAAATTTAAGTCACACAACTCTAATTTTTAGTTACCTTTCTCACCTGGTACCTGCCCAGGTGTCACAAGGCAAGCTCCACAAACACACAGGTATTTTAAGTACATGAGACACTACTAAGAACCTAAGGTTTCATCCATTACAAAATCCCTCTTGTCTGATCGCCCTGGGATCTTACTCTATTTTGAACGTGTTCGGCTTCAAAGTAAATTTTATTTTAAATGGAGAAAAAATGTTATTTCTAATTATTTACTTAATAAAAACACAGAAAAATATCGATACTATTCATCGTCCTTAGTCCAGTTATAGGACCACGGGTACATAGTGGTATACCGTGGCACTACCAGTAGGTCAAATCGGTTTGAAGATAAAACTGGCCTCTCGTGCCGGGTTCAGTCGGGTAGCCCATGTAACTGAAATCAAAGAATATATTTATTAATGTTGTGTCATGAGGTATTCTAGGTTCACTACACAACAACAGTTAAGAGCGAGTCTGGCGTTTGTAATGAAGATTCCGTACCAGCACAGCCCATAGACGCAGCCTACAGTGAGCCCTTGGTGATACTATATATGGCGGTCTGCGCGACCTAACTAACTTATATATATTGTCCATATGGTACACATGTCTGTATACCTTGCATTGGAGCTATCCACGCAACGTACTCACTTCGAACGGGAATCGAACCCATCCTTCTTGCTTAAACATTTCTTCTATTTCCCACATACTTAGGTATATAGCAGCCCTGCTCAGAACCGAAATTCGAACTCGTTTTGCACTCTACGTAGCTATTATCGATTTATGCAACCTTACGATAGGAATATGCAGACACTCATGCATGTATGCACGCCTCGCAAACACACATGCCCGCACATACATACACATACACACTCATACAAACACACGCGAACAAACACATGCACTCACACCCACGCATACACCCAGATTCATCTCCTCACTCATTTACATACTTTGGAGCTGCAGCTACTCTTGTCCACTTGTGGTATACAGGAGAACCTTTGAATTGTAATTTAATATCTATTTATTGTCCACTTATTGTCTAGCCGCATCTTTACTGTGCCATTTGTCAATTTGATTTTTAACTCCCACAGGACAGGCCTAGCCTAGTGTGGGGGTCATTGGTAAAATTATATTGTATAAGCATGATGGTTAAATAAATAAATTTCATTTTATTTCATTTCGTATGAATGTATATATTTCGATAACTGGACATATCGTTTCTAGTTTAAGTTTCTTTATATTTTTCCTGCTATTTTCCAATTAACCAATTATGAACACAACATCACAAACAAACAGCCGAATTAAATGGGCTTGGACCAAAATTTTAAGTTGCTCTAATGGATATTAATTTCAAAAGGAATAAAGTTTTTTTTTTAACGAATTTACCAAATATTCAAGACAAGAAGTAAATGTTAAATGTTTGGATTAGTCATTATATCAAATAAAAATATTATACTTAATCGCGTTTGGTCTTAGATAAAGCGAACAATAAGCATCTGTCCAGATGATGTCACAGGAATACATTAATAGACAAATTTTAGAAATAAAATTACTAAGAAACTTCGACTTAACATTTCTAACTACATCGTTTTGTGGTTAGAATATAATTGGTTTCCTCTTAAGAGTTTCCTTCTTTGAAAGTATCCCAGCTCTCGCAGCGCACTGCCGGAAAGGCTTTGGGATTCTCAATGGACTCGCTACATCCAGGCGCGCAAGTGGCTACAAGTTTGCGCTAGGCAGTTGGGTTGCTGAGCACCACTGTTGGGGAAGAAGTCCACGTGACCTGGTTACGTTTTAAATTATTATCAAACACGATCTAGTATTTTTATAAACTTATCCTTTGTAAGCAAACAAGGATAAAGTCACACATTAGGCTATGCATGCAGACTTTTTTCTATACAGTCGAACTGTGCAGGTAAACATATGAAAATCACTAATTTCCATTGATTACGCCATGGTTGTAAGGAAAGGTTACGTGTGTGTAGGTACTCTATGAAATTTGACTCTATGACTCTATGAATTTTATTTTAATACTAGCTGCTGCCCACTGCTTCGCCTGAGCAAACTACAGGATTTACACTATTTAGTTCTTAGTGCCCACCATGTCCTGAAAAGTCATTTAAAAAAAATTCCCTCTCTGATCCTCAAGGAATACAGCGTGATATATTATATTTTAGATTAGACCCTAGGTTACGAGTAATAGATTATAAAAATTTCAAACAGAACAGAAAACAGGCTCAGTAGTTTATGAGGTTATAGTGGTTACACAAACAAACAACAGACAGACAAAATAAATTGTACCTTAGTTTAAACCCCGAGCTATGACTAATAAGTTACAAAAAGCTCCACAGAAATTGGTTAAGTACTTTCTGAGATTATCGGGCAAACAGACAAAAATTCACAAAAAATATTATTATGAGTTCAGTATCGTCTACGTAACCAATATCAATTATTAATTTGCAAAAATACCTTATGTACCTACATGATTAACTTCGTTAGGATTTTAGCATATGTATAGATTTTGATCTTGAGGTTGGTTTGGGGCAACTAATTTGAACTATTTCAGCAAAAAAAATATTGGCTACAAACGTACCTACGGGCTCATTATCCCAGACGTGGAAACTTGTAGAAATATGACAGGATCTGCTATTATTTTAAAATCGGTGAGAATTTGCCTCAATGTTTAAATGAAAACTGAAGTATTCAACCTGTCTTTATATTCTGCCAACCCTAACGTATACGAAGCCGTAACTTAATTAAGACTGTGGCTTTGTTTCTGAAAATCATGAGCTGTAATAGAGATCTATGTTGGCAATCTCCGCATATAATTCGTAATGAATCAAAAACATATCATGTGGACAAGTTTTTGATTCATATCAGTAGGCAAAGCACGTATTATGCCGCAGAACGAATCAGAAGTAGAAAGTAGTCTTTCAGGGTTAGAAAGGTTCTCAAATAGAGACCACATGTCGGCAAAGAGAATGAATGTTGGGTGCCTACTAGCCAAATGGATCGACAGCCTGATAAGATGGCGGACGTATCCAGTCCAGTGGACGCAGATATTTAAACTAGCTCACCAGCTCTAGTACGGTGGCTGGAGATAGTTAAAGCCAGATAATGGCTCTATAAAAGATGATAAATCCATTTATGCATATATCTGGAGGGTTTTGTAAATACAATAGAGGTACACTATCTGTAGGAAAAATGCAAAAGTACACAACAGCTATAAATAAGAATTAGAATCTCTTAACTCTTTTGTAAAACTATTTACACTTATTGACAAAGGTTTCCAAAGTTGTGCCCGAATGGGCTTAGTTAGCTGCTGTAGGTAGAGCTATCGTACGGTTTTTAGTTGTCTCTATAGCGTATGTGCAGCCATTTTACAGCTTTTAGATGTTCTAGATTTAGTGTGGAAGTTAGATAAAGATTATGTGCAGTGGTGTACTTTAGGAGGGGCCTATCTTCAATGGTGAAAAAAAAGACTAAAATCTATTTATGAAGAAAAACTGTGTAGGACGCTTTGAGACTTGTATGCTGCGGACTATTTGTTTTTTGTTTCGTTTTGTTTCATTTATACTTAAGTACGTGATTATGATTGTACTATATGTACTTCACATACCAACTGAATCAGTTAGGCCGAAGACGCCGCTGTTTGTGTACATCACGTCTACGAATTCAGCGTCAGTCGATTTTAAGCGTAGGTCGGTGCCCACATCGGTGAAACAGGGTCCCGCGGGATCCAAACTGGAGATGAGGCTAACCTACACGAAAGGAGACCCTTCAGTCGTAGGAGTAGGGTGTGCAAATTCCCTTAACTAAGCAGAAGACCTTATAGGTCATAATCCGGGAACCTGTGACAAACAGTGGTCACAATGAGGTCGGTATATCAGAGCGAATGGAGGAGTTAGAACTTTTGAAATAATTTAAACGCCATAGAATGTCAACAGCGTCAACAAAGTATTTGAACGATCTTAATGCTTTGTGGTTTTCACATTTGAATAACTGCCTATAGAACTATTTGATTCCCGCCAAACAAGACCAGAAAATCTAGGAAATAATGTGTCAGCACTTTTAGCACTCAGGTATTTGGACAAAAGTCTAGATAATACGGAACGTGCCACTTTTCACTTTCCGCTAGTCACGCCGGGTATTGTAATACAAACAATCAAACAAAGATTACGACCGACTAACACATTGGACAAATTTAATATTAGAAGTAAAATCGTAGTAGTAATACTTCCGATTATACATGATATGCTAACAAAAATAATTAGTGAAATCTTTGAGGGGGGTCCCCACTTTTGAAATATAAGAGAATATGCCCTGTGTATAAGGGAAAGAGAGATGAAGCTTATGCCAACAAGTATAGACCTATAACCATCGTGCCCACTATCTCCAAAATACCCGAGAGCATAACGTCTACAGCGTTGATACAATATTTCGAAAACAATAACCTATTTTCAGCTCATCAATTCGCTTATAGAAAATGCCGATCAACAAGTGACGCTACTGGTGATATTACAAATGAAATTCTATCCAATATTGACCAAAAATATAAAAGTGCAGCAATATTTTGTGATTTGTGCAAAGGTTTCGATGTAATAGACCACAATCTGCTGCTATTAAAGATCAAAAGGTAGGTACGGCGGCGTGCGAAATAAAGAACTTAAAACACTTAAATCATTTCTTTGAAATAGAAAGCAAACAGTCGAAATGTCGATAAGGAATAAAACTTATACATCAGATGAGGCTGACGTGACTTGTGGCATTCCACAAGGCTCGGGACTGGGAAATACACTTTTCCTTATCTTCGTGAATGATTTACCTCATAATATAGCGGAAGGCCTAGTTGTCCAATTTGCTGACGACACCACTATCGTGCTGAAGGGTAAAACTTATGAGGAGCTAAATACCAAAATTAACATTATTCATAAAAATCTAAATGATTGGTTTTCGGCTAATGCTATGGTATTGAATTCCGCAAAATCACAGATAGTTTTGTTTTCTGGCAATCCATAATCGCCCGATCCTAACTTTGCCCATATCTGAAAGTGCAACCTGTAAGTCATTAGGTTTTGTAATTGATCATACATTGACTTGGAGGCGTCACATCGAAGCGTTGTGTGAAAAATTAATTAGTGCATTATTCGCTTTAATAAAAATAAAATTTCAAATTTCGTTGAGTCGCTGAGGCAATGTTACTTTGCATACTTTTATTCCATATTGTCGTACGGTATCTTTCTTTGGGGCAATTCTGCTGAGTCTGGTCGTGTATTTGTACTGCAGAAGAGAGCTCTTCGGCTTATGGCTGGAGTGGGACCTGGAATAGGCCTCTGCCCATAATTTCGTATAAACAATATGAAATTATGTCCATGTACTCTTTGTACGTGTTCGAGATGATTAGGTATGCAAGAAGAAACCTGCATTTATACAAACAATTCGACTCGGGACGGCGGCGGCTGAATGTAGCAGAACAGTTGGGTGCAGAACCGCGCCACACCGCGCTAGTCGCAGCTCCCAGGAATTATGATAGACTCCCCATAAACATAAAAAGTATAATTGATGATAAAGTATTTACAAGCCGACTGAGGAAACTCTTATTGGATAACCCAATATATTCTACAACAGAATATTTAACTTCAAATATGATAGAATAAATCTATACTATATAGTGCACATTGCTAAAACAGACTATTGTGAATGTGTATATAAGGGTATATTTTATTGTATTATATTGTATTGACAAATCGCCGTTCAGTACTGTTAGTACTGTTATTTTCAGTGCCTGAGGCGGCTAGACGCGAAATTTAAGTAAATAAAAAAAACATTGACTCCGTGCCTCGGAGAGCACGTATGCCGTCGGTCACGGTTGTCATTATCAGACAGCAGTCCTTAAAATCTACCAACCCGTGTCGGAGCAGCGTGGTGGATTAAGCTTCAAGCATCTTCATCCCGAGGAGAGGCCTAAGACCCTGCAGTGGCGCATAAAGGGCTAATACGATCAAATCCCAAGTCCAAATCTGTTATCGTGTTTTTATACAAATATTATTTAATTTAGCTTTTATAGGGCGTATCGCAAAAACTCTTATAACTCTATACACCTAGTATACATGCATAATAAAACCTCTAAAACTCTCTGTTACGGAAACGCGTTGAACCAATGAAGCCGCGTATGTACCAGTGAGTGGAACTCCGCAGCGTAGGCGGTAGGTAAACTTACTATGGTATGTGTTCAAGTTGACGCATGCGTACCTAGGTTCATATATAGCAAGCTGACTTACTAGGGGTGCATTGCGTCGGTAGTTAGGTAGTTCGCGACGGTACGTCCGGGTATTCCCAGGTTCGTGACCTAGTAGGTACTTTGTTTCACATCAAAACCTTACGTTAAAAATAAATCACTTCGTTTTCAAAACTTTATTTCTCAATACAATTTTAACAGTTTATATTACGCAAATATCAACTTAGTAATATTTTTATACATGATATACATTTAATAATTTTAAACAGAGATTTTCCTTCATTTATGTTTACATAAATGTTAATTAAAAACTGTTTTAAATTTCGGTCGCGATCAATTTTCATGTTTTTCTATATTTATTCCCTATGTGTCGATCGCAACCAAAATTTTACAAAAAAAAAAACTTAACAATACCAGCTGCCCTTTTTACATTTTGAAAGTGGCCCAAATTACAGAGACATTTTACACATTTCTTTACATGCTTGATTTGATGTAGTTTTGCATTTTCCAATTAATTTGGTTTGAACAAGTCTTTCGATAAGTATGATTTTATTGTAATTTTTCTTCGTGGTTTTTAAAAGTTAGCAATATCATTGAAACATGATTTATCGCAGAAATAAAAATTAAAAAAGGGGAATGGGATTTCCTATTTTTAAATTAAAGAATAATCGGTATTTCAATGGCGGCTGTAAAGGCGTGTGTAGATTTTCGACTATTTTATAAAATCAGTGTAATCTGAATAATATGCACTTATTTACCAGTAGGGATGTACTTATTGCAAAAATATAATATGAACATTAAATGTTTTTTATTAAAATTAAAATTAGTGGATTGTAGCGAACCGTCGATTTTAAAAAATAGGAAGCACTTCATTTTTTAGTCGGTTAAGAAGTACACATTTCGATGCTACTTAATTATTAACTATCCCATGTCAGCCTTATTACTTTATATTTAAGTTTATATTTGAATAACTATATTAAAATTGACATGTTCCCTTCCCCTTGTAAAATATCGACGGATCGATTTTTTTAAGGTGGGACGACACCTGCCTAGTACGGCTTTCTAATAATGAATGGGACCACCATATAAAGAAATGATTTCTTTAGGTTTCAGGTGATGAGACATAACATGCGACTATAAAAAATATTTTTCTTTAAAGTTTTTAACTGACAGTATTGCTTTTTTTAAAAATTTCGAAGCATTTGTACAAAAACCTTAAATTTGTGGAAAATAAAGTTGACAAACGCTTCGAAACTATTGAAAAAACCATAGACGAAATCAGTTGGAAAATTTTGGATTTTTGTACAAATGCTTCGAAACGCTTAAAACAATCAATAATTTCAATTAAAAACTTTAAAGAGAAATATTTTTTATATTCGCATGTTATGTTTTATGAAAAGAAGCTGAAGGAAATGATTATGAAAAAACAAAAATTATTTCTTTATATGGTGGCTCCATCTATTACTAAATAGCCGTACTAGACATGCGTCGTCCCACCTTAAAAGTGCAGTTTATCTAACGCGTAAAATATGTGTTTTTGTGGCAAAAATTTTTTATACATGTTTTGTCTCTTATAAAACTAAAAGTATGGTCTCTTATTATAAACTAATATATTTATATAAAAAAACACATTTAAAATATTATCTACATAATTGAAAAAGAGAGAATATTAGATATTAAAAAACGTAAATATTATATGAATGTATATAAGCATATTTATTTATTTATATTAAACAGATTTTTTTATATATTAAATGAAAGTACAAACTCTTTTACAATATCCCAACTGTACACATCTTGATATTGTCATAAAGATGTGACAGTTCCCTATTTTTTATTTTAAATGGGTATATATATGGGTTAATTTACATAATGAAAATTTAGTTACATAAATTAACTACATTATTAATAATTTATGAATATAGGGAAATTCCGTAAATGAGAATTCCGTATTTGTGGATTTAAACTGCATGATTAAATATTAGTTGAATTAAAAAAAAATGTTTCGAAATTGAAATACCATCAAACCTGTCTAACTGAGACAATGTCAGCTTTTGTGAGATTCGCTAAACAGTATTTGCTATTTTAGGCAACAAGTGGCTTCCCCAGTCTGCCAAAAAATCACGATTTCCGCATAAATTCGGCACACGGCCACTTCTGATTTAAATTTCCACACTTTATTGTATGAAAGGGTATTAAGTATGTGAAACTAGAATTAAACTAATAAAACTAGATTAAATTTGCTAAAAAGTTTTCTATATTTTAGATCTTTTGGCTCAGAAACAAATACACCGTTTTACTTTAAAACGGAGAAAGTGAAAAATATAAAAAAAAAAATAAAATTAATTAGAACCAACAACAATTTCACTGTCGAAAGGTGCATTAGTACTATTAAACAATAAAAATTAGAAACATTCCATACGATATTTTCACTAGACAAAAAAACCAAAAAATCCAATTAATACGCATTTAAAATGTCGATGAATCTCCCGAGTCAGTTATTTAATTAAAAATAAATAAAATATATGGCACTGCTGTTGTAGTACCTTTTAATTAAAAGCTCTTTTTAACCATTATACAATTATGCCAGCGTAGTCCGGGGGAATGGTAAAATAACAAATACATTTTAGTATAATCCACAAGCTGCCAGAGTGGCTGGTACTTCATTTTTGATACTGTAGGTGGGTGGAAAAATATATGCTAATTAGCATTTTAAATCCTTTTTATCTCACTCGGCGATTCCCCTAAGTAAAATATATAAAATTTTGAACAAATATATGCTAGATGCACACCCGAATTAATTTAAATAACATGCAATTATATGGGTTTTACTTTAGTAGCTAAATGTCAAAGATTGTTCTTTAAACATGAAGTATCTCTGAGATGGCGGGGCAAAAAAAATAGCATACCGTTGGAAAGGAAAGCCATGTGTGTCCACAAAATAACGAGCAACCGAATCAACTAAATTGTTGGTCCACTTTTACCATAATTACTGAAGGGGGACAAAATCATGTGCATGATTTGAAATGCAATTCTATTTTCTATGGATTTGAATTTGATAATAAAATGTCATTGCATTGCATTTTATGATCGAATTCAATTTCAATTCAATTAAAAACAAATTCAATTTTTTCGTTCACCATAGACCATATTTTCAATTAAGTATTCTTGATTTTTTCGAAATTTTTTTCTTTACCTACTTCATTTTTTCCATATATGTGAAAAAAGTGGGAACAATCACTATTACTTATACATTGACAGATCACAATTTTCAAAGAAGTTTTATGTAAAATAAGAAACGTAATTAAGTAATTAATTTTTTTTGCATTTAGCAGTGCATCTAGTAAATACTTCATCACTGATATATAACGAAATATGCTTTGGATTTTCATAGCCTACAGTCGTATTCCGAATAGCTAATTATATATTTAGAAAACTAAATACATAAATAGATGCTCATCCAAAAGTTTAACCGGTCCTTTCGTATTCTAACTCAAAATCGCGGACACGATTACACCTACTTTGGAATCGCTTTTTTCCATGCCATAATTTTTTTTATCTTTACATAATTTTTGAATAATGTCACCTAATAATAACGATAAATAATGTATTTATTATAATATTTTTTAATTTACACAATGTTAAAAAAAATTCAACCTATAGACAGTAAGGGATGATAATTAAATTACTCTATGTATAACCCATTAGTTTATGTAAATTTTGTTAATATTTTAAAGACGCGATTACAGTGTGGCCAGCATGGAGCTATGATTGTTTGCTTAGAGGTATTATGACAATTCGATGCGATCAAGCTAGAGTCAAAATTTACTATCAATCTTTTTATATGGGCACTGCTTTATTTCGTCGCACCTGAACGCATACTTGCTTCCTGCGGAAATTGGCAATAGGATATTTAAGTAATTTTAAATAATGTTATATTTATCAATAAAATATAAAAATAGACTTTATACAATAACAAAATTTATAGATCAAAATTTTAAGCCGCTGAACAATGTGGGAAATATAAGCTATTAAACATTTTTAAAATTAAAATTTTCTCGTACAACGAAATTTAACATTATTTTTAAAGTTCTGACGTCACACGCGATGTTGCCCTCTCTTTCTAAAAGTACATTTTTAACATTCATAACTCTGTTAATAATGATTTATTTAAAAAAAATTCTTTCACTGTTATGATATATTTAGAAAACTCTTTTATAAAAAATAATTTAAAAAAAATCAGCCAACTGGTTTACAAAATTGATTTTATAATAAGTACCTCTAGTAGATCGCGGCGTGAAAAAGCATAGCTCCATGGTAGCGAGTGTAAAATAAAAAAAAATACACAAACGACACAAGATGTCGTTCATCTGAATATGACGTTGCTAACATTAGAGCCCCTATGTGAGCTGTTATCTCTGGCGGTGTGTCTTCTGAAAGGGTTCCAAGACGGGGCTCTTCGCGCTGATGAACGCGTTGTTATGCCGGTGGAACCGCTAGATGCGGTGGAGGCTGCGGATACAGAACCCTGGTTAGAGTTCGGTTGCCGAGGCGTCTCTGGAGACGACTGGAAGAAAATAAACACATTGGATGTCAAGACTATACATCGTCCAGTAAACTGAATTCAGCTCGTTTGATTGAATACAAACAAACAATAAAATAACTATATATGTAAGTGTTACATACATGCACCTAATATAAGCATTGCCTTATTTGGGGTTAGATGGCCGTGTGTGAGACGTCTCAGGTATTATTATTATTTAGTACCCATAGAAGTAGGAATGATATTATTATAATAGGTAGTCTATGTTAGTAGATACCTACCAGTAGAGAGTCTAGTTTGGGCATATCCATAGAAAACGACGATAAAAACCTTCTATACTACTTGTCGCCAGAATGCGTAAACGCATATTTAAATTTATAACTACCTATCACATTATAAAATACTTTTTATGTGATGAAACTAAAAAATGACGATTTTTGGATTTATTCCTCTACTTCTGCTGTAAGACCTTGCTTCTTCTTCTTGCAAGTTTCATAATTCTAGGTAAACGGGAAGTACACTATAGGTTTGGATTTATATGTGTCAAAATATGCAACATAAATGGACCTAATTTTTGTATTAGTTTGATTTACAAGCTTGATTTTTTTGCAGCTCCAAGGGACTGAAGACCTAAGTTTTACATATTAATTTCATCATATCGATACATCGACACGTTCCTGAGAAAAAGAGGCTACACAAACAGACGGACAGACAAAGGAGTGACCCTCTATGGTTTCCTTTTTTTTTTTTTGAGGTACTGAAACCTAAAAACGGTTCAATATCTTAAGGTAAGCCATCTAGTGGCGAATATATTATTGGCCAGTGTATCCATAAGTCAATAGAGGCCACTACTTTGTGCAAAAAGCAAAAACCAATGTTCTTTTCAAACGTTTTCGCGATATACTATGCCGGATTGATACCGCGTTAAATAATATAAAACAGGGCGGGAAATGACTGGGCGGACCCGTCTGCTCTATCCCGGTTTTAATATATAAATATAAATTTTAGGACATCTCACACAACGTCCTCTAGTCCCTTATTAAGCAAGTATTATGCTGGTATTATGGGTACTAAATAATTCATATACTTGGATATTTAAATATTCTTTCTAATATATACATATATAGATCCTTTTACACCCCGACACGGAACAAATAGACATGTTCATGCACACAAATATTTGTCGCAGGCGGGAATCGAACCCGCGACTCCTGGCTTCGCAGTTAGGGTCTCTAACTACTCGGCCAATCGGTCAGCCGAAATCGAACAGTTACTGTCAATCTAATTTGTAATTCTTAAAATAAAAAATATTGCTGAAGTTTACACGATTTTAAACTTTAGCGTGTAAATTTTAAAGTGGTTTTTCATTAGAAACATTGCGGGCGTAAATGCTGAGTTTTAGTTGTTAAATGTTCCATTCCATTCTTAATTTGGTTCTGTTTTTTTTCTTTTTTCAAAAAGTAAGTACATATGAACCCTGATATAAAATACCGTATCCCATCCTACATTTAGAATCTAACACAACATAATTGTATCGTATGAAAATTCAGATCTTTGTTTCATACC
Source organism: Luffia ferchaultella (assembly GCA_949709985.1). NCBI lineage: Eukaryota > Metazoa > Arthropoda > Insecta > Lepidoptera > Psychidae > Luffia > Luffia ferchaultella. Next base: position 1,571,823 of record OX453261.1, read on the forward strand.
ATTTTTAAGTCAAATGACTCAACCTGATCGCGACAGTCTCGATTTAGCTTGACATAGTTACCACGCCATGAATCCTAACCTTAAGATAGCTCCTATCCATGGGTGTGACGAGACGCAGTGTGAGAGTGTCTCCAGCCTGCTGGATCAGCCGCACCACTTCCTCGTGCGAACTCCATTTGACGTCCTTATCACCGATGGATACGATGAAGTCGCCTTCGCGCATACCGCCGATCTGTCAAAGTAGTTTTTTTTTTTTAATAAAAGTGTCACGAAACAATTTAAATTTTTTTTGATAACTATTGTGTTTTCAAAGTACATTAAAATTTTACATAAGGTAGTGAATTGATCTTTTGAGTAAACGGCTGGCATTTAAATTAATTTAGATTAATAATAATTAGGCAATGAAAAATTATTAGCTTACAAATGCGTCGCCATACAACTGTGGTTGTATTCGTCCCGCGAATCTTGTTCAGAATGTTCAGTAGGCGCAAAAAATAACAAGCATCGTGGCGCAAAATGAATAATCCAATAAAAATCTTAGTTTCCATGTGAACGTCAAATACACTAAAACATCCCTATTGTAACTACTTTAAGCAGTGTACATATCGAGTGTGTGTTAATTTATGTTATTGTCACCTTTGTTTACAGTGCAAACAATAATTATTGGGTACGGGTATAGTGAATAATTTGACTGATGTTTTTAGTAGGTATTTTTATTATATATATATATTATATCATATATTATAATATATTATAATACAATTAATTATTATATAGATCTCGTAAATTTTACTAATTATCTAATTTAAGTCCTAAACAAATGTAAAAATTATTAGACCTTAAATTATATGATAACTTTTTTAGTTTCATTGTTAGTTATAGTTATGGTTAGTTATTTTCATTGCGCTCCAAATAGCATTCAGTGGGTACATGCGAATAATTTAACGAATAAATAATGATAAAAGAAAGTTACTTTGGTTAGTTTCCTTCACAAATTAATATATATAAAGACATAATATTCATTAAAGCAATGCATTGTGTCAGATTACATCATGCGATTGCCGAGCGATTTTGATTTTAAAAATTGAACTTTATGCATTCGAAATACGGTTAGTAATTAAATAACAGGTTCTGTTCTTTTAATTTTTTAATTTGTGATGAAAACGAATATAATATTAATAATAATAACACATACAATCACAACAACGTCTAGATCCCAAACTAAGCATTAGCTTGTATTTTGGGTACCAAGCGAAGACACCACACACATGTAACAACCAAGACCCGGGGCCAGTATTAATATTCATCATATAAATACTGACCCGACCTGGGATTCGAACCCGGGACCTCCAGCTTCGTAGGCAGGGTCGCTGCCCACTAAGCTAAGCGGTCGTCATCATCATAGCCGATGTTTGACGATTGTAGCCGATGGCAGTAATTATTCTGGGACTGGGAAAAGGGCTCTCACTCTCGTAAGGTTGAATATACTGCTACTATCTCTTTCGGTGTAGTTTTGCATTTAGTCGATTAATATTTCATTTGTTCTAGTATATTAGACACCGCATCTAAACGCTAGCAATTATTAATCTGGGGACACACTTGATTACTTACATCTGCCAAAGAATTGGGTTCCACACCAGCTATGATGACAGGCGCATCACCACGCACGGAAAAACCGAAACCTTCATCCCCATCTCTGAAAGGGGTAGACACGTTGAAGTCGCTCGAAACCCTCCTCAAGAGATCGCCGTTTTTCATCCCTGCCCTTCTACCATTTTTGAGTTTCAAATCTGACCGATCTATTTTGCTCAGCCCGTTTTCTGTGGAAGTTCTTACGTAACTTTCTGTGCTCAATTTCGTTCTGTAATCGTATTTATCATAATTATCTATCAGTTTTGGATGATAATCATAGTTATTGTTATTGTAATTTATATATAAACCGTTGTGTTTCGTGATTCTTTGTAATTTCTTCTTATCGTAATCATTCTCGGAATACTTTTCGTCGCTACGCAGTATCTGATTGTAATAAGTGCTGTTGTCTTCTGAACGGTCTCGTTTCTCGTAGTTGCTTCTGAGCGACTTTACGCTGTTTCTGGGCACGTCTCCGTTTCTAAGCGGTTCTGGTTCTTTCCTTTGTTCCGTTTCCGCGTGCCCGTTGCGTTGCCTGTCCGATTTTCTGGAACTTCTTCGTTCCGAGTGTTTCTGTAGTTGGACCAATCTGGGCGCGCTCCAATGCCTTTTAGCTGAGAATATTGCTATCGGACCTAACGATTTGAACAGGTCTTCCACTCTGTGCTGTGCGAAATCCGGTGATGTTAGCGATAGTTGGAATTTCGATGAAGCTGTTAACAGAAACGGTTTGATCATTTTAAGTCTCTTTTCACAAATCAATTTTTAACAATGAATTCGAAGTAATATTATGATTTTAAGCTGTGTGATCATATTCAATAGGCACAGCGGAATTAAAGCTTTACATGTTTTTAAATAAATAACAAAAAAGTTTGGGATTTTAGATGAAAGCAACAGTCTTGTCTCATACGATGGTGCCCAATTCTAACCACTGTTTCTAGAAAGGAAAAGATATTTGAAAACTTTTTCGCTTATTATAGTAAAGTATTCACTAGAGAGATTTTAACTAAATTCTACCCTCAGGGGTAAAAAAGGATACTAGTATCTCTTTATCTATGACTGAACAAGTTGGATATATGACATTCTAGTAAAAAACCAAGGATTTTTCAAAATACAGTTTTTTGTACTAACGTGTGATCTCTGGTGCTTCAACTAGTTCAGCGAAATCTGGTTCGTCTTCTAACTGAGCTCTTTCCCGCACCGCGTTTTCCACCTTCTGACGCACCAACCGCGCTAGAACTTCCTTACCCCGAAGCTCCCTGAAATAAAAGATTTTTCAAGTGTACACGATTATGTTTCGTTCACCAAGGCATATTTCTATTCGGTCTAATGCGGTGCCTTCCCCTGCTGCGGACAGCAAAAAGCGCCTTTTCTAGTTGACGCACAATGTGTTTTAATCGTAATTTTTGACCGTAATAATTTGATTTCGACTTTACTGCTCCTCTATGGATGAGGGTGCTTGGAGCTTCGTCCAGTGCTCCGGTGCGGGTTGGTGTTTTTTAACGACTGCCATCCATCGATGGCGACCACGACCGACGACATTGCGTGCTCTCCGAGTTACAAAGTCAGTGATAGTTATGTACTTAAGTCAGAAAACACTCATTAGTACATGCTACGGGATTTGAACTACGACCTTCTAAGCAAGAAGCGGCCTCGCCACCACACGGCTACTACGGGGCTACCACGACACATGTTGATTGCCACATTATTAGAAATTTTAGGTTAATTTACAAAATAATAATAACACGTGTTTACGGAAATTAATTTAAATATCTAAATGAGTAGAATATATAATATAATCGTGATCAAAAAAATTGTGAACGGCATAATGTTAATACAAGAAACAAAGATAAACTTGCTAATCATGTCAGCCGCCTCAATAAAATCACAAAATCTTTTAAAGGGCAATGTATACGCTTTTACAATAAAATCCCAGCTGCCATTCAAGATCTACCCCTTAACAAGTTTAAAACTACAATAAAACGAAAGCTTTATGCAAAAGCTTATAATAAAATATCAGACTAATTAGATGATACAAATCCATGGGTGTAAGCCGCTCACCTATCAGTTTGTTTAAAATAATATTATTCTTTAAGCATTTATTGTTAAATTTTTTTATAATGTTGTTAAAAAAAGAGCGTCCCTCAGTTTCTTGCGTATTCTTCTGAGAGGAACCAGCATTTTGAATGCGCCTTTGTGGTGACGGTGATTATGTTACATAACTACGAAATAAAGATATTTTGATTTGATTTGATTTGAATCCATTTATATTAATTATTTAAAACAATCGCTTAGAGACAACAAAAATGGAACGGCTTGCCAATGCTGCTTAATGCAAAACGTGTTAATAGCAATGATCAATTTAAAATTTGGCCAAGATAGGTTAATGGTTCACCATTTAAAAAAACTGGTTAGGGCATCTTGTATCTGAGTTAATGCGAAGAGTGAAGCGGAGCGGAGCGACGAGCCACCAAAAAACCCTATATTTTTTTCGTATTTCCGTTAAAAAATATTTACTGTGGGAGGTTTCCACAGCAAATCCCTCGCTTTAACCACGACTACATATTTTTTAACTTTTTGTCAGGCAAAAGCGTTATAAGAAAATCAACTTTTTTTATATTTTTAATTGAAATTGATTTAATTGATTAAACTGACCAATTGGCTGAGTGGTTGAAGACCCTAACTGCAGAACCGCGAAGTGAAGGTCGCGAGTTCGATTCCTACCCGGGACAAATATTTGTGCGCATGAACAATATGAACATGTCTATTTGTTCCATGCGGATTGTAAAATATACTTATATATGTATATATTACAAAGAATATTTATGTGTTGTATATTAGTTGTCTCGTACCCATAATACAATAGAATACTTGCTTACTTTGAGACTAGATGGCGCTGTGTGGGATGTCCCACTCATAAAGGAGTGGAGTTATAAGTGTGTTTCCCCCCACTTATTTAAACGGTCAGGATAAGACGTTTGAGCTGTGTTTGTTCTTTTTCTATTCATATCTAATTTTCATATCAGTGGTCGTTACCTGCACATTCTCTGCAGTCTCAGCGCCTCTTCGTAAAGAGTAAGTGCTTCGGCAAGATGCGCTCGTCCCAAAGCAGCACGATCTAATTCTCGGTCGGTTTTCACTGTCGCACCTGATAGAATTCAAAATTTATGAAAAAAAGAGTCGCTAGTAAGGCAATAGTGTACCTTATAGAGAGAAAGCAAACCATCTCCTTCATTTCAAACAAAAAAAAGCTTTCTATCGTTTCCCTACATCGTTTCTATTACTTAATGTTATCAGATGGTCTGTGTAATCAAATGCCAATCGTAACAGAAACAATTAAATAAAATTAAGAAATAAATTAAAACCAGACATCGTCCTTGATATTCAGTAGGCGTTTGGTGTAAAAAAATTATATATAAAAAACAGCGAAACTTTTTATAAAATTTCATCTGGTAAAACCTGTCTACGAGAAAAGCTCTCATAAGATAATATTACTGACAGGCCGTAGGCCAGTCCGTCGGTCTGTCACAGCGCTGTATGGTCTGAACCGTAATCGCTCTTCTCTTGTTGATTGCTTCCTCAGGGTTGAGAATCGTGACCTCGCCGACGCATTCTGTCCACAATCCTCCTCCACTTGTTTCGGTCTACCGCGTAGTGGAGGGCTGTGCTGATCGGAACATGCAGATGTTCGGTCACCTGATCCGACCACCGTTTCGGACTGCGCCCCCTCGGTCTTTTCCCGAACCGTAATAGACACTTGAAATTTTTACAGAGTATGGCCGCTGTAACGACCAATAATAAATATAAAATAAAGTTAAAAATTGAAGGGGGTCCTCATACAACAAACGTGTTTTTGTTTAATATTGTACGGTTGGCATGGAACCCCTTGAGTGCGAGTCCGACTCGCACTTGGCCAGTTTTTAACATTTGGCCAACCCTTTGATTTGACTGAATACAGCGCCACTTTACCTGTAAAATAGAAAAAAAACTAACCATTTTCGATGACGTCTGCATTGTATAGCGTCTGTATTCTGTCGTGTGCACGTGGTCCGCCAGACGTCGCTAACAGTGCACCCGCGCAGAAATGGTGGGCTAGTGCTGGAATAATATAAGTTTTCATTGCTAATTTAATTAAAGCAACGTTTCCGTCACCGGGCATCCACTGCTGGATATAGGCCTCCTCTCTAAGACAAACGACAAGCGGGCCGCATCCAGTCCATCTAGTGGGGGGCAGTCTTACCCTACGATGTTTTCTATGTGCCGTGTCGTTATCTCCAGCCATTTAATAAAATTTACCTCAGAAAGGGACTCCGTTTCCATAGTAATTTGAATAACTTTTATATTGTTACCGATAGGTACTTCTGTACTAATAAGTGTTTTTACTTTTTTATTTTATGAATTTATTGAAGACCCCATGACCCTCCACATGACCCCATTATATGCCTAGATAGAAATCATATTAATTGTTCAGACCAAAATCTAGATTCGAATATTTTCGTATCCATTTCATTATTATATTTATCCATTATATTATCTGTAGTTTTTACAAAAAAAACAAGCTATTCTTTGTCAAGCTCTAGAAAGAAGCTGCATAAAAATAAGTTGAAAAATAAAATCTTAGGTATTTTTGAGATTTTTTATTTAATTATAAAATAACGTTTTCGTAATTTCGTCATAATGTTGTTTTATTTTTAAAACTATTTAATTTTTATTTAGCCTAAAATAGCCTTAGAATTAAATTTTTACCTTTATAAAACTCAGTCTTGACATGGACGAGGGAGACCCACGAATATGGCACGTAGTTGAACACAGATTCAGACTGCATCTGAAGGAATAATAACAGAATTAGAAATACATACATATACAATGTTTTCGATGGCAGAACCATCTTCATTCGGTACGGTCCTTGCATAGCGCTTTCGTTATTCGTCAATATTTTCTTGCAGGCTCATCGGTTTAGGGTTGGAGCAGCATAATTGGACGACTATCTTTTTACAGGGCGCCCCCAAGGATGTTCATAGAGATACCGCGTTGTGATAACAAAAATGTGAGGAAAAAATATACACAAAGACAAATAAATACCAGTTAATGCTTATTAGATTAAAAGGTATATAAATAAAAAAAACTGTACAAGGTGTTATAATAAGCGAAATGTTAGTGTTGCTATAAATGAATAAAAAAAATTAAAAAAAATATTTTGTAAAATTCATCACATGTGTCCACTCTATAGATTTCTATTGTTACTCTAATGAGCGCATGCTCTTCAACAAAATTATGTATTATACGTTATTTCACACACTAGAGTATAACAAAGTGATAACTATACTTTTTGAATTTCGGGAAAATATCGATTATTACCAAAGATATGACAAATCAAAGTTTGTGTTTTTACGACACGCTCGTGACGTCACTCGGTGCCGCTACGTACAAATTATCCACGTTAACCCATAGTAATGTAATAGAGTGACGTCATGACACGATTTACTTTAAAATTTGTATCTTCGGCATTTTTGTAGATATCAATAAAATTCTTTCAATGATTAGTTTTTCTTAATAAATATGACATATTTCTACAAAACGCAAAAATGACATGACTCACTTTTCCAAATTAACTATGATAGTTTGACTGAAACCGCTGCACTGCGCCTTGGGTATGTACGCGGCGAGGAGGGAAGGCTGCTGGCTGGGTGAAGAAGCTGCCTTCCCTTCTCGCCGCGCACATACCTAAGGCGCGGTACAGCGGTTTCGGTCAAACTTTACATATCCTATTAAACCATACCATTCCTTTAATTCAGTATTCCTGTCTCTAGCAAATACACCCAACAAATAATATCCAATAATGTTTCAACTAAGCCGTATGTGAGTTGAATTAAATGCATATGTATGTCTTTGTATTCTAGCCTGTCCAGACAATAACATAGTTGTCTCAAATGAACAAATTGTTCATGGCCAATAAAATATACAATATATAAGACGTAATAAAGACGTATTCGTGGAATATATTAATAATAATATTTGGGACATCCCACACAGCGCCATCTAGTCCCAAAGTAAACAAGTATTATGCTTGTATTATGACGAAGATATGTATTTACATTTACATACATATTTAAGTGGAACGTGACGACAGGTTTAGGTTCAACTGTGCTCACGATGGCTCATGAGCACAATTTGGATCTCTAAACATTTAAACTGATCAGATTTGGGTTTATTTGTAAATAGGACCATTTATTCTCTTATAGCTATTTGTCGTTTAATCGCCCGTCGTCCTTAGTTCGTAAATTGTTGAATTGAGTTTGTCTATTGAGTCTATCAAATTTATAAGGCCCCATAGGGCCATGGTTCGAATCCGGGCGTGTACCAATGAGTTTTTCTGACTTAAGTACACAATATCACTGACACCGTGCTTCGGAGGGCACGTTAAGCAGTCGGTCCCGGACGCTGTCAATAGATGGCGGTTGTTACAGTTCCGAACCCGCAGTGGAGCAGCGTGGTGGACTTAAGCTCCAAGCCCCTCCTCCTCAACCTGGGGGAGGCCTAAGCCCCTGCAGTGGGGTAAAAATGGGCTGATGATGATGATGATGATTGAGTCTATTGTAAAAATACAATTTATAGCGCATTGTGTTAGGATATATTTTCAATTGTTACCATAATGTAACATTTGCTTAATTTTAATATAATGCAATTATGAAGAAACATGTTGTAAATATTTGAATTTAATTGCAGTTGATGATTGTGAACCAATAAATCTATGCTTACTTTTTATATTAGAGATACGAGTTTGGCCAATGTTGACTGATAATGAAGTATTAAGCCAGCTGTTCGGTTAAACGTAATCCATACTCATAGAGCACGTATAGAGCTTACCGAACTAAAAGTTTCAATGAAGCAGATAGCGCAAACTAACGATTACTGAGAAAAAACATATTTAATTTCTTTTCATTTTTTTATCACTTTTCGTTCAGTTGGTAAGCTCTACATGCTCTGTAAGTTTGGATTACGTTCAGCTGAACACCAGGTATAATATCGAAATAGGTACTTTGTCACCGACCTTTTGGTGTAGATCCTTGTATGTATACGCAAGGTGGGAGCTCTCCTGCGCCAGATCCAAACTCATGTCCAAATCGTCACGCAGCTCCATGTGTCGAGATTTACTTTCTTCTGCAGCTTGCAGTTGCAACTTTTCGAATAGACATTCTCGAGCTTGCGCCTGTTAAAGTTAAACTAGTTGTTATGACCTAAAAAAATCATTGTTTGTCTTGTAGTACATTTTCACAGTTATTGGGTGAAAGGTAAACTTTCTTACATTTTTGGGGATGGGATCTAGTATTAACTGTGAAAATGTACTAAAGACACACGAGCTATCTAGTTTTGCGTGTTGATAACGATTAGTATCGGGCATGTAGAGTTAGTTTATTAAAACTAGATAGCTCGTGTGTCTTGGGGTCGTGCAAGCCCGAATAAGTCTTATCACGGCGGCCTCGACAGACTCTAAACCGACTTTAATATTAATCACCAGACAGAACTCCTTCCATCGGTACTAGCCGTCGACTAGGTCGTCGCGGTCGCTCTGTACGTGTTTACTAAGGTTATTTGAATTACGAATTTATATGCAAATATTGACTCAAAATAAATTAAACATCAGTTTAGGTTAATTTTTCATTCGCAAACAACCACGTCGATATTGATTTTTACTTTTTTTTATTATTTTTTTTCATTAAAAATTTATCGTATTATTTACAATTATATTTATTTTATTAATTATATTATATTCATATTTAATAAAAAATATATTTGAGTATATATACTAATTAATTTATATTATTTATATATTTTTTGTGTTTCATCGTCTGACACTGTTTCCAGTAATAAACGTATACTAGCCATCATCAAAGCGACAAGCACATCCAATGTTTCAGCTGCCAGGTCGACCGACGGAGCGTTCGTAAAGTTTTCGTGTATGTATCGTAAGGTACCAGCAGCTCGGAGCAAAGAGTCCACTGCACCATCTAAACCGGTCGCGGTGTGACGGTCCTGAAATGTGTTAAGTTATATACAGATATAAATAAAGTCAGAAGAATACATACAGTGGTTGTATGATTGCTGTACAAATTAAGAAACCCTATACAGCCTTTGTCAATATAACAGCTTTATAGCACCTGTAAAAAAGAGTTAGTATTTTAACTATAACTGTTGGCACACAACGGAATATTTCATATGTTGTCGCTCGCCGCGCCCTCCACCACAGCGGCGTGAACAAGAAACTTCACTTCTCCTAACACCGCCGTTAACGACGAATCATATTTGTTATCTGTAATAATTCTTCGTATTAAATCAGTTTAAATACAGTCCACTTATTTCATTTAATAACGTTCTAAACAATAACTATTTACTAGAGCTAATGTAGGTCTTCCTCGTAACAGTGGCGAAGAATTTGTTTCCACTATTTTTGTGACGATATTAATAATAATACCTGGGAATCTCACACAGCGCCATTTAGTCCCAAATTAAGCAAAGCTACTAGACGCGTGATATACATACTTAATTTTTTTAAATAAATATATGGATATTTTACAACTAGACACGGTATGAGCAAACATGTTTATGTACACAAATATTCGTCCCGGGCTGGAATCGAACCCCTACCTTTGGTTTCCCTGTATGGTATCTAACCACTCGGCCAATCGGTCAGTCGGACAATGTACTGAGCTTAAACTTTGAACTTTTAGATTATGTTTACCTTTGTCGGGAATTAAAAGTCCCAAAAGTTCTATAATGTATTTGTTAAAAACCTCGCCGATTTCAACTAATTTTCAATTCAAGCTTAATCGCAAATTATTACAGAGATAAACTAGCTTTCCGCCTGCGGCTTCGCTCGCGTGGGCTACACATTGTAGTAAAAACGTGATAAAGTTATACATAATCAGTACCTAGATCGGTTACCGCATCAGTGGTTAGTGATGCAAGCGGCGAACAGCGAGCATCTACGGCCGTTCCCATTGACCCGGCTGGCATCCCGGATATCACCACACAATCATAGTATAACACAATTGCCATCGCTATGTAGTGCGCCTGCGCCGCACCGCGCTGTGCCACCATATTACTGCCTACGTGATGCACGAAAATCGTTCGTACTAATTAACACCTTATGACCTTATGTTGTAGTTCCAGTCAATCTTTATGCGAACATAGGCATAAGTCGCGTCGCAGTAACAAATTTTAGTTGTAGCGGGAGGCAGTGGAGCGAGGGGTATGTGACTGTACCTGCGCAAGCACGCTTAAAGCGTTGTATTCCGATCCCCCATTAAGTTTGAGGCGAACTATACTTATCATTACCAAATACTAGAACCTGGTCAGATAACGTATTTCTATACTAAAAAAAGAATCGTCTATAACGGACCAATGTTTCTCAAATCATAAGCGCATTATTCATAGATAGGAGTTTCGTTGTGTTTTTAATATATATGGATGGATGGATGAATATATTGGATGTTTTGATTCCCATGCCTACTCCACATATTGGCCAAGTCAAAGCAAGCAGCAATGTGTGCAGAGTCGGCTTGCCTTAGCTTGTTTTTCTCTAGTGTTGAGCCTAATGGCTTGTCAAGTTTATCTACACGTTGTCGTCTTGATTTGGTTGGGCTGGGTGAACGTGTGGAGGAGCAGCGAAGAAGTCATCATCATCATCATCTCAGCCATAGGGAATCCATTGCTGGACATAGGTCTTTCCCATAAGTACGAAGTATATAAGGATAAGTACACATCAAAAACAATACTTGTCAAAAAAACCAAGTCTCGCAACTCAGTTGTTCTGCGGTAAAAAGTTGTGAGATCCATGTAATACCAAGTCGGTTATTAATTTATTCGGTTATAAATATATTGAGACTTGGCCATCGCCTGAAAACACGTGTAAATTCAATCGCCTGAAAACACATGTAAATTCAATTATTTAGTGCGATGGCCAAGTCTCAATATATTTATAACCGAATAAATTAATAACCGACTTGGTATTACATGGATCTCACAACTTTTTACCGCAGAACAACTGAGTTGCGAGACTTGGTTTTTTTGACAAGTATTGTTTTTGATGGGATCTCATTTCTTTTTGTATTTTGTAGACAGATCTATTTTTTTCCTTTTCGGTACCTTCTACTTATTGTATATATGTATATCTGTATGTATATAGTTTTTCTAAGATATATTATACAACCTTACGCACTCGTAATAACTACGAATACGCACGTAGGTACGTTTTTTGCATTAATAAATAATTTAATACACGTGTTTTCATGACGGGAATACCCATTTTTTGCTCGATTTGGCAGGGGCACTACCATGCGCCTATATTTATATGGGACTAGCTTAAACCCGCGGCTTCGCACGCAATATAATAATAACTGCCGTAATAAAACATCGTTACGAATAAAGCCAATATTGAAAAATTTTACTGAAGACTTGGCTGTATGGGCTTAATTTTTTTTTTGCGGTCTTTTCTAGATTTTTTAGTTTTTCCTTGATTCATACACCAAACACTACTTATATTCCAAATTTGAAGCTTCTAGGTCTGCTAGAAGTGCCTTAGAATTTTGATGATCGGTGAGTCAGTGAGTGACAAAATGAAGAAATTTGACCCGTTATAATTTCTTAAAAATACAGGTTCAAATTGAATGAAATTTGAAAGAATGCTTATATAATATGCCTGCATGGTTACTGAAAATTTCAGTCTTCTAGTTTTATCCACAACGAAGTTACAGGGGGTCAAAAATGGTCTGAATTGCTTCGAGAAAAGGATGGTACGGCCGTGACGCTTTTTCGCTCGACTTGGTGGGGGCACGGCCGTGCCCCCAGATACGGCGAAAAAGTAACGTACGTATAAAGGAGATTTAGTATTATTTTGTTTTGAAAATTAGTTTCAGCGTCTTCTTTCTTTTTCTTCTTTTATTTATGGCAACTATTTTGAGTTAGATAGTTTTGCCAGTATCTAGTTTAACTAAATTTATTAGAAAATAATAAAAATTTTACGGTTAACTTGGAGCTTTTTAAAAAAATTCTCTCAAGCTATTGTTATTTTACACAACGCGAGATTCTTTTCCAGCGGGTCGTGTGAGACAGCGATAGCGGTCTGTTAAAATTACGTGTTTTTGAAGGAAAATTCTTAAGCGATATACCTGTATTTGAGAATGACAATATCCTATTCATCTCTTAACTCTTATATTCAGTGTTTTGCACGAGATCCTTTTTTTGATTGATGACTTCTGTAGGATCTGGTGATAAGTGTAACTGTTGATACATTAGAGGCGCCTTCGATTCTGGTTACGCCATGGTCCATAACTTCTTCATCTTTATTTCTGCAGCACTTAGAACTGGTCTACAATACCTATAGGCATTATAGACTACCATATTTAAGGACTGGATTTAGATACAGGGTGTTACAATGTTGACTCGTAAACGATTCTAAGAACTGAGGTCAAACTCAAGGTGAACTTATGACGTCATTGAAGGTTGGTTTTGTGTTATCCGCATGTGTCTAGTCGTTGTGAAAAGTTGTACGAACGAAAAGACTTTTGATTCTGTTATTGAATTTGGTATATGGGCCAGCCCCCCACAACTTCTTTGGCTCATCCGTTACGCGCATAGGCTGCCCTCGCATCAGGTGTGATATTGTTAGATCACCCATGACTGACCGATTAGCCGAGTGGTTATAGACCCTAAACTGTTGTACCTATAAGCTCGCGGATTCTATTCCCGCTCGACATAAATATTTGTATGCATGAACATGTGTATTTGTTTTGTGTGTGGGTGTAAAATATCTATATATGTATGTATTATAAAGAATATTTAAGTATGTACATCAGTTGTTTAATACCTATAATACAAGCATAATACTTGCTTTCTTTGGGTTTAGATGGAGCTGTGTGGGATGTCCCAGGTTTTATATTTGAAACAGACCAAATGAAGTAATCGTTGGTGGCTGGTCTGTGATGTTTGTTAAGTAATGGAATTACACTCACGTGTTTTGCGCCTATCTGTGTATATATGCCCGCCATGTTGAAAAGGACGCAGGCTTTCTCGAAAGCCACGGTCCTCTGACAGGATGGGACTCCTGTAAATTAATTAAAATGTTATTAGTAAAAAAACACCAAATCTAGATGTCGCACTCACATGTACACGCATCGTGTTATAAGTGTTAAGAGACGTTAAAATTAAAATCGTTGTATTTTATGTAATATTGACCCTACAAACCGACACCTACAAAGGAATATGCTGGACATGCAGATTTTGACAACAATGTTGATGGCTCTTTTTGCTTTATTTTACAATACGTATAATATATTTCCCATAGTATAGGATTTGGCCATACAGTCTCCTTTTAAAAAGTCATCCCGCATATTATATTTTTCCTAAAATTTTAGGCTCAGAACTTCGGAATTATGAAGAGGAAGGGTCAATTTTCGTGTACTTTCTTTAATATTTTTTAACTTGCGCATTATAAAATTAAGTACAATGTATTTGTATTTCTCATAATAAAAATTTTCATTTGATAAGGAACATGATGGACTTGGGTCTTGGGTCTTGGGTCTGGAACCTTATTACTAAGGCCGTCCATCCGTCTGTCATAGAGCTGTATTGTCTGAACCAAAATAGGTAGACACTTGAAATTTTGTATTACTAAGGCCATTGAGTGTGTATTTCTATGGTCCTCATACAAGAAACGTGTTTTTTTAATATTGTACGGTGAGACGGAACCTTCGCGTGCGAGTCCGACTCGCACTTGGCCGCTTTTTTCCTTTTGAATTGCAGAACCCTAAAAAAATCTAATCTTCCAGGTGTCTATCGCGAAAATTTGATTTGAAAAAGACTAGAGCCACAATTAACAGGAACATTGCAACTGTTTTCTGTCAGGGTTGTACAGTTACAATCAAACTTTATGACGGATCCAAAAGAAGGCACAAGTCGCGTCGCTGTAACAAGTTTTAGATGTAGCGAGACGCAGTGGAGCAAGGGGTATATGACTGTACCTGCGCCAGCACGCATAAAGCGTTGTATTCCGATCCGCCATAAAGTTTGACGCGATCTAATCTATACCCTCTCTTAATTGCAAAACGAATATTCTGTATAATGTAATAAATATGTAGGTATTTTAAATAATACAGGTACTCCACAAAGTCCTGTACTCACCTGTGAGTGAGTCGAACCATTCGAAGTAGACCCCTAGACTTCTGTCGGGCGGGAAAAATCTCCTTTCTATGTAATATAACTGATTGTAGTATTTGAATAGTAAAGCAACGCCTGCTGTCGATCTTACTGGGGTGCGGATGGCCTGTGAAACATAAAAAAATCATTCTAATATACAATTATTAGATATGTCATGAATCGTGCTAGCCGAGTAGTGACTAGCGCGCTTCTTGTTTTGGAAGGTCGTGGTTCTAATGCCAGCACCGAAGACTTTTTTCTGACTTAAGTACATAACTACTACTAACTCCGTGCCTCGGAGAGCACATTAACCCTTTGGTTCCGGTGGCTATCATTAGATGGCAGTCGTTAAAATTCACCAACCAGCACGGTGCAGCGTGGTGGATTAAGCTCTAAGCACCCTCATCATGAAGGGAGGCCTAAGCCCTTGCATTGGCCCATAATGGGCTGATATGGATGATGTATCATGGTATACGGTTCTCTAGGTGAACTGACGATCTGGTGAAGTGATGGGCTGCCGTTGATTGCAGGAGACCTAAGACCGTGTGTTGTGGAGATTTAGAGGGGACTCATATCCAATGATGGACGTCTCACTGTTGAGAAGTTGTTATGATTATTGCTTGAGAGGGGCTAAAAATTATACGTTCTATGATATTCTTTACAAATTAATTAAATAATAATTTCATAAAAAACATTATTTAATAAAACCTAATATTTGCATACAGATTAATTACAACTGAATTAGTACGTAATATAAACAACTTTAGCAAACAGTGATATAGAGTAATGAGCTGCGATTAAATCGACGGCATGTTCAAGAGTTATCATCAAACGTTTATCTACGTCGCCAAAATCGAGTTCGTTCGGGTTTGTTTTTATTTACTGCGATAAGACTCGCTCGGTTCGTTGACCAGCAAGCCCCCCTCCGTGCCGCGCGCCACATAGTCCGCGTGTTGTCATTACGGTGCTCTCCGACATACTCACTTGTCTCATATCCATGAAATCTGAAATCGCTTCTTCGTAAGCGGCAGCGTGTTCGCTGTAGTGCTCCAGTATAAAGTCCTTGAAGGGCTCCCGGAAGTCTATCTCCTTGGTCTCCTTTAGACCCAGCGGGATCATCGGCATCACGCATTCTTTGCTGGTAAAAAAAATAAGGAAAGTTAATCTTTGTTTGGGAGAGATTTGACGATTTTACGGTGTGTTCGGCTATACTTAGTCCAAACTTGTAGAGCGTGTAGAGCATACTGAACTAAACAAAAAGTTTCAAAAAGTATTAAAAAATTTAAATCTTGAACAAGTTTTCCTCGGTGACCGTTAGTTTGCTGCATCTGCGCACTTAAAACTTTTTGAGTTCTATTAAGTAAGTAAGTAAGCTCTACATGCTCTATAAGTTTGGGTTTAGCTGAATACGGTGTATAGTATTTATTTATTCAGGAAACAAGCGGTACAAAAAAAATATGAGTAAGATAAAACTAATACAGAGTAAAAATAGACCTACTGTTTCCACAGATAAAATAAAGGAAGAAGTAAAACAATGAAAACGATAACGACATAACACAGAGCAAGTAAATTAGTAGACACAAGTCAAACCATCGATATTGATTTGTAATAGTATAGAGAGCCACAGGATAAATAAATTAATGAATGTAATACCTATAAAATAGGTAGATTAACGGTATTAGACTGATTTACAGGAATAGCTCAGCAGTACTATTATTTTCCTCGACAATTTACACGGAATCAGCCTGTCTCAGCGAATGCTTCAACTGAGAAAGGCTGATATTAAACAAATCGAAGTTAGAAAAATTCTTATTATACTGCTCGCACGCACGTCTGATGAACGAGTTTTTAGCATAGTTGGTGCGTGAGGTAGAAAAATAAAATAAATCTTTACAACGGAGACTAAGTCGGTTTGGGCAACGAAACGAAATACTCGACAGTAGAACGTATGAATCCACATGACCATTGATAATTTAAAAAAAAAATTAGTACGGTAAGAGACCACAAAAATTCATAACCGTGTAGTGTCTTATCTAAAAAAATACCATGAAGGCTGAAGCGTCTCTACACTATGCACCGTGACCGTTCTAACCCATAACCGACTCATAAGAAACACAATAAACCCCTGTATTTGCCCAAGCCCCCGCATCTCGAGGGGAGGCCTAAGCCCCTGCAGTGAGGCATTAATGGGCTGATGGTATGGTATAGTATTTTTATAGATATTAGATAATATGAAACTTACCACTATATTAGTATTAGTATATATTGCTCTAAGTACGTAAGTGCGATGCTGACCATTTTAAAATTAAGTTTACACCTTTACCATTCGTCATAAATTCTCACAGGCCAATGTGGTGTTAGTTTGTGGGAACATTATTACAATGACGGAACCGTTTTTATAACGGATTTATTTCAAGTATTCTATATTCAAACAATGACTTCTCTGTTACGTGTTGGGAAATTTTTTAAAGATTTAACGTTAACAATTAGTATTGTTTAGTTTGATTTATTAATTATATTTCGTTAATTGTGAAATACTGTTATAAATAATAATTTATTTATAAGTGCTATAATGTTATTTTATTCGCAACAAGGTTGTAATTAATGACTAAAAATTTATTCAGTTCGCTAAGGAATAGCCTGCATGCTGTCAATTTAAAAAGAGCAGAATACACAAACGAAAGGACAGTACATGTAACAATCTATATTCCGCGTTGCGATCGCTTAGTGGAATTTCTTTTTTTACATGACAAAGTAAACAAGACATGTTTAATTTTTGTTCAAATTATTTGGAATTTGTGGGATACGTGAACCTAAGTCATTTTTATAATTCACACAATAGGTATTATAGGTAGGTAGGTATAGGTAGACGACCGCTTAGCCCGGTGAGTAGCGACCGTGCCTACGAAGCTGGGGGTCCCGGGTTTCAATCCCAGGTCGGGTCAGTATTTATAGGATGAATATTGATAGTTGTACTGGGTTTTGGTTGATATATTTATGTGGTGTCTTCGTTTGGCACCCAAAACACAAGCTAATGCTTAGTTTGGGGCCTAGACGTTGTCGTGATGTATGATGTTATTATTATAATTATTATGTATGGATAATTCGATAAATTAATTAGCTTGTCTCTGTCAAGCGAAGTATTCGATATTTTGCAAAGTTCGCGTTCAATTTCACACAAAGCAATATGTCGCAAATATACGCCACGGTGGAGCACGGTAGCTTTGGCAAAGTACGCCGTGCCGTGTGCTGCGTGAGGTGTTCCATGTATTATGTATGGATATAACTATCCAATAGCAGTTTTAGATTGTTCAATAATTCGGCACTAGCGTCATCTAGGCAAGTCAAAAATGTCATGTCACAAGCCAAATCGTGATTCATTACCCAATATGTTATCTTCGATATTAACTTATTTGTTATTCGAACAACATAATTATGAGGATATTAACCATAGAGCATTGGAGTAGATTAGAATTGATATGTAGTAATAATTTTTGAGAGCACCTAGCGTTTCGTACCAGCACACAATATTTGCGTCATGTATTTGTATCGTTTTAAAGTTGCTCAGCGAGCTATGGAACAGGCTATGTTCGGGGTATCTCTGATGGATCATATCAGAAATTATCAGAGAAAATATTAAATCAGAGAACAAAGATGACCGACATAGCCTGCAAGATTAGGAAGCTGAAGTGGCAGTGGGCTGGAAGAACCGATGGACGATGGGAGAGAAACGATATGAAGGTAGCTTATTTATATCGCTTCTCCCCCATCGGCCATCCGGTAGCTGCCGGTAGTGGCTGGATAAAGATGGCTGAGGATAGAGGAGTGTGGCGTGCCCTGGGAGAGGCCTATGTCCAGCAATGGACGAATGTAGGCTGATAGATGGATGGATGGATATATTTGTCTTTAAAAATATATTTGTACTTTGTCTACTCAATGAGACACTCCACATGCCAAGGTAGAGTAAGATTTTTTTTTCGACCCTTTTTTAATGTATATGGGAAAATAATCAATTTAATTTTTGATTCAACGTTTAGTTTTGGATCAAATTTTTACACAAACGTCAAAAGTTTAAGTTTCCGTCTCCGTTTACGAGTTAGAGACCCATGAGATATACGGACGGACGGACAGACAACAAAATGACAGTAATAGCCCTAAAGAACACGCACTGTTAAGTTTTTTGCGGCGGCGTTTCTTCTCAACAGAATTTGCTTTGCGAACGCTTTTGTACCTTTTTGGTGGCATTTTGATGAGGGCCTGAGGGGCCTTAATAAATAAAAAAATTCGAGGTGCGGCGGACATTAACTGATCGTGCAGTTATAATTTTCAGTACGTAAGGAATCACATGTGGGCAAGTACGTGTAATGTATAAAAATCCAGCCCGCGGCGTAATGCTCGGTCGTTCTGTCATTACCTGTTATTATGAGCTATTATTATAGTTTTTGTCCCTAGGCAACTTTTTACTATGTAAAAGTTGTTTGTCGGAGACATTTTTTTGTTCGTTGATTTATATTACTATTTTTTAAAACGCGAATTACAATAAATCGATCAAGTGCAAGTCTTAATTTATTATTATATTTTTTATTACATTGATTTGATTCGCGATATATATCTTTTTCGGGGGCCTTTGTATTTATTCTTTTATGTTTAAAGTATTACATTTGTAGTAAACGATTAGATTTTTTTTTTAAATTGGAACAGAATTCAGTTGAATATTTTATATTTACAACATTATTTTTGAACATGAAAAAAAAAAATTATTTCCAAAAAAAGAAACTTAAGCTAACATGTACAATTCAAATGTATAGTTAAGCATAAACATTTAATCAAATTGGATAGATCGCTGATGCCTAAACTAGGATACCCTGTATTATAGGCATCAGAACCCGGTACCAGTAGGTATCAATATCCGTCATATAAATACTGACCCGACCTGGGATTCGAACCCGAGACCTCTAGCATCATAGGCAGGGTCGCTACCCACTAGGCTAAGCGGTCGCCAGTAGGTACGATTTTAAGAGGAGAGTGTAGTAACAAATTTTCATACAAACGACGCTAACGGTTGCACCCCATTAAACCTTAAGCGATTGGCGCAAAAAATAATATGGTATTCAGATCAGCAAAAACTAGGTCCAACCGTTTTAATTCTTTAAATTATTTTTATGCATTAAAAAAAAAAACTTACATTCGTGGGGCTTTTTTTCGAAACTATTTTATTTTCACAATATATGGAAATGCAATCAATTTCATGTTGAATGAACTAAATAATTAAAAAAATAAAACTGCTTGAGCTTACTTTTTGCTGATCTGAATATCATACTTTTTTTGCGTCAATCGGTTAAGGTTTAATAGGATGCAGCCGCAATTCGCAAGCACACACTCCTCTTAACAAGATCACGACCTTAAATATTTTTAGTATCGTATCCTGTTTATTCTGTATTCAAGGAATTGTAGGTATTGCGTTAAATAAAAAACAACTATTAGGAAACATTTCTCAATCTTAGTAACAATCTAAGAGCTGACCATGTTTTTCCTTATAGTATTAATCAAGCTAAATATAAAATTTAAAAAAAAACCCAGGCACATAAAAAACTAACCTTTAAAAGTCTGAAACCATGCAGGTATAATTTTTGAAATTTTTTTGATCCTTAAAAGCGTCGATCACCTGTAAGTAAACTTTTACCCAAGCGCCTATACTTATGTCGTTGTTATCACGTAACGTAATAAAAGGCAGGAACTGAGGTGTACTTAGCGGTTCCCGACGCCTTCAAGGATCAAAAACAATCTGAAAATTAATTAACATCTATCATTCCAGACTTTTTAAATGTTAATTATTCATGTTGTGGGTTTTCAGTATTTTCATTAAATTATTGGATATTTATTTCTAAATTTACCTATTGTTTGAATTTCAATTATGAACTTTCATCCCGACCCTTTCACTGTGCGTGGTTTTATACAAATTTAAAGCGATATAATTCGAAAATACCGCACTAACCCACTGGAAAAAGTGGTCGTTATTGTTTTTCACTTATAAGTACGAATTGACTACCCTCTTCTGCGTTTACCGTCTAACCACTCATACTCCAGCTAGCTGGTGCAAGATGGCGCAGGTTTTCAACCCCGAGAAATCCCCGCGAAATTACGTAATGTCACTTCGATACTGTGAAGTACATTTATGACTCTATTAAAGCGCAAACGCTGCTGTCATATTAATTTACTCTGTGGTTTTTCAAGATACGGTTGTCGTTGTTCATACGTCTCCCACATGAGTGGGTCATATTGAAAGTACAAAGTCCAGTATTGACCCACATTATTGGTTATTTGTTTAAAATTAAAGAGACTGCTTCTTAAAAAAATCAATATCAAAATAAAGCAACGCATACCTTTAATTTAGATTTTGTGATTTTCTACGCTATGTGCGTCTATGATTTGATAAACTGTAAAAAAAGCATTGAAATTGCGATGGAGTAGATCGACCATTCACTTACGCAGCGAAATATTCTGAAATCGAATTAGTTGCTATACTTTACCACAGATGGCGCTATCTAAGTAATCATTATCATTTACAACAAATAGCGCTATCACTAGAGCTATCTTGAAGAAACAAATTATTCAATGTTTACCAAAAGTTATTAGCTATCAAACACAGATGTATTATTCCGGAAAAATATTTATTGCTTGAAATAAAAATTTTCAAATGCAACTGTGTAACATATAAAGATGGCGCCCCGTGTATAAGTTTTAATGTATATCTCAAAAACCCCGTTTTATTGAAAATACATTCTACTACCAATTTTCAAAAAACTATCTTTTCAATGACACATGTTTCAATTTGAGGCAACTTATGTTCACGTAATAATAATTTGGGTCATTTGCATTTGGCGCAATGGGCAATATTATTTGCGCGTCAGCTCCTATGCTAACTATTGGTGGTTTATCTATTGCATCGAAACTATGTATGCGATTCGATTAGATTTTAGGTCAACTTCAAATCATTGGAAAAAAACGCGAGTTTTTAGAACATTATAGTAAAATTACAAGAAATTCGTAAATTGCTAGAACATCATATGTCAAAATGTTGTTGGCTTTTAGGTACAATTTTTATCTGTTTATTTATGACAAAGTATCGTGCCATGACCCTAAAAAAATATCGGTACAATATAAATACAATAAATTGTCGTTTGAGTAGATAAAACCGTAATTGGAACAGTGTTGATAATATATTATATCGATATTGCTTTTTTGTCTTTAGTTAATACTTAGCGTTTGAAAGAAAAGCACCTTTATTCAAAATGTTGAATAAATTAATCGTATTTAATATTATCAGTGTAGTTTTAGCTGGCGGTTTGCTCCCTGATTTCGGGCAAAACCTAAAACCTAATTTACCAGATTTACCTAATTTCAAACCAACTTTACCCAGTATCGGCCAAAACATATTAAGTGTTGATTGCTCCAAAGATGTGAAAGAACAATTTCGTAGGCATTTATATGAATGTTTTACACGTTTATACAAAAAAGTCGCTGGAGTCAAAGAAAATCATTTTGTGCTATCACAATATTCCATTTGGAGAGAAATGGCTGCATTCACTGAAATAACAGATGGTAAGACACAGCAAGAATTATTTGATGTTCTCAATATACCGAAAGAGTATTGTCTCAGAGAGAAATATTATGATCTAGCCAAAAGTTTAGAAATTAGCGGTGATGATGTGACACTATCCAGGAAACGTGTTTTTGCTTCGACAAAAAATTTCAATACCAGCTGGATTGATTTAGCTAAAAAATATGAATTACTGGATTTTGTTTCTATTCAAGAAAATGAAACAGCAAAAAATTTACTAAAAATTGCTGAAGCACTCGATTTGAACGGCACATGGCCGAAAGAGGAACAGGTACGTGATAAAAAAGGGCTTCTGCTTGATAACATGGATTTCACAGGACAGTGGTATTACAGATTCAACGAATCTGAAACTAAAGAAGCACCTTTTTATGATGACGACGGAAAAGAAATAGGAAAAGTGAACATGATGCATTTAAAAATGAAAATTAAATTGGCATACCTTCCTATATTAAATTCTAAAGTGATCGATCTACCATTTAGTAATGATGAAAGGTATAAGTTTTTAATGTTAGTACCCATCGGTCCAATGAAGGTATCAGATGTGATAAAAGTAATGCCTCACACAATAATAATTGAAATTATCGATAATTTGTTGGAAAGTGCTGTACCTCTATCAGTAGCTATACCTAGATTCGAAATAGATACTGAAGTTGACGAAATAAAGGATCTATTAAAGGAATTAGGTATCACCAAAATCTGGGAAGATGTCCCTATAGATGGTATGTACCATAGATCTACTTTAAAATTGACAGAATCTGGATCGAAAACTGTACCTGAAGGCCCAAAGATTCCTGGATTAGGTATTGGACAAACTTTAACTACAGGATTAGCTAATGCTGTAGGAGTTAATTTCATAGCTAACAGACCATTCCTGTTCGCGTTATTAGATAAAGTCACTCATACGTGCTTATTCACTGGTGCTTATTCCAAACCATCTCTTATATAAACAATTAATATGAATTGAGTTGGTGCAGTTAGAATATTAGGTTAGAAGATTACTGTCTATGTCTATAATAAATGAACTAGAGTATTTGAATGTTAATAAAATTTGTGCACTATACTCAGGAAAGACAATTTCAATAGATTTTTTTCTGTAAAATAAATTTGAAGTATACCAGTATTAGAATATATTATTTTTATTTTATCAGGGTGGTGTACATCCAATATGAAACAACTGAAACCTTATAGGATTACTCTGGTGTATGTCTGTCTGTTTCTCTGTCACAGCCTATTTTCTATGAATCTACTGAACGAAAAAAATTGAATTTCGGCACATATATAGTTACGTATCCCGATCGCACACGTTTAAGTAAACAAATTCTCATTTTGAAGGTTAATTTTGGGTGCAAAATAAAAGTTTAAAAAAAAAACGGCTACGTGCGAGTCAAACTAGCACGCGAAAGGTTCGGTATAGTTCCAATCAAACTTTATGGCGGATCCGTACATAGGTACAAGTCGCGTCGCAGTAACTAGTTTTAGGTGTAGCGGGACGCAGTGGAGCGAGGGGTATATGACTGACTTGCGCAGGCCCGCTTATAGCGTTGTATTCCGATTCGCCATAAAGTTTGAGGCGAACTATACCACAGTACAATATAAAAAACACGTTTCTTGTATGGGGACCCCCTTTAACTTTTTTTTTTTAAATTTTTATTATTTGTTGTTATAGCGACTATAGTTAATACACACACTCTGTAAAAATTTCAAGTGTCTATCTGTTACGGTTCTGACGAATAAACAATTTGACAGACAGACGAACGGACAGCGGAGCCTTAGTAATAGGGTTCTCGTATATAAATAACTATAAACCCTAAATATAAGAACCTTTACAGGACCACTTGGTTGTCCGTCTGTCTGTCTGTCAAGACCTTTTTCTCGTACGCTTAGAGTTATCAAGTTGAAATCAATATAAAATGCTTAAATATACGGTCTCTTGAAGCTGTAAAAATATGCAGCTAATAAATCAACGAAACGAAAAAAAAAAATACGGCCGTTTATGTCGTATATTTTGAAACTCGCAATGTAAATCTATATCTATAGGGTTCTTCCGGTTGACCTAGATTATGACATCTGGCAAGTAGCAAGATCTCACAGCATTAGTAAAGGAACAAATTTGAAAATCGTTATTTTGTAGTTATATCACATAATTTATTTTTAATAAATACCTTTTTTCTCAGAAACGCGTGAATGCATCACGTGGAAATTTATATCCATCAAATACTCCATGGTTTTATGAAAAAAATCTAGCTTCTAACTCAATGCAATCGAAAAATGGGGTCAATTTTGCCGCATATTTTAACCATTCCATTCATCCCATCAGCCCAATTCACCCCACTGCACGGGCTTAGGCATTAGGCTTGGAGTTTAAATCCACCACGCTGCTTCAGTGCGGGTTGGTGGATTGTAACGACCGTCATGTGTTATGTATTGACAGCAACCGAGACCGACTGCTTAACGTGCTCTCCGAGGCACGGAGTCAGTGATAGGTATGTACGTAAGTCAAAAAATCTCATTCGAACCACGGCCCACAGCCTTATGAATTTGAAAAAGGTTCGTTGCGCTCGGGCTATCACGACATATTTTGACACTTTCTAATAAAACCTGCTTCCCGTTGACTTAGAATTATGAAATTTGGTGAAAAGCAAGGTCCCACAGAACAAGTAAAAGGAAAAATCCTAACAGCTTGGTACCTAATCAATTTTTACGACTTTCAATAAGTGTGTGCAAACATCTTATATTGAATAAAAACTTTTTGAATTTGAATTTAATTTGTTGGTATATAACAAAAAAGGATTTTTGTTGCAAATATACAACTTAAAATTTTTTTGGTAAACATTATACAACTACATCGTGTAAATACGGGACCCTTGGTACGCCAGTCCGTATCGTACTTGGCCGGGTTTTTTTAAACAAGAGCAACAGAAAGTTTGAATCTTTACAGCCAGTCCGCACTTACTAGCTAAATAGTCGATTTGCTTAAAGATTTAGCGTTCGCTGCGCATATCCAACTTTCACGAGACATTCTTGCGTCTCGAGTAAGTATAGAACGTGATTCGTCGAGAAGTATAGTATACTATGTGACAGTATAATAGATCTCTTTGTATAGATCATGATTTATTATGCAGTTGAATGACTGGTTTTAATATGTTTCAATTAACAATTTATTTCTTTTCAACATTTTCACAACTGTATTATTAAAACTACATTATAATATAAATGCTAGAATGGATAATTGAAGACATGCGGTTTGAAATTAATTAAAAATGAAGTTTCGAATTTGGAACTGTAGTTCCAATCAAACTTTATGGCGGACGTGAACATAGGCATAAGTCACGTCGCAGTAACCAGTTTTAGGTGTACCGGGACGCAGCGGAGCGAGGGGTATATGACTGTACCTGTGCAAGCACGCTTATAACGTTATATTCCGATCCGTCATAAAGTTTGAGGCGAACTATAAGATGGGATAGTAATGGTATTTTTAAGTATTCTTACCACAAGAACTAACTTGCATGGAATTAGCAAGTGCTCATTTACTAAGTGTTCATTGACAGACCGATTGGCCGAGTGGTTAGAGATCCAAACTGCTGAGCCAAGGGTGACGGGTTCGATTCTCGGTCGGGACAATTATTCATGTGCATGAACATGTCTATTTGTTCCGTGTTTGGTGTAAAATATTTATTTAAATAAAAAAAATATTATAATATTTAAGTATATACATATATGAGTTGTTTAGTAACCCATAACACAAGCATAATACTTGCTTACTTTGGAACTAGATGGCGCTGTGTGGGATTCCCCATGTATTATTATTATTCATAATAGCTCGAAAAGTTATTTTAGGCTCAATTACATTTTTTCCATGCTAGAATGTGTCACAGGTATACAACTACTTTAGCAAAAAATAACTCTCACCTATCATTCTGGTACAGTTCCACTGACGAATTGAGTTCAGCCAGTTGCTCCTTCAGGAGTTGCAAGTTGGAGTTGACGAAGCTCAGTTCTAGTGCTACTGTCTCCCTTAACTTCCTGTTCGTTGTAGCCTGCAAACAAATGTGTTTTATTGTTTTCACTTTTTGTTTACAACTATCGAGTTTATCTTAACTCACTATTATTATACAAACGCATTCATTGGTTAGTGTGTCTGTCCTTTATTTTTATTTATTTATTTAATTTTATTTATTTATTATTATTACTTTGAGTAAGTCTCCGTCTGCAACACCTTATACCATTCAAGATATATTTTAGTACATTTAAATATCTACTTATGAAGGTATCGGACAAAAAACATTGCATGGTGTATTATTTTACGTCGTACAACCCAAATTCTATACAATATAGCTTGCTTTACAGTTCAGTTGCTCTGCAGTCGGGTTTTTTATTTGTTTTAAAAACCACCAGAAATATCAATTCCTGTAGTCACAGCCAAATAATCACATTAGATATATTTAAGTATGGATATCAGTTGTATAGTACCCCATAATACACGCACAATACTTGCTTACTTTGGTCTAGTACCCATAATACAAGCATAACACTTGCTTACTTTGGGATTAGATGGCGCTGTGAAGAATGTATCAGGTATTATTAGATTATTTAATATCTAGATATTTATATATTATGAAGAATATTTGAGTACCTACATATTTGCATCAGTTGCCTAGGACCCATAATACAAGCGTAATACGTATTTATTTTGGAACTAGCTGGCGTTGTGTAAGGTGTTCCAGGTATTATAATTATTATAATAATAATAATTCTCTTTGAGTACGTTGAGGCCGAGATTAGTCTTGGTTAATGCTTTATCTGGGTTAATGATGTGCGTTGATAAGTACATAGCCTAACCTACTTCTAAGTATGATAAATTTAAAAAAATAATGTTATACTGTAAATCGATTTCGTAACTGGCCACATATAAAATTACAAGCCAGATAAGCCAATAGTTTTTTTTTTAAATTTCATTTAGAAAAGCGTTGTTGTCATGGATTATTTTGCAATGAATAAAATCGAGGAGCGTGCTGTCATTAAGTTTTTGTACATGAAAGGATTTTAATTTAATTTTATAAGAAGGCTGTAAGATCTTCGAAGAAATTTAAAATGTTTTAAAAACTCGATAGCTGAATTTAAACGAAGCCGTACAAGCGTTTAACACACCGACCTGGGCGTCCAAAAAGTGTTACAATTCCGAAATGATTTTTAAAGTACATGACATGGTTTTAGCAGACCGACGGTTGAAATTATCAGAGATAGCTGACGCATTAGGTATTTCTAAGGAACCGGTACATTACATTTTAAGTGAAGAATTGGGTATGAAAAATTTATTTGCGAGATGGGTGTCGCGTTTGCTCACTATCGACCAGAAACATCTACGGATGCAAATGTCGCAAGACAATTTGGCTCGTTTTACGAATAATAAAAGAGATTTTATGCGAAGATTTGTGACTAAAGATGAGACATGGGTCCACTACTATACACCGGAATAAAAAAAACAAAGCAGTGGACAGAACCAGGAGCTTCAGCGCCAAAAAAGCGAAGGTGGAGAAATCTGCGGACAAAGCCACGGCATCAGTGTTTTGGGATGCGAAAGGAATTTTATTGATAGATTATCTTCCAAAAGGCCAAACCATAAACAGTGCATATCACGCTAACTTACTCGATAAATCACAAGATTGCATTCGTCTGAAAAGACCGGGATTGAATAAAAAAAAATTAAATTTTCATCAAGACAATGCACGCGTACACACAGGTGCTGTCGCTATGGCGAAAATCAACGAACTGCGCTTTGATTTGCTTTTTTTCCCACCTTATTCACCTAATTTGACATCGTCCAACTTTCATTTGTTCCCCTACCTAAAAAAATTTGTTTGGAAGAGGTTTAGGAACGGAGATGAGGTCAAAGCTGCTGTAGACGACTATTTTTCGGGACTAGATAAAAGCCATTTTAGGAGAGGTATTGAAACTTTAGAATATCGTTGGACTTTGTGCATAGAGCTTAAAGGGGAATAGTTTTAAAATAGTTTTAAAACGATAACATATGTATTTCATTGTTAGGTTAAGTAGTTATTATTAGCCCATCCTAGTATTTTAAAGCAAATAACTAATTTCATGTGAATGCTAAGCGTACCTAAAGGACTCTCGTTAACCTACCAATAATTCAGCAAATATGCAGACACCTTCAGGTGATTGTTTTTATATGTTTGGCTGGGTCTAGCTTTGTATTTTGACATGACTAAGGCCGGTATTAATAACACTCAAAATCGTTTTGAGAACGGAATTAGCTGAGTGTGTGTTCAAACTTAATTATTGATCTTTTTAGATGACGTCAGCTAACGCGCATCATGGATCGGGTCGCGGGTTCGATTCCCTCCTGAGACAAATATTTGTGTCCATTAAATTGTCTATTTGTTCCGTGTCTGGGTGTTAAAAGTATCTATATATGTATATACGAGATTTAAGTATGTATTGTAGTTGTCTAGTACCCCATAATACAAGCTTAATACTTTCTTACTTTGGGACTTTATGACACTGCGTTAGATATCCAAAGTATTATTATTTGTCTACTCAAGACGATTATAGCAATTAATACTGACTTGAAACGGTTCTAAGATCGATCTCAAACTTCAGTATTATTTATTATTACCAGCCAAAGCGTGTATGACCGTCTAAGGTACGTACACAAAAATAAAATCTAAAGCGTATCGCATACACATTCAAGGTTGGGGTTCAAAGACCGTATAAGAAAGGGGGTCATGGTTGGATGCGCGCATTGTATTTTTTGTGCTCGCAAGTAATTGTTTCGAATATCGTCGATTCAAACGTCCCAAGTGTTCTGATCTTCAAAAAAGAGGTTACCGAACGACTTATGTTGGTCAATCTACCCCTTTTTACCCTTTTTTGATTTAAGACCCAGGTCTCTGTTTAAGCTTCGAATTTAAAGGTTTCCACGCGTTTGTTTTCGATGCTGCGAATGTAAAACATACCGTAGAGAAGCGACGAATAAACCCTAAAAAAATAGAATATCGATAAAAACTTACTTTCATTGTTATTTAAACTGTAATGTCTCTACATAGTATTATTTCTCGTAAAAATAAATAACACCACAAGATGTGCAACAAAATTATCTAGCAAACAATAGTTTTTTTTTATCGTTTTAATTTTAAGTTAATCAATATTTATTAAAATAAAAACCCCATTTTAAATGTTTCCCAATGCCATTAATCTCTTTCTTTCCTATAGAGTCACTCCCTTTAATATTAGCGAGACCCGAGCCTTAAACAAATTGGATAGGTAAAGCAGAATATGGAAAGATTACTGCTTAGCCTAGTGGGTAGCGACCCTGCCTACGAAGCTGGAGGTCCCGGGTTCGAATCCCAGATCGGGTCAGTATTTATATGATGAATATTAATACTGGTACCGGGTCTTGGTTGTTATATGTATGTGGTGCCTTCGCATGGTACCCAAAATACAAGCTCATGCTTAGTTTGAGGCCAAGACGTTGTTGTGATGTTTACGTTATTATTAATATTATTACAAACTGTACTGTTGTTTGATACATAGATTTATATAATTTTACATTTGAATAATTAAATAATATATATTCCCATCATTCCATTACACTCCACCAACCCATTATGCCCCACTGCAGGGGCTTAGTTCTCCCCTCAGGGTGAAGGGGCTTGGAGCTGAACACAACACGCTGCTCCAGTGCGGGTTAGTGGATTTTAACTACTACCATCTGTTGCTTGCACCCGGGACCGACGGCTTAATGTGCTCTCCGAGGCAGTGATAGTTATGTACTCAAATCAGAAAAAAACTCATTGGTACACGCCCGGATTCGAACCACGGCGGCACGGCCTTCTAGACTCTAAATAGGTTCGCTGCGCTCGGGCTATCACGACACCCACTACTCATATTACTTTAATAAAAAATAAAAATATACGGGTACAGGGATTTAGAACGATGTGATGGATGGGTTAGGGAACCAAATTGGAGACTTGAGAAAAAGTGGTCTTCTGATCGAGTTGCCGCTTTTGCTTTTCTTCTAAGTTTGGTCCTCGAAAACATTTCCATTCTGATTTCCATCCTTGTATTTTATACTCAGTATGAAAGGCGGGTTTTTTATTTAGATAATCAAATATGAATTTAAACAATGAGCCACAAGATTTCTCATTAAAATGAAATGTAGCTTTCGTAAAACTCAAATGGACAATTCTAGAAATGTTATTAGAATGGCATCGGCAACAGGAGAATATACTTGGTATTGTCCTGAACGTAATCCAAACTTACAGAGCGTGTAAAGCTTACCAAAACTAAAAACTAAGATTAAAAAAGAATGATGTTTTCTCGGTAACCGTTAGTTTACGCCATCTGCTCACTTGAAAGTTTTTGTCTAGTTAGGTAAGCTGTATACGCTTTATAAGTTTGGACTACGTTCAGCCGACCATGCAGTATATTATTTAAGCGGGGTGTTCGGCTGAACGTAGTTCAATTTCAAATATGTTTTTCTCGGTAACCGTTAATTTGCCCCATCTGTTCACTTGAAACTTTTCGTTTAGTTCGGTAAGCTCTACATACTCTATAAGTTTGGACTACGTTCAGGCGTACACCTGGTATAGAAATGTTATGACGTCATAAGATGTCCGCGTTCATTACGTAAGTATAATTAATATGGGGAATGTGCAAAAGTATATGTTTTTTGTTGTTTTTACTTTTCTATCAAAATTCTTCGCGTAACTCGGTGTAACTTGTCTACAATTTGGGATATCCCTACTAATAATATTAATGCGAAAGTGTGTTTGTTAGTTTGTCCTTCTTTTACGCAGCAACGCAGTAACGGATTGACGTGATTCTTTTGCATATAGACTCTTTATGTACCTGATAATGACATAGGCTACATAAATGCGTTCGCATTCCTTTAGTAGTCCAGGCAAATGTGTAATCCTCGCGGGCGAAGCCGCGGGCGGCAAGCTATATGTAAAATAACGTTCACATGTGCTCATTATGTAGAAGACTTTTTCTATTGACTAGAAGTCCTCTTCTGCGTTTACATCTAACCACTCGTATTCTAGCTAGCTGGTGCAAGATGGCGAGTTCTAGCCCGCGAGGTCCCTGCGCGCCGGTCTTCACCCCCGCAAAATTGCGTTTGACATTTCCGATACTGTCAAGTGACATTTCTGACTCTATTAAAACCAAAAACCAAACGCTACGTTTAAATTTATTTACTCTATGACATTTTCTAATTTCTAGTGGGATGTTGTAATGTTTAACTACATGTTTCGAATCGCGTGTTGACAATTACGACACTGCTTGTATTGAGAAAAAGTTACATTCGACAACCTTGAAGGAGATCGTATCGTTTTAATGACATGCACGATGGGAATAATTTATGGTAATAAATAATAGTACCAAATGCTTGACAGTGTAGTATATTGTTATGAGGTTACGATGTTTGTATAGAACCACGAAATGTAGAACTAACATCTGCTTACGGCTCCGCCCGCGTGAACATACATAACGTCAGTATAACAATGTTCCCGTTCCCGTTGCCGTATCATTTCTTCCTAACTGGTACACAAATTTACACAAACTCTAAAAACCCCTAAGAGCTGTGTAATGGCTGTACGACAGTTGTATAACGTCTTTGGCCACAACTTTGGTAGACTTTGTCATATAATAGTTGTACAGACTCTTGTGTGGGGATCACAATGGCTTATCACGCTTGGCTACAAGTTTTCTTGGTTGGGCTGATCAAACTTGTGCAACAGATTTAACATATTTAACTAGAAATCTCATACAACCAAACTTAATATTTTGTTTTTCACATGTGAAAATGCATTTAGTTTCGTAATGAATATGTGAAAAAATAAAACAATTTCGACAACAACACACGCGCATATAAAATTTTATTTCTTTCAATGCATCAAAATAATTGTATCCGTTTTTATAATAAAATTCCTAAAGAAATGTTGAACTTAAATTCAAATCAATTTACAAAGCAAGTTAAAGTCCTACTCATGGAAAAAGCTTACTATTGTATTAGCGAGTATTTAAATGATAAGTGCGCATGGACTTCATTGTAATAGTTGTAAGCATATTTAAAAAAAAAAACAAAGAAAACCATATATTTAAATAAAATAAACAGGGAGGAATTTTTTGCCGGTTCTTCTCCTTCTAGTTTGAAGCGGTTCCTAATTAATTCATTTTGACTTTCAATAAGTGTGTGTAAACATCTAATAATAAATAAAAAAAAATTACAAGAATGAAAACGGTTGCGCCCAGTTTTTGTTGATCTGAACAACATATAACTTTTTGGGGCAATCAGTTAAGGTTTAATGGGGTACAACCTTTAACGCCGTTTATATCGAAATTTGCACGTACACAATTCTTTTAATTCAGGTTACCTTGAACAGATTTTCTGCGCCAGCGCGCAGCCGTAACTCCTTGTTGATCTCCTGGTTTAGTTGGCAACGTCTGGTCTGCAGGCGGCCGCGACATGTTGCCACTCTAGGGTCAGAGCCCTGTGGACAAAAAATACCTGCTGAGTGTCGTGATACTCATGACAATTTATGTGTAAATATTAACATTACCACAGACAATCGAGTATGTTAGAGGTGCCATGTGACGGTATATGTTCAGAGTCACGTGTCCCAAAAATAATTACTCACACAACGAATAAGGAAATAATTACAGATAGCAGAAAGCAGTTCTGTCGTTCATCCCTTTCCCTTACATCTTTGGTTTGATATGATGTCGCATTTTAGGATTTAGGCACAGACTAGTCAACCTATAGACCACGCTTTAATAAACGTCAGTACGAAAACGAAATCGCCAAAAAGTGGCGGGGTGCGGGGAGAGGTCGGCTAGTTTTCATTGGCTCGTTCAAAATTGACAATTTAATGGCTTCCAACGTGCTTCCAACTGACGGCTCACTAGTGACGTAGTTACGTAGTGTCACTACATAGCCTTGGCGAATGCTACTCCCTGTCAAAGCGTGGTCTATAAGGTTGACTTGTTTGTGGGTTTAGGTTAAGAGATCTGTCTTAAGTATGCAAATACTGCATACTTGAAGGGGACAGCGTAACCGCCTAAATAAGACAGAAGTGTCTGTCATTTCGAAATATAGACTTTTCTTATATTAATGCGTTAATTAAATTTGTACGTAACCCAAACCGGGAACACTCGTTTTTGAAATTTTTGACTCTGTGTTTGTGCGGGCTAATTTCCAAAACGACTTAGCAAATTTTGATGAAACTTTCCCTAGCCGGTAGAAGATATTTAAAAAAATATAATAGGCTCCGTTTTAGTTAGGAAATATGAAGGGTTCCTGTGTAAACCTGAAAACAGAAAACGCAAAATATGCTATAAAAGCGAAAGTGCATTTATTTTTCCTATCTTCACGTCGCAAAAGCAACGAAACGACGTGATTTTTCGCCCGGAGACAACTGATGAGATAGAAAATATCATAGGTTACTGTTTTAAGTTTCAGTGGGATACAAAATTAGTTTGAAATGTATATGACAAGTAAAGCTTTGAATTATGAAATGAAATATTATAGAATAGTGAAGTAATAGAAGAATGGAAAAATAATAAAAACCTTAAATATGTCCAAACGGACGAAGCCATGGATAAAGACTAGTTGATTCATTTTGATTATATAATATCTGGATGGACCTTCGCTACAAAATGTCAGCTAAAATTACAGGCCAATTTTTACATACTTGTGTGTGTGACTCAACAGACCACACACTCTCGCTACGCCGTACTATGTATAAACCGTCTCTGTATACGCGAATTATAACCGAACAGTTAGGTGATATTTTTATGTACGTATTTTGACGCCGACTCTCTATTCAGAAACTATACCTATATTCAAAGTTGGGTCATATTAGTTTCATTCTGAAAAAAGTACGTAGATATAGAAAGCATCATTCATAAATTACATATTTTAAAAGCTAACATGCTTAGGTGCATTAAAAGAAAATTGCACATTCAGTTAACGTAAGAAACAAGTGATAGTGAACTTTTATGTCTTTGCAGTCTGTACACGTGGACACTAAAAGTTGACGACAATCATCCGAGAATTAATCATCAGGCACTAAATAAATAATATCTTTTTGCGTATTAGAAAAAGTATACTTTATGTACTGATTCAGTGTTGTATTTTTATCTCTGCCTTAGAAGACCTTAACATAGTGATAGACTAGTTTGAAACTCTTTGCCCCCAGCAAACATACAAATAAACAAATTACTATGTTTTTTTTGTGGATCTATCTGGAAAAATTGTTTTTTGTTTGAAAGGGTATACTCTCAAAGTTGTCAATTGTCTCCAAGTCTGATTTTATGAAGGAACCGGAGGATACCCTCAAATCTTATAGGCGCGTATAATAAGTTTGAGTTAAATTTTTTAAGTAGGTATTCAGATCACTGAGTTTGGGAGTCAACATTTCATGCTGCTAAGTTGATGATACCCGTGTGCAAGTTCTTGATACTTAGGATGACAACTATATAATTTTTTAGGCTTTTTGGAAGTATAGTCTAATATATTACAATTATTATCGACCATTTTTTAAAACTGGATCTCCATTTTTGTAATAGAAGAAATTTTTTACATGAAATCGCACACGAACTAAATTATGCTCGAAACCTGCTAAAGCAATTTCAGCTTTATGACCCTATTCGTTCGGTCGTCTCGTCGGTCTGGTGGTAGTGATGATTCAATTCAGAGCTACGTCGCATTAAGAATAAGTTTGGGCACTTCCCCGTGGCGGCCCGAGCTTCCTGGCGCCCTAGTCGAAAGACTGGCGCCCTTTTAAGAAAATTCGTGACAGAATAAAACAGTAATGTTAACAGATTAAATGATAAAACGGAGTGTATCATAGAGTGTGCTTGAGTGTCTACACCTTTTTCGCTGTATGAAAGAGTAAAGCTAAAAAAGCACTAAATCAAGAATAAAGTTTGACTTTAATAATTTGTCTTGCCTTAATTTTGGCATACGTGAAAACTATCTCCTATAAATCAATTGTTTCTGTTATTTCTTGCACTATCGATAATGTAGACAACCCTATAAATCTTTTTAGAGTCTTCGTTGAGCGCACTCACCCTGGCCACAGATTGCCGCCCCCTAACACGAGCGTCCTTGGCCGTCGCCAAGTTCATCTATATGAACGGGTCGGCTCTGTCTACACTGCAATTTCAGAACGTAGGACCGCGAAAACATATCATTCAAGCCGATATCGATGTAGAGATCGGATCCGAGGGAGAATAAAAATGGGATCGAATCGAAAGAATAAAATTAAATCCACTATCTAAAACGTGCTAATACTATTATATTTTCAGAAATTTTGATGGTGGGCGGAAAATAAAAACAGAGTATCTACAATTGAAAAAGTTTTGTTATTTTATCCATGAATAGATATATTACGTGCACGAATTTCATGTGGAGACATTACACCGTTACAGTTTCAGTGGGTCTGAAGCGGACATATTTTGAAATTGAGTATCCATCAATCATGTCATTGTTATACTTTTCACGTATTTAACAGCTACGATATATTTTAAACGTCAGATTTGATTCATATCACTTTTCCGTATAAAACGCATCTCGATGAATTAAAACGTACCTACTTGTATGTGACTCGAATTGATAAATTTCTGATCCACAGGGCTGCCACTAAATACATTTATTATTAAATATGTACCCATGTACCCATAGTTATTAAAATAACCGCAGCGAATCAAAACACATAAGCTATTGAGCGAAATTATCAAATATTCTTAATGATTGCACGGGCCACGCTTGGACTACACGTGTGTATTATCCTTTACCTCTTTTTCTCTCTCTCTCTCTCTCTTATATTTACCATTTATATTTATAATTCTTTTACCGCTTCCAACCCCTCCGCGATATATGGCTGCCCTATTTATTTCATTATACATAAAATCTGATTGAATTTAATGGGATTCAATGAAAACCATTTGGCTTTATTAAGTCGCATTCAATGCAAATAATATACAACAATGAAAAAAGATTTGCACCGTTATAAGGATCTGAACCGTGCTAAAAAATATCCAATCCCATATTTAAATTTTCTTGGATATATTTTGTGGTGTAAAATAAACTCTTTTGGAGCACCAACAAGAAAAGGCTATTAAGCTAAAATTAAAAAAAAAAAAAAATTTGCTTATATATGTTATGAGAAAAATTTATAATTTACAAACAAAAAACTCGCGCGGACAGACCTCTTATTATCAATATTAATAAAATCAATATTACTAAAATTAAATAAATTAAATTTATAAAAGCAGCAGCAACCCTATTAGCTATACAAAGAAATACCGAAGGGCGCCGAGTGAATGCCTTTTGCATATTAAAATACATTCGGCTTTTCGAGCATCAAAATAATCTTGAAGGTTTTCTTAGTTTTGTTGTGCACAATTATTTTCGCCTACGGTTTAATTCTCAGTAAACATTAATAAACAATAAATTTGTTTTAGTTGAGAAGCTGCACAGCACTCTGGATTTAATATATATTTTGCTTAAAGACTAACTGAACAAAGCTGAAATCGCGAAGTCGCGAAAAAGCCAATATTATTATAATATATTTATTATTATTATTATAATATATAAGTACACGCGGGATAGAATTTGTAACAAAAGAATTTTGTTTTTTTTTCATACAGGTAATAGCTTTGTTTGAACCTAACAAAATGGGCTACTCTGTGTTTTGGAAAATAAAATAAGTATGATTTCGCCAATAGTAATCGCTACATACTATAAAACAAAGCCCCCGCCGCGTTTGTCTGTCTGTATGTCTCAACGCGATAAACTTAAAAGCTACCGAATGAGTTTTCATACGGTTATTACCAATGGACGGAGTGCTTCAAGACAAAAGTTTATGTGCATGTTTTTGTATAATGTAATTCATTAATGTTTTGTGTAAATTGGTTGAAATATGACGATGATTGTTAAGATGTAGGAATTAAATAAGCCGACTGAGAGCTTTCATCGGAAATTCTGCCTAATCCTTTTTAAGTTATAGCAAAATAATGTACAAAGGAATGGTTCCACTTTTATAGGTCTAAAGAAAAGTCCTTGATGGCATATGTCTACCTTTTGAGGATAGCTTAGCTATACTGTATCTATACCTATTTTAATGTTGAGAAAAAATAAAATTGTCACTTAGAATGTGGTAATTAGAAAGCTATTTACACGAATACGATATTAATCCTTATCAAATTAAATAAGTTACTTACCTTAAGCATTTCAGGCACATTATAATTGGCCTTCACACCATACAATTTAAATTAATATCTTAGGAGTTATTGCAAAATCAAAACTATCGCACGACAAAATAAATTCAAGCGTTCCCACACCGACGTGAATGAAGGTAGGCAGAAGTTATCAATGTTGTATACAAAGAAATATTTTAGTTTGTTTTTTTTTCTATATTTTCAATATATTAATTGGAAATAAAATACATAAAAACACTCCAAGTAGGATGAACTTATGTTACATTTGAATGTAATTAAATCTAATCCGCATGCACGACGTAATAAGCTGATACGACACTATGACAAAAAAAAAATTAGGCATGAATGCACTGCTACCCGACCAAAGCCGGGACGGGTCGCTTGTAAAAACAGTACAAAAAAAAATTCCATTGCAATTTTCTCTATGGTACTGTCAATTGTATTAATTATTTTAAAAATCGCAATGCACGTCGCGCCTAGGCTGTGCATACATGACAAAGAAAGTTCTCGCCTAAAATAAATAAAACATGTATGCGGCCACTTGAGATTCTACTGCAGTACGATGAGAGAAATTGTCATCAAACCCTAAGCATTCGTTCAATATTAGCTTTATGTAATAATAATAGCACATGGGTATTTGCAAATCATTAGGTAAATATGACTATAAATTTAATAGGAGAATGATTTTTACTAATATTATTTTGTAAATTTACATTTATCATAAAATAATTGTAATATTGGTAGATGAAAATGAAAAAGGTTAACCTAGACATTTTACACTTCACTTCATCAGCCCTTCTTACCCCACTGCTGGGGCTTAGGCCTCCCTCAGGTTGAGGGGGGCTTGGAGCTTAAATCCACCACGCTACTTCACTGCGGGTTGGGGATTGTAACGACCGTTATCTATTGACAGCGCCCGGGACCGACTGCTTAACGTGCTCTCCAAGGCACGGAGTCAGTGATAGTTATATACTTAAGTTAGAAAAACTCATTGGTACACACCTGGATTCGAACCATGGCCCTATGGCCTTATAAATTTGAGACAGGTTCGTTGCGCTCTTTGGCTATCACGACACTATTTTACATATAGACACAAAACTAATAGACATGTTCATGCACACGAATATTTGTCACTTCCCCGCCATCAATTCAGCCCATTAAAGCCGCACTGCAGGGGCTTAGGCCTCGCCTCGGGATAAGGGGGCTTGGAGCTTAAGCCACTACGCTGCTCCAATGCGGGTTGGTGGATTTAACGACTGCTACCTATTGATAGTAACAGGGACCGACGCGACGGCATAAGGTGCTCTCCGCGGCACAGGTCAGTGATATTTATGTACGTAAGTTAGAAAAAACTCATTGGTACATGCCCTGGGATTCGAACCACGGTCTAATAAACAAGAAGCGGTTCCGTTACCACTCGGCTATCATGGCATTTGTCATTGGTGGGAATCGGACTCGCGACTTACGCGAGATTACACCTACCTTCCGAATTTCATCTGAGTAAAATAGCTGTGACAGATGGACAGACACAAAACTAAATTACAAGGGTCTGTTTTTTCTCATTATCTAATGGGAAAAAACTAACTCAAACGGAACCTTAAGAATTACGTTACTTGTTACTCGCTGGACTGTAAAAATATACAGCTAGGAATAACTATTTGCAACGCATAATGATGCATTTCTTTGTAACGTCTATTGCACCGTTGCATGCTAACGGGGCGTTGCTGATGTTAAAATCGATTTGTTGAGAATTTTTTAAACTTGATAATAACGCGTGCCATTGCGCAGGTGCATTCAGAATCAGATCGTCTTGGGTCTGATGAAAATCGCATATTCGATCATTTGAACTCAACTCGACTCAAAATGTTTTTGATGTAGGAACATAAAAATAACACTTATTGTCATTACAATTTATAGTTCGCCTCAAACTTTGTGGCGGATCGGAATACAACCCTATAAGCGTGCTTGTCCAGGTACAGTCATATACCCCTCGCTCCACTGCGTCCCGCTACACCTAAAACTGGTTACTGTGACACGATTTGTGCCTATGTTCGCATCCGCCATAAAGTTTGATTGGAATTGTACAAAGAATTTAACCACTATCATTGTATTAACACAATTACGTTAAAAAGAAAGAATATAACAATATGTACCTAAAAAAACCTTTTAAATATCTCCATTCCATTCCATCAACCCTTTTTATATCCCACTACAAAGGCTTAGGTCTTAGGGCTTGGAGCTTAAATCCACCACGCTGTTCCAATGCGGGTTGGCGGATTGTAACGAACGCCATCTATTGACAGCAACCGGGACCGACTGCTTAATGCGCTCTCCGAGGAACTGAGTCAGTGATAGTTAATGTACATGAATATAATTTAGTAAAATAAATCCTACGAATACAGGAAACTAATACAATAGGTTTATACGTTTTTATTTTTTTAAACATTTCGATTCATCATAAAACAAAATCTTAATTGCGCGGGGTAATTCTTTATTTAATTTTTTATTTTTCACGTGTTCGACATGAAACTAATTCCATTTTTTTAATAATGAATCAAAATATTTAACAAATTAAAAACGTATAAACTTTTTGTTGATCTGAATACCATATAATGTTATTGTTTAAATCGGTTAAGGTTTAATGGGATGCAACCGCCCACCGTTACCATACCACCGTTCGTATGGAAAGCTACTACACAATCCTATGGACAAACGGAAACGGGAAAACATAGCGCCATTTTTATATGTAGGCGGAGACGCGGACAAAAGCTAGTACAATAAAAAGAAAGGACGTCGAAGACATTTAAAAGTTTGGTAATTAATAATAAGTCGTATAATGACACATATATATTATAAAGTGTATATCTTATAAAGAATATTTAAGTATGTATATCAGTTGTCTAGTAACCCATAACACAGGCATAATACTTGCTTACTTAGGGACTAGATGGCGCTGTGTGGGAAGTCCCATGTATTATTATTATTATATACCAAGTGTTCAGTTGAACGTAGTGCAAACTTATAGCGTGTAGAGCTTACCGAACTAAACAAAAAGTTTCAAGTGAACAGGTGGCGTATACTAACGGTTCCTAAGAAATAAATGTTGAAGTTACATTTTTTTCTTCTTTTTTTAATACATTTTGTTTAGTTCGGTAAGCTCTACAGGGTCTATAAGTTTGGACTACGTTCAGCCGAACACACAGTATATAGACAACTCTGAATTGTTCAATCAATATGTATATGTAGCAAAGTAATTAAAAAAATCAAAACCAGTTTCCAGTTACTTAGACCAGTTTTTATTTTGAAAGTCCATTTGCGAAATATTGTAGGCCTCGACAAAATGTTAGAAAGCGAAATTTGATAAGGAATTTCAGATTTGAATAAACGAGTTCGTGCTTACCAATGAAACTCTTAAATCACACTTAAAACACAATACCACGTAAGTTTACAGGTGTTACGATTTTTGTGATAGAACAGAAACAAACAAGAACTATAAACACAAGTTTCCCATAATTTTAACGATTTTTTTTTTATATTTTTTGTTAAGGTATTCGCATATTACCATAATAACACATGTTCCCTGAAAATTTCAACCGGCCACCTATTATTGTAAACAATACGGGTGTTCGCCTGAACGTAGTCCAAACTTATAAAGCATGTACGCCTTATCGAACCAAACAAAAAGTTTCGAGAGAGCATATGTCGCAAACTAACGGTTACCGAGAAAAAACATGTTTAAAATTGAATTACGTTTACCCGAACAGTCCGTGTATAATATACCGTGTATTCGGGTCAACGTAGCCCAAACCTATAGAGCATGTAGAGTTTACCGAACTAAACAAAAAGGTTCAAATAAGCAGATGGCGCAAACTAACGGTTACCGAAAAAACATGTGTAAAATCAAATTCGCGTTTCAAAAGAATCGCACCAACTGGATTACAATCTCTGGCGCCCAGGAAACAGCAAGTGAGTAAAATACTCACGGACGAGTATGTATTAAAAAAGAACGAATTTGTCTCTGATTCCTAGGTAATCACTTAGGTTGTATATTAAAACAACGAAAACGGATGTGGTACTCTAACTATAAAGGGGAGTGGCAGCAAGTTAGCGACCAAAATGATAAGTCATAGTGCCAGGAAACCTGTTCGTACAGTCTGAATATAATACGAGTATATGTATTAATTATTACAAATTCACAGAAGCAAGTAAAAACTACATAAAAATTAAAATGCCAGGGACAAAATCTAGTCTAAAAATGTCAAGGTGGAAGACTGAATTCATATGTTTCGTTAAAATAATTATATTAGCGTTCAGCGTTTGTTAATCATTAATATAGCATTTGGAAGTTACAAAATTTCCTTGAGAAACTATCCTTTCCTATGCAACTTTTACCGTTTTGAGAATTTATTTCATTAATAGGCGGTTTGCTTCACGCGAGGTTTATGCATTATTGCGTTGGTTGGTTTCTATATTCATGATGACGTAATCATTCCGATCCGATTCGAAAGCGGGTTCGATTCCCGTCCAAGACAAATATTTGTGTGCATGAACATGTTTATTTGTAATGTATCTGGGTGTAAAATAATGATAAAGAAAAGAATATTTAAGTGTGTATAACAGTTGTCTAGTACCCCATAATACAAGCATAATACTTATTTATTTTGGGACTAGATGACTATGTGTGTGATGTCCTAGATATTATTATTATTATTAATTTTGTGTCCATGAACATGTCTACTTCTTCCGTGTTTGGATGTAAAATATTTATATATGGATATGTCACTGTGGTGTGGTGAGGTGGGAAAACGATGTGATCAAGACAGCTGGACGTCACTGGCCACAAATAGCTCAAGATAGAGATAAATGGGTTTCTTTGGTGGAGGCCTTTACCTGCAAAGGGGTTCTTGCAGATTAAATTTAAAACTAGTGATCAACTAGGAGAAAACGATGGGATAGAGACTAATAGAAGAATTTTTTCATAATACACTTTAAATAAGAAATTCAAAAAAAGAAAAAAATATATTAAAACGTCATTTACTGATCTTTAAGACATTAATATTAACTGTATAACTGTAACTTTTTTTAATTTCTCCTTGTATGTGTTAATATGCAAGAAATAAAAGGCTTTTTATTTATTTATTTATTA
Source organism: Luffia ferchaultella (assembly GCA_949709985.1). Taxonomy (NCBI): domain Eukaryota; kingdom Metazoa; phylum Arthropoda; class Insecta; order Lepidoptera; family Psychidae; genus Luffia; species Luffia ferchaultella. The sequence continues at coordinate 1,614,656 of OX453261.1, forward strand.
TGTCACTGTAAAATTGTAAAAACCGTTAGTTTATATTCAGGTTAGTGAGATTGTAAACTTCTTACTAGCTGATTTAAGAAAATCATAATTTTTTGAAGATTTTGGGTGGCTCGTCGCTCCACTCCGCTTCGCTCCTTGCATTGGCGCAATCAAAACCTAACCTAACCTAGTAGATTGTAAAATGTCTGTTTACAATCTATGGACAATTTACAATATAACGGTTACGTATGTATTATAAACGATATTTATGTATGTATATCAGTTGTCTAGTAACCCATAACACAAGCATAATACTTGCTTACTTTGGGACTAGATGGCGCTGTGTGGGATGCCCCAGATATTATCAAGAAAGATAGCCGGGTCAAGAAAGATTCGAATATAACACTACCGGTTCTTTATCTACCGACACACTATCATATCTTTAGAAACAGAAATCGGCTCAGTTCTCACACATCCGCTGCTGGACAGAGGCCCTAGATCCTAGCCGAGGTCTCCACAACATCCGGCTAAGTTATTTATATTAATTATATAGGGAACTCTAGGTCTATATTAAGTTATTTTTGTATGAACATAAATGTAAATGACTGTTTCTAAACAAATTAAAAAAAAAAACATATGGTCTCGGGCTTGGTTATTGGGCTATCCGAGTCAGGAGTTCATCTAGTGAGGGCTGCTTCTTAAATAGAGAAGATCCTTCCTTTATAGATTCTTCCTTGAAAGCCTTTCCAATGCCGTTTCAATTTGTAAGTTCTATGAGCTATGTTGGTCGTTTCTGAGCTTCTGAGTTGGTAAAATTCTAACAATAAAGGAAGTAGCAGAACTAAGCGCCAGTATTTCAAGTACAGATGAAAACAGAGAAGAATATACAGGCACTTTTTACAACTTAGGTATAATGTTACTTTTGTCTACTCTGAAGGAATATAAAATAATTGTATGCTTATTTATTTTATTTTTATTTTATTTAACTATATGGCGTGTCTGAAATTCAATAGTTAAGTCCTGAAAATGAGCTGTGACGCAGAAGGGTGGTATCCTTCAGGTAAGTATTTAATGCCTATGACCTAAACATAGGTATATGTGAAAAATTTTCATTGTCATATTACTCTGATTTTGGGTTCTCTGTGTGCGTAGTAAAACGCACGGCCATTTCTTTACGCTTAAATTTCGCGGACCAGTTTTAATATCCATGTAAAATTCGCTGGTCACTTTGACAATCGGTGTTAACATACTTTTTCGCATATAAATGTTTTTATTATTATTAATATTATTATTTGCTACACTTGAATTTAGTTGTGACGCGACGATCACTTTAATTCTGACATCTCATTTCGATCTGACACGTTATCAAGTGGGCCGCTTTTTATAATCGAAGGTTCGGTCGTTTTCGCGCTTTCCAGAAAAGTCATATCAAAATAACTTCGCTTGCTTTTTTTTACAAGGATTTCTGAAATAGAACTAGTGATAGCGAAGTGTCAGTAATCGATGTCGAGAATATGTTATTCTGTGATACCATTTTCTGGTCTCCAGCCTCAGAAATGAATGACCATGCATCAGTATTAGTAGTATATAATTGGGGAGTCTGGCTCACTTTGTATGGCTATAAAATTGGGGAGTCTGGCTCACTTTTTCGTTATTTGCAGAAAATCGTTGTCCGTTTTAAAAGTCTCGCTTCGCTCTCACGGACCACGATTTTCAGCAAATAACGAAAAAGTGAGCCAGACTCCCCAATTTTATAGCCATACAAAGTGATCCAGATTCCCCAATTATATACTACAAAAACCGTTGTCCGTTTTAAAAGTCTCGCTTCGCTCTCACGGACAACGGTTTTTCTGCAAATGCTAAATGAACCAGAGTTCTCAATAATTTTTCCTGGCTCACTTTTTCGTTATTTGCAGAAAATCGTTGTCCGTTTTAAAAGTCTCGCTTCGCTCTCACGGACCACGATTTTCAGCAAATAACGAAAAAGTGAGCCAGACTCCCCAATTTTATAGCCATACAAAGTGATCCAGATTCCCCAATTATATACTACAAAAACCGTTGTCCGTTTTAAAAGTCTCGCTTCGCTCTCACGGACAACGGTTTTTCTGCAAATGCTAAATGAACCAGAGTTCTCAATAATTTTTCTCGGAAAACACGATCTCAGTAAAAAAAAAAAAAAAAAAAACGACAAATGAACTAGACAGATAATTTCTAAACGTGTAAAATTTATGCTCCATCAACCTACAAACGCATTTCATTTCTTGACTATAATACAAACATAATTCATATTTTGATATTTACGAATAAAAAATACATAATTAATTGAAACTATGTAGAGAAGGTTTACAAGAAATAAAACAAATTATTGAATGTTAAATAGGTTTATTTTTCATTTTTATAAAAAGAATTATACCATTTCTTAATTTCTATTACATTTTGTAACGCACAATTAATATTTACTTGATTAATGTATCTGTGACAAGCCTGATGATGTCCATAAACGTCCGTACGAAGTTCTCGTAAAGGTGGACATCCTATGTCTTCTATATTTACAATTCGTTTGTCTTCGAGTTGCTTGATATAGTCTTCAAACCATATTTTTTTTTGTAAGCCTTTAACATATATACATGTAGCTTCTTTTATTAGGTTATTTATTATTGTGTTGAGTTGTGTATAATCTATTTCTCCAGAGTCCCACGAAATACCATGATAGTTTCTTGTTAGCCATGAATTCGTGGATCGACATTTTGCAGACAAATTATACCAAGGATATGGTGGTTTAAATAGTATACAATATTCTTTGTCTTCTTTGTCTTCAACAGATGCAACCGCTAGTTCTTTCACGATCAATTCATTTTTTCCATTTACAAAACATTGTATATCCATAATAAGTTCCATAATTGTTTGAGATTTCTTAAATATTCGAATACGTGTAGATTATTCAAGTGCTCGTGAGCGACTAGCCAGCAGAATGACTAACCTACTCTCGCAATAAAATTACGTAATTTCAGCGTTGAAACAAGTTTAGACAAGTATAATTTACAAATCATCTATATTTATCCATGAATTGTGTGTACCATCAAATCCCAACCATTTTACTAATATTTTATTTCCTCTTTTTTTTATAACTCTTTCAATTAGATAAATATCAGGATATTTCGTTTTTGAAAGCTCTTCTTTGTAAAAGCAACCTTGAACTGGTGAATTTAAATAATCTTTTAGTTGATAAGTAACAGGTCTAGTATTATTAACTTTGGTTATAGTAAAAATTTCAGTAGTCCAGTTAGGTGTATAACCTTTTTCAAAAACATGTTTATATTTACTTATTCTCACTTTATCGCCTATTTTTAATTTTTGAGACTTTTTAAACATCATCTTATCGTTGTTATTATAAATATTTCTTAATATTGATTTCTCATTCGATCTATTTACATTTATTGGTTTCAGTGCTATAGTTCTATGTGTACTGTTGTTGTAGGAATCTAATAATTCATTTAAAATATCTATCCATCGATAACTACCTCTCGCTGTAAATCGCTTCCACATTTTGTTTTTTAAGGTTCGATTAAAACGTTCACAGATTGAAGCCTTTAAATTACTATAAGTAGAATACATATTGATGGAATATCTATTCATAAGTGTTTTGAATAAAGAATTGTAGAATTCGGTACCATTATCAACTTGAAGATTTTTTGGTATTCTACCAGATGTAGTAAATATTGATAACATTGCTTGGGTAACATTATTACTATTTTTTGTTTTTAAAGGCACAGCCCAACCAAATTTTGAAAAATTATCGATTACCGTTAGAATGTATTTATAATTATCGTTTACAGAAGCATATGATTGCATATCAACAATATCAGCTTGCCATGTCTCATCTAATCCCCGTATATCAACGTGACGTCGTTGATAATTTCTACGAGCAGCACGATGTAATTCTTCAGCAATTAAAGTCTTGTAGGAGTTATTCATAATTTATTTGTATTTTCCAATGCTGTTAATCTTTGATCTATGTTTGTTAATGTATTAGAATGTGTTTTAGAAAGGTTATGATTGATGGTAATGTCTTTTTCTAAATTCTCTTTTACTGTGTCTAAGTGAGTTTTTAAATAATAGTATATTTGTTTCATTTCATTATTATCGATAGTCAACTGATCAAATCTTTCATTATATTCACGTCTTATAATATTTATTTCATTGGACAATAATCCTGTCACAATTTTTAAAGATACACCATCACTGTCTCCTAAAGCATCTCCCACATTGCACAATCGTTTATTTTCAATATCATAATTCCCCTCAATATTAATTTTAAATCCTTCTCCTTGTGGTCCACGGCGTCCTGTTGAAGATTTAGATAATTGACGTCCAAATACGTCTACACTCATTGTACTTCCTCAAGATACTTCGAGAGAATGATTAAATAGTTGATAAATCTTGTTAATAAATAATGTTAGCTTCACGCAATTCCTCTAGGATTGAAATTATTTCATTGGAATGGGTGACATAACCGCTAGCCGCTCTTGATGCTAATAGAAGTCGTAAACGATCTACCAACTCATTAGGATTATCCCAATACACATAATTGAAATTCAAACCAACTCTAGGAGTTGACATATTGGTGGGTAATAAGGTATTATTGTTAGAAACCCCACTACCTATCTTTTCATTAGCGAACCTCGAAATTATGTTAATATATTTTGGGGTATTGTTTATACGGAGAGCACCATCATCTTTAAAATGTTTACGATGCGCATTAGTAGCTGTAATGATTTCTGCGTAATTTTCAATATCACTATCTATTATAGCATTATTGTTAGGTACTTTTTTGAAAATCAATTCTAATAAACCAACTGTAGCGGGATAATTTTTGTTTGCTATTAGAATTTTGTCTTATTCAAAATAGATAGGTGTATTTCCTAACATTAAGCGTTTTCCCTTTAATTGTCTCACACCATAAATTTGATCTAAATCTTTATGATTTTTAGATTTTAATAAAGATAAATATGATAAAATACTGTGATTTGGTTTTTGTAAAGAATCGTTTTCTTCTTCTTCTTCATGTTCTTCTACGTCAAAGAATGAATCATCATCATCACCATCGATATTAGTAGTTTTTTCATCTTTTGAAGTTGTATTCATGGATTCTGTTTCTTTTTTATGTGTTACATAGTGCTCATCATATTTATTATTTTCTTTATGCTCTTCTTCCTTCTTAGGTGCAATATTCGGTGTAGTGACACTAATTTTCTTTAAAGAAGTAGTCAAAGGTCTAAAGACTTCGTTTAAAGTGTTTTCTGTGTTTTTTCTATGCAATTTCAATAATTTATGCTTTTTTCTTATCACATTGCCAAGCTTTCTGATTTTACGTAAAGTGTCCTGTTGTTTTTTAATACTTTGAACTTCCATGGTGTTTGTGTTTAGTACGACAAACTGCAACTGGTTATAACTAATGTGGACTCTTTATATTTATAAAGGTGTCAAACCCTTTCCTATATCGACCGTTTTCTAAAGAACTCTCCTTATCAATGACAACAAAGCTATATTTTACGTTCCAACATTTAAAACATAGTTTCTTAAATTCTTTAAAAGTCATGTCACTATTTACATGCTCATCGTAAATGTGTTTTAAATTTAAATCATCTTGTTTAAATATTACTAATAAATTAGTATTGTCACGAATCAAATGCTTAGGAACACAACAGTAAGTTTGTGAAAGATAAAAACAATCAACATCTTGATGTCTCCCCATGCAAAAGTATTCCTTTACATTATTCTGTTTTTCACAAACAATATCATCAAAAATAATGATGGAACCAGGGAGAATATCTTTAGGTTTCACTATTTCATCATTTTCTTGAAAAATATAGTAACCAATATCACTAACAGTAGCAATTACTTTCTTAAGAAGTTCGTATTTTAATTGATGTATGGATTTTGAATAAATGTAAATATTCGAAAATCTTAATCCATTCATGTGTGTAATAATCGCTAACAAAGCATTTGTTTTCCCACAGTTGGAGGGACCGCAAAAAATCGATCTTATGCTATTAGGTAATAGTTTACCATGTCGACGGTTTTTTTCTGATGTGGTAGGTACAATAAGATTATCAAGGTTCTCTACAGGTAATACGGTTTGTTGCTTTATGAACCTCATGATGTAGCAAACTGAATAAGAAATCATTTGTATATAGTTTATGTATATAAAATAAAAAACATAAAATATGGGTAAAAAATTTATTAGGTAATTGTTAACAAAATTAGAAAATAAAAATTATCAATCGGTTTTGAATACTTTTTTCTTCGTACACAATTTACAATACGCTTGCATGAAAAGTGGACTATCGAGTTCATCTTGATCGTTTGATGTATTATCACCGTAAGAATGAATAGTGCAAGGAGTATAATAAGGCTTCACATCATCATTATCCAACACTGATTTGGGTAGTCGATCATTATGATACAATAAATGAATGTAGTGACCATAACGTTTGATTAATATATCTATAGGTATTTTTTCAATGTCTTTCTCACATAAATTGAATATTTCCATTTTGATTTAATATAAAATAACACACAACCACTCTACTTTACAACAATTTGCGTACTGCGCTGCTGATTGGATTGTACTCAATTATTCTATCGTGTATGATTAAACAATAAGCAGATGTTTGCAGAGGAAATTGTTTTTCTGATTCAAATTCTATACGTATGTCTACAGGTCCTGTTTTTAATGTTTCATTTTGTTTGGAACAATCTAATACAACAAGTGGAGCCATTTCCTTGAATTCCTTTTTTGACAATAATGGTTTACACCTGTTCTTGTCAAAGTAAGAGCTTTGAAATTGAGCATACATATCATACAACAGTGAATATTGGTTTCGTTCGAAATCAATATTAAGGTTAACGTAAGGGTATGTTTGAGAATTTAAATACAATTTAACGTCACGAATGTCACAATGATCGAAGAAACTTGCATCTTTTGTGTGTATATTCTTTCGACCCGTTTGGAATCCTAAGATAACGTATCGAGGTTTCTCTAGTTGTGTAGATGTTTTTACAACCCATACATGGTTTGTAGTCGTAGGTAATAATGGATATTCATATAGTTCCCAAGTCCGAAAACTTATTTGTATAGGAGGATCTTTGACGATATAATTAAGTAAATTTACTTTTGCAAAGTCGGACAATTTAACATATGGCATTAACCATTCTATTTTGGAAATGGATATTTTTACATCTTTATCAACATTTTTTTCTGATTGTACGATCGCATTTACGTCTGTATTAGCTCTGGTAAGAATAAGTTCATGTTTTGCATTCACTATTACTCTATTATAATCTTCTGCAAACCCGAGTAACAAATTGAGTGGAATCGAGACATCAAAATATCCTTTGGTATCAACAATGTCCTTAGTTGTATTTGTGTTCCATCCAGCATTATCAAGATATGTAGTTTGATTTGGGCTAGCGGAAATGAATGTTTTTATAAGGCTTGTTAAACCAACGTTTTTATTGCGATCAATTTCAACAGCATTTAACTCATAACGTAATTCTTCAAACAAAAAGCATAATCCCATATTTACGAGATTCGTGTTAACGCTAACCTCACCATTGCTCTTCATAAGTTTTCCGGTAAGATGTAGAAAGCTTTTGCTGGGTAGTATACAAGCATCTTGATGTTGAACAGTAATGCGAATTTCATCATTGTTGTTGAAAGTGGTTAATGCATATGGACGATGAGCATGAAACTCGTAATGTTCTATTGATTCATCGAATAATACACTTTTTTGTATATTTAAAATTTCTTCTTGTTCTTCCATGGTAAAATGCAGATTAAACAGAAAAATTTAAGTTTTATTTTGTTTTTATTGAGTTTGAAACAAGTCTTAAGCCAAGCCCTTTTAGAAATTGTATGTTCCGATGTGTTAACCGATTCAATGGTCGAACTCGAGTGGGTGGATAAACCCATTTTCTGTTGTTATTATATGAATAGGTTTTACTGTTATAAACCACACCCATTCTATGCTATTGACTTAATAAATAATAATAATAAAAAAACTTTATTTCAGACAAGGTCCATAGATATTAGTAACACAAAAAAAAAACCTTATATTTATTGTTAGTAATATACATTAGCCTTATGTCTAGAAAATCAGAGCAGGTGTGGAATATGGCCTCACTGATGCTACACAGTGTCAATAACAGTGTGCAGCTTCATCCAACGCATGATCATCGGCGATTCCCACCTGTCCCTCAACACGCTCAGGATGCTATTCGTGCTCCCGCGCAGCCGGCTCCACATTGAAGCGCAACGCTTTCTAATTATGGCTCCGAAGCCATCAACATGTCTAAGATGTAATCGCACTGTTATAATTTCTCCTCGGAAATTTACTAGATCTCCGTCTTGATCGACTATTTTCAACTGAATATTATGTATTGCCTTAACCATAACAGGAAGATAAATGACTTGCGATGGTACTTCTACTATTTTATATCCAGGTGGAACCGTGGGGAAAAATTCGTGAATAATGTGAGCTTGATTAGAATTAATATACGCCCCTCCTGTTATGTTACATTCTACTCGCAAAGCGTTTACTTTGATTATGGAAACAGGTATATCTGATAAATAATCAACGTTTGGATCTAGAATTCTAGGAGAATATCCTAACAAATTTCCCAAAGAATCTTTATGGGTAAAATCAACTTTTTTACTACATCTCACTTTACATCGCAATTGATTTTCATCAGGCTTTATCGATATGAAAATATTAAATTTATCTAATGCATCAGTTAAATATTTTTCAATGTTTTCGATTTCGTAACTACCTGGTGGAATTACAATAACTTTGTCATCGATATAGAATTTGTTATTTCTTTCATCGATATTGGGAATGGAATTAAAAGTCAAGAATTCTACTAAACCAAGCACATAGTTTTTTGATGATAATTCAATAGGAGGAAAATATTGTGCTTCTAAAACGGGTCCAACACCGCTTAACGTTAATGTCCATGATTCACTCATGACTGAATCTATAATGAGTTGACGTTCTGATATATATTTAAGTTAAATTATCACTAAGAAATTTAAGACACAAATGTCCACAATTGAATGTATTGAAGCTTTGATATTTTTTATAATTGTATTTTACATTTTGCACTTTTAAATATGATAATAAATTTGATGGAGGTGGTAAATTTCCAAAACTATCAAAATAAAAGACACAATTGTTTTTTTTCTTATAAGCTACCCAGTGAGTTCCAGGACCATCTTTACTATCTAAGTTTATTATACCAGATTCATGTGTCCAAGGAGGTGAGTTAGGTAAATCATTTCTCATAAAAACACCTCTAAAGTTAGGAATATTTAAAATTCTAGCATATTTTGTTAAATCAATATTTGTAAGAGCTCTGTTTGGTAGTGTTAATAGTTTTTTGAAGGTTTTATATAAATACCTAAACCTTTCTTATAAGGTTTAAGAAACATTCCTTTTCCTAAAGATATCGCTTCCATTTTTTCATTATGTCTTTTTTGTTCTTTAAGTTGTTCTACAGCATTTTTAGCATTGTTGACTGCTTTCGCGATTCCAGCAGCTCCACCAGCCAAAGCACCTGTTGCACTTAATCCAGCAAAAAGTGGTATTAAAAAAGGAAGTACTCCACCAATTTTTTGTGGCAGAGGTAAAATTCTAGGACAATTGATATTTTTTTTCCCTCCTACTTGACGAATCACTTTACGAACACCATTCAGTGCAGATTTTATAGGATCAGATCCTTTAGACATAGATGATTTAGCTATTTTAATAACATGCTTGAAAGGTTTCTTTGATCTTTTAATTTTTTTCTTTGTTTTATTTTTATTTGTGATACCAAGACCTAATTTTGACTTGGCACCCATCGCGGACGCAATGCCTAACGCAACTGCTCTTTCACTCATTGATGCATCTCTATTAAATACTCGTTTCATCGCTTTTGATGCTAGCATACGATCAGCCTGATTTCTCATATGAACATTATCTCTGTTTTTCGAATACGCTATATCATGTTCGCGACAAGCTGAATCAAGTGGATTAATACCCATATCACCTCGTGCTAATCGATCTTTGAGTTTAGTTCCAGGACCGCAAAACTGATAACCGGGTACATGTAGCTCAAACGGTAATTTATTCAGCATATCATTGAAAAATCCAAAACCTTTTTTTCTCTTTCGATAATAATATTTATTATTATTATTATTATTATGGTGAATCATTATTCAGCATAAACGTTGTAGTCTCTTAAAGAATTATAGGGTTATGAAATAAAAACAGAGATGAACTCAGTAATATACTTAATTTAATGGTAAAAATACATACATATTTTTATAGATGTACACTTTGGTTATAAAAAATATCAGATATATTTGTACATAGCATACTTAAAATAATTTGTAATGTCCCCAAGGCAATGTGTTATATTTATCAATTATTAATCTTTTATCATCATTAGCATTCAACACGGATTTATTTACTTCTTGCGAGAATATCGTGTGTTTGATTGATTTAAATACATTCATACATGAGCGCAATGTATTGTTAGTTTTAAGAGTAGATTTGTATTCGTCTGTAGTTAAAAGATTTAACACTGCTTTGCTAACTCCCTTTGCCTTTTTGATTTCATCGTTTTCGGTTTTTATACAATATAGTTTAGATCTTAAACCTACAAATTCATCAACGATTGTCCCTCCTAATTCATCTTTAAACAGACCTGGTACCTTTTTATTTACTAGTGGTAAATCATAAATATTGTTCCTACTAAAATTGCTTGTATCAAATAATTCAAGATTTTCTTTTAGATCTTTATAAATACAATCATTTGTAGGTATTATGTAATATAATAAACTGTCAGTGTCGGTGTAGCACAGTTGTGCTCTATCCCCATATTTTGGTTTAATAAAAGAATAGTGAAAGCTATAAAGATGGGATTTACTTAATTCTAGTACAGTAAATCCTATGTATATAGGACGGTCAAGTAAAATTTCCGACTTGTCCATCTGAACTGCTGCGAAATTTTCAGAAAAAATTGATACATTATGAAAATTTGGTTGAGCAATCAATTTTTCAGCACCTATGTATTTATTTGTGTAATTTTTTTCATCACTCCATCGATCAACTAATTTTACAGATATTTGCTTCCGCTTGTTTTCTAAAGTTTTTCCAAATATTGAATTATTGAACAATTTAAAAAAATCTTGTTCAAACGTAGATTGTGAGGATTGACGCAAACTTGTATTCAAATCTATATATTGTTTTAAATAATTACTTTGTTTAAATGAAAGAATTTTATGAATTTTATTCAATATCAAACCATGATTTAAACACTGTTTTAAATGCATATAATGAATAACATAGTGATATTTATTGTACAGATTTGCGATCAATTTATAAGTCTTTCCTCCAGGAGGTTTCATTTTTTCTGGTGCAAATGGTAAATCTTTGTGAGAGTCATGTAAGTCCTCGTTATAGATTAAATCAACCTCTAATATAAATCCAATGTCTGAATTTTCATGACATGAATCTATGTCGAAAGATAATAATTCATCACTTTGTAAAAGTTTGAATTCTGAAATCGGTAAGTTTTTCATCATCACGTATCCATATAAATTATTACAATCTAAATATAAAAGATAAGTATTTGGTCTATCTTCCCTGTAGTCTTCAGTATAAATATTATTAGCTTTTGCATATCGTAAAGAACACTGTGATAATCCGCCTCGGATGCCTTGTTCAAGCATTTGATATATTTCAATGTCAGAAATTAATTCTAATTTTACACCAGTATTTAAAAGCATTGCGTCCCAGCTAAGACTAGGAGCGGTTACATAAAAAGCTGCATCTAGTTTATAATTTTTTTGGCAAACAGTACGAAAATTTTCAAATACATCACATAATAATAGAACATCGATCATTAAATATAAATCAGTATATTGTCCTAAATTGCATATGGAAAATTTTTCCCATACATCAAAAGCATGTTTATAATCATCGTCTGAAATATGATTTGATGTTAAAGTATTATAAAAACTTTGTTTCGGTGGCAATACTGTTTCATTATATTTATCTAAACTATCCATATATTCGTACGGATACACTCCCTTACGGCATGCTAATCGAAATTTATTTTTATCAGAGAAAAAGCGTCTGAGATTCAAGAATTTATCATACTCTAATGTTTTAGATAATTTATCTAAACTCGTGTTGAGAAAATGACAAGAATCAACAAATCTGAGAGGAATATATGACTCACGAACATCGTATACATTTTTTATGAATTTAGTAAAAGAAATATATTTTTCTTTCCCTTTAGGTATCACCTCTATCCTGCCATCAGATTCACTAAGCTCTTTTATAAATAAATGACAATCATACCCCGCTAAGTTATGAAAGAAAAATGGAATGAACGTACAAGTCTTTAAAAGCAAGTTACAATGTGAGTGTACTGCGCCTCTGTATACGCCTGTTCTGTGACAGTGATCGCGAACTACATCACCCAATAGTAAATTATTACATATATAACAGTGAGTGGCGCTATTGTATTCAATTTGTTGTTGCAATGATAACGGAATCATTTTTTTCTTTTCAGTCGTATTAATTCTATGAATTTCGTTAACATGTTCCGTTAATGACTTTACAAATATATGAACGCAATCTTTTCCTCGATATGAAATGAATTTATTTAAACTCGAATCATATGCACAACATATATAATAAGCAAATGCTATTGGTACGTGTCTTTTTGTTAATTTTGTGTATTTAGTTTCACAGTTCTGGTTGTTATTAAGAGGTAATAACATAGTTTCGAAATCACCATAGATAACGAAAGGAATACGTTGCAATCTCTCGTAGTGAGTGAATTGTAAGATTGTACCAGGTCTGGGCAATACCGTTTTAATTCGAGCACAATTATGCATCTCCATACTATCATATGAGGAAAAAAATAACATACACTCATCACAAAAATATATTTTGCCTTTATGCCTCGTTACTTGGTGTCTAATAAGCCGTTCAAAATCTTTTATTAAACAATAATGCCCATGTTGAGAATTTTCTATATATAATAAATTAATATGGTTTATACTACGATATTCTGTCTTGTAGAGCGGGCCTACAAGTTGATTTTTTGAATCTAATCCGTAAATATTTACTGTAAATGTTGGATTATTCATTTCGAATATCTTTATATCTCTATTAGTAGGAGGAAAATTCATCCCATCTATTTTAAATATTTGTTTGTAATCTGGATATGATGCAGTGCGTGTACCATTTTTTTTCACTGGAAATAAAGATGCAACTGCACACCATAAAAAACAATGAGAGTCAGTGTTTTTAATGTTTAAACAACTTTTCGTACTCTGAATATTTTTAGGTAATGGTATGTAAGAACCCCCTCGTAATGGTGTGTATTTATTTATATTCATTTCAAGATGAGATACACTGGAAATAAACCAACCCGAATCTTTTAATTGAAATTCGCTACATTTCCGAATGAGTGTAGCTTTAACATGGTTATAATATTCATTGATATCAGTATTGTGATAAAATTTCTTATACTTCACTGTAAATGATTTCAACTCGGTCTTTATTTGGTGTGGTAAAGAATAATAACAAAACAATTCAAAATTTATTTTACAGCTATTATGTTGATGAAGAATATATTTAATTAACTTATTCACCGAAACTCGTACATCATTTAAAAAATCTTCTGGAAGTAAATACCTATCATGAATACCATCTATTCTAAAAGAAAGTAGTCTGTTTTTAAATGCCGAATTTATAAGCCGTACATTATCAATGTGGCTTTGTAACAAACAATTTTTTTTATGTAAGTTTGTTCTAAGATGAGCATAGTATATTTTCTTTGTAACATTTATACCACAAATATTACAATATATTTTATTCGTCATATTAATAAAATATCGTAGTGCACAATAATAAAATCAAAATATGTAGTTTTATCAGATTGCATCCAAAGTAAAAAAAAAAAAATAGGTAATACAATACCATATGTAAACCAAGTTATCTACTATTTACTTTGTAAGCATTGCTTGTTAATTTATACTTAAACCTAGAAAATCTAATTTTTATCTTTAATTAAAAAATACACTGATTACAATGTAGGCTTATATTCTATTACACGAAATACATAAAGTATGAAAATAACACGTTATTTAAATCAGTAAGTTTAAGAAAATAATATTTTACTTTTTCTTTTCAGGAATAAATTGTGCTTCAGATTTTGCAAATTTCTCTTTTATGTTCAATAAAAACGTTGCAAATATTTAAAGTCATCAGACTCTCTTTGTAATTTAATTTTCGTATTTATCAAAGCGAATTTCCAACGAGTATCATCTGGTAATTTCTCGATTTCGGACGTATAGTAAAGTTTTAATTCCAAAAAGAATTCTCCATTCGCATTGTTTTCAGTCTGTTTTGTCATTCCATTAGCAACTCGCTTCCATAAAATACCCGATAATTCAGAGAAAATCTAATTTTTACCTTTAATTAAAAAATACACTGATTACAATGTAGGCTTATATTCTATTACACGAAATACATAAAGTATGAAAATAACACGTTATTTAAATCGGTAAGTTTAAGAAAATAATATTTTACTTTTTCTTTTCAGGAATAAATTGTGCTTCAGATTTTGCAAATTTCTCTTTTATGTTCAATAAAAGACGTTGCAAATATTTAAAGTCATCAGACTCTCTTTGTAATTTAATTTTCGTATTTATCAAAGCGAATTTCCAACGAGTATCATCTGGTAATTTCTCGATTTCGGACGTATAGTAAAGTTTTAATTCCAAAAAGAATTCCCCATTCGCATTGTTTTCAGTCTGTTTTGTCATTCCATTAGCAACTCGCTTCCATAAAATACCCGATAATTCAGTTTTCTTCACACATATTTCAGTATCACTTTCGTCTCCGAAAAGATCCTTCATGAAATCGGTGCGTGTTTTCTTTGAACATTTCTTAGATGATTTGCGTTTTAAATTTTTAGATGTACTAGGTGATATCGACGATAAACCCTCATCAGAATCGAATATAGTTGGAAGGTTTCTATAACAAATAAAAAACAAGACCACTTAAAATAATTACGCAATATACAATTTTTTTTCCCAGTTCTATTACAATCGTAGAGGCTTTTACCTAAAAATCGAAGTCGTAGTTTTTATAGAAAATTAATTTAACACAATAATCGATGTAATGTAATCAGTTAAAATTAACGTAAAACACAAAATAACAAATGAGCATCTTCATAAAAATATAATGTGTATTTATAAAAGAAAAAAAAAACACATATTTTTCCACTTCTATTATAATCATGCATGCTTTTACCTACGTAAAATCAAAACCGTAATTTATATAGAATGTTAATATCGCAATCAAATTTTAAACACAATTTTCAACGTAGTATAATCAGTAAAAAATTAGTGCTATAAAAACATGAAATATCTATTACAATCGTGGAGACTTTTACCTAAAAATCAAAGTCGTAGTTTTTATAGAAAATCTAATATCGTAATTAATTTAACACAATAATCGATGTAATATAATCAGTTCAAATTAACGTAAAACATAAAGTAACAAATGAGCATTTTCATAAAAATATAATGTGTATTTATAAAAGAAAAAAAAAACACACATATTTTTGCGCTTCTATTATAATCATGCATGCTTTCACCTACGTAAAAATCACAACCATAATTTATATAGAATGTTAATATCGTAATCAAATTTTTAAACACAATTTTCAACGTAGTATAATCAGTAAAAAATTAATGCTATAAAAAACATGAAATAACAATTGATTATTTTATAAAAAATATAATGAATATTTATAAAAGTTTGAAAATAATGTAATATACCTACATTTTTATACTCACATTTCAGCCATGGTACCACTGAAGTATTACTTGGTGCTTGGTTTTTGCAAGAACACTTTGTATTTTTGTTACTACTAGGAACTTCGCCTATCGTAGACTGGTGTCGAATAAGCTTGGAGTATGGTTTATATACGCTTCGATACACGTGTGAACTGTCTTCAAGGTTTAAAAACAAAACTATAAAAACATGATAGAAAAAAATTATCGTAACCCAGTTCCGTTTTATAAACGCAAGTCGAGACTTGAAAATCATAAAACATGAGAAACTTATTTCCTAAAGCCATTTTTAGCACTTTGCATGTACAAAGCATTTTTGTTCGTTCAGGGTTAAAGATACGAAAAACTTACACGTGTCATAGTTAAAACAATGAAACATTCTTAACATTTATGTTAGATGTATACAGTCAACGAGAAATATAAAAAAATATTTTTTAATTTTAACTATTAAATCATTACACAACATCAAAAAAACTTCTTAAGTTTCTGTACATACAAATATTTTATAATATTTTAATTTTTTTGTAAATTTGCAAAATATGACATTAGCTTTTTTTTTTTTCAGTCAGTTAGTATTTATTAATAAAGTCGTGAACAATTACTTGATCGTCATTTATGTTTATTCTATTAAAGTTTATTATATTATTTCATAAATAGACTCTTTTAAATAATAAAATGGTAACTTCTCAAACGCAGGTAAAACGTATTGTTAACTGTACCATACACGTGTCTTTGTCAAAACAATAATTCATTCATAATTTGAAACCAAAGTCTTGACACAGTGAAACACTTGTTAATGAAACATTTGATGTGTGATGTATACAGTCAACGAGAAATATAAAAAATATTTTTTAATTTAAATTATTTAATCATTACACAACATCAAAAAAAAACTTTTTAAGTTTCTATACATACAAATATTTTATAATATTTTAATTTTTTTTGTAAATTTGCAAAATATGTCATCAGCTTTTTTTTTTTCAGTCAGTTAGTATTTATTAATAAAGTCGTGAACAATTACTTGATCGTCATTTATGTTTATTCTATTAAAGTTTATTATATTATTTCATAAATAGACTCTTTTAAATAATAAAATTGTAACTTCTCAAACGCTGATAAAACGTATTGTTAACTGTACCATACACGTGTCTTTGTCAAAACAATAATTCATTCATAATTTGGAACAAAAGTCCTTATTACTTTTAATGGAAGTGTGTAAGTATTCTGTTTCCGAAAGGGTCTAAATCTGTATTTCAAAATATTTTTTTAAAGTTAAATTGAATACGATATTACAGCAATAATATTAAGTAAGAAAACATTTTATAGTTTTAATTAATTAAGCAATTTATACGAGAAAAAAGGTTGTAAAAAATTATTGTAGTTCTAATGAAATAAATACAATCGAATAAAAAAAAAACAGCGTAATAATTAATGCATAAGTTTTTAAATAATTTAGTTAATCTCAGGTGACAAAGTTGTTATAAAAAAATTATTATAGTTCTAGTGAGAAGTATATTTCTTTTCATCTACTTATTAAGTAAAATTCAATAATATATGCTAAACGGACTTATCCGGTTTTTTAATTGGGATTAGGTGTAGAGTAGGGACATACTTGATTTACCATTTAGTAAATCGACGTCCTGCAATCAACTCGTGTTGTCGTGTTGTGACTTATAGTAAAATATTTAAGAGTAAAAATTTTGTTGGTGTTGAAATTTGTCATGTGTTTAAAGTTATCGGTTGTCGTAACGGTGAGTGTTTTATAAAATTTCTTTCACCTCAAAATGAGAGATCGTGTTTTCCGAGAAAAAAAATTGGGGAGTCTGGCTCACATTTTGTATGGTATATAATTGGGGAGTCTGGCTCACTTTTTCGTTATTTGCTGAAAATCGTGGTCCGTGAGAGCGAAGCGAGACTTTTAAAACGGACAACGATTTTCTGCAAATAACGAAAAAGTGAGCCAGACTCCCCAATTTTATAGCCATACAAAGTGAGCCAGACTCCCCAATTATATACTACTAGTATTATTTAACGCATGCGCAATACACGTGTTTATGTCATTAATTTTCTCGAGTCATTAGCTTTCATCATGTACTACGAAATTATATAACTTTTATTACGTGTCACATTATGTATTGATGAAATATTTGCTATTGTCCGTCCGGGCATGCCACTATAGGTGACGAAACTGTTAGACATACTATGAAGACAATAAACCTGCCCACACACATTCAGCCTTCCTATCTAATATCATAAAGGCGATAGTGTGTTTTGGTTGTTCCTACTTTTTATTGTCAAATAGTTTTGTCATCTTCGTTTACCTATTACCGTCTTTAGCTTTACCCGTTCCCCACCACTCGAAAGTGACGACTCCGTTACCGTGTTTATTTATTTATTTAATCGTTACTTATACAATATTATAAATGCGAAAGTGTGTGTTAATTCGTTTGACCTTTCTTCACGTCGCGTCGTAACGGAGCATCAAAACAACATCTTTTGGCATGTAAATAGTTAAAGGGATGGAGAGTAAGCTAGGCTGGGTAGGTAACGAATACCTAGTGTTATTCTGGTCGAAGGTCCGTGGCAGATAAAACTAAACAAAGTTCAAAATTAATAACAAGAAAAGCATGAGTAGAACTGATGGAGTCAAGTAGAAAAATTAGTACAGCTGCAGTATTGGCAACACAAATTTAATTTTGGTAGCGCTTTCCAATGTAGCCTGCTGAAAAGTTACAAAATATTTAATCAGGCTTATGGGGGAGGGGTGTAGGAACCTCATGCAGTAAATATTTTTTTTTAAGAAATGAAAAAATATTATAAAGCTTACTAGTGGCTCGTCACTCCACTCCGCTTCGCTTTTTGCATTATCACAAGCAAACCATAACCTAACCTATTTTTTTGGAATGATGGACTAATAACCTACTTTAGCCAGATTTCAAATGGATCATTTTTATGAACATAATTTTCATCAGGCAACAATGGAAAGCCGACCCTTAATTTTAAATAAATAGTTAAATTTAGTAATTATTGAGCTAAAAAAATATCACTTTGTAATTCGATATAAATTAGGGCTTTAAACGATTTGAAACACAATACGTTTTGCTTACAATAAAAAATGTGACAATAACTGCAGAGCCGAGGGTCGCGGGTTCGATTCCCGTCCGGGGCAAATATTTGTGTTCATGAACATGTCTATTTGTTCCGTGTCTGGGCGTAAAATAAATATATATGTACGTATTATAAAGGATATTTAAGTTTGTATCAGTTGTCTACACAAACATAACACGTATATATCAGAAAAGTAATAGAAATCGGTTAACATCGGACGCGCAGGTTTGTCCGAAGTTATCCAATGAAGTAATTTTAATAAGAAAAAGTCATAAATTACAATGAAAATACTGTAAAAACAACTTTATTGCTAAATGCATTTGGTTCAAATTGTCTTGCAAATTGCAAATTGCAGGTACTTTAGTACTAGATGGCGCTATGTGGGATGTCCCATGTATTATTATTTTTCAAGTTAATATTTAATGAAAGAAATACAATTAATAAATATTCCCACCATTACTGTTTTCTTTTTTTAATGAAATAGTTTGATTTTTTCAAAGAAATGTCCATCAGGGCAAAGCCGTAGGAAAAAAATAGCTAACACTAAACCGCTAACTCGAGCTAACTACATGCTTTCTATTCTAGTAGTATAATCCAAGCTTTTTTAAGTTCAGTAATAACTTTCAACAAGTTCCAACTATTTTCACTTGCAAACTGAATCTGTGTCGACAAGTACTTAATACCGTTATGATGCCCTGTTAAACTGTCCACCGGTTTTCTCGTCGATGTTGAATGCCATTCCGATCAATAAAGCTTGGGCCAAATTTTTTAACACATAGTTTTTATATTTTTTAATATTAACCAATTTATATAGGTAGTTAATTTTAATTTATAATTAGATTTTATTTACTCTTGTTCATAGACTATTGTCTAATATATGATTTGGTATTTTTTTAAAATTGTAAAATCGATAGAAATCTATTTAACTTAAAACGGTGGAAATATTACATTTAACCTTCTCCTTAAAATAAAAAATACTTTATTTTCTAACTTTTAATTTAATTTTTCTTAAAATTCATTTATAAAATATCCTTATGACGTAAACTGGACAGATGCTTTTACTATTTGCATTATCTTAGACCAAATAAAGTCATAATATTTTTTTGATTCATAAGGATTACAATTTCATTTGACGTAGTGACTTTATTTCAATATTTGTTGTTTAGTTTTAACTTTGGTTTTTTACTGTAGAAAGCAGCGCAATAAGTTCAACCGCCCAGTTGACGTCACAGGGAAAATTTCAACGTCAAGTAAATTTTCATGACTATCTGGGAAATAGGTAAAAAAAAAATATTTGAAAAGGTTATCCTAGAACCTTATTAATTTTAATTACCACCAGAGCAACTTTCAGATTTGGGTTCAAGTCCATTGATATTGGTAAAGCGTATAGTTAATTTCCATATTTCGAGATAGGTTTCGAAAAGTATATTTGAAGTTCTTTTGGTTAGTTATATAATATAGGTATTGAGGAGTACCTTGCGTGACTAAATGAAACCCATTATGGATGGACTCATAGATCTTCATACAGATATCGCGTTGTAACAACAAAAATGTGAACAAAAAAATATACACACAAGCCAAATATTATATTTATACAACGGTTGAAGTTTTGAAATATTCTCTGTAAAGAAAAAATTTTGTCGAGCCCACATGTAAAATTCGTACTGGAAAAGAAAATAAAAATTCTGCAATTACATTTCATGTGTAATTTGACAAAATGCATGTAAGTACTATATTTATTTACCGACTACTCTTTTAAGGATCTGTTAAAAATTATTTTGAATCAGTAAAAATTATTCAGCTTTTTGAGGATGACGTATCCAAAGAGTAGCAACCCAATAGGGTAGGACAGACGGACGGATGGACAGCATAGGCTTAGTTATGAGTAAGGCGCCGTTATCCATCTGTCCGTCCGTCTGTCATGGAGCTGTATCATCTGAACCGTAATAAGTTGACAATCGAACAGAGTGTGTAAAAATATAATTATGAAATAATAATAATAATACTTTGGACATACCACGCAGCGCCATCTAGATCCAAACTAAGCAAAGCTTGTACTATGGGTACCAGACAAGTGATATAAATACTTAAATAATCTTTTTAGATTTTTTATTTACGTCCAGACACGGAACAAATAGACATGTTTATACACACAAAAATTTGTCCCGGGCAGGAATCGAACCCGTGACCCTTGGCTCCGTAGTTAGGGTCTCTAACCACTCGGCCAACCAGTTATCAGGATCATAAAGGGCGTACTCATACAACAAAATAACATTTTTCAATTTTTTTTTCGACGTTTTTGGTGATTGGTGGTTGTGAGATTGTTGCTTCCACTTGAAATTTTCATTAAGTATGTTCTAATATGGCCGCTATAACAACAAATAATAAAAATAGAATAGTCAAAAATTAAAGGAGGTCCCCATACAATAAATACCCAAAAGAATACAGTGGTACGGAACCCTTTGTGTGCGAGTGCGACTCGTATCGCACCGGTTTTTTTATACTTTCGCTTTTAAAGTTCCGTACTCAAAAGTCAAAACGGAGGTCTATCTGCCCGTTCGTCCGTCTACCACGAGTGCCCAGTTCGTAAACGAAATTGTATAAAAGGTTGACCTAAGCCCAACTAACTAAGCCTAAGTTTTTTTTTTGGGTTTTTTTTCGGGTTTATTAATAGTTTCAAATATATATTTTTTAAATAAACATGACCATTACTATTTTTATATTTTCAAAGGCTTTTATTTATATTATCTATTTATTACAAAAATTTAAAAATTTAATAAAAAATGGCCTAGACCGAATTTAGAGTGCCAACCCTCCTTAGTAACGTTCATTAGTATTATTTTTCAATACATTTGCTTTTAATACGGTCTTTATGACATCGAAACTTGAACCGTAATGTTGTATTTTAGAGTACTAGGCCTTTTAACTTTACACCAATCAAACGAGCATTCTGTTTGCGACACATGCGTAAACCGCGAAAAGCAACCCGCTCACGCCCTTAACTCCCGCTATTATTTCATTTCAAGTATCACCTAATTTTAATCGCAAATGTATTGAAATACGTCGTATGTTGCTCGTACTTAGTAAGCTGGATATTATAGTCATCGGTTTATTATAAGCACTCGGCTTCACCTCGTGCCTATAAAACACCTGGACTTTAATATGCAGCTTACCGTACTTGCATCATACGTATAATGTAATTATAGTATATGAATAATATTTTGCATGGAAAAAGAATGAGGGGTTCACAAGATATTTCAGGATCCTTTACTATCAATAAACTTACATCGATGGAACCGTCAACATAGTTTCTCACTACGCGTTTTTATAAAGAGAGGTCATGATAATCACTTAAAACTTGACACATGCATGGGGAGTATCAATTTCATACGTTTATACGGAAACAAATGTTTTTTTTCCGGTTTTCGCAAAAGTTTTTTTTGTTTTTCAGTTTTCAACGTAAGCGGCAAGCCATGACACAGACACCATACTGTGCAATAAGCACATGTGATCGTATTTGAGAGCTCACTTGTCTCACATTTCTAACATATTTTAATTTTTCTGATCATAACCAACCCAGTAGTCCATTTTTTCCATCTGTCTGTTTATTATCTATCCATTCGATCTTTGATCACCTTTTCTATTTTTTCTTTCTTTAATAATAGACCAATCTCAAACTGGTGGTGTCTTGATTTTTTGTCTGTTCGTCTATCTAGTTCTTAGCTTTCTCGAGCCAATGCGAACTGAATTTTTTTGTTTATTTAATTTTCTTGATACAAATTGGTATCTGGAAAGCACAATGACGAGACCGTGGTTTACGTTTTTAATTTTTAGGGTTCCATAATATGTAGGTATAAGTATTCATTGTGACTGACCGATTGGCCGAAAGGTTAGAGACCCTAACTACGGAGCCAAGGTTCGATTCCCGCGCGGGACAGATATTTGTGTGCATGCACATGTCTATTTGTTCCGTTGGGTGTTAAATATCTATATATGTATATATTACAAAAGAATATTTAAGTATGTATATCAGTTGGCTGGTACCTATAATACAAGCGTTGCTTAGTTTGGGATCAGATGGCGCTGTGTGGGATGTCCTACATATTATTATTATTATTGTAATTAATGTATGACGTTGCACAAACCATGCACACTCCGCAGCTTATTTTGCGAAATTTAGTGAAAACGTAAAGGTACGCCTAACCGAGCGTTCGTCTCAAGTGTCCGCCATACTAGACAGTACAATTTGTTGTTTAATATGGTGAACACTTGAAACAAACATTCTGGTAGGTCTTTACTTTTTCACCGATTAAAACCGAAAGGCAGGTTTAGACGCCGTTGCTCCCGCCAATAAGCGCTTGTGAGTTTGGCATTATATCGATAAAGATTAATAGGCGATACTAGTACAAAATTTCGATATTTTGTTTATTCCTTAGTAAAAATGGTTGCTAAATATTATAGTTCTACTGTTTAAGAGTTAAAACCAAGTTTAACTACCATAAGTGTAACTACTTTATATTTGGTTTGTGGCGTATATTTATTTTCTCACATTTTTGCTGTCACATCGCAGTGTCTCTAATTAAGGACGATCGAAAAACGTAGCATAATGACAGGTCATTACGTCATTATCATTCTCTCTGTTTGGCTACAAGCAATTACATGAGTGTGAAAGAGAGAGACTGATAAGACATAATTATCTACAAAAACGTTAAACGCCTAAGTACATACGCCTGAGCGTAAGTACTTTTTTGCTCACATTTTTAGGGTTCCATAGCCTAAACAAAATCCTTATAATTTCGTTCTGTCCGTCTATCTGCGTCTGTGTCTGTACGTCCGTCTGTCACAGACATTTTACTTGTATGCTATTGGCGCTGTAATAGATGTTTGGGAGGGAATTGTTGTCTATGAATCGCTATACAATGGTGCAACAAAATTTTTAAAAAAAATTGAGATAGGTCGTGTATGTAACTGAGGGACGAAAAACAAATTCCAGTGCACATTAACGTGTGAGCTTAAATGACTTTTTTATTTTTGTAAATAGTTGTCGAAGTCTCCTCAACTCCTAAATAGTGTTCCCCTTTTTAACTTTTCTACTATGGAGTG
This sequence comes from Luffia ferchaultella, assembly GCA_949709985.1. NCBI lineage: Eukaryota > Metazoa > Arthropoda > Insecta > Lepidoptera > Psychidae > Luffia > Luffia ferchaultella. The sequence goes on from OX453261.1 coordinate 1,638,771, forward strand.
GGAAATTCAGGGAAAAATGACGTCAGTATAACTTTAAAAACCACTTTCCATAGGGTATTTAACTATATTAGATATATTTATCAAAAAAAAAATAATATAAAGATACACTTTACAGGATGAAAATTTATAAACAAAATTATATTCGGTTGATGAATATGGAAATTATAAACTATTAAAATTTTATGTCACTCTTCTAACATTATTTTAAATTTCTGACGTCACAGGTTAGTACACCACGCGGTATTACCCTCTCTGTCTAACAGAACTTTTTAAATATTCATAACTTTGTTAATGATGATTTATTTTTTTAAATTTTTTCTCTTTTATGATATATTTAGAAACCTCTTTCATATAAAATTATTTATTGTAATTAATATAAAATATTCATATAAAGCGTGTCGCGATAGCCCGAACGCGGTGAATCTTTTTCAAATCTATAAGGCCATGTGGCCGTGATTCGAATCCGGGCATGTACATGAGTTTCTTCTGACTTAAGTACATTAACTATCACTGACTCCGTGCTTCGGCGAGCACGTTGAGCAGTCGGTCCCGGTTGCTGTTAATAGATGGCGGTCGTTATAATCCGCCAACCCGCATCGGGGCAGCGTGGTGGATTTAAGCTTCAAGCCCTCTCAACTTGAGGGGAGGCCAAAGCCCCTGCAGTGGGGTATACAAAGGTCTAATGGAAAAAAATCATATCAAAAAAAATTGTCAATTACCCTACTGATACAGGTCTGAATAAGACATGTTGAGTAGACTTTGAGATATTTGTTTTAAAACGTATTATTTGAATTTTAATCGTTCGCGTTCACCTTGACTACGGAACCCTCCACAGTGCGCGATCGGTTTTTTACTTACTTTAGACTATATAAATAAAATAGAAGATCGATACGGCATGACGACGTTCGAAATGATAGCAAAAAAAACTCCGTTCGCTCGACACCATTGGTTCAACGCCATTTATTAGCAATGCTTGATCCAACCCGTACTCTGAGTATTAACCGAAGTAGCTCCGAATACGTTTCGTTTCAAAAATCCAGCCTATACTAAGTGTACTATAGGAGCTCTGACATGTGACGTTTGTAATAACAAGTGTCCGTTGCTCTACGTTGATCGACGCTGGGGATTCAAGTGAAAGCACCTGACACTTATAAAACATAGACGTAACAAAAACCCTAGACTTCCTGTCATTGAACAACCAATGAAGCACTGCAATGGCGGCCGCCTAAATTGGAACTTGGTAGCGTAACGCTGGTCGGTGTTTACTTACTTAGTGTGTTCAAGTTGATACGTACATAGCCAGGTGACTTACTAGGGGTGCATCGGTAGTTAGTTCGCGATGCTTGGTTCACGTTCTGGGAATGAGTATTTACTCTGTGACAATACTATTAAAGTATATAACGACCGCTTAGATTAGTGGGTAGCCCTGCCTACAAAGCTGGAGGTCCCGGGTTCGAATCCCAGGTCCGGCCAGTATTTATATAATGAACTAGCGACCGCCCGCAGCTTCGCTTGCGTAGACTACACATTCCTGTTTTAAGTAGTATTAACATTCGAAATGATTTATACGTACTTTTTGCTGAAACTAATATTAGGTACACCCATTCAAACTTTCAATCTTCATTCTCCCCACTCCTTTAAGAAAACAGATACTCCCATACTTTTCACCTCCCGTTTCCCACCCTTAAAATGTGGAAATCCAAAAACCCCGAAACACGTCATTATTTATTTAAAGAACAAAGACTCTCATACAAAGCCCCTCCATCCCTCCCTCCTTAAATTTGAAATTTCCAAATATTCCTTTCTTAAAAAATTTATACTCACGTTATAAAATAAACCACTGTTCCAAATTTCGACTTCCTAGACTTAGTAGTTTCGGCTTTATCTACGCTGGTAGATCAGTGAGGACAAACGACAGATAGCCACAAAAAGTAGCTGATGTCACTCTTGACAACTTTCTTTCACGTCTGCAAAGTTTCATTAAAATCTGTTCAGCAGTTTTGGATATTAGCTCGAATAGACACATAGACTTACAGACAGACAAACAAAAAGTAGCGTATGTCACTTTTGACCACTTTCTTTTCATACCCGTGAAATTTCATTAAAGTCGGTTTAGCCGTTTTGGAGATTAGCGCGAATAGACAGATGGACGTACATACAGACATACAAAAAGTAGTGTATGTCACTTTTGACCACTTCCTTTCCATATCTGTGAAGTTTCATCAAAATCGGTTTAGCCGTTTCGGAGATTTGCTCAAATAGACAGACAGACAGATAGTATTATTTTATACATATAGCCTATAGCCTTCCTCAATAAATAGACTATCCAACATAAAAAGAATTTTTCAATTCCAACCAGTAGTTCCTGAGGTTTGCGCGTTCAAACAAACAAACAAACAAACAAACAAACTCTTCAGCTTTATAATATTAGTATAGATATTGACACTGGTACCGGGTCTTGGTTGTTATATGTATGTGGTGTCTTCACTTGGTACCCAAAACACAAGCTAATGCTTAGTTTGGGGCGTAGACGTTGTGTTTTTACCAAGTACCAAGCGAAGACACCACATGCATATAACAACCAAGACCCGGTACCAGTATCAATATTCATCATATAAATACTGACTCGACCTGGGATTCGAACCCGGGACCTCCAGCTTCGTAGGCAGGGTCACCACCCACTAGACTAAGCGGTTGTCAAGCAAGTGCCATCTAGTCCTAAAGTAAGCAAGTATTATGCTTGTGTTATGTGTTACTAGACAACTGTTATACATACTTGAATATTCTTTTTTTTTATAATATATATTAAATAGATATTTTACAACCAGACATGGAACAAATAGACATAGATTATGAACGAGAGTGGGGGTTTTTGGAATGGCGTAATTGACGCAAATTTTACGACACGATAATTTGTTATTTCTTATATCCATGGTGGAGTTAAATCCTCTGGGACTGTCCAATACTCTAACAAATTAGAAAACAGCGAAACCGTTAGTGAAGAGCGACACGTACTTGATTTGTATTTTTTTTTAATCTCGCCAACTCGTGGCTGCAAGTCCCGTTAGCTAATATTCGAACTGGTTTAAAAAGTCCGTTCACTTCTCGTTTCGTCTATGTACTGGGTTAGGTCGGGGCACGAATTATAAACCCAGTTAGACTCGTTATTATTGCCCTATTTTACCCGCCTAAAAGTCGGATTAAATGAAATCGAAAGAATGGCGAATACGTAGACGTAGATATTGCAAAGCTAATTTTAGATTTGTGTAGGTTTGGAGCATATTTAGATTTATTGTATGGTAGATACTGTAAAGTCTTTTTTCGCCATAGACTAAATCATTTTGACAGCAGCGCACCGAGCCGAGCACGCAGCACTTCGGACCCGAGCGTATTTTATGTTTTTCAATGAATTTTTTCGTTTGATTACTTGTGTAGGTATTAATGTTTCTCTAATATGCCTTTTGACTTTTTGTAGTTGCCGGCATATGGTTGCCGGTAGCGGCTAGTTGAAGATGGACGAGGATAGAGGAGTGTAGCGTGCCCTGGGAGAGTGCCATTGGACGGATATGGGCTGATGGATAAATAAAGTATATCACAACAACGTCTAGGCCCCAAACTAAGCATTAGCTTGTGTTTTGGGTACCAAGCGAAGACATTAACAACCAAGACCCGGTACCAGTATCAATATTCTTCATATAAATACTGACCCGATCTGGGATTCGAACCCAGGACCTCCAGTTTCGTAGGCAGGGTCGCTACTCACTAGGCTAAGCGGTCGTCAATGGATGGATGCCTTTTGGGGTTGGGTCGTGAATCTCAGTGAGTGATATCTCAGAATGTAGAGGTGAAAATTAAACGAAGACTTCCGGAAAAGCTCTTTTTATTGTCTTTTTGCTATATATTCGAAAAATTAGTTAAGTACACTAATAATAATAATATAATAACAATAATATCTGGGACGTCCCACACAGCACCATCTAGTCCCAATGTAAGCAAGTGTCATGCTTGTATCTCGTGTTATAGGTTACTAGACAACTGATATATATATTTAAATTTTCTTTTTTTGATAATGTATGCATATATAGTTACTTTTACACCCAGATACGAAATAAATAGACATGTTAATGCACACAAATATTTGCCCCGGGCGGGAATCGAACCTCGACCCTTGGCTCCGCAGTTAGGGTCTCCAAGCACTCGGCCAATCTGTCAGTCACTAAACGACGGTCTATTGAAACTTTTAAATTACACTTCCAATCTCTTTCGATTGGTCTGTCAAATTATGAATTAAAATTCGTTCTAGTATATACTCACATGAAATTTACATATATTTCGTTTTTCAACGGTTGACCCTTTGGTTTCAGAATAGCTATTACTTATCGTGTTTTCTAGAACCCTTTAAAAATACGTTATGTCAGATCGTAATTCCTATAATGTCTTTTATAAAATACTTCCAGTAAACTATAAATTTCAGCGGAAAAATTTACAATGCACCAGAAGCATGGAGCAAATTAATTGGACACCAGCGTTTACTTCACAGTATCGAGGTGACGTTACGCAATTTCGGGGGGTTGAAACAGGCGTGCGGGGATTTCTTAGGGGTGAAAAGCGGCGCGCGGTGACCTTGCGCAATGAAACTTGGACTAAAACTCGCCATCTTACACCAGCTAGCTATAGTATGAGCGGTTAGACGGTAAACGCAGAAGAGGACTTCTATTATGACCAGAAGTGAGTACACACAGAAGCTACATGCTGGTAAATGACCGTCACTAGAAGTGGTCAATCAATTAATTTCACTGGGAGACAATATATGAATAGTGTATTCCACTGTACAGGGCCTCGACTGATTTTAAATGTCAATCTGGGACAATTATTTGTGTGCAAGAACATACTATGTGTGTTTGTTCCGTGTCTGGGTTTAAAATATGTGCATAAGTACATTATAAACGTGAGTTTTTAATAACTTGTAAGGATACCCCTGTAACTAGTTATTAAAATATTTATATTGTATATAAGTGTATGTAATCTGCATAATGAGTCATGTGTATCTATCAAACTATATATAGGTGTAACTATGAAATAATACGAGTATTTAAGTATGTATACCAATTGTCTAGTACCCTATAATACAAGCATAATACTTACTTTGGGACTAGATGGTGCTGTGTGTGATGTCCCTGGTATTATCATTACATAAAACAATAAAAATAGTAAAAGAAAATGATAAATTTAAAAAACCGACAGAGAACGGTGCGTCGGTAACTAGCACAATAAAATAGTTCATTGCGGTCATCGATCTCGTTTGAACTAAATTATTGTGCTAATTACGATCGTGGCAGCGTCCACACGCTGTATTGAAGTAGTATTGATCATAAATAGCCGTTATTTGTAACGTAAGTTTAGTAATTTTTTTTCAATATTTATTATTTTTAATTTCTTAGTTTATTTTTTAAATTCTGGGGCTTCCAACAACAACACAAAGGAATTCCGTGAACCTTGGAAACTAAACCCATTCGTACCGCGTGCTTGCTTACAAGCAGGACTGATCGGAAAAGAAGATTTTGATGCCCGATGACGATGATTTGATGATAGATATCTATTAATTTTTATTTTAAAAAGCTGAAATAGTTTTCTTTAAATAATATTTTTATATTTAATCGTCAACCAGCCATTTGTTTCGAAAATAATGCAATTTGATAAAGGCAAGTATCAAAAGAAAACAAAAAAATTCAGTTATGGAATTGAAAAAAATTACCTATCAAGTTAAAGAAATAATTTCTGTTCGAGCAAAGTCAGTAAATCTCATTAGTTAAAGAAGTATTATAAAAACGTTTTTAAACGCAATTATCTGCCGTTCCGATTATAGTAATTTATCATCAGCTGTTAGGACACGTGCGTCCTATTCCTATTAGCTACTTAGAGCAATAGGTCAGAATAAATTATATAGTACGCGTGCCAAAGTAAACTGGGTGGTATGTTTTTAATTGATCTAAAACAGTAATTTCTGCCTTATATTATATTACAGTTTTCAATATTATAAGTTTCGACGTATACATTTGAGATTAATGATCAAAATAAAATTGAAAATAGCCTAAAATATTTATTTTCATTGTACATGGTGTACGAAAATGTATGAGGTTTATCTGAAAATAAAAGGTTTTTTTAAGTTTACTTCATTACTTCGCGTGTTTTCAAAATTCAGATAAAAATCTCAATATAAGATTCATTTATGTAGATATGCAATGAATTATCCATTTTCCTAAAAAAGTCATAGGATTCGGAAAAATGCTAGTTTTTTGAGGGTCCGAAATCGTAAAATAATAATTTATGAGACTCCTATCAATTTCTAAGTAAAATGTATGAAAATTGGTGTTTGACGTTCGGTTCAGAATGTATTTGTGTTTAAATATTTTTGAAAATTTAACCTTTAAGGAAGTGAAATAGGCGATTGAAGTTTGTAAGAGAATCATACCATTCTTAAAGTGTCTTAAAGGCCAAACTATCTTTGTTATTTGGATTTATGGACAGAAACTAAGCAATACGAGTGTTCCAAGGTTTATGAAAATTTTACCCTTTTTACTTAATTAATTACCCCTTAAAGGGTAAAATAGGGGATGAAAATTTGTATGGAAATCTCGTCATTTTCAAGGTTACAACCATTGAAATTTGTGTTTAGTTTAGCAATTATAGAAATTTAATCCTTACGGGAGTAAAATAATAAAAATTGGTATTTAACCTTTTGGTTATAAATTAAAAATAAAATGATTTCATGTTTTTGTAATATTGTTAAACAATCCTTAATGAATGCTAATATAGACATGGCATCCACACGAGTGAAGCCAGGGAGGCCGCTAGTATAAAGATGTATTACATCCAGACACGGAACAAATAGACATGTTCAAACATACAAATATTTGTCCCGGGTGAGTTCGGTTGGGAATCGACCTGGCGACCTTCGTATCCACAGCTCGAGTACCGTTTGACCGAGTGGTCTAACCACTCGGCCAAGCGTTACTCGAGCTGTAGTAATTACTAATCAGTGATTACAACAAAACCTCCAAAAACAACAAAATCTCCAAAAGTTATACAGCACTTAAATCGGTATATAAGCTTCGCCCATACTTAAATTTTAGTGTTCGGAATAAGTTGTGTGATTCATTAGTACTATCACACTTAGATTTTGGTGACGTTGTTTATGGTCCGTGTTTATTGAAAAAAACTCAAAAAGCCGTACAGCGAGTGCAGAATTCCTGTATCCGCTTTAGGCAGTCGGTGCCTCGGCGCACCCACATCACCCCCATTTTAAACCAGACAAAAACATTGAATATGCTCAACAGACGTACACTCAAGTTGGCTACAATAAAGTTTGAACTACATAAAAATGGGTGTCCTCTGTATCTGGCACAAAAAATAGAATGGGCCCAACAAGCACGAGCAAGAACGGCTGGTATCAGAAATGAGTTGACGGTGGTTCCCCTTCTTAGACTTGCCCGTTTTCAGGGGTAGCTTTCGTTACGCGGCGTCGAGGTGCTGGAATGACCTGCCTCCACCGGTAAGGGATGCTAATTCGATATTTACATTCAAACGTTTATGCAAGATATATCTGTTAGACTCGCAAAAATCTGCGTAGAATCCTGGGCCTCGCGCCGGTTTCACCTGGGTCTCGGTCTGTATGCGTTTTGAGTGCTATAAATTTGACACTGGCTTGTTTTTTTTTCTTACTATTTGTTATTTAATTATGTCTTTTCTTTCTTTTTTTGTCATATGTATATTATCATAGCTGTATTGTATGATGTGTGATGAGTATTGAGCACGATCTCATGCTAAATTTATTTTATGGTATTATCAATTCGGGAAGGGCAAACTGAAAACCAGCGTCGGCAGCAGCATGCTGCTACCGTCATAATGCTGAGCTTGCTCTCATTACCCATATTAGTATTTAATTCTTTGATTGTTATGTAAATTTTTATTTTTTTGTAAGATCTGTTTTGGGTAATAAACAATTATTATTATTATTATTATTATTATTATTATTATTACTTAAATCTACGGTCCCTTAAAACTGTAAAAAAATCAAGCTCCTAAGTTAACGCAATTAAACGGCCGACTCGCCCTTGGCCGATTAATAAAATTATTAAATCTCACTTACGACTTTGTAACCAAGCAAGTAAGTAACCAAGCAAGCAGGGAAGCATTTAAAATGAATTGTGATAAAATTATATTTTTGCTAGTTTTTTTTGTGGTGTGTATATCATAGAACTTTATGGCATATTCACCATTATAAGGCATACCGTTTTTGCTGTGGTTTGATGAAAAAATATTGGGGCCTTATTTTTATAAATATGCGACTTTATATCCTATTCAAAACACGACCCAATACCTCGTAAATCCTCACTTAGATCACTTGCACATACAAACTATAAATTTTGTCGCGGTAACGTCTTACAACTTAGCTTTAAAGAAAGTGAGCGTCATGAAATTATGCTCGAGGCAATTATTCCTCGAGAATGAGCAGTGCGTTTAGTGTGAATTTCGATAGTAAGGCCTGTCCTTATGATTTATACTTCACACATAAATTTACTAGATTTCCGCCCGCGGCTTCGCTCGCGTCTTGTACCGGGATCGCCAAAGGGACGCGAAGCTCTAGAACATTCTGAAACTTAACTACCTAAGAAATCTCTATAACAAATACACCAAATCCGTATAGCTATTTTAGCATGAAGAATGGCTGTTTTACGGGTAGCGTATATTTTCAAATCATAATGACATCTTATAAACTTCATTAAAACCCGTTCGTTCAGCCGTTTTAAAACGAATAGTGGTTATGCCACAGAAATCGTGTCTTATTTCAGGATAAAAAGTAGCCTATGGAACTCTCCAGCCCATAAACTATATGTATGCAAAAAATCACGTCGATCCGTAGTTCCGTTGCTGCGTGATTGACTGCCAAACTTCTAAACACTGACTTTCACGTTAATAATAGTAGAGTCGGCGTTGGTGTTTCGGATATCTCAATCAATTCAAGAATTGTTGAAAGAAGTTGCACATTTTGTGAACACGACACATGGCGATTTCGTCATCATCTTATACCATATAGCAACAACATAATCAGCGCAACGTAAACTCTCACCATCTACAGACGTTATCATGTAAACATACCCACGGCCTCGTAGACGACACAGCCCACACCAGTATTTTTTTTATGCAGAACACTAGGAATGCATAATGTTGGGTTTGTTTTGCTGCTGTTTTGTTGTATGTTGTATGCACATTTACCGTCGTCGTAATCAATACTTTTGCCGTGAGTTTTGCACTGTTCAAATTTGAAGAATGGGTTGACCCATCAGCTCGTTTGATTGAACTTAAAAATGTTCCACAACAGTAATCTATTTAAAAAAAAATCAACGGATGTCCTGCTTTACGACATTGGAAATGAACCTAACGGAATAAAGTGAACACACATATTTTGGATAATATTTTTCGAAATGATTTTTTTTCGCAATAAAAATTACACAACTGTGTCTGAATAAGCTTAAAACTTCGAAATATAACATTGTATACGACATTTCGATCGAACAAACCGAATTAGTACGAAATGTAACACCGACGCATATCTGACTTCCAACTAAGGGCACCCTTAACCATTACTTCCGGTTGTCCGATTCTAACAATTTTAGTCTCAATCGATCCCCTGTCTAATTACCCCGAGCCGTTTTTTTATTTTTTTCTTATTCGGACCTAGTTCTTGAGATATCGGGCTCCCAAAATGAAAATGGGGGGAAAAAATTTCGATTTTTTTCGTTTTTTGCCGATACTTTTTTTGTTTTTGAACTTTTTCCAAATTGTCTTTTGCCATCTTGCGCCTTTTGACACTACGTTCATCCCGATATCTCGAAAACTCTTCGTGCAATCTACCTGTCTCACAAAACTCCCAAATGACTCCCTATACTCCAACGAAATGAAAGTCATTTCCAATGACAAACTAGAACACCAACACCAGAATTCTGAAACGCTGGTTAAATCGCTTCATTTGTTGACCTGCGACAGGCCCCTGTAATACGCGGACGTAACGTAGCATTGCGAACAAGCTATCGATGGACTCCTAGTAAGTTAGCTGACTATTTACATACGTGTCGTCTTGAATACACCTATACCATAGTAAGTCAACCGACCACCAGTATGTACGCTACGAAGTTCCACTCACGCACACTTACGCGGTCGCCATTGCAGTGCTTCATCGGTTGTTCTGTGACAGAGAGTCTAGACTTTTTGTTATGCCTGTGACCTGTGCAAAATTTTTAAATTGATATGGATCAGAGTGCCGAAACGTTGATTCGATCGTTCATTTACTATCGCATTCAGGTGTATTGTCACAGATATAGCGTTGTCTCTTTCCAGCCGATTGACGTTTCTCGAATTAAAAAACTGAATTGCAGATTGACAAGTGTCTAATTAATTCTCGGAATCAACCACTGCAATCAACTAATCAGAGAAGGACATAATCAATCAATAATTTTACCGTAGAGATAGTGTAACTAGAGTAGACAAGCGCCATAAAGTTCTTTATATATGTGACGGTTTGGCATAGAGAAAAAGACGATAGAAAATAATTTTACTTAGTTCTATCTTCAATTTAATTTTCGTATACGCATTATGACAGTGTATAATTATTTTCTGAATCTTTCTGTTGAGGTCCGCATTTCAGACTAGCTTGCGTACTCTATTCTATCATCTCTATGGATAATTCACCAGAAATGTCAGTTAACCTTTGTTTACCGTTAACTTGACAAGCGTCTCAGAACTCGGAGTTTTTTTCAAAATGGCGCACGTGGAACGTCGTGGTTTCTGGCGATATTTTGAAAAAGCTCCATAATAACCGTACTATGCTGCCTATTCTTGTTAGTTTTCACTAAAAATACGAACAGAATACTCGACTCTGGTGAAATTGCTTTAAATGTAGAGAACGCCATAACTAAGAAGAAGAAGAAGAAGTCTCAGAACTCAGATGCCAATCTAGTCAAATATTTTTTAGCTCGGTGGCGTTGACAATCTCGACGACAACTTATATCCTATGGTCGAGAATAGGATCCCTAGGTACTCGTTTAATATCTTTATTAAGGTGCAGAACGCAGAAAAATTAAGTCTGATCAATTTTCCCGCCATAATGACGGTGGTTTCGCGGTTGTGGTAATTTAATATTTCGTTGCTCTTAATTTATTGTTCGGAAACAATGTAGTGCGGACTGTGCGGATAATAATAAAGATGTTCTCACGTTCCGAATCGTAATGGGCAGCACTAATGCGCTATTGAAAAAGACAGTGACGTATTCTTTGTTTGCGAGTTAGGTTCGGTTACATCCTGTTTGATTTATGCCTGAACTATTCATCATACTGATGTGTGTTAGGTTGCATAGAATGAGTCTTTGAAGGGTTTATTTTGATTAGAATTTTGACAGGGAAAGGATAGGAAAGCGGCTTCCTGAATATACGCTAACACGAATTGTGTTAAAACCGAAATAATACAAAGGTATAGGCCACAGAGCAAAGCCGCGGGCGGTCGCTAAAATTATAATTTATATATAGTTATGCATGTTTAAGGTGAATTCATAACGAACTGATTGCTAATTATTGCAATTTAGTGCAATCAAATAGGCCCATGGTGACATTTTTTATAAACTGGGCGTCTCTGATGCAACCGTTCTACGGCTTCTTACGTAATTCGCTGAATTTAATAAAGTTTAAAGTGCCCAGTTTTTCATTATAATTATGATTGGTATGTTTAACAAGTTATGTACGCCAATTTCCTTTATATATATTATATTATACTGTAATATGAGCAATTTTTGTATATATAAATTACATTTCGAAAACGGCTCTAACGATTTGGATGAAATTTTGTTTAGATAAGTATCATCTCAAAACTGGTTTCTAAATAAGTTTTACCGTTATTAAACACCAGGGGGCGCTGCAGTAGATATGCTGATGATTTTGATACGGTTTTTTGTGTTACATAGGTAGGTATCACCTAAAATCAGTTAAGATTCACTATATAAAATCGTTACCTTATGTTACAAACCTCCTTGGGAACGGAGTTAGCAAGTAGGTACGTTTTGTCAACTTGATTTATTTACATAGAACAAAACCGATATTTGAAAAGTGAACTTTAATAATAAGGGTTAATGAAATCTACAGGTTTACGCATGAAATTGCCGTTCTGGCTGTCGACCACTTTTTAAACAACTTTTGACACAAAAAACTCATTTTTTAAAAGTCTGAATTAATACATGTTTGTTGATTTCCAAATGATTGTCTAGTAATCCATAACACAAGCATAATACTTGCTTACTTTGGGACTAGATGGCGCTGTGTGGAAAGTCCCATGTATTATTATTATGTTTGACCCGTAGGCGTGAGGGACCGGCAAGTAACTTTACTACCTCAGTTCCATCCTTTTATTATGTTACATACGTCCTTTTGGGAGTTACGATATCGTAGACTGACCGCATAAAAATCGTTCTATCTAAAAAATTATAAACTCGCCACATAATTGCAGTCGACTATCTTCGGACGCGTTCGGCCATTCCCGTTTGCATCTTCGCGGCTAGTAGGTACCTAGGTACATTTAAGTCGATGGTACTAAGTAAAGCTAAAACAGGGAGAAGCGATAACACAGAGCACGTGACAAGGCCGTTGTTGGTACAGACAAGGTACTGTTGGGTTGGATTGGGTTGGTTTGTTCGTCCGTCGCACCTCTTTCTCCGCAACACGGACTCCAAAATGGACTGCGCATGTCAAGGTCATATCTCTTTAATCGTGCCTCTATCTGTACATACGTTTTATTGTCGAGATGTAAGGCCAGACGGTAAATAACCGTGATAGAAGCTACAATATCAACTTAACTGAAATTGCTCAACACGCTATTGTCTTAGTTGTGTACAACAAATTGTGTTGTTCGTTACATAATATTTCAATACTAGATTGTGTTAAATTGAACGAGATGTTAAGATTGCATGGGCGTAAACTATTTCGAAGCGCCGATTCGAACAATGCGAGTCGAAATTCGCTACAATTTTTCCTAAACTCGATGTCCGATTATCGCTTAGGCGATTTGCGAAATCGAATCGAAATTTCGTTAGTTAAAAATAATTGCGTCGTTATTTCAGTGCCTGCTTGACTACTTTGTTATTATATTGAAATCTATGACTTGTTGATTTTGTTGTATAAAGATAGGATAAGATAGGATGTGCGTTAATCCACGTGGACCACTAATGAAGTCGATGTGAACAAAGCTTCCGGTTGGCGGTTGAATCTTTGATATTTCTTCAACTGGTTAACGTCTAGGTTTTGTGAAAACTTTTGGCATCACATCAGGGTGTATTTCCTCTAAAACCAAAATTGTCTATTCCCAAATTTATGAACTAAAGCCTGTTATGTTTATATTCGAAAGAATAGACAATTTTAAGAAACTAATTAGAATATTTTTTTTAGATCGGTATTTTTTGACAACCGAATGGCCGAGTGGTTAGAGACTCTAACTGCGGAGCCAACGGTCGTGGGTTCGATTCCCACCCGGGACAAATATTTGTGTGCATAAACATGTTTATTTCGTTCCGGGTCTGGGTGTATAATATTTATCTATGTATATATTATTAAAACTTTGGGACTAGATGGCGCTGTGTGGGTTGTCCCATGTATTATGTATTATTATTATTTACGTAGATACTATATTATATTGAAAATTCTTATAGCGCGACATTACCGGGTGGAATTATAAGTTTAGCCATTCCGTTGCATATTTATAAAAACAATGACACTATTACTATTGACAATGCTGAGACTGACAATGTTTTTATAAATATGCAACGGCAATGGGTAAATAATTCCACCCGGTGACGTCACGCTATAAGAATTTTCAATATAATATATTTACGTAAACACCGATCCAAAAAGGAAAAATTTCAAATTAATTTCTTAAAATTGCCTATTCTTTCGAAAAAAATATTACGAACTTTGTTTAAAAAATTTGGGAATGGTCAATTTTATTTAATTTTTTTTTTTAATTAACTTTATTTATTTATTATTATTAATTATTTAAATACAATACAGTTATTTGCGAAATAAACATGATGATTGTGGAAATATTGATGACATGATCTAATTAAACAATAGTTACTCTATGAACTAATTACCGTCTCCAAGAAGATCCACAATAGCATTGACTGAACTAGCGTTATTGGTTTTTGCGCCCAAAAAACCCATCGATCCGCGAATCGATTCATCGAAGGTCGATTCGATTTTTACTGTCGGAAATTGTCACGGGTCGTCAAATCGATCGTCCGTCGATAATAGGCATCGAGTATTCATGCCGACCGCTTTTACGTAATGCCGATGTTGTGCGTAATGTAATTGTAATGTAACGTCAATATAAAGTTATAATTTTATTTCGATGGTTGCATAGTTATGGTTGGTTATACAGTGCTATTTACATGAACTGGTGAGGAAATAAGGTAGAGTCAATCTTTACGCGATCTTACGAAATGGTAGTTGTCTTAAGAACAGTGTTCATCGTCAGTCAAGCAATGTATGTCACCCATAATAAAAAATTAGGAATATAAAGTGGAAAAAAATATGCGTCGGCGGAACTTATGGATAGTTCCCGTAACGTGATTAAAATGACGCGTAATTTTTTCTCTCTGTTTCCTCGTATTTATGATTGTCTTGATCATCAACTGCTTTACTGATAGTCTATCAATCAATCATCAATTCATTACTGATATTTCTAATCTAAAATCACTATACTAAGTACTTTTCTCAGTATGGAGTTTTCTATTTCATGAAATCACTAATCAGTTTAGCGATCTTGTTATCTTGGTAGGGCTGCCAACTTTTTTTTAACGAAAATACAGTATTGTTTTAATAATTTTCAGGGACGATATCCCTTCCACACGTTAGTTACCTACATATAATTATTTCTAAATATGACAGTGCGTGCTGTGACAGTTGTGCAATATATGCAATAGCAAATAGGTATATCGAGGAAAAGTGCCGTTTATTCTTGTGGAACTTCCGTTAAGTTACGTATGAGTACAAATATTTTAAATAATCAAATATTTGAGGGATTCGGCAATATCCTGTTGCATTGTAGGTACTTATTTGTTTCAACGTAAGATTTCCATAATTGTTTCCTTAGTGAAATATTGTATAACATATTTGGGTGCTCAAATTTCATATGATAGATATGTAGTTTTTAAAATTGCCAAATTTCTAAATTCTATTGGATAATACTGTCCGGTCTGTGTGCGTGAATTATAAGCGAAAAGTTAGGTGATATTTTTTCTACGTTTTTTGACGCCGATTCTCTATCCAGACGTTATATATTCAAAGGGCTACCTACATACGGTCGATTAAAATCGACCGTATGCTTGTTCCAGACTTGAGAAGATAGATCCTCATGTTGCCCTTTTTTTATTAAAAAATTGTATTTCTTCTCCACGATTTGTTTACGCACTTCGCACTGCTCCAACCTGGGACTGTAATATTCTCCACGATATCGACAATGTTCTCAAGTCATCTCTTGAATCTATAATTAATATACAACTTGATTCTAACAAGTTCACACAGGCTTCCCTTCCAGTTCGTCTCGGTGGTCTGGGAGTGAGAAAAACTTTAGATTTAGCAATCCCTGCATATATTAGTTCCTTGAGTGTCACTAAACCTTTATGCAACGCTTTACTTTCAAGAACTTCTCTCTCTATTTCTCATTTCCATAAAGAACTAGAGGGTTTAACTCTCTGGAAATCCGCTTCTTCAGCTGATTATCCTCTTTCTCCATGTACTCAAAAGGCCTGGGACCTCCCTATAGTGAAAAATATCTTTAACACACTTCCAAGATCATCAATCATTGATGAAGCGCGTCTCCTGGCTTCATGTGAAAGTGAGTCCGGTGCCTGGCTGCGAGCTATTCCCTCTCCTAATTTGGGCTCGTTGCTTGACCCGGCCTCCTTACGCATCGCCGTCTCTTTGAGATTAGGTCTCAATATTTACCGATCTCACCGTTGTGCTTGTGGGGAAAATGCAGATACTTATGGTCTCCATGGGCTCTCCTGCATAAAAAATGCTGGTCGCTTTTCCAGGCATTATCGTCTCAACAACATTGTAAAAGACGCTCTATCCTCTGCACAGATACCTTCCTGTCTTGAGCCTCAAGGTATCTTTCGGGGTGACGGCAAGAGACCCGATGGTGTCACGATGGTTCCATACAAAAGTGGTAAAGCTCTTGTTTGGGATGTAACTTGCGTAGATAGATTGTGTCAAAGTTACATAAAAAATACATCTAAAAAAACTGGAGCAGCTGCTGAGACAGCAGCTCGCAGGAAAACAGCCAAGCACATGGAACTTTTAAATCGTTACCATTTCATCCCTTTTGCTGTCGAGACGATGGGTCCCTGGTCCAAGGATACCAAAGCATTTGTCCACGATTTGGGTGTCGCGCTGTGTCTGTTGACAGGGGATCCTTTGAGCAAGGAGTACTTTGTTCAGAGGATCAGTGTCGCAATACAGCGCGGCAACGCGGCAAGCATCCTTGGTACCCTGAACCCATCGTCTCTTTAAAATTTTGTCATTTATCATAATTTACTTAGTATTTTTTAATTTGTAAATACTTTTAGTTTTACTTTTTATATAATTTAGTTATAATTTGGTTTATATTTGTACATTTTAATTAAGGTTTTTACTAGTAATTTCTCATTTCAGCCGCCATGTTGCGTCAATCGGTCGATTAAATAACACAGCCCAATATATATTTTGGGCTCAGAGCTGACTAAATAGATAATTACTATTTGATGCCGCGGGTTCAATACCCGCTCGGGGCAAACATTTGTGCGCATGAACATTGCTGTTTGTTCTGTGTGGGTGTAAAAGTATCTAATCTACACGTATGTATATAGCATAAAAAATATTTTTTGTATGTATATCAGTTGTTCAGTACCTGATAACACAAGCATAATACTTGCTTACTTTGGGACTAGATGGCGCTGTGTGGGATATACCAAAGTCTATCAGTTTTATAATACTCGTAGTAAAGGCATATTCAATTTAGACAACGACCATACAACGACGCATCGCTAACGGAACATCAACACATTATTTGCAACACTGCACATCGCTGTATCTTCACGGTGTTTGATCATGGTCGAGATAAGTATACGCAACAGCCAACAAAATTACGACCTTAGAACCTATTTAGAGCAATGGGTGTGAACCAAAATTTATTACACATAATATTTACACATTTTTCCGAAAATTCAGACCAATACCTTCCTCTTATAAAATAAAGTCAAGTCTGTAATTTTCTTAGTTATTTTTCCCGATTTATTAATGAAAAATCCCTGTGACGTCCACTGGACAGTTGTCTACTATTGGCGTTATTTTAGACTAAATACATAGTCATACCATTTTTATTGATTCATGAGGATCACAACTTAATTTGACGTAGTTGCCTTACCTAAATATTTTATATTTAGTTTTGGGTTCGGTTTTCAACTGTATGGAAAGCTGTACATTAAGCTCAACCGCCCAGATGTCACAATGACAATTTAAACGTCAGATGAATTTTCATAAATATCTGGGAAATTTTTAAATAGAAAAAAATGATATTTTGAGAGGTTATTCTAGAACCTTATCTAAGCCCATATGTTCGTATGTTAGCACTTCAGGCACAAACGACGATATTTAAAATTGCTTAGTGTGTGACTTGGAAATTAACTATACTGAACGGGTCGAAGCTTTCATGGGATACAAAACTATTTAAGAGTGAAAATGAAAACAAGCGAACACGAGCGAAAATAGTACTAATACTAGAATTCAAGAAGAAAAGTAGACGAAGAAGTCGTTTTGAACCGTACGACTGGGACGGCTCAGAATGCAATGGAAGAACATTGCCATACAAAATTGACATAGCGTCTATTGTAACGCGGTAACATTTCGATTATGTCCATACGTTACTCTAATGAAAACATAGTCTTAGGGGTCCCCGCCTGCAATACCTTCAATATAAAATATCAGTAATCAATAAAGACACAAACACATTGTGAGTTTACTGTATGAGAACCCCAATTAATTTTTAATTTTGTATTGGTTTTTTTTTATTAATATTATTTTTATTATTTGTTGTTATAGCGGCTATAATGATCCACTCATTATCATCAGCCCATTTTTACCCCACTGCAGGGGCTTAGGCCTCCCCCAGGGTGAGGAGGGGGGCTTGGAGCTTAAGTTCACCACGCTGCTCCACTGCGGGTTGGGAACTGTAACGACCGCCATCTATTGATAGCGTCCGGGACCGACTGCTTAACGTGCCCTCCGAAGCACGGTGTCAGTGATATTGTGTACTTAAGTCAGAAAAACTCATTGGTACACGCCCGGATTCGAACCATGGCCCTATGGGGCCTTATAAATTTGAGACAGGTTCGTTGCGCCCTGGGCTATCACGACATAGTAGTGGATACTTTAAGAAAATTTCAAGTGTAAGCGATGATCTGACAACCACCAATCACTAAAAACGCCAAAAAAACACGTTTCTTGTATGGAGACCCTCTTTAAGTTTTAACTTAATTTTATTTTCATTATTTGTTGAGTAGTACACATTTTGTTAAAAAATTCAAGTGTCTACCTATTACGGTTCAGAGGAAACAGCTCTGTGACAAACGGACGAAAGGACAGACAGCAGAGCTTGAGTAATAGGGTTTCCCTAACCCTAAAAATCACAACGTAAAATATACAAGCAAGCAATTAATTGAATAAATTCGGGTAGTTATTATCAAATTTCATCAACTTGGTTCACAAATAATTTTCTATTATAGCGCCATTATTATATGCCTTTCAAAAGTGAAATGCCCATTAGGTAGGTTTGTCTATCCGTTCAAGCGACTATGTACTGGAGACCGCAACTTTCTAACATGACTGTGGTTGTAAATAAATATTAAAGGTTTTTTTTTTAAATCGCACATTAAATATGATTATTTAATATAATTTGCGGTTACAAATATAATCAAATTTTCGTAAAGGCTTGTTCGTTTATGAATTATGAACATTATTATGTGTAAGTAATAATTTCATGGTACCTAATCACAAATTATAAACTGAAAGTGTTTTCGAAGTATAAATAAAAAATTGTAAACTCTATATTTTATAATTCGGTTGCATAATATGTATAATAACAAACTATAATAATAATAAAGTACTTAATAGGTGTCGTGATACCCCAAAGCACAACGAACCTGTCTCAAATTTATAAGGCCCCATAGGGCCATGGTTCGAATCCGGGCGTGTACCAATGAGTTTTTCTAACTTAAGTACATGACTATCATTGACGCCGTGCCTCGGAGAGCACGTTAAGCAGTCGGTCCCGGACGCTGTCAATAGATGGCGGTCGTTACAACCCCCAACCCGCAATGGAGTAGCGTGGTGGATTTAAGCTCCAAGCTCCTCTCACCCTGGGGGAGCCTAAGCCCCTGCAGTGGGGTAAAAATGGGCAGATGAAGAAGGTGCTAACAGAAACTTATTATTTAAGGTTACGCTGTTTGCGGCTGTCCATCCATCCGTCTGTCCTAAAAAAACTACCGGTTGAAAATTTCACATAATGCGTGATACGGGGCATATCCTAATAAATTATAATAGTTAAAAAAATAAGAGCGTTTCCATACAACATGTTTTTAGGTTTCCTGTCTGCCTGTCTGTACGTCTGTCACAGACATTTCACTTGGAGAGTAATAGCTCTACACTACTAGTTGAAAATTGGAAGGCAGTTGTTGTCTATGAATCGCCATGCAATGGTGTAGGGAAAATAAAAATAAAAAATAGAAAGAACATCATTAGGTACAACGGAGAGGCGAAAAAAATTGTTCGTTGCAATTTACTTGTGGGGTATGTACGTAGGTATAGATTGGTCTTTAAATATGATATGCAGTTTTCAAAATTACTTCTTTATTTAAGGAGATAGTTGATATGTCCTTAAAAATGTGCTCCCCCCTTTTAATATTTCAACTATAAAGGGGAAAA
Source organism: Luffia ferchaultella (assembly GCA_949709985.1). Taxonomy (NCBI): domain Eukaryota; kingdom Metazoa; phylum Arthropoda; class Insecta; order Lepidoptera; family Psychidae; genus Luffia; species Luffia ferchaultella. Next base: position 1,658,828 of record OX453261.1, read on the forward strand.
TTTTAAGAAATTAAGTTAGTTCAACTTAAGAAACAATTTCAACGAAAATTGGTTTGAATGAGATGAGTAGTTTTGGAGATATATGTAATTAAACTTATTGTTTGAATTTTAAACATAAAAGTTCATAATTACTATGGAATTACTGTGTGTGGTTCGACGTACTTATCCGGTTTTTTTTTTAAACGGTAATTCATACAACCGTCAAACTTAGTGTAGGTATGGCTATAGAGTAAACTCTAAAATTAAACAAAAAATTATTAAAAAATTGCCTCGCACTAAGGATCCTGAAGTGAATGGAAGAATATACAACAATGATAATAAAAATTCTTTATTGCATAATTAAAAATACAAGAGCCTCTTCTGCGTTTACCGTCTAACCACTCAGACTCTAGCTAGCTCGTGTAGATGGCGAGTTTCAGACAAAGTTTCAGTGCGCGAGGTCTCCGCGCGTCGGTCTTCACCCCCGCGAAATGCCCGCGTGCCGATCTTCAACCCCGCAAATGTTACTTTGATACTGTGATGTGGCATTTATTACTCTATTAAATAAAACCAAACACTGCTGTCAAATTAATTCACTCTATGATGTACATAGACGCAATAGGCGGTCTTGTCACTAAATTGTCGTATTTTCATGACAACTTTTGGGTGAAGAGATTTTTTGGTAAACACAAATTATTGTGTTGTTATTGAACTAATATTACTAGCGTATAGAATCGACACCGCGAACCAAATGTTTGCGCCAAGCATTGTTGCCGACCGGCAACAAGAACAACTCATTCAGTCACTCGCCTATGCTATCACGACCGCGTGCCAAAAACGTGATTAAAAAATAATTCAAAAATGCCGTCGTATATGTTAAAAACGTGTAAAAAATCAATCAATTGCGAAGAAAAAAGATAGTGGCATAACTTATAGTCGATAATTAAACAAAACAAAACTAAAACCATCCAAAACTTATTTTTGTACCTACCTACATTATTTTCTACCCTTGCCGCATTCTTGCCGCCATACGTGCCGCCATACTTGTTTTAACTACAAGTACTGTAACGACATGTATAATACTTGCAATTCAGTGTATTCTAGTGAAACGAGCCAAGCTTATCATGTATGAGACATGTATAATACAGTGTATTATACTTGGTAGAAAAATCAATGTGGTAGAAACAAGGTGATAGTGCCGCGCGCACAGACTTTGTTCTACTACTATATAGTTGTGTTTGTTGTACGGAACTCACGGCACGCGACTCTGACTCGCACTTGACCGGTTTTCCAACAACTAAGATACCAAAAAAAGTTCGCATTACCAAAGAAATCACAAGTTGTGTGTGAAAAGAAACTCGACCGCCAAGTGAAACGGAGCATTGCGATAAATTAATAAGATCTCGTTTTTAACTGCGCGTGCGCCCATAATACGTTCTCTTAAATATTTTATGCAAATAAACCCTTTGCTCTGTATAGTATAACTTATTTGATTGACTTGGCCCAAATAAACTGATTAAAGAAGTATTTAAATATGTACAGACGATTTATGATTTTTTTAAATTAAAAATTAATTATCTAGTACACACTAAGTAAGAATAATATAGGTATAGGCAGGTAATACGGGTAGGTAGGTAGGTAGGTAATACGTGTAGGTAGGTAAGTTATATAGGCGAAGCGTGTAGCGTTGGTAAAATTGGTTATCAGCGGGCGAAAGCGGACCACGCACCTGTGCAAAACCGCATAAGTGTCAACTTTAGAAATAACGAGAAGTTTAGCATGATCTATTCATACGCAAGGAAGATTTTTCTATATATTAAAAAAAATTCTAGACATTAAGTATTATCTTAAGTTTCCATTTTTAAACGACTTCAAAAAAAGGAGGAAGTTTCGACCGTATATTATTATTTTTTCTTAATAAATAGGTAGGCAAAATTTTACATTAAAATATTTTTTAACATAAATTAATATTAATTAAATATAAATACTATATAGACACTAGAAAAGCCCTACCGCGGGTGTAACAGTACAGGGTATCACGCCGGCGGCCGCTGACTGACGCAATTATCGTCGTCCACCTGTCCTCACGGTTATTATTATTATATAAGAGAAAAAATAGGTAGGTTATCTCTTATTTTCACCAAAGATCGTAATAATAAAATTGCTATTAAAAAAACAACAACATAATTATTGAGTAGTATTTCAAAATTAATAGTAGATAACCAATATTGTTTTTACAGTATGTCTAAATAAGAAATAAACACTTTATTATGCTTTATTAAACTTTTTACAGTCATCAAGTCGTACACAAGTTTTACATTATACATAATTAATTAAATTAAATTATCTATAAAAAAATGATCTAATTGAATGAAATTACGTAATTAATTCTGATATGCAAGCGACAGTTTATATCTTTAAAACAAAAATTAATTACATCGACAACGCCTTTCGAATGTGTCTCAATGCCGGCATACACGATCGGACGTGTTGCATAACTTGTCGCGTGCTGTGTATGGCCGAGGTTCGCATTTCGAATTCCTGGCGTTCGGCCATTATGAAATATTATTCGTGCGTATATCAACTATCAAACGGCACTTCTGTTGTTCTTTAAGCTGTATAAAATAATAATATATTGCATCACATAATTTAAAAAAAAAAAACATGTATTAATCTTAAATCTTCATCACTTACACTCGCAGTCACAAACGAAAAGTAAGGCTTATATATAATTACTTAAGAAAATACACTTTTTATAGCTTACTTTTATATTGAATAGATGAGAAAAAACTAGCTAAGTGCGAGTCGGAGTCACACTCTAAGAGTTCCGCAGATATTGTTATAAAACTTTTATGTAAGGTGAAATTTTAACAACCATCAAAATTTTTATATAATGATCTTTGATAATAAACCGATGGCTGGCTTCTTTCATTTATACATCGTTTAATAGAAAAATATTGAGATATGACTACACAAACCTTCCCGGAAAAACCAATAACTCTTGTCACCATTCACGGCCGCTGCACGTTCCGCCCCGCTTCGGTCACAAGGTCTCTGGTGCGTCGTGAAAAAGAAGGCAACCAAACATAATAAAATAACACTGTAGATAAAATAATTTATTGCGAAAATGTAACCTATATTTATTATTTACGTATTGAGGTCTATTGGTGATACCTAACATCTAGAATTTCACCATGTATAGCTACTTACCGCCCGACGGTACGAAAACGCATGACAATTGAAATATTAAAAAAAAAAGAAATATAACTACAAATTATCCATTTTCGGACTTTTTCCTTTACTTATGCTGTAAGACCTTACTTGTCACCTTCCATAATTCTATATCAACGGGAAGTATTTTGGTATTTTGATAGGCTTTTATTTATTTGCGATTGTCAAAATATGCGCCATAAATGGCCATATTTTTTGATTACGTTGACTCAGAAATTTAATTTTTTTACACCTCAAAGGGATCGTAGGCTATAAAAGTAAGTATTTATAAAGTATTTGAAATAAATTTTAACTTGATGCCTCTACGCGTTCCTGAGAAAAAAAATCTTAACAGATAGATACACAGACGGACATAAAAGTGATCCCACGAAAACTTATTTTTTCCTTTACCCAAAAAACGGGTAGGAAAAGCTGCTTGAAGAAAGTGTACTCTATAAATTCTCTTTTGACAGCTCTTGCTATCAGTTTTTTTTTTAAATACTGAACAAAAAGCTTTGAAAAACCAGCCAAGTGCGAGTCGGACTCGCACACAAAGAGTTCCGTATCGCCGTACAATATAAAAAAAAAACACGTTTCTTCTATGGGGACCCCATTTCATTTTAACTGTTTTATTTTCCAGAGATCGGTTATAGCGGTCAGAGTAGTACATACTTCCTGAGAACAAATGTAAGCAATGATCTCACAACCACCTCGAATAAAATTAGTTTCTTGTGTGGGCACGTCATCGGGTCTCTTGTCATCACCCCGGAAAATACCTGGAGGCTCAAGACAGGAAGGTATCTGTATAGAAGATAGTGTGACCTTTACATTGTGGCTGAGACGATAATGCCTGGAAAAGCGACCAGCATAGTTTATGCAAGAACGTCCACGGAGACCATAAGTATCTAAACTTTCCCCACAGGCACAACGGTGAGATCGGGTATATTGAGACCTAATCTCAAAGAGACGGCGATGCGTAAGGAGGCCGTAAGATGCTAAGAAGCAACGAGCCCATATTAAGAGAGGGAATAGCTCGCAGCTAGGCACTGGACTCACTTTCACATGACGCCAGGAGACACGCTTCATCAGTGATTGATGATTTTGGTAGTGTGTTTTTTCGCAATTTTTAAGCAAGCACAATAAATTGTAAACAGCTATCTTAGACGGTATAGGTGCATGGAGTAGGTATATAATTATAGCGATCGTTTGATACAGGCTAAATTACTGTAGTTTTGTAATTGAATTGTTTGTGCGTGACTGCTAATTAATATGTACGATATAATAGATACGTGTGTGGACAAATTGTAAATTGTAAGTTTGTATTGTAATTGGAGTCGTGATAGCCCAGAGCGCAACGAACCTGTCTCAAATTTATAAGGCCCCATAGGGCCATGGTTCGAATCCGGGCGTGTACCAATGAGTTTTTCTGACTTAAGTACACAATATCACTGGCACCGTGCTTCGGAGGGCACGTTAAGCAGTCGGTCCCGGACGCTGTCAATAGATGGCGGTCGTTACAGTTCCCAACCCGCAGTGGAGCAACGTGGTGGACTTAAGCTCCAAGCCCCCCTCCTCACCCTGGGGGAGGCCTAAGCCCCTGCAGTGGGGTGAAAATGGGCTGGTGATGATGATGATTGTAATTGTTTTGGTTCACTGCAAAACTGATAGGTTATGTTACCTACCTAATGTAATATATAATATATAAAAAATAATAATTTTACAATTGCCCTACTGCGTAGGGTAATATTTTCGAAAATATGTATGCATAATCTCTTTGGTACGCACTGTAACCTAAACAGCTTGATGGATTTGGCGTCTGCGAATCAAAAAAGTTAATGGGAATGATTGTTTTTTTTTTATTACAACAATATGAGTTTCAAATGAAACCTATTAAATAACCCATTCCAAAAAATACAACAATTTTCGGTTCGTTCTCAGTAGTTCGACTAAGTAGTTCTACCGTCGAACAAGTGAGAATTTTTTTTCTCATTTGTTCTACTGTCGAACTGGCGAGAATTGTAATGTCTCACTAGTTCTACTTTATTTAAATAATACTTAATTAACTATAATTATGTACTGCCTTATAAATGAATGAAATTTGTTCGAATACTATGTGAGATTTTTTATTGCGAAATAGCAAAAAAGAAACACGAATTTTACGTTTATTAACATAATTATGAGAGTAGGTGTTTATAGTAAGTCTTAGTTTCGGACAAAATTTATAGAATTTAGAATATTTATATTGATCAAAACGTATTAAAATATAAATTTATTAAAGTTATTTTAACCTCTGCAAAATCTTATCATATCTAAACTCATCTTACATATATTTCTCCCCCAATTCAATCTTCATCCAGAATCTATAAAATGATATAAGGTGAACTATGCACACTCCAAACTCAGACAATATTAATTAAAGTATAAATATTGAAAACCAAAAATTTAAAACAAAATATTTCGAAAAATAATAATATTTACGTTTATCCCGGACAGTTGCTAGGTGAGGCAGTACATAACTATAGTTAATTAAGTATTATTTAAATAAAGTAGAACTAGTGAGACATTACAATTCTCGCCAGTTCGACAGTAGAACAAATGAGAAAAAAAATTCTCACTTGTTCGACGGTAGAACTACTTAGTCGAACTACTGAGAACGAACCCAATTTTCAACTAAAAAAACCGGCCAAGTGCGAGTCGGACTCGTACACGAAGGGTTCCGTACCACCGTACAATATATAAAAAACACGTTTGTTAGTCTTCATGAGATACAGCCTCAAGACAGACGGACAGCGGAGTCATAGTAACAGGGTCCCGTTTTTTACCCTTTGGGTCCGTACCCTAAAAAGTGTGTTCAACGCAAAGTTGGGCTGTAACCAAAACTAAAGTAAAAGTGTACCAATTAATAAAACTTTGAATTAAAACTTAAAAGTTTGAAATAAACTAAATTATTAAAAAAGAGACAAAGACGACTACTAAAAGCACTTAACTGAAAATCAAAAAAGTATTAACTGAAAAGAGAAAGACAAGCTATATTGTAATAATTGTAAAATTTGGATCGACTAGCGTAATATACACCATGCAATGTTTTGTCCGATACCTACTTAATATTATGCAGATATTAAAATATGTATACTGTAATGTGGATACTTATGACTTGAATAATATAAAGTATTGCAGGCGACAAACAAACCAATAACCAAAATATGTTTGGTGGTGTTCTTTATGCAAAAATAAATATTTTTACAACATATATATTTTGTAGTTTTTGTTTATCCCTGTCTGCAATACCTTATATCATTGAACTCATTTTTAAACGACATTGCATGGTGCATTCGACGCCGCTCAAACCAAATTCTATAGAATGTAGCTTGTTTTGCTCTTTTCAGTTGACTTTTTCTTTTCAGTTAAGTGGTTTCGCAGTCGGGTTGTTTTTCTTTAAATATTTAAAAAAGTGTTTTTGCATTTTGATTTTATTATTACGGATAAATACATTTATTACTTAACAGCCTCTGCCGCTGGACCACATGAGAATAAAATCGTTTAACGCACTGTTGCCCGTTTGGCCTTCGTTCGTGGTGCCACGCCACGATCCGAGCATGCGAAAACCGCATACAGTTAAGAGCAAGTGACCCCGATAGCATACTCAGGCCCAGGTACATCTTTACTAAAAGATGTAAAATCTGACTAAATTTTAATCTGTTCTATAGCAGCGGGTCCTTATTATTATTATTAAGCCTTATTATAGGTCTCTTTTAATATAGGTAATAAGTAAAGGGTTATTGGCTGGGCCCAAAAATTTTAACACATATTTTATTTTTAAATCAGAAAATATAGACCAATCTATAATTTCTCTTAAAATAAAAAAAAATTAAGTCTGTAATTTTCGTAGTAATTATTTTCTAAAAAATTATCAAATATTCCTGTGACGTCACCTGGACAGATTTTTACTATTTACGTCATCTTAGACTAAATAAAGTTATATTTTTATTGATTCATGAGGATTACAATTTCATTTGACGTAGTGACCTTACCTCAATATTTTTAATTTAATTTTAGCTTTGGCTCATCTCAACCGCCCAGATGAAATCACAGAGACAATTTCAACGTCAGATGAATTTTCATAAGCATCTGATTTTGTAAATAGAAGAAAAAAAATCAAAGGTTATTCTAGAACTTCATTCTTTTAAATTTTAATTGGCATCAGCAAAACTTTAAAGTTTTAGAGTCCAAACCCATTGGAAACCAGTCTTACAGCAACTACTGTAAAAAAGGAGAACAAAAAAAATTCATGTCCTAGTGTTTGGCACATAAATAGATTTTTCCAACCGTTACATACATAGGTATAAATATTTTGTTTAGTTTAGATTATTTTTGATAAATTCCTTTTTGTTCTGTTGTGTGCGTTAAGCAAAAAACCACACTGTATGTTCAATTTATTACCCAACTCAAGGGCGAGCTTTAAAAATAATAAAATGAAAAATCGTCATTCTTAAGCCATTAATAATAATAATTTGGGTTAATGGGCATTTCCTTATACATAGTTGAAGCAAATAAATAAAAGTATTATAGTATATTAACCGATGCGATGGTATAGCGGTATTCGATTAACGATTTCGTCGAGAGTGTAAACCTGCTGAGCGCAAGAATGTACGGTCTGCAAAAAAATATTTTTCTTGCAAAACAATTGTAGGGGTAAGCGGACAAAGGTGTTAACTAACAAAAAGTTCAAAATTAGTTATGAGTGTTTTTATGTTGCTCGTACCACATGCAAATGCAAGCCTGAAATGTATGCATGTTTGTCAGTTAATACTTTTGCTATAGGTCTTTATTTTTGACAAGAATCAAAATTTGGGCAATCGATTTATGATCATTTAAAATCTAATTCCATGCAAAAAGTCGATTTATTTTGTTTTCTCAGATAACACCTTTGTCCACTCACTCCTTCAACTATTCAAACAATATTCACTTGTTTGTAATTCTTGTTCGCTATAGATTTCTATTATTTGTACTGTACGCTTAGATAGTATAATAAGTAATAACTAAGATGGAGCGTTTCATACATTTGGAAAACGTGAACGAAATATCAAACTTAGTAATCAGACTGACAGTACATCATTATCATTGTTTTTAATAAACATATTGTAAAATTACACATGAAATGTGATTTCAGAATCTTCATTTTCTTTCAAAGTACGAATTTAACATGTGGTTCACACAAAATTCTAATTCACAGCGAGTATTTCAAAATATCAGTGTGTCAGTTGGTATTTAAATTCATTCATTCCACGGGTCTCAAATCCGTACAATGAAAAGTCAGATCGCTAGACACATGGGCGGATTCCTTAGCTAAATTCCGCTGGATTGTAATTAATTCCTAGGTTGGGATGGTGTGTGATTTTCTGATATTGTAATACTTATTGCTATTTTTTTTTTTAATTTTTCTTTTTGTAATAATATATTGGAAATGGGGTTCTATTACTTTCTTGTTTACTGTATTGTTGCTGCATATTTTTTTGTTATTAAAATTTTTCATACTTATTGGTAAATTTTAGTTATAATTATTGTTATTAATTGTTATTGAATTAATTATTGCATATTGTGTTCATCTATAATGGCTATTCCATTTAAACAATGCATATATTGTACTTGATAAATTTTATTTGTGAAATGTAAATGTAAAGAATGTTGGTGAAATTTTCAAAATATTGTCCACGTGAACATTTATAACGTCTTTGTAACCATGTGTTTTTCAAATCTTATTAAGTTTTGTATTCCAAATTAATTATAGACCTGTTTCTCTGCGGCCTTCAACTATATCCTTGCAAAAAATGACATCACTTCGTGGCTCCAATAAGACGTGAAGAAAAGACAAACTAACAATCAAGCATACTTTCACATTTATAATACGTATTAAGGTCATAGTACCTATTAAACTAATCGGTCGGTTTTGTCGACCGTACCCCACATCACCTTCGGAAGCCCGAAACTGGAGAAGGCCGAAGCGAATGTGGGCCAGCGGAACTCTAGAACATTGACTTCTCATTAACTTATTTAGACCGCTGTCCAGGGTACAGTGGGCAGAATACGGTAAGGAGTGATCACTTTTCAATGAAGTAAGGTTCTCTTTAAACTCGTCGTAAGTCCCAACTTGACTAAATGTAAGATTTTTGAGGGTGTCCTATAATTACCGATGCTTGAATGGCATAGAAGCGAAACTCTAGGACCAAGAAAAAAAAGGAGAAGCTCGCGCTGAGTTGGTTCTAACTTGCTTCGGCCGTCCGGGTATGTCTTGTCAGTGAAAGCTAGCCTCATTCTAATTTTGTGACAGAATTCGACGTTACGTTGCGTTGCTTAGAGACATTTAACTTGTCAGGCGTACCCGTACGGTGGAATTAAGTGAGTTTCGTGCTAGAGTTTCGCTTCTATGCTAAACGAACGTGTGGATATTATTTCTTATACTTTTGGCCATTGTCAATTATTATATATACTATACATGTCAGTGTAAAAAATAAATTGAAATATAATATTGATTTTTTACAATAAAATTTAAAAAAAATTATAACACATCAAATGATAACACATAAAAAATTACAAGATCTTAAAATTACCATATTGGTATCGAGACGTCAGCACACACACAATAATCGAGTCAATTTCGATCAAAGAACTACTATGAAAGAGCTCTATTACGGTGTAATACGCGTTTGTCTACCAGAAACTTCCTGAAATTTCGCATTGTACAATATGAAATTAGCAATGAATAATTAATAATATGAAGTTAGCTTTTACAGTGAGTTGGAATGTTTTAGTACAGTCAATTGGAATTCAAAATATATTCCATGTACAGATTTCACAGTTTTAAGTCAAGGAACTTCAAGGTCGTAATTTATACAAACGATTAAAATAATTTATTGTAAAGCTAGAAATATTTTCTAATTACTGTCTTGCGAATCATCTTATTCTTAATACAGAAAGTCTTCAAAAATTTTGGACCTAAATTTTTGAAAGCTTTTTGATAGCAACATTCAAGTGTGTATCAAAAGACAATTTGATTGCTAGATAACAATATTATCGAATATTTTTCAAATTACGACAATCGAATTTATAAGCAAAAGAAACTTAAATACATTTCAATCTTCAGCAATAAATTTGAAAGTTTAAAATACACGTTTTTTGCAATAACATGGCAACTTTTTATTATGAACTTCTGTGCGATATTTCGTTGTAATAGTAACGAAACGGTTATTTACCGATATTTATATTCAAGAAGCACTTTTATGACGTGCGAATGACTTATGTTTGTGTAAGTCATTGCCCGTAAGTTATAAGGGTTATATTACACTACAGATATCGTGATAGCCGAGTGGTGGCGTGCCCGCTTCTTGTTTAGGAAGTCGTGGTTCGAATCCCAGAAAACGGCATGTATAAATGAGTTTTTTTTTGGCTTAAGTACATAATTACCACTGACTCCGTGCCTCGGTGAGCACGTTAAGCCGTCGCGACGGTCCCGGTTGCCGTCGCCAGATGGCCGTAGCTAAAATCCAGCAGTCCGCTCTGGAGGAGCGTGGCAGATTAAGCTCCAAGCATTCTCGTCCCTAGGAGAGGCCTAAGTCCCAGATGGATGGATAAGATGGATGATGGACGGACATATTAACATCCTATAAAATTCGCCCACGACATCCTGAACGTAACACTGAAACATATTTTATTTATGTGAGCCTATCATTATTATCTCATATATGTCAGGTTTTAAATAAACCAAATATTAACACAATGTATGTGTTAATGATATGGTAAAAGAAAATCAAAATTGACAGAATTTATTTCATTTGTCTGCTACTTTACCCACGTATGGTTTACGCAATACGTGTTGCTTAATCTATATAAATATTAATGCCTATTTACTTTGGAAATTTACCTATTGGAACATAAACTGTTATTTTCCAATTTTTTCTGTGATATGAAATTCCATTTTACATTATTTTTCTTCTTACTGGTTGGCGCCTAAAAACCAGCATGAACTTCGATTTTATTTATTTATATCATATGAAGGTCCATCAAAACCAGTTTAGTGGTTCCTCAGTTATAAGCGTTCAAAACCAACAAAATCTTCCATGTATAACTTAGAATCGCTTAAAAAAGTTCGTAGTGTAACAGTGGCCTGAAGTATCGATTCGTGCAAGGTAAACACTATACATACTTGAATTTCTTCTAGGAATACTCTAACTATTTATTCATTTTTATTTTCTAGGAAGCTTTATGTACCTATTTTGAATTTGGATGGAGACGCCGGGTACAATTCATTTTTTTTTATTAATGACATTTCTTTAGCCCTTGTATGCAATTTAAAAAATACACTGACAAAGCAACGAAAACGGTGACGTTCCAAAATCAAATCAAATCAAATCAAATGAAAAAAATAATTCAATATTATGTTTACACCAGTTTACACACATAATGCTAGTCAAAATGAATTGATCAGGTACTAGTTCGAGAAACTAGAAGGAGAAGAACCGCAAGAAACTCCTACATGTTTATTTTATGAAATATATGTTTTTCTTAATTTTTTTTTATTTAAAGGTTCACAACTATTACAATGATATCCATCATTTAGGTAAATATTCGGTAATATAATAGTAAGCTTGCTTCATGGGTTGGACTTTAACTCGCTGTATAAATTGATTTGAATTTAAGTGTAACATTTCTTTTGGAATTTCATAATAAAAACAGATACAATTTCCCATGAAAGAATTATTAACCTTTGAAAGTCTGTCTGTACCCGGGAATTGATAACAAATGCTTATGTCTTGTATTTAAGTTGTGGCCATCACCCACCCTAGAGAAAGCATTTATGTTTTTATGTACATAAATTATATTTTCATAAATGTACTGACAAGAGACTGTCAAATTGTTACTTTCTTTAAAGTGAGCCCTTAGACTATCTCTAGATTTTAATTTATATATAGCTCGAATAGCCCTTTTTTGCAGAACAAAGCTTGTTTGAATATCGGCCTTTCTCCATAGCAGAATGCCATATGATATTATCCTAGAAAATTACGAAAATAAACCAGCCTCCCTGTAGGCACATCGTTTAGTCTTCTTATTTGTCTAATTGCAAAAACAGCAGAATTCAGTTTCCCAGCTACTCCCACAACGTATAGATCCCATTGTAAAGCATCGATAGTAAAGCCCAAAAACAGTTCCATTAGGGAATGCAATCCATGTTACATGGGAACGTCACCTCTAGACACTTGAGAGAAGTACAAGAAGTGTGGTCAAAACCTAGTAGCTTACAAACCACTTAACTTACCATTAACTTATCAACCACTTAACAGCAAAATTCGAACGAATCTTAAAATAATGTTACCAGAAATATTTAATATTATTCAGTACGTGGAATCTAATTACAAACAAATCATCTTGATACATAACTGGCTGCTCAGAAACCAGTTTTCATGTTAATTAGCAAAATTATATTGATACTTAGATGTTACGAGACGACGTTATGCAACTAAGACCGGTTTTAACTGTATACAGGGAGCGCTGACCCAGCTCTAAGGGAATAGGGAATAGTGTGGAGACGAAGGGATTTATTGTATAGTTATTCATAGCCTTTAAAAATCAACGTAACATTTATAAAACTTTTTTACATTTTTGTGTCAGTAAAATAATGTTCAAAACATAGTAAATACAAAAAAAAATATAGTAAACTATACAAAATGAAATAATTTTATTAAACTAACAATTTGTAGGCCTGGATGCCAAATATACATTTGACGCTTTCAAATGTTCACGGTAAAATTGAATTTTGTCTGACCCATATGTAAAAAAGAAAAAGATTCTGAAATTACATTTCATCTGTAATTTCACAAAATGTTTGTTTAGAACTGAATTCAATCATTGAGTTTAATATTTTTCTCACGTTTATACAGTTTCGAAGGATGAGACGCGCCATCTTGATTATTATGCTATCTAAACTTTTAAGCAATAAAATAATATTATATTGAACCCATGTCAAGATTATGACATACGAGAAAATCTACTAGTGAATCAACTAGACTATGTAATGGATAGCTATAAGTTCAATCAACAGACTTAGAAGTTTTTTATACTTCTTTAGTACCTTAATTTCGACCATAACCTGAAATTTACAAATTCACTCGGTGTTATTGACGACCGCTTAGCCTAGTGGGTAGCGACCCTGCCTACAAAGCTGGAGGTCCGGGTTCGAATCCCAGGTCGGGTCAGTATCTATATGATGAATATTGATACTGGTACCGGGTCTTGGTTGTTATATGTATGTGGTGTCTTCGCTTGGTACCGAAAACATAAGCTAATGCTTAGTTTGGGGCCTAGACGTTGTTGTTCATGTATACGTTATTATTATTATGTTATCAATATCTATTTTGAATACATTTGCTATCAAAGGGTCCTTATGAAATCGAAACTTGGATCGTAATGTTGTATTTTACAGATTAGGCCTTTTTACTTTACGCCAATCACAAACGAGCATTTTGTTTGTAGCGCATGCGTAAACCGCGAAAAGCAGTCCCGTTCCCGTCATTATTATATTTGAACTTAATATTTGCAGTACGTACCTAATTGTATTCGCTAATGTATTAAAAACCTCGTATGACGTTCGTACTTAGTAAGCTGGCTATTATAGTCATCGGTTTATTGTAAGCACGAGGCGAACTATAGGAAAAGTGAACCGAAAGTGGGAACAGGAACGAAAAAACGTAGATGATGGGACGTTAAGTGATGTCCACGCAGCCGCGCATAAAAGATTTGTATAAAAATTATTATAGCGCGTAACATCGACTCCAGCGATAGGGATTCTTCGTCAGGACATTTATTTACTGCAACAGGAAATGCAGCACTTGCGTGCGATTTCTTCGCGTCGTTATTTTATATTGATAACAGGGAATATTTACAAGATTATTTGAATTATTTATTGATTTATTAATATTTATTAAACACACCAGACCCGTATAAATAATATACAATAGCACAGTAATTTATATTTTAAAAAATTTAAATAGAATTACGAGAACTAACTTACAATGAATAAACACGTAGACTCAATTGACTCGTCTTCGGTTAGTGTCGCTAAAAACGGCGAATGACAACATTGTGTAATTTCCAATTAAAGCGCGATAATACAAAGATAAATCCCGTCATGTGTAACGCGAAAGTGTAATTGACGTAACTATATTAATGCGTGTAATAATGCAATTTTATTATTTCTATCATTAAGGTATATGCATTTATATTGACAAAAAAAAATTAAGTAATTTTTAAGGTAACGTTAAATCTACTTTAAACTATGATTATAAATTTACAAATATATAACTCACCATTAAGACAGCGGCCATTTGGATCATTTGCATCGAATTTTCTCGTATATATAATATTTTCACTGAACACCAAAATTATTTTCACACATAGGTTTCACATTATTCTATGAAATGTCACAAGTCACATTTTCCAAATGTTCACTTTAGATTGTCTTTTGAAGGTAGTTAGTGATTATGAAAATCAATAAAATATTACACGTAAGTATTTTAGGTAAAAATTTTTTTAATAAATTCTTTTTTTTTTCTTAAATTATGGCGTTTTAATTTAAAACTAATTTCGCCAGTGCTAAGTTTAATTATTTAATATTATACGTGACGGTGAATCTAAACACGTGAATTCAATTTTAACGTTTAAAAGTATTTGTTATTCCAAAATTAAGTGCGAGTCTGACTTACCCATCGAGGGTTCCGTACAAAGTAGATCTTTTTTTGCGTTAACTTAGAAGTTTTATTTTTTCACGGCTTCAAGGGACTGTAAACCTGAGTACATGGTTTCAATTTCAACACGATACCTCCACGCGTTTCCGGGATAAAGGGTCTTGACAGACAGACATACGGACAACAAAATGATCTTATAAGGGTCCCGTTTTTTCCTTTTAAGATGCGGCACCCTAAAAAGGCAACGTTGTACTGTTATTATAGATTTTTTCAAAATCCGGTCAGGAACTATGGTGTGTCACGTACGCCATTTTGAAAAAAAAAGTATTTTTAAATTAATTTAATTTTACAGAAAAAAAGTCGTGATAGCCCAAAGAGCAACGAACCTGTCTCAAATTTATAAGGTCCCATAGGGCCATGGTTCGAATCCGGGCGTATACCAATGAGTTTTTCTGACTTAAGTACTAACTATCACTGACTCCGTGCTTCGGAGGGCACGTTAAGCAGTCGGTTCCGGACGCTGTCAATAGATGGCGGTCGTTACAGTTCCCAACCCGCAGTGGAGCAGCGTGGTGGATTTAAGCTCCAAGCCCTCCTCCTCACCCTGGGGGAGGCCTAAGCCCCTGCTGTGGGGTAAAAATGGGCTGATGAAGTGAAGTGAATTTTACAGATTTAAACGTCACGAATACTATATTATTGCTCTGAGGTAATTATTTTGCATATAAAGCCAGTATTTCTACTTTTAGAAAAAGTTTTCGGAAAAAAAACCGTTTGCCATTTTTAACACTAAAAATGCTATTTACTAAACGTATTTTGTTCTATTTGGGATACTTTAATTATATAACGTCTGGATAGAGAGTCGGCGTCAAATAACGTAGATAAAAATATCACCTAACTGTTTGGTTATAATTCACGCACGCAGAGACGCTTTGTACATGGTTATACTATGGCGTAGAGAGAGTATGTGGTCTGCTGAGTCACACACACAACTATGTAGAAGTTGGCCCGCCATTTCATTTGACATTCAGACATCATAGAATCAAATCTGGGATACTATAAATTCCGTCTTAACGATAATGACGGTATATTCACAGTTCGGTGGAGTAGATTAGACACGAAACTGTTCCGCGGTGGTGATGCAATTTCATCTAGTCTGATAGATAATTCAGCGATTTCGACATAACTTCACGCCAAGTTCATTCCGGAGCGAGTAGGCAGAATGTAATTGTTTGTAAAATTACAGCGGGGATACGCATTGAACCATCGCATGGCCTAGTCTAAGTGAGCATTCGCACTATATAAGCTGTTTGACAATTATTCAATATAGCATATTTATCAAGAAAATTTATAAATAGATTTTATACTAACAAATTGAAGTGTACAGAACTGAAATAAATATGTTTGGAAATTATTATGGATCCTTTGATAATAGTTACGACCCATATATAGGATGAGATTTTAGTAACCAGACAAAATTTTTCTAGATGTTAGGTATCACCAATAGACCTCATTACGTAAATAAAAATATAGGTCAAATATTCATAACCAATAATTATATCCTAAACATTTTTTAACGAAATTTGGCTACCTTCTACTTAACATATAGCGAAAGGGCGGGGCATGAGGCATGTGGGCGGGGCGCGTGCACGTGCACTGGTGCTCTTGTGAAGAGTGACTAGTATATTGGTAGTTTTGGCAAAGGCTTACGTAGTTTTAACTGAATATTTTCCTATTGAACGATACAAAAAAAAAACAAGACGGCCAACGGATTTTTATCACAGGTGTTGTGATTCATTTAAATTAAACAATATACTCATAAATAAGTACTTAAACATAATGTTATGAAATTTTTGTGAATGCTGTTGCGTACCTGTTAATAGTGTGTAGACAGGTTCAGAATATTGTATGTAAATATGATTTAGTTTTAATATATTTTACACTTGTCTATATGCCGTTGGTATGTCTAATAAATAAATAAAATAAAATAGGTCATTATATTAAAATTTAGCTGGTCATTAAAACCGCACCCTGTATATTCCTCTAATAATTAATTAATTATATTAATATTAATTAGTTCATAATTTAACACGTATACAAATTGATGTAAATAGCTACCTAGTAATCCACCTAATAATTTAGAAATAATTTCTTTTAAAAATTGTCACAATTTTTTAAAAAGTGTAAAATAGTAGACTGTGTCGTAAAGTAAGGTGATAATAATCGCCCAGTTTGTCTTTTATCAGATTGTTTCTCTCTACAAACAAAATTATATTCGGTTGAAGAATATGCAAATTATAAGAATTTTTTTTTATCTCTGTCTCATTCTTTCAAAACAATATTTTAAATGGTCTGACGTCACAGGCTAGTAGTTCGGACACCGAGCGGTAATGCCTTCTCTGTCTAACAGGATATTATAAACATTTATAACTTTATTAATAATGATTTTTTTTTATTCTTTCACTGTTATGATATATTTAGAATACTCTTTCATAAAAAAAATTTTAAAAAAATAGTTAACTAGCCTATTACAAGTAAGCGATGGTCGAAATCTGAATTTTGTAATTTGATCACTTTCAAATACTGTGACTGCACTACACTCGACTGACCGATTGACTGAGTGGTTAGAGGCCCTAACTACAGAACCACAGGTCGCGGATTCGATTCCCGCACGGGATAAATATTTGTGTGTATGACATGTCTATTTGTTTCGTGTCTGAGTGTAAAATATCTATATATGTACATATTATAAAGCATATTTTTGGGACTAGATGACGCTCTATGGGATGTCCTAGGTAGTGTTATTATTGAATAGCAGCTAAAATCGTGAAACAAGAAATAAATAGCAGGAGGATTCACCTTGCTGCAACTAGCGTGCTAGGCACGAATGGTAGACTTGTGATGGACTTCTCTGTTCACCTGTCGACCGTTTTGGATAGTATTCAGAGGGCTAAGTGTGAGTTTTTTACTATTAACTGTGTCGTATGCGTTTTTCATAATTTGTATGGAAACTGGTACAGCACGTTTAGCGGTCGTTTTAGGTAACTACGAGTTTCCATACAAATTACGGAAAACGCATACGACACAGTTAATAGTAAAAAAACTCGCACCTGGCCCTCAGATAAGAAAGCAGGCGTCTGTACGCTCGAAATCGAATCTGAATAGACACTTACTAAAGTCGGACTCGCACACGAAGGGTTCCGTGCCACAGTAAAATATAAAAAAAAATACGTTTCTTTGTTTTGGGTATCCCCGTTAATTATTTACTTTTTTAAATATCTGTCGTCATAGCAGCCATAGTAGGTAATATACGCTTTATGAAATTTTAAATGTAATGACCATCTCACAACTACCAAACACGAAAAAGGTAAAAAAAATCAAGTTCCTTGTATGGGGCCCCTCTTTAATTTTTAATTAAATTTTTATTATTTGTTGATATAGCGGTCATAATGTAATACACACTATGTGAAAATTGCAAATGTTAACCTATTACGGTTACATTACAGCCCCGTGACGGACGGACGAATAGCGCTGTTCTCGTTGGTACCCTTTGGTTACGGAACCTTAAAAATCAACTCCCTTTTTTACACCTTATGAGGTGAATTTCGGAAATCCGTAAGTACGTGTTTAACCACGTGCTTTGTACTTTTTTTAAAATAATTTGCGCTAAGCTGAAGAGTGATATACGCTACTTTTTATCCCGGAAAAAGGGGTCCCGGTACAACTGTGTAGTCCACGCGACCGGAGCCGCGAATGGAAAGTTATTAATAATATTATGTAGACTCAAACCGGCGAGCATTTATCATACAAAACTGACATGTCATGCGGTATTTTGATTATATCCGGACACAGAATTCGAGTAATTCGATAACCACCGTTTTTCATTAATCGGTAAAATAAAAATAAAAAAACTATGATAATCCGCAACGGTCACGTAATGGTCAGCAACTATAGATCGTTCGTAATCGTAATCGTAACAAACACGCCCGACTAGATCGAGTAATTGGATCGATATTTAGTTTTATCTATACTACTTTCACCGAGCAATTACTATATATTTTTTTAACTGTCATTTTGACATTCGTTTGTGTTTATACCATGTTTATACCTAAATTATGATTGATGAAGAAGGAACAACGAAGCGATTTCAAAATATACATAACTGTATTTTCTTCATCAGCCCATTCAGCCCAACTGTATTTTACTGTAATAAATTCTTGTGTTAATAAAATTCGTTCGTAATAGGCTTGGACCAAAATTTTAAAGCTCCGCTGAAGAAAATTAAAAGTAATAAAGTTCTAGAATAACGTCTCAAAATATCAACTTTTTTCTATATACGAATTTCCCAGATATTTCTGAAATTCGTCTGAAGTTGAAATGGTCCCTGTGACGTCATTTTGGCGGTTGATCTTATGGCACTGCTTTCCACAATAAAAAACTAAAGACAAAATAAATAAAATAAACAATATTGAGGTAAAGTTACTACGCCAAATGAGATTGTACCTAATCCTGAATGACTTTATTCAGTCTAACATAATGCAATCAATAAGCATCTGTCCAGTTGAGCAGATGTCGCTACTGTTGAGTTAGGTTCTCTAAAAGTCTGCCATTTCCTTATCAGTGTTTAAGAAATTGATAACTTTTTAAAGAAATAATAAAGATATATACGAGTTCCTTTCATAATAATCTAGTTTAAAATTATTTACACACAACTTCAATGTATCTTTAAATTAAAATTTCTCTTTAAAAGAACTTTTCCGCACAGTTTTCAACGTACTAAAAAAACACGTTTTTTTGTATGGGAACCACCTTTAATTTTTACTTTTATTCTATTGTTATTATTTGTTGTTATAGCATCCATAACCGCCAGTCACCAAGAACGTCGAAAAAATTACATTTTTTTATGAAGACCACCTTTAATTTTTAACTTTATTCAGTTTTTTTTTGTTATTATATCGGCCATAGCACTACAGACTGTGAAAATTGCAAGTGTCTACATATTACGGTTCAGACGATACAGCTCTGTGACCTGTGACAGACGGACGGATGGGCGCACGCAAGGACAGGGAAGCCTTAGTTATAGGGTTTCCTTTGAGTATGGAACCCTAAAAAGTATCCGTCAACATTTTTGAATGAATTCACTGAGTTCTAATTAGTTCTTTAATTATAAAAAATGTATAATTTAAAAACTTTTCAGCAACTATTGTAAAAACGCGCCTATCACTAAGGTACTACCCAAGCACATGACAAAGGTACTAATATAAATAAATAAAATAAAATAAATAAAGAGAAGTTAAGGTAAGAGAAGTAAAAGTTGTATATACTAGTATCTACGGCCTGCTTCGTCATAGTCGTGCTAATTATGAAAATTTTTGTTATTGATTTTTGTACTTTATACGTGTATATAACAACTTACTAGTGAAAAATAATCTAAGGGTTAACGTTTTAATAATAATATAATATAAACTTAGGACATTCCACACAGCGCCATATAGTCTCAAAGTAAGCAAGTATTATGCTTGTATTAAGGGTTACTAGACAACTGATATACAGACTTAAATATTGTTTATAATATCATATACACATAAATAGATACGTTTACGCACTCAGACACGGAAAAAATATTCATGCTTATTTTATGGTTCATGCACAGAAATATTTGTCCCGCGCGGGAATCGGACCGCTATTCGTGGCTCCGTAGTTAGGGTCTCTAAACACTCGGACAATTGCTCGGTCAGTTTGTGTTTGTGGTCTAAAAGATTTTATAGTGCGATTCACCTCTTTGACCCAATGCTTTTACCGTTCAAATTAGATACAACCGACGCGACGGACTGCATGCATAACTTTTTAACCATTAGATCAACACTTTGGTGACAACTCTTGACATTGTGATACATCCACGCATCCAAGGAAATTATTTTATGTGAAACATTCAAAAATATTTTTATAGGTTATTTAATCCTTTTACATGTAAATCCAGACATATTAATTTAGTTTTAAATTTGTGAACAACTTTTATCAACCTTGCTTTTTGTCAGCTTACGACCACTGTGTATTCACGCCAATTCACGCACTCTTATTAGACCTTCCTATTTTTCCCTAATCATTTTCCACTGTTTAGTTTTTAGTTACTTTATTCGACAGAAACACAAAATTAACATCTATTTTGTCACTTTAATAACACTTTTTATTTATAAATGAGACACACGCGTCGAACGACGTTCAGAGAGAGAATGCAACGGTGAGTTAGCCTCATAGTAGCGTGTCCGATGATTTAAGGCGAACGAATGTGAAGAAAATAAAATATTTTTTATTGCATATTAGATTTTTATACTTAGAGGAATTTAGTACTCATGTGTAATATATGGTTATATTACACATTAGATTAAAATAAAAGTGAAAAGTATTTTTTACGAAGTCGTTTAATTTTTCACAACATGTTAAATATGAAAGTAATTGCATTTTCACATGTGAAAAATTTAAAAAAAATTATAAATGATTTTCGATGAAATGTGAAAATGCAATTAGTTTCACATTGAACAAATTGTGGAAAATGGAACAAATTCGAAAAAAAAACCGTGCATACAGTTTTATTTTTATGGTGTATCAAAATATAAAAAAAATGAAAACGTTTAAACGTAGTTTTTTGTTGATCTGAATACCGTATAATTTTTTTTGCACCAATTGGTTAAAATTTAATAAGGTATACTGTTTGTATGGAAATGTCTTACTACTGCCAATCCTCTTAACTTTATTACAATTTTAAAACGGACGAGCAAGGGGGTTCATGCGTTTAGACTATGAAAGCAAAATTTAAGATTTCGGTACTATTTGATGCGTTTCGATTCACAAAGTGTCATAAGCACATAAAAATAGCATTCATAGCTAATAAAAAGGAAAATGGATCGCAAAGAAGAAAAAATTCCGGATTGTCAGACAAAAGAACAAAAGCACACCCATTCAACGTTTTTAAAAAATATCCACAATAATCCATGCTTGGACGCGAAGTCATGTTAACCATGTCTAAATTAATTTTTAGGTGAGATTTATATTTCTATTGTCTTACATTCGTAATTTATTCATAACACTAACATTTTTATTAAAAAGTCATAATGTAAAAAAAACTATAATGCAATCCCAAAAAGCAAATACGAGTCGAAAAAAATGGAAGATGAAAGTAGTAAAAGTACAATGTCTAATAAACAAAAGGTCATAAAAACTGGTGTTAATTTAATTTACAAATCAGGTAATGCCATGCAATCATAAATGCCAAAATTTTGTCTTATTGCTGTATATAATATATGAAATAAATACGTACAGTAAATAACTTATTTTCTTTCTTTCTTTCAGTTTCTTAAATATAAGTGAACATTTCTATTATCATGGCATAAATATTACTCTTTTAACACAGTGCACTCGCACTTAAAAAACTTAAAATTTAACCAACTATACAAAATTATCATACAACCGAATAACCAATTCATTTACAGTAATTCGTGATTTAGTAAATTTCTCTCCGCCTTAAGAGGAAGCGGTCTTCCGCTGCAACTGGCCCCAGAAGCCTAAAATGTTACATCAATATAAGAACGAGAGATGGTCACGTTTAAGTTATTCGACTTATTTTATTAAAACTAGATTCGTTTTATCATTTATTTTATTAACGTATAAACTAATTCAAAATCCATCTGTTATATTGATAACGATAAAGAATTATTTTATTTATTATTTAATTTTAACCAATCAACTTAAACTTAAAGCAGCAGATTCAAAATATTTGCCGCTAAAATATTTATTAAAATCTAAATGAATAAAATGATAATAATTCGTAAGTATACCTAAACTAAATAAACTAATGGCCAATACATCTAAAAAATAATATACTGTAAACAATTATAAAAGCTTGTGAATTCAATTATAAAACATCGTTTTATAATTAAATCAATTGGAAATATTAATTTAATTATTTTGGTTATTAATTAAATCGAAAAACAAAAACTCTGGTAGTTCGTTTACTTACTGTGATTTTAATACGCCAAATTGACTTAGTAAATATTTACATTTGACACGTGTATTGCAAAATTTAGGACAAATTTAATTTATTTTAAAACTTTATAAATTATCGCCTGCAAGAAAAGTATAGCAATATCACGTCTTTATTGTATATTGCGTACACATTAGTTGGAGGCGCCATATAATAAACCCCCCATTTCACGCTTTTACCACGATCGATGTTAAAAAATGTACACGATATTGGACATCATTATTTAAAAATATATATGTATATAAGAATAGTCGTTATTTCGAAAAAAAACACTAAAATTTTTAAAAAAAATTCAAAGGACATTTCATATTGATTTTTTTTCTATAACTTTTTAGTAAAATTGTTACATATGTCTTTCAAATGACAAGCGCAGAGTGCCAGGAACGCTGGCAGCATGATCATCTGAACAAAACGTTGCACCAATCTCAAGCGTGAACGCAACAGCATCTCCGGTGAGTGGGCCAATCGTCTCCACTGCAAATACTTAAAAATTGTGTCCGACTATTAAGTCCTTGTACCTACGACTGACTCTGCACCGGCACCAGCTACGCTGTGGCAGCACAAAGTGTGTCTACAGAGGTAGCATCGCATACCAATGCTCGACCACGACTGTACGAAATAATGGATATCCCGTACTTTTTAGTAGATGCTTTATACTTTTCATTATGTTTTATAACTTTCAAAGGCACATAACTATGTAATGCGATTTGTAGTAGGGATGTCGAGTGAAAGCAGAAAGCAGATGGCGCCACGGTAGCTTGTTATCTTGTCACTGATTTTGACATTTCTGTGTTATCATGTCGTTGTAGTCTCGGTGGAATATAGTAATTTGTTAATAAAATTCGATGAAAAATTGTCTTCTGATCGTAGGTACAAATTAGATTTTATCTTCTCGTAGGTACACTCCGACGCTTGTGCAAGAATTTGAGTTTTATAGTTTAATATTACATTTGTTATACATTGGCCGTCGAGAGTTTGCGTTCCTGACAGGTCGTAAACGACATAGTAATCGGATGGTTGATGTGAATTTGTACCGTCGGACAATTCCCGTTTTCAAATATTATTATTGTTTACATGCACGAACTTAAACTTAAATTTAAAAATATATTATTATGTCAACTCACAATAAATATGATGTTATAGTTACAAATCTCATGTGTCAGGAATGCAAACTCTCGATTGCCGATGTTTAATATTCTATTTTGACATTGTTACTGTACTATTTCTTACGAAATATTTACTACGTCTGCGTGGACTACGCAAATTTTATTTTTCACATTCAACCCTAGGTTCTACTTTGTCTGGAACAAGTTTATTACTCCCTTTAATAAAATTACTCCTTTGACTCCCCGCCCTGCTTTTGTCCTTTCGAAAATAAAGTGGGAAAACCGTAATAAATCGCTGCAATTTATACTATTCAAATGGGCTTTGACCAGTTGCACTAATGGTCATTAAAATTGAAAGTAATAAGGTTTTATATAAGTAAATATAAATTTTGTTCTATTTACAAAATTGCCAGATATTTGTGAAAATTCTTCTGGTGTTGAAATTGTCCCTGTGACGTCATCGACAGTTGAGCTTTTCCACTGCTTTCCACAGTAAAAAAAAAAGTTGATATAAAATATTGAAGTTAGTATAAAATATATTGAAGTTAGCCAATAATGTCAAAAGAAATTGTAAATTCTCATGAAGCAATCAAAATATAATGATTTTATTTCCTTTTACGTAATAAATAAATATTTGCCCAGATGACGCTACAGGGATATTTTATTAATTAAATTTTGAAAGTAAACAATTTAGAACTTTTCTTGCTTTTTCCGGATTTTATTAAATGCCTACTTAACGTTTTTTTTGGACCGTAATAGGGTTTTTAAATTTTAGGGGAAAACGCCTAGTCCCTTGAAACAGAGGGGCGAAGAAAGAACTGGAGAGGTAAGTCCACAATTCGACTGACCGATTGGTTGAGTGGTTAGAGACCCTAACTGCAGAATCAAAAGTCTTGGGTTAGATTCCCTCCCGGAAAAAATATTTGTGTACATGAACAGATATATGTCTATTTTTTTCGTATTGAGTGTAAAATATCTATATCTATATATTATAAAGAATCTTTGAATATGTATATCAGTTGTCTAGTACCCATAATACAACCATAATACTTGCTTACTTTACTAGATGGTGCTGTGTGGGATGTCCCACGTATTATCATTTTATATTATACTAGCGACCGCCCGCAGCTTCGCTTGCGTAGACTACACATTCCTGTTTTAGGTAGTATTAACTTTCGAAATGGTTTATACATACTTTTTGCTGAAAGTAATATTGGGTACACCCATTCAAACTTTCAATCTTCATTCTCCCCACTCCTTTAGGAAAACCGATACTCCCATACTTTTCACCTCCCGTTTCCCACCCTTAAAATGTGGAAATCCAAAAACCCTGAAAGACATCATTATTTATTTATGTCAAAATTTTTATGTTTCTAACTTTAAAGAACAAAGACTCATACAAAGCCCTTCCGTCCCTCCCTCCTTAAATTTGAAATTTCCAAATATTCCTTTCATAAAAAATTGATACGTCATAAAATAAACCACTGTTCCAAATTTCGGCTTCCTAGACTAAGTAGTTTCGGCTTTATCTACGCTGATAGATCAGTGAGGACAAACGACAGACAGCCACAAAAAGTAGCTGATTTCACTCTTGACAACTTTCTTTCACGTCTGTAAAGTTTCATTAAAATCTGTTCAGCCGTTTTGGAGATTAGCTCGAATAGATACATAGACTTACAGATAGACAGACGGACAAAAAGTAGCGTATGTCACTTTTGACCACCTCTTTTTCATACCCGTGAAATTTCATTAAAGTCGGTTTAACCGTTTTGGAGATTAGCTCGAATAGACAGATGGACGCACATACAGACATACAAAAAGTAGTGTCTGTCACTTTTGACCACTTCCTTTCCATATCTGTGAAGTTTCATCAAAATCAGTTTAGCTGTTTTGGAGATTTGCTCAAATGGACAAACAGACAGATAGTATTATTTTATACAAGAACGCTGGTTGGCCGGTCGGAGCGCTAAAATCGAGGCTTCCTCTGATTGGTTGACTTTTTAAACGTCAATCATTCACGCACGTTGTGTTGTTTATGTTTTTGAGAGCAACTCAGCAGTATTTTATTTTAAATGTGGTTAAAAGTGTGCAAAAGTTTCTATAAATCGATATTGTTATTTCTAACCCTTCATAACTCAATAATTTTATACTTCAAAGCTCACAGGATAAAACTAGGATCCAATCAGAATAAGATTTGGTCAGTAAGCCAATCAGAGTTAAGGATATTGAATGTTACTAGAGTGACTTGCTTTTTGCAAAAAAACCTATCTTTTTCCAGTAAGATTTATAAATATTTTCGCCACTGTCTAATTATCCGTGTTTTCGCAATATACCTAAGTTTTCGCAAAAATTCGAATTATCAAATCATTTTACGACATACATAGAATTTCATTTAAATTCAAAGACAAACAAACCCTTAAATTGTACTAAAGGTGCTCACTGGCCGCATTCCTGAGTTGACCTCTGGCCTTTTATTAAAGGACGTCAACAATCGAGATGGCGAACAAGACATTCTAATAGCGGCATTCTTCGTTACACCTCTTAGAAACTTGCTGAGTTGCTGAGAATGTAACTTACATCTGATGTAATATATAGATAACTACTGTAACTGTGGCTCTGCCCGTTTGAATTTCGGACTAAAGAACTGTGCCTGCGTCTCTGCCTGGACTAAAGATATTAGTGGGAATGGCAATCATGATTATGGGTGAGGAATTTGTGTAGCAAGAGAACCTGAAACTTTGTCTAGAAATGAAGCAAATCTGTAATAGAAGAACTGAAATGACAGGCATTGTTCATGGAATCTGTAAATGAAGGAAATGAATAGGCGACGTTACTCGTAGAGCCGCTAACCTTGTGGGAAAGAAAAATTGTCAAGTAGCGACTACAAACCAAACGCCGGTCGTAGAATGGGACGCTCACTACTAGATGGACTGACACCTGGTAAAGGCGGGGTCGCCCTTAGTTACAGGTGGTCAAACACCGTGTTACGTGGAGATATAGAGGAGGCCTATGTCCTGTGATAGATGCCTGGCAATAGGGATCCCAACAGTCACTTTCTCCTGCTCTACTGTTTTCAAAGAATATAATGTAAAGTCTCCAACAGTCTATGCCTGTCAACAAAGGTCCGCTTTCCTTACAGACTGAATTGCATCCCTTCTTTTTAATTCATCTTGCAAATCTTTTCAATTCCATGCTGAATACATTGTATAGTCCGTGAATTAGCAGGATTTAACAGTGAGAACTAAAAAAACCTCAAAAAAAAAAAACGTTGACGCCTTCCTTAGCAGCACAGATTAGCAGTGATTAGCAGTTATTAGCAGTGATTAGCAGTTATAGTCGCTTGATGTGACAGCAGTGTGGTCGCAAACTGGCGCCCTATACGTTTTGCGTTCGGTACCCATTGAGACGAAACTTAATTCTGCCTTATTTAATGTTTTTGCTTAGTTATAGTGTACTCCACGGTGTAGTGTAAGGCACTTTGATAAGATGATGATATAGATATCTCCAAATTAGGCAGATAATATTTTTAAACAAGAATTAAAATATTTATTTAATGAATAGTTGACAAAAAATGTTTTTATACTTTTCCTTTAATAACATTTTACTGGACAAGGCAAGCGGGCTGTTAAACTGCGGCGACACATGAGATCAAATCAAATTCATTATTATATCCACCAATATAGTTTTTTAAACGTCTTGTCACTGATGGACCGACTGGCCGAGTGGTTAGAGACTGTAACTGTAGATCCGAAGATCGCGGGTTTGACACCCGCCCTGGACAAACATTTGGGTGCACGAACATGTCTATTTTTTGTGCCTGAGGGTAAAATATCTATATATGTACTTATATACATATAGTATACATAACACAAGTTTTGCTTAGTTTGGGACTAAAAGGCGCTGTGTGGTCCCAGTTTATTATTATCACTGAGGCTATTTCTGTATCGCTATTATTCTACGAAAGGGTTAATAAATTATTTTTAAAAATGGTTCAAAATATAAACCGGTGCTTGGGCAAACACCTGCGCTTGAGATCCCTTCTATAATCACCTCTTTCGGTGGTCTGTGGTCACCGATTTCACGGCAAGGCTTACATGAACAATTTAGAGACAAAATTTTTACGCCCTCGCATGACATATTCGAACGTTCAATACCTACATTTTGTAACTCAACGAAATGGGCGGCGATTACCATACAATAGATTAAGTTTTTGTGACAATTTGTTGCGTAGGTATCATTGAAATATAGCAATTATTTTGATTTACGTAAGATTCATTTATCAATAACACACCTCACCTAAAGTGGGGTGTAGGTATTATGCTTTGAATGGAACATAACTTTTGAATGTCTTTAACTGCAGTTAAATCTTGTGGATAAACAAACTCAGTTGTTTAAGCTAGGACATACTATAACGTGTCAGCCCAGACGTGATATAGACTATAGACGTGATAGCCCAAAGCGCAACGAACCTGTCTCAAATTTATATAAGGCCATAGGGCCACGGTTCGAATCCGGGCGTGTACCAATGAGTTTTTCTGATTTAAGTACATTAACTATCACTGACTCCGTGCCTCGCAGAGCACGTTAAGCAGTTGGTCCGGGACGCTGCGCTGTCAATAGATAGCGGTCGTTACAATCCCCAACCCGCAGTGGAGTAGCGTGGCGGATTCAAGCTCCAGTCCCCCCCTCACCCTGGGGAGGCCTAAGCCCCTGCAGTGGGGTAAAATGGGCTGATGATGATGATGATGATGATGATACTATAAACATACCACATAAGGGAGACAGGGAGGATCTCTTGACTGACTGATTGACCAAGTGGTTAGAGACCCTAACTGCGGAGCCTAGAGTCGCGAGTTCTATTCCCGCCTGGGATAAATATTAGTGTGTATGAACATGTTTATTTGTTCAGTGTCTGAGTGTAAGAAGCTATATATGTGTATATTATAAAGAATATTGAAGTACGTATATCAGTTGTCTAGTACCCCATAATACAAGCATAATACTTGTTTACTTCGGCACTAAATGGCTTCGTGTGGGATATCCTACGTATTATTATTATTATTCTAACTCTCGCCCGCCTAGACCCACACTTCATATTGCATCTATGTATGCGCTATAACTGTATACGTTATTGTTCGTGAAATATTGTAATATTTAATAACTAGTTGTCAACGATTTCGCCCACATGATCTACATAAGTAATAACCTATATTTATTACATTTTAAGCTATACTGTTTCATTCACTCACTCTACAATGTTCTTATTGTAATGCCCTGCTCCTGAAAAAAACTATGTTCTTTTTCTCCTATCTTAAGGCCCCCCTGACTACTGACCCTACTGATTTCGGCATCTGAAAACAGAAAAAACACAAATTTTTCAGGTCATATTTCTCAATAACCATTAAGTTATTCGACATTTTTTTAATGCATAGTTATACATCACCCATTTATCTAGTAAATCTACAAAATTTCATTTAGATAACAACGTAATATAAATAAGTAAAAAACAAATTCAAACATACTTTTTTTGAGTAAGCACCAAACAACAGATTTCTCAGGTTTTTTTAGGGAACTAGTAGCAAATACCAATCACAGAAAAATCATACGTACGAGGCATATAGTAAATATATTTGTAAATGTACGAAAAATTGTCTTAATATATATTTAATTAGTACTGTAAAAAAAATGTGTTCCATGCTGAATAAAAACAAAAAAGTCGTGCGCAAAATCGTCGTTTACGCGTTACAATTTCATGAAAATAACATGAAAATTTATAAAAATTTATATTCGAGGTGTTTTCTCCCAAGTACTATATTGATATTTTATTTTTGCTTGCAAATTTGTTTGTAATAAAATTTCTTCTTCTCAAGAGCTGCGCCTTTTCGGTGGAGGCTCTTCCATTCTTCTCTGTTTCCCACCAGCTGCTTGACTTTCTGGTACGCCTCGACACCAACTCGACAACAACCTTAAATTGAACAAAATAGCTTTGTGTTGGTCGTCTCCTCTGTCTCTTCCTTCAATCTTTCCTTCGAAGATATTAGTCACGAAGGCGTTGTGTCGCATCAGATGGCCTATTATCTTTCTTCTTAAGATACTCCGTTCTTCCACCACTCTTCTCAAAACTTCCTCATTTATATAACTCATTCCAGCCAACTTATTTCTTCCATTCACCTATAGCACTAGATTTCGAATGCTTCCAGGCTTTTTCTTTCCTTTTGAGTCGGTATCCAAATCTCGCAACCGTGTACAATGTACCATCTAGTTCCAAAGTAAGCAAGTATTATGCTTGTGTTATGTGTTATGTGTGTATGGGTACTAGATAACTGATATACATACTTAATTATTCTTTACAATATATACACATGTAGATATTTTTACACCCAAACACGGAACAAATAGACAAGATAATGCATACAAATATTTGTCCCGAGCTGAACCTGCGATCTTTGGCTCCGAAGTTAGGGTCTCTAACCACTCAGCTAAACGGTCAATCTATTATGCCACGTATTTTGACACTCGCAAGTGAATCAAAGGTCCCACAGCGCAAGTAAAAGGGAAAATCCGAAAATCGTTAATTTTCAGTTAATATAACACATCAATTATTTTTTTTAATAATACTTACCTTTTTCAGGAACAAGTGGAGGTGTCAAATTGAAATTAATATCTAGTACAGATTTAACGCTCTGCAATTACTTCAGAGTGACAAAATTAAAAGCAGCGTTCATTTCAGCAGAGTTCGCGGGTAACCGCGCAGTCCTCTTCACATCACCACTTGAGTCCACGTTCCATACACAGTTCAAACTGAGAATGTACACTCTACTAAACGCCGCTGACAATTACGAATAAAATGGAATTTTTAAGGACACGTGTAGTTTAGGTATATTGGACACCCTAACTGCAGAACTAAAGGTCGCGGGTTCGATTCCCGCTCGGGACAAATATATATTTAAGTATGCTGTGAGGGATGTTCGAGGTATTACTGTTATTATAAATTCGGGTGTCCTTTACTGTAAAAATAAAACAGATTTCTTGTAAGGGGACCCCTTTATTTTTGAATTTTATTTTATTTTTATTATTTGTTGTGATAGCCTCCATAGTAGTAGGTACACATTCTTTGAAAATTTCAAGTGTCTACCTATTAAGGTTCAGACGATAGAGCCTTGCGGCGGACGGATGGACGGACCGACAGACAGACAGCGGTGGCTTAGTAAGAACGCTCCCGTTGGTACCATATGGCTACAGAATTCTAAAAAGTAGGTATTGGCATGACACCGGCAGAGAGTGAGCGGCTCAGTCAACTAGGTCTAAATATGCCTAAGAATCTCGATTTTAAATCACACTCCTTTTCAATCTAGAGCCATTTATGAGCGCTATTAGGGTATACGCGTGTGTTTATCCGTGAGCGCGACGAATTCCAAGCCAGTCCCACGTACGTCCTAAATACAAGCGGAGGCGACAGCGATGGCGATTACATTAATATTAAAAGGGTATAAGGTCTTTATTTAAATGTTCGTAATGCTAAAGGCATGAGAACTTCACAAGTTGATTTAAATATAGTTACTAATGGCATATTTAATGCTTTGTATTCATTGCGATTAACACAGTGCAGTAAGCATCAATAATACTGAAATTAATAAATTTGTTTTTACTTTTTAGGGTTCCGTACCTCAAAAAGAAAAAAAGGGGCCCTTACAGTTTCATTTCGTTGTCCGTTTGCTTGTCTGTCAGTTCTCATGAACGCACGGAACTATCAAGTTAAATTTATTATCCTTCGCAGCTGTAAGAAAAATTAAGTTTGGACATCAGAAATAAATCAAAACCCATAGTGTGTTATTTTCCATTGACTTACAATCTTACTTACAATTTATTTACCTATAATCATAGATATAGGTATTGATACACAAAGTCGCTCTTTTTACGTGTTAAAAGTAAAATTAAGATATTTGATTTGTTTATATTATGTGCTTAGTTCATTTGCCGAACCAAAGGGGTACACATATTGATAGTTCTTAAAGGGGTACGTATTAAAAGTTCGGTGCTTTGCTGAAACTGAATTATCGCAACTTAAAAGTTTCAGTAGTTTCAGTAGTAGTACATGTAATAAGGTCTATAGGTGATACTTAACATCTAGATTTTTTTTTGGATGGTTGTTAAAATTTCATCCTGTATAATACATACATATATAGATCCTTTTTTTACACCCAGACACGGAACAAATAGATATGTTCATGCACACAAATATTTGTCCCGGGCGGGAATCGAACCCGCGACCCTCGGCTCCGCAGTTAGGGTACTTAACCATTCAGCCAATCGGTCAGTGAAATAATGTCAATCAGTCAATTAATATTGTTTAGTATATTTAAAAAAACATGCATTTTCGTGCCATTTGGCGGTGAGTAAGTATAAATACGTTAAAAAACTGTATCTACGGAACTCTTAAGGTACGAGTCTGACTTGCATTTTGCCGGCTTTTTAATTTCATTGCAATTTGCTGATATATTAATTTAAAAAAAATCAAAGAATAACATGTATAAACCGCTATCAGGAATTAACAATTTGTTCATGCACATTATCATTCAGTTAATAAAACTTGTAATTGTTGTATTCCTACGGATAGATATCT
Organism: Luffia ferchaultella; assembly: GCA_949709985.1. Lineage (NCBI taxonomy): Eukaryota > Metazoa > Arthropoda > Insecta > Lepidoptera > Psychidae > Luffia > Luffia ferchaultella. The sequence goes on from OX453261.1 coordinate 1,691,519, forward strand.
AATTCCACTACAGCTCATCACTCAGGCCACGCGCTTAGCAAAGGCATCCGTCAGTCTGTTTGCGTAATCTCACCCGAGGCCGACAACTTGCGGCGAGATGACCGCTCCCTACGAACTAAATTGCAGCAATCTAATAGGTCGCGAATAGATATCGATTTGGTTGATTTATCCAATCAATTTTAAAAGAGACTTGATTTAAATCATAGACATATTTGGCAGTTTAAATGAGTCGGCATCGCCTGAATTGTTAGCTGGGTTGTGTTGTAAGGAAAAGTAATAACTAGACTCCAGAAACAGAGAGGTTCATAGGCTCCAAAAAATTATAACCTGATTATGGATTAATAGATAATAATCATAATAACACATACAATCACAACAATGTCTAGGTCCCAAACTAAGCATTAGCTTGTATTTTGGGTACCAAGCGAAGACACCACATACATATAACAACCAAGACCCGGTGCCAGTATTAATATTCATCATATGAATACTGACCCGAGCTGGGATTCAAACCCGGGACCTCCAGGTTCGCAGGCAGGGTCGCTGCCCACTAGGCTAAGCGGTAGTCATATATTATTATATATATTTCAATTTTGTTTTCTTTAATATATATATACATATATTTATATTAAAGAAAACAAAATTGAAAACGAAAATTATGTACCTGAAAATGAAAATAATGATTATTTCAATAACAGAAACAGTTATGTAGATACCTAAATAGGTTGGGACCTTCTAATAAGTATAATAATAACTGTGACAAGAGTATGTCAAGAATAACTCTTCTATAGTAATATAATTGCCACTTTTGAAATAAAGAATCTAAAAAAATATATCTCTAAACATAAACAAGCGAATCATGGATGTACACATAGATATCGCGTCGTGACATGACCACAAAAATGTGGACAAAAAATATAACTACGCCATAGAATAAATATACACCACTTGATTTTTTGAGTTATTGTTCTGTTAAATAGCGCTATGAAATACAATTTAGTGTGACGCACATGTGAAAATCGTATCGAAGTCTGTCTAATTAGTTAGTCTATAATTTTGCTTGGATTTTCTATAGTTTCGAAGTATGAAATGAACCATCTTGATGATTCTGCTATCTAAGGGCTATATATAATATATATTTAACACAATACGTGTAAGTCATATTCAATATATTTGGTCGTGGTCGTTGTGAAAACTGCATTCTCGCATCCAATTATTGACACTTGGTACGTGAACGACACACTGAACTATAACCTGTGTGAACCTGTTCGACAAGTCTTGATACTTGGTAAAAGGGCGTTTGAATAAGATTCAAAAAATATTTTTAAGTTGAAAATGTCTTCATTATATTGTTTAGTAAATTATGAATATTGTTTATTACTATTGCAATTATTTTGTTATATTCTACATAAATATTAAGGTTAAAAGTTACTACTAATTTTCATACAAAATTTATTTGACCAGAAATATTAAATTCAATGTTATTATATTAATTTTACCACCTTAATAAGTAAAATACATTGTAAAATTGTCGTTCAATTGTTAACAATGTTTTTTTAAGCAGAAAACGGTTCCGATTTCGGTTTTAAAAGTTCATAAATTTCGATTCAGTTACATAAGTCGTAAGTTCCATTTGTCGACCGGGTACCCTGCCTACGAAGCTGGAGGCCCTGGGTTCGAATCCCAGGTCGGGTCAGTATTTATATGATGAATATTAATACTGGTACCGGTCTTGGTTGTTGTATGTATGTTGTGTCTTCGCTTGGTACCCAAAACACAAGCTAATGCTTAGGTTGGAGCATAGACGTTGTTCTGATGTATACGTATGTTATGTTATAAGTGCGAGTGAGTTTTTTCGAAAACCAGAACGGGCTTAGAGCATTCAACAAATAGTTTTTATATTTTTTACCAAAAATATAGACCAATTAATACCTTGCCCATAAAATAAAAAAATTTAAAAAATCTTTAATTTTCTTAGTTATTTATTAACATTGAAAATGTTTATCAGATCGTTTTGGTGGGGGAGTTTAATTCGGCTATATTTCCAAAATTCATGATTGTAAATAAAAGACAGTGAAGTTAAAAGATGCAAGGGCTTGTAGGGCATTGTATGGTACCAAATTTTCTAAAATTGGTCTGTAAATTTTTTCGGAAAATCGAAAACAATGAAAAAAAAAGACGAAATTTCCCAATTTTTCAGACAAAAAGTTGATTATTTTAAAAACCAAAGCCAATATCGAAAAAAAAACATCTCTCGAGGCACATAGAACTCGTACGGTTTGGAAAAAGTAATTTTGGAATCGGTCGAAAACTGTGGGGTGGGCCCTTTTTCAGTTACCCCGGAGAGTGAGATTCGGTAATATTTCAGAAAGTTAAAAACGTAGACGAAAGACAATAATTTCAAAAGATGTCAGGCATCGTATAGTACTATATTTTCGGAAATTGGTCCATAACTTTTTTTTGAAAAATTTTATAAAATTGTTTGACAAAAATGTGTTTATTTTGATGTTCATTCTCAATGTTATCAAATAGTTGCGAAATGCGCAAAATCTGTAGATTTTTTTATTTAGTTTTAGCTTTGTTTTTTACTGAGAAAAGCCACGCTATAAGTTAACCGCCCAGATGACGTCACAGGGATGATTTAAACATCAGATGAATTTTGTTATATATCTGGCCAATTCGTAAATAGAAACAAGTGATATTTTGAGAGGTTATTCTCGAACGTTATTCTTTTAATTGTAATGACCATGAGCGCAACTTTTATTTTTGGTCAAAGCCCAGAATACCTTCCACGTATAGATATAACTCGGTTACATGTATTTTGCTATTTTACTTTGAGTTGGACGTAACGGACACGGAGACACATTTTCAAGTAAACGCTTCCTTGAAAGTGGAAAGTGGTTTTTGCCGCTATTATGGCCTATACCCGTCTTACGAAAGTGTAGTACGTAGTTAATATTTTTTAATAGCTGCTTATCTATCCCCGTGAATTTTGGACAATAAAGTTAATACTACAAATAAATGGAATTATAATCTTTTAGTATTTTGATAATTCGACATAGTTATTTTTACTTTTTGGACAATACTGTATCAGCACATTGATGTTAAGATAAATGCTATCCACAATGTTGTCATACACATAACATTGTTATGTTATATTTTCACGTTTCTATGGAAACGCATTTCGCTGGTTTCACATCAGTGCAAATTCAATCGAAATAAAAGGATAAAACTTGTATCAACTAAAGTGGGTCTAAATAACCGGTCTTAAACTGGACAGTAAGTTTTTGCTAAAATTCATATCGTATATAATTATACAATTTTGCAAACTAACTTTACGTTTTACGTGTTACTATTGCTCATGAAGTATTGTTTCGATGTGCTGATACACCATTGCCGAATCTAAATGTTTACATTCTAATATACACGTCTTATCGCATTTCGATTTAGAAATAAATACTAAATCGTCGTCAAAAAGTATTCGCGTTTTCAACGCGTAAACAGTATAAGGCATGAGAATGAAAGTTGTACAGGGAAGCTTTTTTACAAAGCTTGCCTCGATACACCGGTAAAGCGACAAACCTCTTTAAAGTCACTCTTGCCATATGTAACACTTTACTGAGATTATATACCTATTGGATACACAAAAAATTACCACCCGGAAAAAGCTTTTAAAAAATTGCTTAGAACATCCAGAAGGCTTCAAAATGACAGCCTGAAAATGAGTGATACCTAATACAAAATTTGAATAATCGGGATGAGTAGAAATCGGACTTCTATCGGTAGTTATTTGTTTGTGAATTCGATCATTTTGTTCTGAACAAATAAAAAATTATGTGAAACGATTCGTTTGATATAAAAGTCTGCGAAGTTGAAATTGATGAATCTGGTTCGAGCTAGTCTCATTTTCTTGAGCTTTTTTCTTCTTTAACCGATGGGAACGTACCCTCTTCGCTCCTGGAAGTGATTTTGTTCTATCAAAAATAGGTTTCAACTTTTGATTTTCTTTGTTTTTAGTCTTGGTCTTTCGACTTGCTATTGGCGTTGGAGTCAAATAATATACGTATATTTTTATGTAGCAGTTAGATGGATCATTACAACGGTATAACTGTTGTTTTTGTAATGTTTAAACTATAGAAGAAAGAAGCTTTCAAAAGTATCTACAAATGTATCAGAAAAGTAGTAGGAATCGGTTAACATCGGACGCGCAGGTTTGCCCAAAGTTATCCAATGAAATAATTTCAATAAGATAGTCATAAATTATAACAAAAATACTGTAAAAACAACTTTATTACTAAATGCATTTGGCTCAAATTGTCTTGCAAATTGCAAATTGCAGGTACGTCCAGTCACATTACTTTTCTGATAGATTTCTATATGTTTTTCCTTACACAATTTTTCTCGACTGATATGACGATAGCTGAGACAGCCGAGATAGCTGAGACGTGATAGCCGAGTGGTAACAAGCCTGCTTCTTGTTTTAGAAGGCCTTGGTTCGAATCCCAGGGCATGTACCAATGGGTTTTTGTAACTTATGTACCTACATAACTATCACTAACTCTGTGCCTCGCATGTGCGAGGCACAGAGGCAGTGCGTCGGTCTCAGTTGCCATCAATAAATGGCAGTCGTTGAAATCCACCAACCCGCACTGGAGCAGTGTGGTGATTTAAGCCCTAGACCCCCTCATCCCGAGGGGAGGCCTAAGCCCCTGCAGTAGGGCATTAATGGGCTGATGGTATGGCAGAACCAACGAAAATTAGATGTTATACGCCTTTTCGGCGTGGGAAGCTCAAAATAGCGTTTACGCCTAACTTGCTCTCAATCTAAGCTCAGTCCTATGCAGTCGATCTGACACGTACCTAGCGTCTGTGTTTTTCGTGCCTCAGTTTTCAAAACGCTTTCTTGTGTAATGCGTATAAGTGTGGAAATAATACTGTTAGGTACTAAAAAAAACTAAAAAATATCTTTCATTCGTAAGTATCCATAAATATATAGAATTATCAATAAAAAATATATTTCTTTACTTTTTTGGTTTCTATAACAATAACATATGATTTTGAGTAGGTATTTCATAATTAATTTTGTTTTTTTTTTTTTAATATATAAACGTACAATTACGTCATAGCTATCTGTCGTCGCTCATTTAAACTACAGCGAACTAAAATTAGATCCAAGTTTAGGGGAACGATTTTTTGAGAGTAGGTGTATAAAAGTTTAATCATAAATACCTACATTTCATATTAAATGAATCGGAATTTCTCGAAAACGCGTATGTCAGTAATTTGGTCGAAATTGTTTTTTCCCAAAAATTTGTTTCGATGACATATTTACATAGGGTTGTAGAGAGAAATTCAAGTCAACTGAATCATTCATCAAAATGAATCAAAAATTTGGAGAAATCTCAGTCAGTGACTCGTGATGTTTCTCAAAGTGTCTAGACTGTATTTTAGTAAAAATTATCTGTGTCACAGAGCATCAGTTAGAGTAGGTTAAAGGTGGCATGTAGACGAATACGCTGTCCCCTTCAAGTATGCAGTATATTGCATACATCAAACAGATCTATTAACCTGAACTCTAGAATGCTACATCAAATCATACATATCATAATCATTGCATGACATTTTTACTTATATTCGTTATTCGAGTAAATTATTTTTGGGACGCATGTCACTGAACAAATACAGTCACATGGCACCTCTATCATACTCGATTCTTTGTCATTTTAAACCGTTAAACCGATTTATTCTTATTTAAACTTTGAACAGTTAACATCACTACATAGTATAAAACAAAGTCACTTCCCGCTGTCTCTCTGTCCCTATGTATGCTTAGATCTTTAAAACTGCGCAATGGATTTGGATGCTGGTTTTTTTAATAGATAGAATGATTCAAAAGGAAGGTTTATATGTATATAACATGCATAATATAGTAGAGGAACACTGATTATTTTAGAGATTTCTAATGTGATATCGTAAATAAACAAATTTTTTTACGCTTACATTGCAAACGCCGGCTGGAACTTACGAGATAGAACAAAATAATATACTACGGTATTGTACATCTTAAAAAGGTCTATAAAAACGTCCGCGATGGTTTATGTCTATCTCTTACGGATAACCCACAATAACCATTTTTTATCCTTTTCTTTTTACGAGAAATAATGGCTTATTTACGAAGCGATTTTAAGCAATACATATGATAGGAGAACAGTGGAGAGCGGAGTGGCTGGAAGTGAGGAGGGGTAGTGGAGGAAATAGGAACGTTTGTAGTCCAACCGGGCGGAGCCGGGTACGCCCGCTAGTTTTATCTATGATTATTTGAGATAAATGACGACCGCTTAGCCTAGTGGGTAGAGACCCTGCCTACGAAGCTAGAGGTCCGGGTTCGAATCCCAGGTCGGGTCAGTATTTATATGATGATATTGATACCGGTACCGGGTCTTGGTTGTTATATGCATGTGGTGTCTTCGCTTGGTACCCAAAACACAAGCTAATGCTTAGTTTGGGGCCTAGACGTTGTTGTCATGTATACGTTATTATTATTAATAAATACTATTTTAGTACATATTTTTCATTATCTTTATCATTTTTAAAAACATCATAAATCAAAGGGCCTTTAATGATTCATATTTATGTAAATAATGTCCTCGGCTATCTAATTACAAAATCATTAAACTAATCTAATCTTATCAAACCGTAGTGAAATGTGATAAAAGTTTTATACAAAATTAGTCAGTAGACAGTTTTTTAAAGTTTCCCGTAAAATTACTTGTATTAGTTACCTTCTTTCTCAAAATTCAAATAATGTCATATCACGTTTGTAATTTTGGTCAAATTTTACGTTTTCAATTACGAAAACATGGAAATTGTATGTATGGAAAATTTCACAATTTAGAGACAATGGCTGTGGAAAGTAAACACAAAAGGCGCGCTTTAATCATTTGGGAGATTTCGTTGTGGCACGAAACAGTGCATTGTCTCACGTATGAGGCAATTAAATGAGCCCAGATGGAATTTCTGTATATATATATAATGGCATTTTGACATTAGAATTAGAAACGTCTACGAAGACATTCCGTAGAAAAAAATCAACGAGAAAGTGTATTATAGGTACAAAAACGGTGGAGACGTCATTTATGTTTATACATATGTATTTTTTATACATTTGATAAATTCTTTTATAAATAACAAACGCTAGTCATCGAACTGGTTGGACCAAGGCCATTGTGGCCGTTACCGGCGGCAGAACCTATAGTTAACCATAAACGATCAATATTTCGATGATAAATCACGTTATTTTTTTTATATACCTATTGGCCGACTCACTAGTTGACCGAGTAGTTAGAGACCCTAACTGTAGAACAAAAGGTTGCGAGTTCGATTTTCACCCGAGACAAATGTGCATGAACATGTATATTTGTTCCATGTCTTGGTGTAAAATATCTATTTATGTACATATAAGGAATGTTCAAGTATGTATATCAGTTGTCTAGTACCCACAATACAAGCATAATACTTGTTTACTTTGGTACTAGGTGGCCCTGTGTGGGATGTCCCACGTGTGATTATTAATATTATTTTTTATTTCTTGATCATTACAAAATATAATAAACTATTTAAAAAACCGGCCAAGTGCGAGTCGAACTCGCACACGAAGGGTTCCGTACCACCGTAAAATATATTTTATAAAAAACACGTTTTTTGTATGGGGACCCCTTCTATTTTTAATTTTGTTTTATTTTTATTATTTGTTATTACAGTGGCTACAGTAGTACACACTTCATGAAAATTTCAAGTGTAAGCAATGATCTTATGACCACCAATTACCAAAAACTTCGAAAAAAGAAACACGTTACTTGTAACAGTTACTTTTGATTTTTAACTTTAGTTAAATTTTATTATTTGTTATTATAGCGGCCATAGAACTCTGTAAAAATTGCAAGGATCTATCTACTACGGTTCAAACGATACAGCCCTGTGACAGACAGACGGACGGACAATGGAGGCTTATTAATAGAGGGTTCCCGTTAGTACCCTTTGGGCACGGAACCCTAAAATCTATTTAATAGCCGCTTTTCATTTAGTTTCTAAAAGTTCTAATAGAGGTGTAACAAACTGGCGGCGGATGGAAGTTTTTATAATGGTGGGTAGTAATACGTTACATGAGACATACCACACAGCCCGTCTGGTCCCAAAATAAGCAAGTATTGTGCTTGTGTTATGGGCACTAGACAACTGATGTACAGACTTAAATATTCTTTATAATATATACATACATAAATACTTTACGCCCAGATAAGGACAAATATACATGTTCATGCACACAAATATTTGTCCCGGGCGGGAATCGAAACCGCGACCTTTGGCTCCACAGATAAGGGCTTCAACCACTAAAAATTCAGGTCTATAGTAGTTTTTATTACGTATATGTTAGGTCTCGTATATTTAAGTAAGCTATTACGGCGGCGCGTGGGACTGGGAAAAGAGTTTTTCTTACGCATTTAGAATATTTCACTATGGCATTGTTGCTTTAAAAAGTTTTTCCTATGTTTTAATTGCTGTTGTGACACATAATAATTATTTATGTGTCACAACGGTAATTCTAAAAGGTTCTAAAAGTAACATAGGCTATGTATGTTTCATGGTTTTAGGCCACCAAGCTGTGCTGCTTTAAATATGTTCTCTAAAAAGGCTGGTTCAAGTACTACAGCTTTAATATAACAGTCAAAATCATGGAGTATCGACCCAGCAACTACCTTATAATCAGCTCTTAGGAGCAGGCTATTTTGACGACCGCTTAGCTTAGTGGGTAGCGACCCCGTCTACGAAGCTGGAGGTCCCGGGTGCGAATCCCAGGTCGGGTCAGTATTTATATGATGAATATTGATACTAGTAGCGGGTCTTGGTTGTTATATGTATGTGGTGTCTTCGCTTAGTACCAAAACACAAGCTAATACTTAGTTTGGGACCTAGACATTGTTGTGATATTTACTTTATTATTATTAAGTACGTTTTCTTTATTTAGATTTTAAGCTATTTATTAGGTAATCACACCCAGATGGTACGGAAATGCGTATTAGAATAAAGTTACTAAAACTGAGCTGATAGTAATATCCATGTATGGAGATTCATCTAGGACTTTTGACCGTTATTTTTTAATTACTCGTGGTAGGTGACGCAGTACACATTATTTGGGGGAATTTTAGCTGAATACCTATTAGAACTCTTACTATTATCGAGTTAGTGGCCTATGACAGACAAACAGACAGGCAGACATAAATTGTCATCATCATCGTCGTTCTTATATAAAAGCACATGTAATAAAGGACAAAGGACTAATAAAGGACTTGCTTTTATACAAGAACGACTATATCTACATGGGAAGGTGTGTGTTTTTATGTTCTTTTGTGTATCTAAATAAAGACCCATTAAAATAATGTTTATTATGGTTGTTTGGAATCAGAGTTTTTTTTATGTTACCTATAGTCTTGTCTTAATTTTAGTTTTATTTATTATTGAAAGGGCATTAATGAAAGCAAATTATCAGCCCAATTCGAACCCGGGACCCCCTGCCTACGAGTTCGAATCCCAGGTCGGGTCAGTATTTATATGATGAATATGGATACTGGTACCGGGTCTTGGTTGTTATATGTATGTGGTGTCTTCGCTTAGTACCAAAACACAAGCTAATACTTAGTTTGGGACCTAGACATTGTTGTGATATTTACTTTATTATTATTAAGTACGTTTTCTTTATTTAGATTTTAAGCTATTTATTAGGTAATCACACCCAGATGGTACGGAAATGCGTATTAGAATAAAGTTACTAAAACTGAGCTGATAGTAATATCCATGTATGGAGATTCATCTAGGACTTTTGACCGTTATTTTTTAATTACTCGTGGTAGGTGACGCAGTACACATTATTTGGGGGAATTTTAGCTGAATACCTATTAGAACTCTTACTATTATCGAGTTAGTGGCCTATGACAGACAAACAGACAGGCAGACATAAATTGTCATCATCATCGTCGTTCTTATATAAAAGCACATGTAATAAAGGACAAAGGACTAATAAAGGACTTGCTTTTATACAAGAACGACTATATCTACATGGGAAGGTGTGTGTTTTTATGTTCTTTTGTGTATCTAAATAAAGACCCATTAAAATAATGTTTATTATGGTTGTTTGGAATCAGAGTTTTTTTTATGTTACCTATAGTCTTGTCTTAATTTTAGTTTTATTTATTATTGAAAGGGCATTAATGAAAGCAAATTATCAGCCCAATTCGAACCCGGGACCCCCTGCCTACGAGTTCGAATCCCAGGTCGGGTCAGTATTTATATGATGAATATGGATACTGGTACCGGGTCTTGGTTGTTATATGTATGTGGTGTCTTCGCTTGGTACCCAAAATACAAGCTAATGCTTAGTTTGGGGCCTAGACGTTGTTGTGATGTATACGTGATTAATATTATTGCAAAACCAAATAATACGCAATACCTCAATGGCGGAATTTACAAGATGACTGGTCACTCCCATATGCGCCATCTTGTAAAACTCCATGGCTTGGACTAAAATTTTTGACATAGGTACCATTTTTATATATTTTTTTTCGTAAATATAGACTACCCAGTTTATACTTTTTTCTCAAAATACAGAAAAAACAACTATTTCATTTGTTTATTTATATTTTCATTAGTTTATAAAAATACTCCAGTGACATCATCTGAACGGATGTTTGTTATTTGCATTATCTAAATGAAATAAATTCATAAAATTATAATTAATTTAACCGAAATTTTTTATGTTTACTTTTTGCTTTTATTTCTTACTGTGGAAATCAGCGATATGGACAACTGTCAAGGTGACGTCACAGAACAATTTAAACTACAGATGAATTTTCATAAATATCTAGAAAATTCGTAAATAGAAAAAATTCTATTTTGTAAGGTTATCCTAAAAACTCATTCCTTTAATAACTATGAGCGCAAATTGAAAATCAATGCGTAATATCTATATATAATATTTCGTACTTACTTGTTTATTTCTAAAGTATTTATAACATGCAAAAATTTAAAAATTAGTTTGAGATATATTTTAAATTTTACTTATTTACTTAATTGTACTTACTTGTTTATTTCAAAAGTATTTATAACATGCAAAATTTTAAAAATTAATAATTTGAATTAGAATAATTAAATAGACTGTACGCTTTGTTTATTTTAGCAGAATTGCATCAGCCAATTACAGCACAGAATACGGAAACTCTTAGACATGGCGCTAAGAGTGAATGATATTTCGTTTGCGTCCTCCTTACTCCGCGAGTTAAATTTTCAGCACACACTTATTAGTGAACGTAATAAAAAATTTTTTTTATTGTCATTACTTACAACAGTTTTCGTTGCATATGAACACGTAATAGCATTACATACAATTTTATTTTGTTTTATCGTATATACACTGTACGTAGAAAGCAAAAATCATAACTTACCCGTACGAATGGATTTCTCTTTGGTAAATCATCGACTCTATCCCTCTCTTCATTGTCGGCGGAACTCACGCGCACGCATGTCCTATGCATCACTTTTGAGTCACCCATGATCATGCATCATACGACACTCACTTTTATTGCACTCATGTATCACATGTGACGCGAGGATTATTTTTAAGAAACACTTAATTTTTTTTCTAGTTTCACTTCAAAGCATGCACTCCAGAGGTATCTGCAATTAAAAAAAAAATCAATTAATTGTTTTGTATTGTACACTACAAACTCTTCGCCATTCAAAGTCGAATTAGTCCGCGAGATCCCCGCGTGCAGGTCTTCACCCCCGCGAAATTGCATTTGACATTTTCGATACTGTGAAGTAGCATTTCTGACGCTATAAAACCAAACGCTACTGTCAATTTTATTGCTCTATGCCATTCACACAGGCCGTATGTAAGTATTTATTGTGGTATTTATGAAATTACGCCTTTCGCACTGTGAAGTTGTGTAGCTTTTGAAATAAAACGTTCTGTGACAGAGAACAGATAAAGTAACTCGATAGTTCCCCATTTCCTCCTAAAATATGTAATCCTCATGGAATATTTGACTATATAATGTTTGGATAGAGAGTCGGCGTCACACAAAGATTGTTTGTATCTACATGGTTATACTATGACGTAGCAAGAGCATGTGGTCTGGTGAGTCACACACACAAGTGTGTAAAAGTTGGCGTGTCATTTTGGTTGACATTGTATTGCGTGTGTCAATCCAGACATTATATAATCAAAGATTGGGATACAGTCCCAATACAAGATTCGAATGGGCTTGAACCAAATTTTTAAACACACAGTGTTTTTATTTTTTTCCGGAAATAAAATTTATACCTTCCCCTAAAAATAAAAAAATTTAAATGTTTAAACTTCTTAATCATTTTTATTCCAAAAATTAATTAATAAAATATCCCTGTGACGTCAACTGGACAGATGCTTCTGTAATATAATGATAATTACAGTGTCTTAAACTAAATAAAGTCATAATATTTTTATTGATTAATGAGGATTATAAATTCATTTATTATAGACCTTACCTCAATGTTTTTAATTTAATTATAGCTTTGGTTTTTTTCTGTGGAAAACAACGCAATAAGCTCAACCGCCCGAATGACGTCATAGGGACAATTTCATCGTGAGCTGAATTTTCATAAATATCTCGGAAAATCGTAAATAAAAAATTAAATATAGTTTGAAAAGTTATTCCATAAATTTATTCTTTTTGATTGTAATGACCGTCAGCACAATTTAAAAAAAAATAAAACAACTAAATTATATAAATATAATAAATTATGAATATTCCATAGAGGTTCAAATAATATAAACTGTTTAGTCATATTATAATGTACAATTACTAATGAACTGAAAACACATATATTTTATAAACAATTCAAGTGTAATGATAATATTTTGATATACATTTTGACCGTATTGCAAAGGATTAGGTACTGGTCTATGAAACTGATTCACCGCGAAACATCAAGCCATCAAGATTCCTGAAAACTCAAGAGATGTTTTTGGCTACGAATTATCTTGGCGATGGCGGGACGGGAATATAAGTTTAGAGTACTTTGTATTTGAGCCGTACACAATATTGTTAAAAACTTGTTTAAGAAAACAAAACCTGACTGCGGAACCACTAAACTGAAAAGAAGAAAAGTTATTAACTGAAAGGAGAAAAATAAGCTTCATTCTATAGAACTTAATTTGAACAATGTACTATGCAATGTTATATACCATCACATATATGAGACTTGAATTGTACTTAAAGTCCAAAACATATTTCTTAACATTTAAGTCATATTTATATGGTAGGTAGTATATTTCATTAATTATTGTATATATTTCGATGGGTCGTGATAGCCCGAACGCAGCGAACCTGTTTCAAATCTATAAGGCCATGTGGCTATGGTTCCCACCACCGCCAGTGGTGATGAGTTTTTTCTGACTTAAGTACATCAACTATCTCTGAGTTCGTGCCTCGGAGATCATGTTAAGCAGTCGGTCCCGGTTGCTGTTAATAGATGGCGGTCGTTACAATCCGGCAACCTGCGTTGGAGCAGCGGGGAGGCCTAAGCCCCTGCTGTGGGGTATAAAAAGGGCTGATGGAATGAAAAATAATATTTCAATATCTGCATAATAAACTGTGCATTCTACGTTGTTCAAATCAAATCCTTTATAATATAATTTGTTTTTCCATTTTCAGCTAATAACTTTTTCCTTTTCAGTCAAGTGGTTTTGCAGTCAGTTTTTTTTTGTTTTTTTTTTTTTTAATAATTCAGTTTATTTCAATATTTTAGTTCGTCAGATAACGCCAAAAATTCGCTACTTAGTAATAATATGACTGACCGGTTGCCCGAGTGGTTAGAGATCATAACTACGGAGCCGAGGGTAGCGAGTTCGATTCCCGCCCGGGACAAATATTTGTGTGCACGAACATGTCTATTCGTTTCGAGGTTGGGTGCAAAAATATATGTATATATTATAAAAAAAAGAATATTTAAGTATGTATATCAGTTGTCTAGTACCCCATAATACAAGTATAATACTTACTTTGGGACTAGATGGCGCTGTTTGGGATGTCCCAGATATTATTATTATTATATCAGTAATTTTACCTGTTAAAACTGTCCATTTGTAAAGCACCAGAAGTTAAAGTAAACTTCGTAAAATATTTCACTAGATTTCTTCAATCAGGTTTAATTTGTATTCATAGAACTGGAAGTATTTAACGAAAGATAGTATGATCTAGAAAAATCGATAAAAAATACAATCAAAATTCACCATCTCATTTTTCAATGGAACCTCTACTAAAAACATTCCTCGACAGTACGATAGTTATAGACGTTAGCTTAAACTCATCGCGTAGTACGTACTAGTACGAACTATATAGTTGCAAAACATCATGAATCTAGTACAAGAAAGATAAAAATTATCACTAAACAAACATTACAATGACATCAAGTATAATCCCACGGGCGTATATGGTCTACGCAGAATATGACCGGTCATATAGAATTTATTGTGTGTGCTGAAGGATTGATATATATAAAACTATACATGAGTCAAAGTCTGGAAATTTTAGCATCATTTATAAAATTCGACTGAACTGAGGAGCAGCATATCTATTACATGTAATAAAACTGTGAAAGGATCGTGTTTGTACACTGAATATTTTAAAATTATCTAAATTACTTTGAATAAAAGAATATTAAAGCAACGTTTGGTTTTAATAGAGTCATTAATGTCACTTCACAGTATCTAAAATGTCAACCGCAAATTCGCGGGGGTGAAGACCGGCGCGCGGGAACCAGGCGCACTGAAACTCGGACTGAAACTCGCCATCTTGCACCAGCTAGCTAGAGTATGAGTGCCAGAGTGATACCATCAGCCCATTAATGTTCCATTGCAGGGGCTTAGGCCTCTTCTTGGTATGAGGGGGCTTAGAACTTGATCCACCACGCTACTCCAGTGCGGGATGGTGGATTTTAACGACTGCCATGTATTCGATGGCTTAACGTGCTCTCCGAGGCACAGTGAGTGATAGTTTTACAAATAAGTTAGAAAAAACTCATTGGTACATGCCCTGGGATTCAATCCACGCTCTTCTGGACAAGAAGCACACTCACTACCACTCGGTTATCACGACACAAATGTTTTATAAGCAGGGTATGGTGTAAACGAGTAAACTTTTTAAAGTTTGGAAATAAAATGAGATTTATAGTACTTTGTGAACATACATGGTGTGTGTGATTTTAGTATGGTTTATTGGTGTCATAATCGTAGTTGAGAATAATATTTGTCACTTCAAAAATAAATACATGGTGTCCTAATTTGAAATTACCACAAGATAGACGTACTGTGATTAGATGTACACAGGATGTACCGTCGTGGTTATGGAGTCAATCTTGCATGTTACGATTTTCAACTAGTTTTTTTGCCATTATTTCATAATTTTTTTGTCATACACTGGCCTAGCTATTTTTGCTTGTGGAACCAGTTTGTAACAATTATAATGTGTTTGCATATATAATATTATACGTATTATACATTTTTGGGATGTGCTCATCGAGATCTTTTTTTTAATACCAATATCGAATATTTCTATTTTTCGAAGTTTTGGCTCTTTATAAACCTACTTCTAATTCAAATAAAACTATAATTCGAAACATAGCAAGATTAAAATGCGTGTTAACGTTGTAATTATTTAAGCGTTTGTAAAGGCGTTCACGCGTCCAGCCCCATCTTAATGAACACTATCTAGTTTAAGGTTTATCTCCTTGTATCTTGGTCGTCTTGTCTTGGTCGGTTGAGGCTACTAAACAAATTATAACATAAACCTTATTCAGTCGTGCTAAACAAACAGCGTTTGCAAATAAACTTACACCAATACACAACCGCATACAATTGCAGTTTTTTTTAGTATCCACTTTTACTACTACCCAAAAGCTTAAACAATAAGTTGAAAGCTCGTGATATAACTTTAAAATGAATATCGTAAACAAGCGTACCACCGCACCGTACAATGTAAAAATCCACATTTCTTGTATAGGGACCCCTTTTAAGTTTTAACTTTATCATATTTTTGTTTGTTGTTTTAGCCGCCATAGTGGAAAGATACATACTTCATGAAAATCTCAAAACAATTACCAACCAAAAACGTCAAATAATACATGTTTTTTTATGGGACTAATTTAATTTTTAACTTCATTTTATTTTTATAATTTGTTGTCATTACGGTTCATACGATATAGTCCTGTGACAGATGGACGGATAGCGGAGTCTTAAGCCTCTAGCAGAGCTCTGCTGACGATCACCAGCGCGTTTCGTATAAATTTCTCTACGTGTCGCATCGCCGATGTTAGCGACAGGCATCCGCTGATGTCGCTCTGAATTAGGCCTTATTTATAGGGTTTCCATTATTAACCATAAAAAAATAATAAAAAACGGTAATAACTTATTAGGGAATTTTTAGATTATTATGAATAAAATTAATTGAAAATTTCGACATACGAGTTTTATATAATACTACAGCTTCCGGCTTCGCCTACGTGAGCTAAAGGATATGCATCGTTCAGTTCAAGAGATTTCCCAAAAAATATCATTATATTTAAGATGCCTTTACACAATAAAGTACGAATTGACTAGAAGCCCTCTTCTGCGTTTACCGTCTAACCACTCATATTCTAGCTATTAGCTGGTGCAAGATAGCGAGTTTCAGTCCGCGAGGTCCCCGCACGCCGATCTTCGCCCTTGCGAAATCCCTATGCGCCGGTTTTCATCCCTGCGAGAATTTGCGTTTGAAATTTTTGATGCTTCTTCCTCTTAATTATGGTGTTTTCTGTTTATACCAATTTTGCCCCATTTTCGATACTGTGAAGTGACATTAATTATGACTATTAAAAACCAAACGCTGCTGTAAAATTTATTTATGCTTCATTCATCAAAAATCGAGTCAGTAATTTAGCCGTAGAACCGACCACCGATGGGGTAGACGGGTTCTCGAGTGGAGGCCACGTATTGGGAAGCGAAGCGTTGGACGCCCTCCGGCAAGGTGGACTGATGACCTGAAGCACCATACCGGGGGTAATTGGATGCGGAAGGCGGAGGACCGTGTGTGGTGGCGAGCCTTGGGAGAGGCCTATATCCTGCAGTGGAGAGACACGGGCTGATGATGATGAATTTAGCCGTGTAAACGTTGCAAACAAACTCACTATCGGATTGATATTTCTAAGTATATGAAATTAATTAATTTGTCCAGTTATGTTTAAAGTCTATATGTGACACGTGACAGTCAAGTGACAACTTAATAATTCAACAAACACGACCAATAGCCGATCGATTGTTCATTCATCATTGAGACGTCAAGGCGATCGCAACTACAACGTCACATAACATTCGTGCTCAAGGACGCTTTATTTCGTGTTACATGTGACATTAGCGTCACTTGATAATTGTAACATAGAATCACATCGGCCAATAGTTAGAGTTAAACACCGTGACTTGTCATCATTAAAAGCGTGAAGGCAGACTGGTCAGAGAAAATATGCTGCAACCAGTAAGCGAATGTTGGTTTTTTTAGCAAATGTCTATTTCTAAACATAGCAATTACATTCTATACTTAGTCCATAGTACCTGTTGCTGTCGTGTTGGATTAAAAATAAAAGCTTTACGAAATTCCGAATTGTATTTGTATCTAAGAACTGCTATGGAGCTGCTATATAGAAAATATTTATTTGTATTAATTTAATTTTTATAACAATTTTTAGGATAAGATGGTTTTCTCAAATAGTATCTGTTTTAATTCAATTTTAATGCAACCAATAAAACACACTTAACTACTGATTGACCAATTGGCCGAAATATTAGAGATCTTAACTGCGAAGCCAAGGGTTGCGGGTTCGATTCTCGATTCGACAAATATTTGTGTTGAGGAACATGTCTATTTTTACCGTGTCTGGGTTTAAAACACGTATGTATACTATGTATTATAAAAGAATATTTATTATTGTTATTATTACTTATTTACACAATGGTTTAATTTGTTTTTTTGACTGTATGTATTATTGTTTGAATGCTTGTAGTTCAAGAATTATTAACACGTAGTTTCATAAATTAGATCATCACCATGGTGTCATAACCATGTAAGTAAATGGGCTGGAACCAAAATTTTCAACATGTCATTTATATATTTTTTTCTAAAAATGAAGACCAATTTATTTTTACCTTTCTCATGAAATAAAAAAAAAATGGAATGGTCTTAGTTATTTTTTCCGAATATTAATTAATAAAATATCCCTGTAACACCAACTGCACACATGTTTACTATTTCCATTTTCTTAGACTAAATAAAGTCATAATTTCATTTGTAGACTACAATTTCATTTGACATCGTGAGGTAACAGAAATATTTTTATTTAGTTTAAGCTTTGATTTTTTTCTGTGGAAAGCAGCACAATAAGTTCAACCGCCCAGATGACGTCACAGGAACAATTTCAACGTCAGATGAATTTTCATAAATATCTAGCAATTTCTTAAATAGAAAAAACTGTTTTGAGAGGTAATTCTGGATATAAGTCCCTTTAATTTTAATGAGCATCAGCGCAGCTTTATAATTTCGGTTCAAGCCCAACGGCGGCTTGTGTACTATAATTTCTAGGTTTTCATTAAAAATCGCTTGCTCATTCATTAGGCAGTGCCTAGCCAACCGTTCAATCATATCCAGCTAACATAGAATAAGTCAGCAATTAAACTTTTACCACTACATTCGCTCGCATCGCAACGCTCTAATTGTTGAACATTTCTATACGAGGCTAGTTCAAGGTGTCAAGTGCGTGCAATGTTCTGAATTATTTGCGATAATTATTCTAATATTAATATAATCTTATTACGTAAACGCACTCGGTAAACAGTGATAGGGAAACATGGCGTCTTTCCTGTATATAGACGGAGAGCCAGCCTCTGAACAACCCTTTTTAGGGTTCCGAACCTCAATAGGAAAAAACGCAACCCCTATGGGATCACTTTGTTGTCCGTCTGCCTGGAGGTGTCTCAAGACCCTTTTTCTCAGGAACGCGTTAAGGTATCAAGCTGAAATTCATATCAAATACTCAGGTCTACTGTCTCTTGGAGCTGTGAAAAAAATCATACTTCTAAGCCAACGCAATCAAAGGATACAGCGGTTTATGCTGCAAATTTTCTATATTCGCAAGGGAATCAAAACCTACAGGGTACTTCCCGTAAACTCAGGATCTTGAAATTTAGTACGAAGCATGGCTTATAGTCCATATATAGGAAAAATTGCGAAACGCATAAATATTTAGTTACTCATATAATAAAAATATTTTTAATACGACCGCTTTGCCTAGTGGGTAGTGAACCTGCCTACGAAGCTGGAGGTCCCGGGTTCGAATCCCAGGTCGGGTCAGTATTTATATGATGAATATTGATACTGGTACCGGGTCTTGGTTGTTATATGTATGTGGTGTCTTCGCTTGGTACTCAAAACACAAGCTAATGCTTAGTTTGGGGCCTAAACGTTGTTGTCATGTATACGTTATTATTATTATTAATAACAATTTTAAACTTACTGCCCCTTTCCTCATGAACGCGTAGAGGTATTAAATTGAAATTCTTATCAAATACTCAAGTTTATAATACCTTTAAGCTGTAACAAAATCAAACATACTTTTGCTTATATACTTACACATTTGTACGGAACCCTCGGTGCGCGAGTCCAACTCGTACTTGGCCGGTTTTTTTTTCATTGACTGACGGCCCTTGTCCCGTTAAATCGTTGAGTGATCATTTTTACATAACATAACATATTTAATACCCCTACAAAAAAAATTTAAGCGTAGTAAATGAATTGCACATTATTTTTTGCACATACACGACGGCCGACTGACCAGCTCCGTCCCCATATTCAGCTGCATGACCATCACAGCTTTTATTTATATGTAATATACAAGTGGTATAACAATTTTCAGGCTTAATAAATTCATTTTATTACCTCGGCAGGTACGATACCTTTGATAACGCACCAAACTCACCTGTTCTCAGTTCTGAGTGACTGACCGCAGTATGTTTGTGCACACAACCATTGTAATGAACTATAAAAAAACTTGCCTTAGTAAACTCAAACAGTTGTTCAGGCACTGGCTCTTGGACTAATAGAAAGGTCATTGCAGTGAATGGTTTGTATTTAAGTATCCTTCAGGAACCTCTGCTTTGGCTTTATGTTACGACATAGGTATGTTGCTCCGTTTGATTGGTTTTGTCTACAAATTGTAAAATTTTTATTTCCTTTTAGTTTATGTCCAAGACGAGGTATGTAAGGCCTGCACTATGCATTTCTGGCTATCCTTTCCCCATCCTGAAAACAAGTACAAGGTTATGTACTTATTTGTAACAAAACTTGGTAAGCTTGTAAATTAAGGTACCTAATAGTGGTAAGGTACCTATTAAGGGTAGATAAACTTTTTAAATTTTTTTTTATGGAAGAGTTTTCTAAACATATATATAACAGTGAAATAATTTAAAAAAAATTAATCAATATTAACAAAAATATAAAATGTCTAAAATGTCCTGTCAGATAAAGAGGGCTATACCGTTTAACTTAACTAGCCTGTGACGTCATGCCATTTAAAATAATGTTAAATTTCGTTTTGCAAGAAAGAGATAGAGATAAAATTTTAATAGCTTATATGTTCCGAATATTTTTCTTCAACCAAATATATTATTATTTTTTTTAAATTTTGTTAGGTATAGTGTAAAGTTTATTTTTACATTTCCTGGGCTTGGACCAAAATTTTTTACGTATCATTTTAATGTTTTTGCCGAAAATCTAAATCAATTTATACCTTTCTCTCGAAATAAGTATAAAAATTGAATTGAAAAAATAAACATCTGTCTAGACGACATCACATAAGTTTATCTAAGATGTAATAAGATCATAATATTTTGATTGATTCATTCATTACAGTTTCATTTAAAAAAAAAATTGACAGCTATACTTCGATTAGAACGATGATGACTTCATACCTAGTACAATCAAATGCGGACGTGGAAGACATCATGGTTCTGATCATAGTATAGCTGTCAATTTCTACCATATGCTATATACGTTTACGTTATCACTTTTGGTGCAACTCGCTGCAATTATATTACACTTACTACTGCTTTTCTTTTATCATCTAAAGCACCGGAATAAGCTCAACTGTCCAGATGACGTCACAGGGACAACCGATAAATGAATTTTCTTAATATCTGGCAAATTCATTAAAAGAAAAAAATAGATATTTTATGAGATTTTTTTAGCCCCCATTCCTATAAATTTTAATAAAACAGTGAAACTTTAAAATTTTGGTCAGAGCCTATCAGCCAAGAAAAAAAATTTGTACATAGCATTTATATAATTATATAAAATTATAAATATAATTATATAAAAATAAAAATTTGTACATAGACGACCGCTTAGCCTAGTGGGCAGCGACCCTGCCTGCGAAGCTGGAGGTCCCGGGTTCGAATCCCAGGTCGGGTCAGTATTTATATGATGAATATTAATACTGGCACCGGGTCTTGGTTGTTATATGTATGTGGTATCTTCGCTTGGTACCCAAAATACAAGCTAATGCTTAGTTTGGGACCTAGACGTTGTTGTCATTGTGTGTGTTATTATTATTATTATATATGCCTTCGGTTCTGAACATCCCGTATATTATTTTTCAACACAACGTGACGCTACATACATACTCTTTAATGTTAAATTATTATTTAATTTTTACAAATGTGTTTTAGTAAGTAAAATCGGTAGAATTTTATTTAGGTTAATAGCACTCAATTTTATTTTAATTCCATAAAATACAATTTATCAACTTCTGTAAAATAATCAACTTTCCTTTTTTTAAATTTTCTTCAGTACAGTGCGTTTTGAATCATACATTTTACTGTATATATATACAATGTACAAAAATTAAGGACATGTATCGAAAAACTTTTACCATCGCGTTTCGCTAACGATATTAGTTGCTATACGCAATAATTTACGTACACTCGTTAAAATTTTCTACAGTTCACAAGCTGAATTAAAGCTTATTAAATTAACTTATTCCCGTATATTTTTATTATTTAGAGACTAAAAGTTTATAACTGTTGGTTCTCAAAATCATGAAGCGCAGTGGCAGGAGCGGCGGGTCGTCCTGTTCCTTCAAAAATGGTTGAGCAGGATGATGGCTGCTTCTCCTCGTCGTCGTCGTCGTGAACAGGCGCTTCGTGGGGGATTAGGCAAGCTCGGGTTGCTTAGTGTCATAAAACAGTCAAATGTAAACATTTTAAAGTAAGAAGACTATGTATAAGAAAGAGAAAAGAAAATGAATACCCAATTATTCTCTCAAATATATAAAATTATCCTAATAATAATATAAAGGAAAACTAAGTTTAAAAAAAAAATAATAAAATAAGTAAATAAAAATAAATAAAAAAAAAAACAATAAATATAAGTAGATAGGAAATAGGATATAAATAGGGCAAACTCACTGACGCAGGAGAACACTGCAAACGAGGCGCATGTGCCAAATTAATTTTAGTAATAAAAGCTCATATAAGAACACGGACTTCAAGTCTATGGTAGCTGAAGTTATACAAAAAAAAAAAACTGTAGGTTCTCCATAATATAAATGAACTAAAAATAGCTTATTTTGTCTCTGAACTTGACCTTGGCAACACTATGAGTGAGGGGTCTTTCGTTTGTATTGTCTATATCCGATTTGTATTTGGTTATTTTTCTAGTAAAATTATGGTACATCATCAGCCCGTGTCTTTCCACTGCAGGATATAGGCTTCTCCCAAGGCTCTCACGGTCCTCTGCCTTTCGCATCCAATTACCCCCAGTATGGTGTTTCAGGTCATCTGTCCACCTGGCCGGGGGGCGT